>OY829914.1:233404096-234139591 GCA_963691935.1 Nephrotoma guestfalica
ATATTTAAGTTTCTAACAAGAAATTCTCAAAAATAAAAACAACTTAAGTAAATTGAGGATCTACGCTATAAATATTACGGCGGCTATTATTATTGAACGGCTATGTAGTATAATTTTGTTTGCTTTTATACTGTGTAGTTTATTTCATATTAAAATGCTTTCATATACCTTTTATATTAATAGTATTATACTATTTTGATAATAAAGTATGCAGGTGTAATGATTTTAGTTAACTTTTTAAAACTATTTATTATTTTATTTTCCAGGGTTTTTAAATTTGTATACGATTCAGTTGTGTTGTGTCGACCTACAGTGATGGAATATTAAATATAAATCGTCATAGTAATAATTTAGTATTTAAAATTTTAAATGAAATAATTTTATATTATTCAATATGATTTGTTTTAAATGTTCTCGAAAGTTTAGTGACTTAGAAAGCCTTGTTGGTCATTTTAAATATTTTCATAATTTTAATCGGTTCGGTCCCTTTACTTGTGTTAAGAAATACTGCGGCCAATCATTTCAAAGCCTTGGAAATTTTAAAAGACACGTAAGAAACCTACACTCCTCCAGTACAGAAAATGAATATAGAACAGCTCGATGTACGATTGAAACAGCTAGTGTAAATTCAAATGAAACAGAACGGTTAAATAATATTTCTGTGAGTTTTCCAACTCCTGAGTTTAATAAAACACATCCATTAGCTAGTGCTTCTGTCAATACTCACCCTGAATTTGAACATGCAATTGATTTTAATCAAATAGAACAATCAATTTATGAAAAGGCCCTACTATTTTTTCTGGAACTCGTTCAAAAAAATAACTTTACTACTAAAGATGCCTTTTCAATTCAAAAAAGTGTATGCAATCTCATAATTGGGCCTGTAATGGTTGAATTAGAGAAAATTTTAGAAAAAAAACTGTCGCATGAAAATAAATCGGACTTTAAAAAATTTATAGAAATATGCAAAAGCCCTTTTCACTATTGTGATACTGAACACCGAATGTTACGGTTTTTAAATGAGAACGACCTATTAAAACCTTATAGAGAATTTACAATAAATACTGAAATTACAGGCGTACACCAATGTGGAAACATAAACTTTGATGAGGAAAAACGATCAGGTGTATTATTACCTTTAAGATTTCAATTTAAAAAAACTTTTGAGAAGAACGATAATATAACAAAATCAATGTTATTTATTGAAACACATAAACCAAACTCAATTATAAGTCATTTTGTTCAAGGAGAGATTTGGCAAAACAAAATTAAACATTTCCCTGAAACTGAAATTTTAATACCTTACTTCTTATATATTGACGATTTGGAAATTAATAATCCGCTAGGCTCACATTCGGGTATACAAAGCATTACTGCCCTAAAATACGTATTTCCAACATTAGAATTCAACCAAAATATCACAAATATTTTTACAGCAGGCTTGGTCAAAGCTAATGACATGAAAACTTTTGGCACAAATTGTTGTCTTTATGCATTAACTAAAGAATTAAAAGGTTTAGAAGATATCCCTATGGAAATTTGTACATCGAACGGTAGTTTCACAGTGCGATTTTTATTAGGGCTAATTTTAGGTGATAATTTGGCGGTTAGTAGTGCTTTGGGATTCACGACTTCGTTTTCATCCAACTTTTCTTGTCGAATTTGTAAAATTCATAAATCGGACCTTCATTTCTGCGCAGACGAAAACATATTAGTTCTTCGTAATGAATCAAATTATAACGAAGATGTGGGTATTAATAATTTAAGTTTAACCGGCATTAAAGAAAATTCGATTTTTAATCAATTGAAAACTTTTAAAGTAACTGAGAATTATTGCCTAGATATAATGCACGATGTCTTTGAAGGTGTTTGCCATTACAACCTTTGCAACGTTTTTCTAAATTTTATAGAAATTAAAAAGTTATTCACTTTAGATGACCTAAATTACAGAAAACATAATTTTAATTATGGTTCTCTAGAAGCTGGAAATCAGTCACAACCAATAAAAATTGAGCAAATACGAAAAAAACGATTGAATATGTCAGCAAGAGAAATGATGACGTTTACGTATTTTCTGCCATTAATGATAGCAGATCTGATTCCCGAAGATAACGAAATATGGGTTTTTTTTGTTCTGTTTCTAAAAATTATAGATCTCTTGCTTTTACCAAGGTTTAGTAATGAGGACTTAGAAATATTGAAAGACAGCATAGCCAACCATAATTCATTGTATACCAATTTATTTGACGATACGCTCAAGCCTAAGCACCACAACCTTCTACATTATCCTTACATAATTAATCAATCAGGTCCACCCCGCCAGTTTTGGTGTTTTAGATTTGAAGCTAGCTTGAAAGAGATTAAAATGTATGGGCACGCGACAAGTTCCAGAAGAAATGTCCCCGTTACAATGGCTAAGAAAATGCAAATAAAGTTTTGTAAATTCATCTTATCTCCTTCTAAACCAATAGTCAATTTTAACGAGAAGCATGAAATATTAAAAGGAAGTAGTTTAATTGCACACGCATTAAACACGAACAAAACTTATATCAGACACTTTAATCAATTGGAATATAAAGGAACTTCATATAAAACTGACTTTGTTTTAAGTATGAAGTCGAACGAAGTTTCTGTATTTAAAATAGTCGAACTATGTATTAATTTAAACGACAACCAAGTCTATGTCTTGTGTGATAAAATTCAGTTGGGTAGTTACAGTAAACATTTTGCTGCTTTTACTATACTGGATTTTAATAAATCAATCGTGAAAACTATTGTACCTATAGGAAATTTCGACAGCCCACCATTAGAAATAACTAAAATATTTAACGGATCTAGTATGATTCGACTTAAAAGACATTTTTAATATAATTTTTTTCTCTAGATAATGTCCCAATTTCTAATTCAGTAGTGACCAGGAGCTACTCGATAACAACTTTTAAGTTTTATCTTAGTCGATTAGTTATGAAATTTAAATATTATTTCGAGAGAAATTCATAATCTGTCGTATACTTCATGTTCAGTTACCACTTCAAATACGTTAATATTTTAGTGAGAAGTGGTAGAATTAACATAAATCATGAGAAATGGTAGAATAAATCTGATTAACGGTAAATCCAATCGTGTATGAGCCATTTTAGAAAGAATAACGAGCAACTATTAATTTTTAGAAATATTTTATGCGTTCACAGAAATACTTTAGAATAATAAATTTTCCTGATTGATTTTTATGATATCATCCTAGTATAAGACGAACTTGAATTATAAAACTGTTTAAACCAGAAACGGGATTTATATTTTTAATGATTTGAATAACTAAAATCGGGCGAGCATGTTAACAAATTTTTTGATGTCATAATGGTTTCTAAGTTCAGTAAACTTTAGTTTAGTTTATTATAAAGCACATATAAGTCATTTGAGTTAAGCTAGCTATAAGTCACTCATTATATATTTTATGCATATCCAAATTAACATTTTCTTTATTATATGTAGGCCATTCAAAAACTGTTTTTGTTATACATAGTATTAGTAAAATTTTTTCGTTCAAATAAGAGTACAATGATAGACGATATGGAAAACGAGCATTTACGTTTTTTGAATTTAACAAACATCACATTAGGAGTACAAAACGACGAGCATACAAATCGAAGTACAACATTTGACCGATCTTTTTATAATGAAAACATGGAATACGACAATGAGGTAAACTTTGGAATTGCAGCAACTGAAACACCAACAGTAACTGTACAGCCATTTGCAAACGAACTCAGTAAAAATGAAGCCCTTTCCAACCTGTTAAAATCTTGGGATTTATCCAATTTATTTGATAGTTTAAAAGGTAATGTTATTATTTAATAAATAATATAAACTTGTTTAATTTATTTAAAATCTGCAATATTCTTATACTTTTATCTAGAAAATGAGATCGACGTCCAAGCATTAAAAATGATGGAACGAGAAGATGTTAAAATTTTATTGAAAAATGAAAGTTTGGGGACTAAAATTAAATTTAATCACAATTTAAAACAGTGGCTGAATCAACAAGTAACAATTGCGAACTCAAATAAAAATTAATAGTATTTTACAAAGAGTTTTATATTTTCCAGGGAATACAAACAAATGAACACACGTGTTGTGCTTCCCAAGATATTGAAGATTATTCAATGGCACAGGATGACGCCAAACCCCAACAATTATACAATTATACTAGAAAAAACAAAGTAAAATTCTTGATCAGCTTTAAACAAAATTATTTACTAAAATATTAGTATCGTTTGTTTCAGGTGCACTTAAAAGACATTTTAAGTACAACAGTACCTGGTATTTCTCTCCTGAATATTGCAAAAAACAAATTATCATTGTCCGATGATAACCGATATATCTTAGTGGATACTATAGTATCACATTTTATCAATAATAGTATTCACATGGGGGTAAATGAGTGCGCCTTATTAGCTGAGGATATTGCAAATGAATTTGAAGGAGAAATTTCGGTAAGATTTATTGAACCAATCAATTCACGCAAATTTGATTCAGAATGAAATTACGTTAATATAATATGACCTTGGATGATATGCATTATTTTTGTTAACTTGCTTACTAAATTATACGAATTTTGTTCGGAAAACGCGACTTGAGAGTTCAGAGTTTTGCTGTTGTTTTGCAAACATACAATAGTATATAATGTACAAAATTTTATAATTGAGTAAAAAATTGTAAAATTTAATATATATTTACATCTATAGTGCGTTTATCAAACAACACAGAGTTGATCTCAAGTCGTGGTTTACGAATAAAATTCGTATACTGGTGTTTCACCGCTAATTTTAGTATCTAACAGAAGCCGGAACGGCTCGGCTTCATATAAATGAATATGTTTTACTTTCAAAACCGAATCCGTGCGAATTAAAAAAATTAGCCCCTAAATGTAAACCGTCTGTTTATCTAATTTCAGTCTGTGTACTTCAGAAGAAGACCAAATAAGGGGAATAAAATTGGATTAAAGGGGAAAGGCCAGCTTTACGATCGATACAATAATCGAATTTATAACCTGCGGAAGTCAAATCTCGTACCAAGGGCAAAGCGTTTTAAATCGGACAAGGCGGAAATTCCTGAAAACTGTTCAAATGGTAAAATATTAACTAAAACATATCATTTTTCCTAGATTTTATAAATTTCGGAAATTATTTTATATTATAAAATTGAAATTTAGACCATTCGGTGGGAATCCACACATAACTGTAATAATAGTTAGTAAAATTAGCAGAAAGTAGTAATATTGTGTGTCCTTCTCTTCATTTATTTTAGTTGAATTATCTTTTATAGTTACAGATATAAATATAGATGTTAAGGAAGCCCAAACAATATGTGTTGAATTAAAATTTAATAGAGACGACAGCAAATTGGACATTATTCTCCATAAATGGAACGCATCGCGGGCTTATCGAAATAAATGGATCTCCCAGAATAATGACAGGAATATTTCAGCAATCATTCAAGAATGGCCAGCTTACGAGCAAACGTATGGACCAAAGCTCCTTGACATCGATTTTATATTTATGTACCCGAACGCGGAAAATATATTTTTAAAATTTGAACTTTTTTCCAAAAATATAATAACTATAATGGACAAGAAAATTGTGGACCAAACGTCAAAGCAAATTCTTAAGGAATTTAAGCAACAAAAGCACACCACTCCTGGTAAAAGTTTCACTTAAAACAAAAATTTTGTAATTTATTAATTTATATTTCATTGTTTATTTATATTTAGATGCACGATTCACGATAGTTTTATTATTGCTTCATGTAATAATAAAACCCACCACACGAAGAATGGACATGTTGTCAAAAAAAATGATAAAATATACCATCATGGACTCGCAGATGTCATTTATGGTGTTATGTAAGTCGAGCCAAGATGTCGACCAATTTTTATACAACAGAAATCAGCTTAAACTTGTACAAAAGAAAAACATGCAACCTTGCATTTTTATAGTAGGCACTAGTTGGTATTCGGAAAATCAATATTTTGTTATTTGTGATAACATTAAATATAAATGCGTTAGTATGCTATCGGCACTAGATTGTGCATTTAAGCAATTCAGTGTATTTAATCTCGAGTATCCGGAGGAAAGCAAAGCAACTTGGCAATTTATACAACAATATTTTTATAAAATTAAAACAAAATTTGATGATGCTTTTCCCGCCGTAGATCTATTAATTTCGAAACTTGAAAAGCAACATACCAATATGAACTAGTGCGTACTACTTAATTTTTTTTCAAATTCAAAGTCTTGAAATTAAATTCTGTAATATTTTCTGTTTTCTACTTGCATATTATTTTATTCATAATTTTTATTTAAAAGATAATAAAATGTATTGTTTATTTAAAGTTATATTTTAATAAAACTACAAAAATAACGAAAAAGTTTTTGATTTATTTATTAATATTTTAAATTTAAGTCAGAAAGCGGTGGTAAATTAGAAACGTGAAACTCTTTGACTGAGTGACGGCTCCGATAGAAGTTTAAGAATATATATATATATATATATATATATATATATATATATATATATATATATATATATAAATATATATATATATATATATATATATATATATATATATATATATATATATATATATATATATATATATATATATATATGTATATATATATATATATATATATATATATATATAGTACTCACTTTAAGGAAACCAATACAGAAATTTAAAGAAAATTACTTGATCACTTTATAAGTAATGTTGTTAAGTTTCCTTATATTTAGTAATTTTTGTAAAAAATCTATTGAGTAATATTCCTCCAATTAATTAACAATTGTCTCGTGTAGAAAATAATTATAACAAATGATGTCTTGGCTAGAGGAATAATTACAGTGAGCATTACTAATCTAATTAAAAACGCGTTCTTTAACCCAATGAATTATAGTTAAACCAAAAATTGATAGTTTGTGAAACTATACTAGCAACCAGTATAATTTACTTGTTTGATTTTTTGAAGTTTAACAATATCTGATACATCGTATTAATGAAATATTCTTCGGCTACATAGTAAAGAATATTTATTTATATTAATAGCGGGATTCTTTAATAATATGCAATTATTTTTTTGGGTGTATAAATCTTTCATTTTTTTCTTGGTATCTTGATTTTTGGTTCTCGATAGAAACATATTGGTGATATGAAAATTTCGTTTGCGGTATTTTCTAGTTAAAGTTTCATTTATGCGATTTCATTTAGTTTACGTTTCTCAAATTTTGTTGGTACATATTGTGATACAATGTTAAACCTAGAATAAAGTAATAGTGATAGTGTAGTGCAGTGACTTCATATGGGTGGGAAGCGTCAAAAATAAAAATAAAAATAAAAAACTAATTATGCTTCACGGGTGGTGTATGACGTCCGCGACTCACCTTTGTGAGGTCGTCGGGGATTAAAACATTGAGATAAGTTAGTTAGTTCGGCTGTTTGTGTTATCCGTCGACCATATTATGTTAGAGTTCAACGTAATTTTGTTTGGTTCTGTTCTTGTTCGGTGTATTGATCATGGACTAAATATTTTATGCAGCACCTCAAGCTCCTTGAATTAGTGGCAAAAACGCCCATCCGCTGAAGCCTAGCAGGCAACGTGCTGCAGCCACTTAAACCTTAAAAACCGAGTTTTTTTTTAAAGAGATTTTCTGATTACGTGGCATGATAAATCCGTTATATTTTTTTATGCGTGTAATGAATCCAAACTGTATTGCCAAAAAGCTAAGCGCGTAACAAGTTAGACGATAATATTATTTTTGCTCCCACTGGTTCTTTTGAAGAAACTTTTGTTGATGAAGCTGATGATGTAATCGACGTGCCGGGTCCGTCTAAAAAAATTGCATCAGAGCCTGTTGTGGTAAACAGCGAGGAAGCTGAACAACCACTAGCAAGATTTCGCCGATGCCTCTCCACAACACCAGTTATCGTTAATAAGTTACCAGTTATCGTTAAGAGCCAAAACACCGTCAAACTCCACATCAGCATTGTCTGAGGCCCAGAAGATGCGTGCCGAGGCTATTTCGGAAAAAATTAAAGCTGATGCGAAGTGGAGGGAAGAGGAAATGCAATTTAACAGAGAGAAATTTGAATTTGAAAAATATATTAAAACGCAGCAAATAGAAATTGAGAAGAAAAAAATTGAAAGCATCGAGAGGACAAAGATATTAAAATTAGAGAAAGAAGAAAGGGTGGAAAAATACAAAATCGAATGTGAAATGAAACTTAATAAAAAATAGAAATTAAGAAAACGTTTATTTATTGATCAAAAATTAATTCGTATAAGGCTTGTCGTTTAAGCTCTCCTAACTTGTCAATGTCTACAGAAGATGTATTCAAGAAATCTTCACTTTCATCTGAAGTTTCCATGTTACTCGAATGTTCGACATACAAATCTTCTTCCGACAGATGTGGTAATAAAATATTATATAAAATACAGCATACTCTGATCCACGTGCAAGCAAATTTATGACTCTCGTCGTTTTTTATTTGGATTTTTAATCTTTTCAAACTAGAGAACGACTGTCAGTGCTTTAGATGATTTTCGAAATGGAGTTAATACAGTAGTTGTTAAACGGTACGCAGAATCCGCAGCAATCCATTGCTCTTCCGTTAGGTATGGTTTAGGGTTCTTTCCGATTCTGGAGTTGTTGAATATTCTGGAATCATGAACACTTCCTGGATATCCAACTACAATATTTATTATTCGCAATTTGTGATCACATATTGCTTGTAGTTTCATTGCATATTGCTTTTTTCGTGAAACAGGTTTGAATTTTCCCCGTGAAATATCTCGTGATCTTCGATTAAGTTCAAAATAATGTTGAACTGGGCTCTTGACATCCTGATAATCATCTTAAAACATTTGTCGTCCAATTTAGACAAAGTATCCTCATACCAACTAGCATTTTTTTGGTACCACTGAACGAAACGCATATCTGTAATGTCGAAAGCAAGCTAAATCAAAAAATACTGCTGAGGACTATATAGCTTGCACGAATTGCCAAGGTTTATTCTCAATGCGTACTATTCGTTTATACTACAAAAATTGTAACAGTGCTCATAAAACAGGTGTTCGGGAAATTACAGCAATGGGCCGTAAAATGTCCAATTACATTCATGCTCGAGCAAATTGTACTCTTCAGAAAATAATTATTCCTAGTATGCATGATGACGACATAACGCGAACTGTTAAATACGACGAATTAATTATTATTGCTGGCAACAAATTTTGCGAAAAATACACACAAGATCAGCATGTTGAGCTAATACGTGGTCATTTGAGGTTGCTGGGACGCTTAAAACTTGCCGTCCAGAAAAGAAATACAAAAATTCAGGAATTTGCAGAAATTTTTCATCCTCAACATTATGATGTAGTTGTGAAGGGAGTCAAAGAAGTTGCACGTTATGACGAAAAGAGGAGAGTGTATGCAGCACCGTCAAATGCAACTACTCTTGGTAGATTAATTAAAAAATGTTCCAAAATGTTGATCGCGGAGTGCATAAAAAGTCAGGATAGTATAAAACAAAAAGCCGTTGAAGATTTTATGGTGTTGTATGATGATGATTTTCCAAATTCAATAAATAATAAAATATTAGAGGCTCAAATACGGAGTAAACGAGAAAAAACCGATGTATTGCCTACTAGGGAGGATATCAAGAAACTATATACTTATTTATTAAAAACTTGTAAACAGGCAACATGCAGTTTAGAAGAAAACCTTACATATCGCGCATGGAAAAGTTTGTCTGAGGCATGTTTAATTCTCCTACAAATGTTCAACAGACGACGATCTGGAGAAATTGAGCGACTTAATATCAGTCACTATAATAGACAAGAAGCTGTTGATAAAAATTATAATCCTGAATTATTTATTCTCTAAGCTAACAGACCGAGCACAAGAGTATGCTAACCGGTATGTCAGAATAACAATTTGCGGAAAGTTAAATCGCACTGTGCCAGTTTTACTTGAAGACATATCAAGTAGTTAAATTTATCATAGTTAAATTTATTAACTTAGGTAATAATTAAACATCGAATTGAAGCAGGAGTAAAGCCACATAATAAATATGTTTTCGGAGTACCTCAACAAAACAAAATGACAAAAAAGTATCTCAGAGCTTGCCCCTTAATGCGTAAATTTTCGGAAGAATGTGGTGCAATGATGCCAGAATCACTTCGAGGAACGAAACTTAGAAAACATATTGCCACATATACAGCAATGCTGGATGGAATAGAGGAGAACGACGTAGATGAACTTGCCAATTTTATGGGGCATAATAAACAAATACATAAAGAAATTTATAGAATTCCCATTCCTTTTCGCGACATAACGAATGTTTCGCAATTATTACTTGCTGCAATGGGAGCTGATGAAGACGCCTCAGATGACAGCAACGATGATGAGCCAAATAATTTCAGTATTGGGAAAACTCTAGGAACTACAGACATGATCAGTCAAAAATCCAACAATGACAATGATTCTGATGATCAAGTTTCTCCAAAACCTCCAAAACAAAAAAGAAGTAGTAAGTTACCATAATATAAAGTAATTAAATTTAATAAATGCGAATAAATAATTTAATTTTATAGCCTCGCCATTTGGAAAAACGAAGCGTGAACGGTGGACTGATGATGAGAAAGCAGCCGTTGAGGAACATTTTGGATTTGTTGCAAATTTAAAAACGTTACCGACATTGGAAGAGTGCTGTAATCAAAAAATATCCAACCTTGAATCGCCGCAAACCACAAACCTTAAAAACATGGATTGATAATCAACGGAAAGCCCCTGAAAGGAAATTAGCTAGATCTCAAGATCAAGTGCCGTGGCCTCTTCATAAAACACAATATTGAGCAAAATTAGAAATATAAATTTCCGTGTTAGATTGATTCCAGTCAGTACGTATGGCTTTGTGTTAAATAAAATAGAAATTAAATAAATTAATCCTGTACACCTACTTCTAGGTGTTTAGCGAAAAGTTAGTGCAGTGTAACGCAATTTAGATCTGTCCAAGAGCAGTTAAATTTGGGAGCATTGGGATAGTGCCTACAAAAATTATATGTGAATGGTAATTATCTGAGATGAGTTAATTTATTTCTTTATTCTAATTTTCCCATGTTATTCCTTTTTTTTCTGTACAGCAAGATAAACAGTAGGCGACAGTTGCCTTAAATGTGGCGGCAAACGCACATTCGCGGAGGTCACGGATTTTAAACAAAAAAATCATTTCATTAGTTTATTAATTTTCTTATACATATTGCCATTTTACATTACGCATCTATTGGCATAGTGATATATTTAACAAGTGCTTAAGGTGTAAATTTCCAGTTTACAAATAGCGTCCTATGTTAGAAGGAATTTGTTTTGCTTATTTTTTTTAAATATCTTCAGTCTTAATAAGTCGAGTGGTTTATAAAGTTTTTTTTTTGAATAAATTAGAGTGATCATGTTATGGACAGTTACACAGTTACAGTTATAAAATAATCAGCCAGCTGATATTTTAATAATCGGTCAATCAGTATCGGCAAAACTAAAAAGTCGACAATTTTTTCATAAAAAAATCTATTCTCTCAAATTTTTCGACTTTTTGTTGCTTTTTATGACATGGGCTCCTTGAGTGTTTGTATTTTATTAATTAGAAAGTACATAACGAATCTATAATCTTTCCAAGCGAGTTTTATTTTTAATTTTCAATTATAAAAATCTATGTTAAATTATTTTTCAAAATGTAAAAATTTTAGATTCACACTAAACGGATTCCATCATTAGGCCAGAAAATACAATTTTTCCCAATTCCCTAATCTCAGGGAAAGCCAGAATAGTTCCACAGGAGTCATTTCGAATGGGAATAGATTAAACTAGAGGAATAAATTACCATGCGGAACACATCTAATCGCCCTTATTAAATTTGCGAAGTTCAAAATGCGTAATAGGGCAATGACTATCGAAATTTAAGTAGTGACACTGAGTTCCCATGAAACTAAATAGGAAATTCCGCGGGTCCAACCCAGCGATAGCGATCAAATCATTTTTGCAACGTGAAACAACGTTTATATGTATAAAATTGAAAATAAATGGATTAGTATTACTAAGGCAAACAGCTACCAGAATCTTCGGGAGAGATCATATTTTTACGTTACTATTGTCTATTTTGTTTGGACTTCCTAATCCTGCAGTAAAGTATCTATTGATTGAGAAAAACGAAAGTTTATCGATCCGGATAAAACCGAGTTCTATCTCAAGTGGTGAAAATGTAATAGCTATTTTCACCCTTTGGGACGGAACTCACACACAAGAATTATCAGACCGAATTTAATTTCGTCAAACCGAAAGGGAGCGGAACGCATATTAATCTCGTGCGCCACATTGAAAATAACAATGTTTTTCAATAGAAAGACAAAATATAGCATTAGATACAATGATAGCAAATTTATAAAGTATTCTTTACGATATATGCTGTTTTGAAGAGTAAAGAAGAATTTTAAACATAACACTATTTACTATATTTCTATTTTGGATAAATAGTTTGGAGCACAACTAATAATTATTCAACTAATTAGTGGTATAATTTTCCGATTTTTATATTTGTCCTAGTTGTCATATATTTTGGTTTATTTCCAGAATTTTCTGTTGTTCTACATAGATACAACCAATTAATAATCTCAGCCCAAACAATTGGCCTAATTAAAAAGTAGATCATAAGAATGGAGCAACGCGATAAAATACAATTTGCATTTCTTATAAACGTTCAACACTTTTATATTATCGTCTTAGGTTTAATTAAATATAATAATAATGTCACACCAAATTCATCGACGTTATAATATTTATGGATTAAATATAAAATTTGCACTAACCTTTATTTTGTTTATTTTTAAATGTTGCTAATAAATTCAATATAATAAATATTTTTTTATAAAATAAACTAATTTTAAAATTACAAGGTTATTAACACGATTTGATTGAATGGATTTTTTTTTTTCAACAATAAATAAGTTTTTTTATCACACTTGATGATTTTTTTTTTGAATAAATTTAAAACAAATACTATTTTGTAAACACTACGGAAGATATGGTCTGGTTTGTTTATCACTCCTCAGTTAATATCATTTAAAAAATGGATTATTTGTGTTCAATGTTTTGATGGTACACAAAATTTGACGTTCCAATGCAAAATCATAATCCAGTTTGTTTAGTTTGGAACTGTCAAATACAGGTAACTGAAAAAAAAGAAATAAAAATAATTAATTCATAATAAAAAAGGAAAACGTTTGGTAATTTTCAACAAATCGGGTACAAAAATAATATTTGATAAAATTTTGCAAAAACCAACTTTTGCCAAGTAGCTGTTAATTTAAGCAGATAGATGTGCGATGTGTTGGAAATCTTTACCAGAAGCCATTGATATATAATTAATGTAGCATTACTTCGAGAATTAACATCAACGAAAAGTGAAGAAATTCTACTTGAATTTTATGAGAAAATAAATTTTTCAGTAATCGGTATTGTAGGTGTAGTCACGCCATTACACACTACCACCCAAACGAGAGTTGAATGGTACTGTGCAATGACCCCGATTTTTGCTAAATATGACGGATCTAAGAGAATAAACCGAAAAATGGGTTGAGTTAAGGTAAAAAACGATCTGAGTTGGCAATCTTCTAGACTTGGGGCCCATTTGACGTGTTCACCCTCAAGTAGCTCGAACTATAAAGGTGATTACTAATAAAATGGTTTTTATTTATTTTAATATCGATTTCGGATTCATTATGCTTCCTCAGTTATTATACTACTAACAATTATTTACATTTTCTTTGGATCTTATATACTATGGCTTTGGTTTACATATGGTTCTCCTCTTTTCTATTTGACTATTGGTTCAGGATTAGATCGTAGATTTTATTGGTCTTTTTTGTTAAAATTTTGCCGTTGAGTATAAGTTACTGTTGTTTCTTTCTTTGTATATCTCAAGTTCTTCTATTCTATGTAATTGTTGTCCTTTTCTAAGTTTATGTAATATTGTCAAGTTTGTGTTTATGGCTGTGTATTTGTGATTTTCGGTTTTTAAGTGTAGGGCGTAATGTAGTCTAATGTCTTTTTTTGTTGTTGTTAGTTCGCTAATGTGTTCTTTGAATCTCTGTGAAACTTCTACCTGTTTGTCCGATGTAAAATTTTTGGCTGAGTCTATTTCGGGTGTCGTGTTAGATGTTTTGAGTTTTTGTTCTAATTTATTGCTATTTTTATAGGCGGTTTTGTATCCATATTTTTTGAGGGTTTTGCCTATTTTTTGGTGAGTCACTTTATTGTATTCAACACTGACGTATTTTGTGTCTTTGTTGCTATCGTTATTATGTGTGGTTGATGTTGTTGTCGTTTTTTGGCTGTGACTTCTGTTTATTTTGTCGATTAATTCTGGGTATGTTGTTCATTCTATTGACCATAGTAGTATAATTACTGAGGAAGGGTATAGAATCCGAAATCGATATTAAAATAAATAAAAAACCTATTGTTACTATAAGGAAAAATACTTAACAAAATAAAAAAAACATTGTTTTATTTATAATTTTAAAGTGACAAAAGTACACAAAAAAAGTGAAAGAAAATGATTTTTCAAGAAACAAGTATAAAGGTGAGCTTCATTTAATGGAAAGAACTCTAAAGATCTCTGGACGCCTATGCTGAGGATTGCTAAAAGGAGAAGAAGTTGAGGTAAAGTCGAAGACTATTTGATGGAGCCTCTTACGGGATATTTTGTTACATTTAGTCGTCCGTGAAATTGGTAAATTTGTCTACAGTTTAAATGAAAGTATACAACTGAAAATTTAAATACAAATATATATTTTCAATACTATTAACCAAATATAATTTGATCTACCTTAGTAGTTAGTTGGAATCACTTATATAATAATAATTAAAGCGTAAATAATAATGTATCTATTTGTTTAGGAATTGGGGATTCTAGAACTGTGCCAAACATTCATTATGGTTATACTGCCTTCCAGAAGATTCCTGATCAGCTGTTTTTGAAACCGTCGTAGCATGTTTGTATTATAATAGGAATGGTAGAGACAAGTGTCTTTTACATTATACAAATGTTTAAAATATTTTCTTAAACATAAATCAATTATATCTACAGATTCACAAAGCCCGCGGAAGACGGAAAGGTGGTTTATTATTTTACTTTTCAATACTATTTGGTGGTTTCTGGATTCGATTAATTTTATTTTATATATCTTACATTATTCTAAATAGCGAAATTTCTAATCCTACTAAAGAATTTTTATTTTAGGGAATTTACCATTACATTTGGCAACTTAATTATTTTAAAAAAAATTTCAGGATGCTGATTGCTGAAAATTTATACCGTATAAAACAAAAATAATCGTGCTGTCTTGTGCTAACCACCTTACATTACGTTTTCAACCAACAGTTTACTACTTTACATCCTATATCTTGTTATATGTAAAAAAAAAGAGTGCGGATGGGCCCGGCGTCAAGCGGGAATCTTACTTAGGTTTGGCCACACACTTCAATCAATCAATGCATATTCTTGATATATATCTTGTTTGCCGCAGTTCTTCGGTTGTGAACTTATTTTACGCAGGAATCAAACATTCCTAGCATTTTGTTTCGTTGTCATCCGGTGTTGCATTATTTAGTTTGCATATCACAATGCCCGCTTCTATTAGGAACAGTAGTGGAGATATCACGAATCCTGGGCTAATTTGTGTTAGTAGTATTCTGGTTATAAACTTAACCATGAGTACTAAAACATCCCGTAACTTAATTTAAATTGATCAAGACCACGCGGGTAATAAAATTACCAGATTAAAGTATGGTTTTCTAGCTATTACTGTAAAAAAATAAGAGGAATGCTGGTTGGCCCTTGCCAGTTCTTCTTCAAAGATCACTCTCATTAGAAAGGTTTCCAACAATTAGGAAGGGCTCTTTTATAATTACGGTTCACAAAAAATGTCGTAAATCTGAAGTCTCCAAAATGACTGACCAAACTGTCATATATCCCCAATCTATTTGAAAGCATTATTGCTTTACAATGAATTATAGTATTTCCATACAATGAATTATAGTATTTCCATTGTTAACCACCTTCTGACACCCAACATGGTTTTCTAAAAGGAAGATGCACAACGACCAACTTGACGGAATTCAGGTCAAGCGATCCTGATGTCAACAATAAATTTGACTGCATTTTACATAAAATTATAATATTTAAACTGAGAATGCTTGACTTTCCAGACCGATACTAATGAGAGTGGAATCTTATGCACAAGAACACAAGTATCAAGTGCTGATCATCTAAGCCAGCATCATTTACAGCAATATCAGGAATGCTTCAGGATAATCAACTGCATTACGATAGGCTGATCCACTTTACGATATTCGTTCGACCGTATCATGAAGTTCACATTAAACGAATTGAGGCAGTTCAACGTAATTTCTTTGGTTTGCTTTGCTTTGAGGAGTCTTCCATGTGTAGATATTAACAACTTGATTTCTTACTTAGATCGCTAACCAGTGACACTATTCTGGCTGTCCCTGGGAATAGGGAATTGGGAAAAATATTGATAGTATTTTTGTCTAAATTGTATTTTTCTGGCCTACTGAGGGAATAAATTTGGTGTAAATATTTTCAAAACAAAGTTAAATGGGAAAATATTTTTCCTTATACAAATTTTATGGAACAAAAGTTTCCCAGTTAACTTTGTTTTGAATTTTTTTAACTATTTAGGTGTAAGATCTTTAATAAAGCTTTCTGTAAGTCGTATTTGAAATTACATGCGCCACAAGAATCTTTCAAAAGAAACGAGACGTGCCGGAATAATAATGCAGTTACTACTACTGTTTGTTCGAACTCATTTTTTACACGCATTGCTGGAATCACCAGTTAATTTTATTAAATTCCGATAAGTAGTCTTGTCTCTACTTTACTAACCGTAAAGTATGAGTTGGCTTTTAACTTTCCTTCATACACCAAATGCTATCGTAGTTTATTAAATGTTAAAATGTTTCACGTGACCAGTGGTAGGTGTAATTGTATTTGTCTATGTTGTTCTCCTCGGTCATCTGACAAAAACGATAATTACTACAAATCTATAGTACGTTTACTTGGCAAGTATTTGTCACAAACAATGTTTTACTATAATTGTTTGTACCATTGAGTAAAATAGTAAACCACTTTTAAAAACTAAATATAATGGGATCATTTGGAAATCCTAAACCTATTTGCGTCTAAAAATAATCGCGGTGCATATTTTAGATCATTTTACATATTCTATAGTTATTTGCTGCCATCAGAGAAAAACCTGTAAGATAAAATTGCTTATCTAACACTTTCCTTTTTCGCAAGCCAGTATTCAACGGATCACGCTATACAAATATACCGTCTGACTATATCTGATCTATTTCCCCTGACGGAACAGGTCGTGTACACTTGTTTGTAATTATGTATTTATTTTATTTGAATTTTTTAAAAATTCGATTTTATTCTACTGGGCACAATTTCTGGTCACACACACATTACCATTATACATAAGTTTATATTTACCTGAAATTGACTACCTCGACTTAATTGACTGTTTAACACAAATGGAATACCCTCGAGACCGGTTGGCCCATTTAAAGTACCGCTTGACGCTGGAGGTATTGGTGCCGATCGTATTGGCAATGGCGCTGGCGATTTTTTCACTAAATTCTCGTAATTTCGATCATTATTTATTTGCGTTGGTTTTGGTGACAATGGCGGTGGTGATCCTAGTGAATTTGATAGACTTAAATTTATTCGATTCATACATAATTCAATACTGTCATCTAAATTGTTGTTGTCTAGTGGCACGGACGGTGGTGATCGATGTGGTATTGGACCTCGTTTATAACATACCAACAGGCCATTTATTTCACCAGCTAAATGAAATCCGTCAGGCACAAATTTTGATCGAGAGCATAAAATTACATCGGTAACAGCTTCGGTGATTGTGCCTCGTTTGGTTAATTTATAGATTATGTGTCTTTTTCGAAATGACTTTTTATTGGAGTCAAACGTACGGGGAATTAGCGAGTATCCAGGATGAAGTGTTATTTCTTTCTCATGTACAATCCTAAAATTAAAAGAAATTTGTATAAGCATATAAGCCATATTACAAATTGAACATAAATTTATGCATACTTTAACGTTTCTATAATACAGTCAGGAGGGCCTTCTGATTTCGATATACATAAATATCTTGTATACCGTTTTCCTATTAAAACACTCTTCTCCTTTCCTAAATCAGCATCTGAATCTTGGTCATAACTTCGATTAATCAAGGTATAATTATTTGGACATCTGAAAGTAATAAAAAAAAAACACTTGAGTAAAATTATTTATGCTTATCTATCAGTTTACATGATAGTAAATTTCATATAATTATGTATTTTACAGGTAATATAATCAATATAATATAATTTTTTACAAGTTTACCTAAATGTATCGAATAAAATAGAAAATCGATAAAAGTTTGATTTACCTATACAGCATAAAAAAACTCACATGCATTCAATACTAATTACTTATTAGGAATTTGTAAATTGGGTTTAAGAATCATAATTTATAGATAAACGTTTATTGATAAAGCGATGAATTAGATATTTATGTTATAAATAATTGTTTTAGGAGGTATTAGGTCGAATAATCTATGGAGACCTGTCAGGCGTATGAAATATTTACACTTAAAAATGTTTCGATTACGATAATATAGTTTGATGTCGCATAAACATTTCACACCTTTCTAAGATAACAGCGCTATGAAACGAGTACAACAAAAGTTAAGAGAGATAGTAGCATGCCAAAAGACAATTGATTTCGATGTAGCGAGTGTTCATTAGAAATGCGAATGTACACCGAAGAATAAAAAGGAGCAATTTAGATAACAAGAAACAGACAAATGTTTCAGACGATGCATTTTTGTGTCACGGCTCGCCATCAAATGGAGACAATAATACTCTCGAGTATTTTAAGACGATATCAACATTTTTGCGTTCAACGGTGATTCATAGATTCGTCGACATATGGTGCATGTGCTATATATACCGGAAATTCAAATGAATTTGTTTTCGTCGGGAAACACCATAGATCGTGACTATCGATTGCAATCGAATAGCAAGTGGTCCGAACTACTGAAGAATGAAAACATTTATGCGGAGGGAGGTCGCCGCGACAGGCCGTTTCAAATGCTATTCCAAATTGAGAAATCATTGCAGGTCGTTGAGGCTATCGCAAATGTTGTGATAAGGAAAATTTCACTTTACACATGGCATGAGGACACCAAAACGTCGCACAACACGTTAAGAATTTTTACGAAATAATGAAATCGATTTCGTAGACGAGGATGTTGCGTGCGAAGCGTGAAAATCATAATCGTGAAAGTTATAAACTTCGTGTAGAAAAGTCAAAGGAATGTAGCAAAATTATTCATGCGGACGTTGTGGGCCAATGCAAACGAATTCGATTGGCTGTTCGAGGTATTTAATGCTTTTAGAGGCCGAGTTATCACATTTTCGTTACGTATATTTTATGAAGCAAGTGATCAAATTCACGGTAATGCGAATGCAGTAAGAGAACGGACACAAGGTTGGCAGTTTCCGACCAAGCAACGGGACAGAGTTCGTCAATCCGAAATTGGAAAAGTTTTTCAATGAGATGGGCATTGGGAATCAGCGAATTGTAACGTATACGCCGGAGCAGAATGGTTGTGTGGAACATGTCAATTACACAATTGTGGAAAGCGAAATAAAATGGAAGGCGATCGGGTGAACATCGCAAAATAAAAGATGAGGGAAATTGGCGAGTGGTTGGCGTCTCAAAAACCAACGAATACAGATACATATTATGCGATAAAATTATGATATAGAAACAGAATGACTCCAAGGCAAGATGTGCAACAGAATTTCCTGTACCCGTCTCCACTGGGGTACCGAATTAAAAAAGTTCGTTAAAAATTAATTAAAAAAGTTGATTTTTGTATGAACATCTGCTAGTTATTTTAATTCATATTTTTAACTTAAAATTATGAATTAAAAAAGCGATTTAAAAAAAAATGCAAAAACTCAAAACTGAATTAACAAAGGCTTATACTATTTCATTTTTAAAACACCTACCTTAATTCATTTTCAAAATGAATTAAAAAAGGCACGTTTTATTTCATTTTATAAATTAAAAAATCTTAATTCGATTTTTAACAAATATTCAGAAATGTGCATTATTTTCATGTTTTGACGAAAATGCACTAAATTCTCTTGCAAGGTTTGTTTCGTTCTTTTTCGTCTTCATTAATGAAAATAAGATATTCTAATGTCTCAGTTTCAGTAATGAAAATGTCTCACTTGATTTCGAGTTTTATTCGCTTTTTCATTAATGAAAATACAAATCCAAAATTATCCAAATTTTAAAGGCGAAATAAACGAACGACGAAATAAAAAAGGCTTATATTATTTCATTTTATAAACATTTATATTAATTCATTTTAAAAATGAATTAAACACTTATTTTAGATCAGAAAAAAAAAATTTTTCAATTCAGAACTTTTTAATTCATGTTGCCGTCTCCACTACAGCTTGATTCATTTAGAGTTACATAAGAAGCGCAGCACTGTCTGTGGAGGTATTAATCTTCGAACTTTCCCTACGGTAAGTGATTTTTGAAAAAGTTCAGCGAGTGGTTGTGCCAGAATAGTATTACATTTTTTAAGAGAATAAACAGCCGACGATCAGGGCCGATAGAAAAATCTTAGTCTGACTATGTGTAAAGTATCGTAATCGATTAGAAAAGAATATAAAAAAGTTTTTTGCGACAATTGTTGATGTACTTGAAATAATCCGCGTGTGGCTCATCAGGATTGTTTAAAAAGATTTAGTAAAAAATTTAGCAACATGATTAGCTATAATTTTGGAGACATTAAAATAATGATTATTTTACTTTAGTTTACGGAAATTTGCCTGTTTTTTCTTTTAATTGATCAAGTGCCAGAAAAGCTTAGGATCGGCGATAATGTCAGATTGCATAAGTAAAATATAATTATTGTTCTTGGGAAAGACCTGAGAACGTGTTAAAGATGGTGAGATAACTTGCGTACGCTGATTTAGTTTATAAACAGTTCTGTCACCTTTTGTTTCTTAAATGACGAAATATGTATTCGCAGTTTCTTATTATTGACGGATTGTTCAAAACATTCAAAAACTACAAAATAAAAATTAATTGTCAGAATCTCAATATCGTTGCTTGCACTCAAAGTGGAGTTGAAGTCAATATATGCCAAATGCCAATAACTCGTAGAAAATCTTCCCTCCCTTAGAAATCTGTTATGGTGTTTTATTATTACACATGCAGCAGTAGAGAGAACAATCATAAAAGATAATGTTAAAAATGCACCTAAAAGATAGATCGTATTATGTTTAAAATGTGTCTTGCTTGTTAGCATTTCGGATGCATCCTTTATTTCTACCTAACCAAAAAATTATGCGAAAACAAACTGTATAAATGAAATAGAGACTATTTTGTGTTTATACATGCACATCGATGATAACAAAAAAAACAAAAATTCATGATCTGCGTCTTTTACTCTATTTATACAATAAAACATTTACACACATGATACAAAAACTAATACATATGTAATAATTTTGTAATATGTAATAAAACATGAAAGTATTAGTTAGCAGTGGCATATTATTTATGACCAAATTTTAGTGGAGTAAATCCATTTCTATTTTCAAAACGTATGACTACACGAATATTGATAAAATGCATTACATAAAAATCCTCAGATTTGCTTGTACGATAAATTTCCTAATTACATTTTATCAAAGAATAATTAAAGCTAAAGAAATTGATTATTCCAGTGATTTAGTACAATTCATACACAATTATCTGGATTCAATGCAGAAACAGGTTTGACTCTGAAATAGCGTTCAGTTCATAGATACCGGTAGAGTTGAGTTTTCATTGGGTTATTTTGAACTCAACGAAACTGGTAGGATTGATTCCGCCATTCTACAGTTTGATTCTTTCCTCGTTTCCTTCCGCTCTACCAACAAACTGTTGTTAGTTTGTAGGTGAAGGGGAAAGAAACGAGGAGAGAATCACGACGAAGGAGATCAGAAGTTAAAATTCAAAATGTCGGCAATGAAAATTTTCACACTTTATGTGAAAGGGATTTATATTATAAATTTTGGATTAAAATTCTGCGTATTCAAAACAATAAAAATATTTTCAAATAATTTGAAGGGCATGTAAACATTAATAAAACAATGTTACGCGCGATTAATTAGTTCTCAAAATTTCAATTCAACCCAATTCTTCCCCCATGGAAATATTCAACGCCATTTAAAATTAATGAAACGTTATTTAAACTCAACCTTACTTCAGTCGATCATGAAAACATGGATAATCTATGCGTCCATACGGGATATCATGATACCGATATCAAACTTCGTTTCCTTCTCTTTACCAATAAAACCGTTTTTTCGCGCCGCAATAAAACCGGTTTTATAGGTAAAGGGGAAAGAAACTAAGTTTGATACCGGTATCATGATATCCCGTGTGTACGCATAGAATGGAATACGACACTTTTAATATTACGATTTACACAATAAATTCATGAAATTCACAATCACGTCTACATAAATTCAATAAAACAAGTTAAAAAAATGTCGAATATGCACTCGCATACATTTCTACACACAAAACAAATAATTTTGAGTTGTTTTCGCTTCGAAAATAATGCAACAAATTTTGATTAAATCACAAATCCATAAAGCAAAATTATTTAATTTAATTTTTTAATCAAGAATTTACCTTTATTGCACTATACATGACATCACAGAAAAAAAATAATTTTATTTATTTATTTATTGCGGAGGCAGACACAAAACACGTCTATCTCGTTCGACTATCGCTAACCAACCCAATTCTTGGAAGGATGTCGGATCGTGTACATTTTTTGCGCCATTCCACACTTTGATTCTTTAATCGTTCCCTTCCCCTCCACCGACAAACTAACAATAGCTTGTTGGTGAATGGGAAGAAAACGAGGAAAGAATCAAGACGAAAGAATCAAAGTGAGGAACGGCGGATTAACAGTAATCACAAGTAAAAGCATTCTGCAATGTTCGGGTGTATAGACGGCCTAATGCGTCGTTTGAATATAAATCGGAATATCCGTACAAGACATCGGAAATAAAAAGCATCATACTCGCTCCCGAACTCAAAACCAATCAAATTTCGTGAAATGCTTTATGCCCCCGCCTACTAGTTCCACACCCGAGTTGAAATATTTTTATCTTTGTTGTAGTTTTAATAAATTCATTCAGTACGATACCATGGTATTTGTGCCGAACTAACTCCCGATGTCATGTACGCATCGAAATTTTCGTTTTTTCACATTTTTCAAGTGCACACCAAATGTTTTTATTTTCTAAAGGCTAACGCCTCACCAGCGAACACTTAAGAGCTTCAGTTACATGCTGTTTGTATCATTTCGACTAGTGCTACAATCTCTAAAAATGCTCGTCACAAATAAACAACTAACCTCTAAGATTTTGGTGGTCGTACCGCTCCCCTAAGTGGTCCAAACGGAACACATCTTAAGCTCTTAAGTTTTCGCTGGTACGTATGTTGATGATTTTTGTATATACGTAACCAAAAGATACGAATATATACGATACTCATACGAAGAAAATGTCTGAACGGATAGTATAAATTGATGATGTCTGACACGGTACGTGCAGGAACTGCACGGAACGGATAATATAAATCGGCCTTAAATTGATGATGTCTGACACGATACGTGTAGGAACTGAACGAAACGGATAATATAAATAGACCTTAATATGTGTAAATTTTTCCATTCAACATATTTTTGGGTAAATGATTTTCGATAAATTATATTGCATACGATGCGAACTATGCTAAGACATTTCAAAAATGATTTATTTTTTACACATCCATAGACATTTACCGACGAAGATTTATTTTGAAGCAAGAAGCAGTGCTTCAAAGAAGCCTAGTGTGGGACCGGTGATTTGTCCTTCTTCAGGAAAAGAATTATACGAGTAGTTGATTCGTTAAATAATAATACGAATGTACTTTTTTATCTTTATGAGTCGACATTATGTGAAAAATTTTGGTTTCGTTCTGACGAGTATACTCGGTTAATGTCATATTCGTTCGAAATATCAGGCAACAAAAACTTGCCCGGATTCAGCTGTCAGGGTAAAAAAAACTTACACTAGATGAGCTGTCATTTTGAACATTTTGACATAACACATTCCTACGAAAAAAAACACAAGCCCAAGAACGATTTTTTTTTCGTTTTTCAGTTTTGTGCTTCTGATGATATCGACTTGAAAAATGCATTTGGTTTGCATTGAAAAAAATATTTTTGTCTCTTTTTGTCACGCTTTGCCTAAATACTAAAATACTTTTACTTCGATGAATTTGTTATTTATTTTCTATTAATATGCCATTATGAATTAGGAAATAATCTAACTAAAAATTTTATAACTTTTGATTAAAGGGTGGTAGATAAAGATGATTTTTATAATGGTTTCTATCTAG
The DNA here is from genome assembly GCA_963691935.1 of Nephrotoma guestfalica. Classification (NCBI taxonomy): domain Eukaryota; kingdom Metazoa; phylum Arthropoda; class Insecta; order Diptera; family Tipulidae; genus Nephrotoma; species Nephrotoma guestfalica. The sequence continues at coordinate 233,428,761 of OY829914.1, forward strand.
GCTAATGTTATCAAATTAAAAGCAAAGATATCAAATACCAATTATTAAACGATGTTTCACTACACCAACTACATTTAAATTTTCTTGACTTAATCTAAATTGGTGTCTTATTAATTTTAATTTGCAATTATATCTAAGATGAATGAAAATTTTAAACTGTATAACTTGTAGTAAGGTTTATATGCGAGAACAAAATTGACCAAATAGGCTAAAATTTATTTAAACCTATTGGATCTGAGTATGAGCGTTTGTAACCTTTACATTGCTGCTATCATTAATAACCGCATCACGTAAACGGATGTACTCTTCGGAACACAATTTGCTTTGATTTAATCGAATGTAGGAATCGTTTGGTTTCGATTTTCGAATTCATATCGACAATATTGATGAAACAATTGTCATTTGACCTTTTAAGATACGATTTGCGTTTTCACAAATCATTGATCAATATGAATTGTAATTCAGGGCACTGACTTTCTTATTCATCTCCTCATCTCAAACCATCTTCTCCTATGGGATATTGCAATCCGTCGTATAAGCGATGAGTTTTTGAGACTCGCTGAATATCACCATTTCTGTGATGAAAAGTTAAATTATTTGCCAACTATAACGATCGCCACTTCATCAATTGTTGGTGCATTGTTCTGTCTTTCGTGTTGGCCGACAGATGTATTGATTGCTCTAAGTTTGCATGTTTTGTTTTGAGGACACTGCAATATACGCATAATTTATCGATTTTTCCAATAACAACACACGAATGAAAACTGTAATCGTAATTAGCATCGTAATGCGTACAGTTTTCACACAAGAACTCAAAAATTTCTCACGTTGTATTTGATTCAATTCAATTGTCAAGCGTGCGCACTAATGCACCGGAAACACACGAGCTGCCGCTGAACTATATCTTCATTTTAGCTTTTTTCCTAAATTTTAATTTCTTCCAGCATAATTACATTTTTTGCTTTCGCAAACTCTCCTTCCTCTTTCAATTTAAATTGTTAGTTCAGCAACCAGATACCCATGATTACGGCGACTCTCCACGCGCGATCACGGAGGGGTAATTGGTCGTTGGGAATTATTATTATTATTATTATACTTAAGCACTGTATTTACTAATTGCTTATGTAGTTATTCTTATCAATTAAATCAACATAAGCAATTTCAATCATAACGCCAATTTAGTTATGTTTATTACACAGATTACCAATATTTTTACTTAAAAATCACACCGATCTCTCAAATTTTAAGTGTACAACAATTAATGATGATTGCATAAACATAAGTAGAATCACTTATAAGCGAAGATATAAATATTTACATTAAATGAAAGAAAATCAATATCGTAAAATTCAATAATACTAGTAATAATCATAGCTAACAATGCCGCGATCGATTTTTATTTTATTTTTAGATTACATTAAATTTTTTCACGTCTTTTACAACATTGAAGCTGTATAACTGGCTGCTAGATTAGTGTGAAATTATTCACATATGTACATAGGCATTCAAAATTCGCATTTTATGATCCACGTAGCATTAAAGAAATATACCAAACATAATTTCCTTACGACCAATGTGTTCTAAATTTAGGTCGTCAATTTATATATGTAAATGAGAGCAAGTGTATGGTGATTTTATGATTATAAACTGATCAAGGGATAAGCTACATTTTGTACATTCAATGAACCGTGATGCATCTGTACTTGAAACTCTGAAAATGATTGTGATAGGGGGAGACTAATCGTGTGAACGAATAATTTACAAATTATATTATTTTCTTGACATAATTTATAAATTTAACAATTTTTTGGTAATATTTGGCGAAGTTAAATTTTTTACACACTAATTTAGAACAAGACGAGATGTCACGATTTTTATCTTACTGTCTAATTTGAATGAGCAGTTTATTAACAGAATCTAAACGAACGGATGTGGAGTACAGAGATGTTGTGTTTGAATATCTTATTAAGCAGTTTGAATAGTTTTGATGGTTTCCTAGGACTTATGAAAAATGATGCTTACACGAATATTGGCCTGCAGGTATTTAAATTTCTTAGCTTAGCAGCAAGCGCTGTCATTCTTTGGCCACTGAGTCGAATCTCTCCGAGGTTAATCAGTTTAATTACACGAATATTATTCTAAATGGCCGAAATACTGAAATTCTGATTGAAAAATAAATTCTACTGATTGAGAATTAGAATAATTTGAAATAGAAATACAGACATAGGGAATAACGAACTAACAAATAGAGCAACAAACGCAAGATGTTATATTAAATGGTATATTCTCAATTGTGATATCGTATCACTAGAAAAATACGAAGATGAATGAAACAACAATGATTGTTTCGATGAGATGTAAGTTTCAATTCGATTCGAAAAAGTTGTAACTTCACTTTTTCCGAGAGGCCTACCAGCTACTCGTTTATGCTGTTGTCTTTTTGTCAGATAATATGAACATCAAAGATGAACTTCTGCTAATAGTGGACTTCAAATTTCAAACCTGTTATTGACACAATCAAAGGCTTGCATACATTACGTATCTTTTAACTCAAGTACAATCCAAGGATGTTTTATTTACAAAAAATATGTTGAACTCCGGTTTATTCGAAATAAATAATATCAATAACATCTTGAACAGGCAACTCAATCTGCAATAATTGCACTGCCATAGAAACTAACTTAATCCGTACACATAATGACTCTTACCATCCATCGATGTCAATCACTTTTTGCTATCAAAATGGCCACGCTTGCTTGGAATCAGAAATACTGTACCGTTTCAACTGAACATTCAATAAATAGTAGCAGCAACATTGAGATACTAACAGCACGTTTTTAGTTGGCAATTTATGAGTTTTATGCAAAAGTAGTACGTTACATTGCCCAGAAAAACAGTTTGTCATCGCCGCCATGGTAGTAGCGAACTCCGAAATCTCTGAAACAAACGATTACAGAAATCTTTAAAAACTCAGTTCGAAGGAGACTATTCTAATTACTTGAAGGCCTACAATGAATTCGGCAGATTGGCTAACGAACTTTACAATGACTAATACTCGTAAGCATGATGCAAGCCGATCTCATTACCCCAAACCGAACCCGTTTAAGTTTGTTAATCTTAAAAAGAAATCAGATGTACCTGTCAACTTTAAAATATGAGGATCGTCTTCCTAACCACCCAACAATTATTACGAATATGTTTGTGTCATTTTTCGATCTTGCTTGTTCTAGCAGTGAGTTTGAGCTTGATTGCTGTTTGAAGGATGCAAGTCCGATTTGTTATAGGCCGATTGCGAAGTTCACTTGCATTCCCAAGTGCTTGAGTGTCGTATGCAGAGTGTAATTCTAAACGAGCTTTACAAAACTAAATCGTGTACTTAGACGTTTTGCTTATCATCAACGTTTAAGGAATATACTGAAATATTAACTAAAATTTCCGAATTACTACAAGCGCTGGTCTTACTATTAATGTCAAGAAAACTAAACTTTACTTAAAATTCGAATATTTGGGTTTTATTATTGGTAACGGCTGCTTAAAAGTTAATGCCGAAAAGGTTAAGGCTATTCAATCGTATCCGATACGCCAAAAAGTTAGGCAAATTAGGCATTTGTGGGAATAACTGGTTGGTATCGCATAATCATTCCTAACTACACTTCAACATCCACGACATGCTGAAGAAAGTATCTAATCTAACATGGAATTCTATTGCAAAAGAATCTCTCGAAAAACTGAACCCCTTGCTAACATTTGCTCCAATGCTGACCAATCTAGATTGCAACAAGCTATTTTTCATCCCGTGTACTGCAAATGAGTTTGGCGAAGACGTCGGATCCGATTGCCTATTTTTCGAAAAAGGTAACCCCTTCTCGAGGGAATTATAGTGTGACAGAGGTATATATTAGATAGAAACTGATATGGATATTCCATCAGAATTTTTGAATACTGAGTATTTAAATTTTATAAAATGGAGAGCGCGGTCAAACGAATATTCGAATATAAAGGATGGCTGACACGAAGTGTTACCAAAACAAAATGCTACAGAATTTTTATTTTTTGATGAATTTTATTGAATCCAAGTAAAAAATGTTCACAAATATTTAAATTTTTGAATTGCATTAGCAGTTTTCGATTTGGCCACCCTTACAAAGCTATTGCATGCGGCACGAAAGTGGCTCTGCGGTATTTTGGTCCATTCCCGGCGAAGCGCTTGCTTGAGATGATCGACACTTTAGTATTTTTTTGTTCCAACCTTGCTCTTCAAAATACCCCAAACCGAGAAATCTAGCGGATTTGTATTCGGTGAATTTGGTGGCCATTGGGCAATGGAAATGAACCGCGGAACGTTGTTTCTCAGCCAATCTTGATTGACGCGCGCTTTATGACTCGGCACCGAGTCCTGTTGAAATGTCCCGGCTTTGCGGCCGAAATGTTTTTGTGCCCAAAGCTTCAACGCTCCCTCCAACACATGATATCGATAAATTTGAGCATTTATCTTGATGCCACGGTCCAAAAAAAACGAGCGGTGAACGGCTTTCGGCCGTTACGGCGGCCCAAACCATCACCATCGGCGGCGCTTGGTTTCGAGTGGCAATCCGTTGATCCAAATTTTCAGTAGAACGGCCGAGCAAGAAATCCGGTCGTTTTACTTGTTCACATATTGCTCAATAACGAGCGGTGACTCATCGGAGAAACCAAATTCGGCAAATCGCCACTTTCGTGCAAGCGTAACAACTCCTTTGCTCTTTCCACTCTAACGTTTTTATGAGCATCGGTGAGACCATGCGTGTTATGGAATTTCAAGGCCTTTAGTTCAAGATGATTTTTCAATATGTGCTGGATCCGTTCGAGCGAAATGTTCGCCTCACGAGCCAATTTTCTGCCGCTACGGCGCGGATTCCGAGCCAATTTGGCCTTCACCTTCCGAATGATATCCGGCGATGTTGCAGTGCGTTTCGGTCCACCAACATAGCGTTTTGCAATGCTGTCAGTATCGTCGTTATAACGATTTATCGTGCGATACACAAACATTTTATTCACATGCAGATGTTTTAACTGGCTAACAATCTGCGGCTGTGGATTTCCAGCCAAATATAGAGCAATCACACTATTACGCTTGAATTCCATTGCGGATAACTTTGTTTTTGAATATTGAATTTTCCCACTAAAATTCTTTTGTACGCTTGTAAACAATGGAATGAACTGTCATTAGTGTAAATTTGAGCGCACTGTCATCACTGGTTTGACAGCAATGACAGTCTGAACTTGGTAACACTTCGTGTCAGTCACCCGGTATATGTAAAATAAGTAAAACACACTATAGACCACTGTTCTCTGATAGTCAACACAATTAGTAATTAATTATTCATCATAGAAAAAATTGGTTAAATTCACATCAGCTTTTAATACAGAGTCGGGGAAGGAGGTCGATATCGTCACAAAACATTCCAGTAAAGCTTTCGATAGGGTTTCACACGACATCGTTATGTCCAAACTTAAAGCCATTGCCTTTCCAGTACAGGTCCTGCTCTGAATGGAGTCTTACATAAAAATTCATCGATATCAAGTTTCATTCAAATTATCCACATTCACCCTTTTCGCCCATCGCGTGCTCCGATATGGGTTGGGGTTTTTCAGGAAGAGGAAAAAGTAGAATTTCAATCATGCTCTTAAAACTAAACCCATCTATAATTGAAAAATGCGTGAGATTAAACTGAAATTGCATATGTATTCCGCGATGAAGATATTAGTTAAAAAAGTTTGGAAAACTAAATTTTGATTGTTAAATTTCCCTAAAAAACCCTTACAAATATATCGAACGCCCAAAATTCGTTACATTAATAACGTCGGAAGAGGGGTTTTGCAAACACCAGCAATGTTAATTAGCAAAAAAAAACTTTTTAAATTCCAAGAATTAAGGTAGTAATGGGCTATTATCGAAGCTTCAAATCACTAAAAATGAGAAGAACTAGTCGTTTGGACTAGTCTAATCGGTCCAGTTGGCCAAAAACAAATAACCATTCATTGCGGCCCTTACTCCTGCGAACATCAAAAAATAAGCACGAATAAAGAAGACATGATGAAGATTCTATTGCTTCTACAGGTGAAAAAACTCGACCAAATCAATTCAAACAGAAAAAGACAACAAAACTTCTCAGATCTCACGATTGTCAATTACTACAAAAAACACGCACGCCTTCTAAATATACAGAAAACCCACCGAAACAGATCACACAATCCCCAATGACTCACACCATCCATATCAACACAAAATATCAGCATATAATCACATAATCAATAGATTAAACAATATACCGATGAACACTGAAGATTACAACAAAGAACTAAACACTATAAAATACGTTGCCAACAAAAACGGATATGACACAGCCTTAATCAATAGAATCAACAACAAACACAAAGCGAAAACACTACTACAAAATATGACAACACTAGCAGTAACCGATAGAACCACCCCAAAATACGTGAGTGTAAAATATAACAAAACAACCCACAAAGCCATACAAAAAAACCTTCAATAGACTCGGATATAAAATAGCGTTTAGAAAAAACAACAAATTACAACAAAAACTAAAAATCAAAGTACATAGACAGGTCTTAGAAACAGCTGTGTACAAACTATCATGCAATGATTGCAACAAATTTTACATAGGACAAACGGGCAGATCATTTTTAACACGATTTATAGAACATACCAAAGACATAAACACATCAGAACCAAAATCGAACCACGCACAATACATCAAAACAGAAAAGCATCAATTCACAGATTGAATACCAAAACCAACAGGATTTAAGACCTAATTATAGACAACACTAACTACAGTAGGAGGAGCACAACAAATTAGACCTAAGATTAGTATATAAGCAGCGTAATTTTAAGAAAAATGTATTAGTTGTAAAAAAGAAACTGAAGAAGAAATTTATTTTCGGAATCCTTCCTAATAATAAATTAATAAATATTGTCACTCTAAGGAAAATTTTTTACAAGTGTTTTACTAAAACAATTCAAATTCAAGAGAAATAGCATTTGCCTCTTCTATAGAGAATTTATCTATAAAATTAATTTGTACTAGTTTTACGGAGCGAAAACTTTAAAAAGAAAGGAAAGGTTCGAAGGTTAATATTATCTCGTCACAACCAAACCTGTGAAGGACTGCCACAATTTAATTTGTTAAAGGCGTTTTGAATACTGAAGCTTCCTACCGATACTGTATTATAGCTTGGTGGAACATCCGTTACAACACTTGAAACAGCAACTCAGTTGCTTTGCTGTACCTTTTCAGTAATATTCGGAGGAATACGATTCAAACTTTCATGTTTCGCTTTCCCTTTCTACGCTACTTACCGTACATTTTCTGAACATCCTAATTAAATCTTAAGCAGGTCCTTCGGTTTTAAGTTAAGAGCCACCAAATGACACCAATTTAGGAACGAAGGTACCTATTTAGGTTACTTTGTTTCAAGTAATGGAGTGAGAACTGATCTGAAGCGATCTACGATAATCAATTGGCCAGCACGAAAGAATAAACACAACGTGAGAAGTATCATCGGATTATGTTCTTACTATCGACGATTTGTGAGTAATTTTACCAACGTTTACCAGCGAAGTATGAATCGTTTTACAGAAACAAGTCAACTTTTTGTTTGGGACAGTGGACATCGATTGATAGCAAAGATGTTAATCTTGATTACAGATGCTATACGCATGGGTAAAAGCAATTTTATCGCAGAACCTAGAAAACAAAGAGTAAATTGCCGCTTCTAACTGTGCACGATCTGATATCATTTTTAGCATTTGTTGTTCCAAATAGCAAAGTTTTTGTTACTATTAAGGAGACTCTTATACAAGTAATTTATAGATGGCGAAGTCATTTTGATCACGAATACTCATCGATGACCGTTGAACTGTAGTGTAGTGAAAGACCACAAGTAGGTAGTTCAGGATTCCTAACTGCATAACTAATCTAGACATGTGTTCAGAGCAGCCGACCGACTCTGGAATTAATTATGAACTTAAAAAAACGGATAAATCTGATAGCCAAACTCTACGTACTGACGATAGTCAACGTTCTCTCTACAGTCGCTGTAGCATTCCCAGAATTGGGGTCATTTCAAAAACAGAATAAGCTGAAACCTGTTTATTCAGTTTTCACGTGCGTCGTTTAAACATTTTGTTTCTTGACTGTGCAAAATACCTCTGACGAGAATTCTCTTTATTATTTATTGCATGCAATTTGATTGGTAAGGTAAAAATCGAAGGCAAAATTGAAGGAAGCCTCTGAATTTGCTAGATCATGTTGGAATGCAGGACAGTTTCGGAATCATAAGAAATCGACGGCCTGTGATTATTAATAATCACTGTCCTGAAATAGACTGTAGACAGTATAAGATAGATGGTCTCGAGCAAAAGTCAAGTTATCCTGATCTACCAGCTTTCAATTGGAAGTATAACAAAGAATCGTTGGCTGCACTGGATACATCAGTTATGGATTCAGTAAACTCATACTGCAGGCATTTTAGAAAGGGAATGTTGATAAATCGGGCCCTTCGAAAGTAGAAGATGACAACTCGAGCAGGCATCCTACTCTTTGGCGACGGACTGGAGTCATTCAAAATAAAGGTCAGTAAAGAGAGTATCGAAGATTTGGAAACATTGTCGAGTGGCAGGAAGATGGTTAGAGTAATGAATGAGGTTACTTTTTAAACTCCAGATGAAATCAAAGCTAAACGAAATTTTAAGTTTTGAAGACTTCCTTTATTATAGCCGTCACACCCCCCAGCAGTTCATTATTTTTTTTTCTTGGCTTTTCTGAAAAGACTCTTACATTTTTTACAGGTTCTTTGCAATTCATACGACCACTAGAGCAGCGGCAGTGGATTTTTTAATGGTCTGCTAAGAGAGGTACTTAAAACACTGTTATTAAAACCAAAGGATAGCTTGTTCACAAGGTTATCAAACTATTGTATTGATAGAGGTGTTTTAGAACCAATACCGATAGTGAATCATTTCAGAAGGTTCTCAAGGTATCGCAATCAGTTTTCACATCTTGCGGCAAATACATTTGTTCGTAGGATCATGTCCACTTCGTATTGGAAATAACAGTCATCAGAAAAATTACATCTTAATACAATCATTTCCCTATTAAAATCTGAGGTCACACGTACCTAAGTCTAAGACTTCCTGTCTATTGCTGCTATAAATCTTGACGTTTAACCAATGTCGCAGATACTTAGGTTGTACAAAGAATAAGTTAAAAAGTGGCTCATTTTTCTCGTTCATATTCCTAGCCGTTACAATCATTATTTAACAAAATAAATAATCAGGTTGGATTTAACAAAAAAAACATATTCAGCCTGGAGACTTTATTATGGTAAAATACAGGAGTCTTATATGGTAACTAGGTTTCGTAAGATACTATCTACCGGGCCTGCTCCTCTAATTTATCAAGGATCACATGGCCTCTGGGCCATTACTAGCATGAAATCATTTGAGCTACTGAGGAAAATTAACATTTCGCACTGCTTCGCAATTACACCACAAAAGCCAAAGTACAATATAGCAACATATCAAATAACAGTATGCATAGGATGAAAATTCAGTTTTAAGACATAAATCGGCAGGATTGAGTGGTGTGACTTAACGAAACCGTGGATTGAAATTATTTTTAAGAGTGGAACTTCGTCACGTTCCCAGTAGATGTAATATGTACATTTAAGGTGAGAAAAAGCTCTCATTGCAATACCAAAAGAGAAACAAATAGAAGCTCACATTAAAAGTTTAATCGAACCGTATAAGCTATCATATTTTTAACATGCGTATTGCAAAGAAACTGCTCTACACTCCTTTATTTAACTTAATGAGAAAATTCTTGAAAATCATATTGGAATGTTCTATTATAATCTTAAAATTGCAGAGGCCGATCGCAGTGAGTGATCGAATGTGATATTAATTTAATATGAGTAACCAACGAAGGCACTTTTCTTCAATATTTATATGAACAAAAAGATTTTTCGCACTGCGAAGACGACTCTTTAGAAACGCAGCGTCAGGTTTTAGTAGAACGGCTCACAGTAATCGCGCTAGACCTTCAGCTAATTGAAACGCTTGCGAGGTTTCATATTATCAAGTGCCTAACTCTGATGGCATCCAAACAACAGTTTGCAAATCATTTTTTAAAAATATATTCCAAGTTAGTGATGGAATATTAACCAAAGTAGTAAAAAATAAATTAATAATTCCTACGCCGCCGTCAGATAAAAAGGGCAAACACAATCCAAAAAATAAAACAAATGATGAAAAATTCCAAGGTGCTAAAGCGTTCATTGAAATTTTTTCTAGATATGAATCGCATTATATTTTACACAAAAGTACTGAACGAAAATTTTTAGCCCCTGTTTTAAATTTAAATAAAATGTATTCTTTGTATAATAATCAAAATAACGAACCAGAACCAAAATACCGATCCTATTTTATATTCAGAAATTTAATAAAAACTTCAACCTTTCTTTCCATACACCAATATCCGATTCTTGTAAAAAAATGTGACAACCTTGAAATAAAAATTAAAGCTTCCGATTCTGTAGAAGAAAAAAATCAGCTTACGACACAGAAACAAATTCATTTGGCAAAAGCAGACTCTGCCAGAATTAATTATACCAAAGACAAAGAACTTGCTAACATAATTCGGGATGACTCAGTAATTATATTTGATTTAATGAAAACCTTACCAACGCCTGTAATATTAACAGTAATATTATTATTTGCCACTATAAAAGGCAGCTGTGAACCTATTGCCTTGATATACACAATGCAGTAAATAATAATGCAGTAAATAATAACGTAGCAATGTGTGTATGGGACGAAACTGTTGCATCACGAGGACCTCAAGAAATTGGGTCATGCTTGCTTAGATATATTAAAGAAAATTTATATACAAAAAAACTAATTTTGTACTCTGATCAGTGTGGTGGCCAAAATGGAAATATTAAAATGGCCACATTCTACCAATATTTACTGTCCATCCAGATTTTCTTGTTGAATTTATAGATCATAAATTGGTCATTCCCATTTTGGTTTAATCGAAAAGAGGAAAAAAATGTTCAAAAATCTATTCGTTCCCGTTGATTGGTGCGAGGTTATCAAAACCGCAATAAATAAAAGTCCTTTTAATATAATGAAAATGACAAAGAACCATTTCTATTCTACAAAAAAACTGGAAAGAAATATCACAAACAGAAAAATGACAGCTGAGGGCTCCAAAATGAACTGGCTGAGTATTCAGTGGTAGGGGGAGGGGGAGGACAAATATAAAAAATCGGGGAAAATGAACGAAATAGACAGTGACTCTTCTGAAAGAGAAGGAAGTCACTGCAACGTAATATCGCGGAAGAAGCGTCCAGATTAAAATTAAAAGTAAACATTTCATCGACTAAACGTCTATCAACATATAATCTTGACACAGTCAAAGTAATAGGTGAAACCAAGGCATGGTGTATCGCCACAAAAATCAGGACAGGTGATTTTCAAAGTAATTAACGAGGATTTTATGTCAATTCTCGGTCGACATTCATGCGAAGAGCTAGGATTAGTGAAACGCGTTCATAAAGTGGATATACAGTTGGGTTGTTGCAACAATTACGAGTATGATATCGATTTTGTTGACAATCCGAAGTTCAAAATAATTCCACCGCATCGAGTTCCAGCTGCATTTGGAGATAAAACAAAAGAGGAATTGGACAGAATGGTTACAATGAACTTTTTAGCGCCAGTTACTGAACCAAGTCTAGCCGTAAGCCCTATGCTGGTGGTAGAAAAAACGGAAAAATTCGAGTGTGTATGGATCCAGTCGAATTAAATAAAAACATAAAACGACGCCATTACCCGTTGGGGTAGGCCAAGTTTTTTAGAAAATTGGATTGTCAACATGGTTTCTGGCAGATTAAAGTGCCTGAACGAACGTCAAAATACTTGGTCGTCGGTACGCCATGGGGACGTTACCGATATTTACGCATGCCGTTTGGTATAAATTCTACACCTGAAGTATTTTCCCAGATTATGAACGAGACATTGCAAGGCATCGACAATTGCGAGGTTGCCATGGATGATATTTTTCTATATGCGGAAAATGCGGAAATGTTAGAGGGAATTACAAAAAAAGGTAACACATCGATTAAAAGATGCTGGTTTCACATTAAATCACAGTAAATGTGAATATAACAAGAATAGAGTAAAATTTCTTGGACATGTTTTTACATCCAACGGTTGTGAGATTGATCCGGATAAGGTATCAGCAGTTCATCGTTTGAACACTCAAGCTAATGTCAAAGAATTGCAGAGATTGCTTGGCACAGTAACATACCTTGCAAAATTTATTCCGAAATTTTCACATTTGACAAACCATTGAGAAGATTAATAGTGAAGGACACCGCATGGGTATGGGATGTTAACCAACAAACAGCTTTCGAGAAGTTAAAAGAGGTCATCACAACAATGCCAGTTCTGGGTTATTATGCCGTAAATCAAAGCGTTAAAATTTCCTGCGATGCAAGTTTCGTAGCTCTTGGAGCTTGTCTGCTCCAAAATAAAAAACCGATCGCATATGCCAGCAAGGCATTGACGAAAGCCGAGAAAAATTATCCACCAATTGGCAAAAAAAGCAGCCGTCCAAAAAATGGACAGAAAGCGAAGAATACAAAATCAAAGCAGTATTCGCTGTCGGATGTGACGAAAAATTACTTAGCAATTAATTATTAATTTTCGATTATTAATTAATTGACGGACGAAGTTTTCGAATTACAATCGCTACGTACAGTTGTCGAAAGAGGATGGCCAACTGATGATAGCAAGTTACCAGAAGCAGTCAAGCCGTACGCGAGCTTCAAGGAGGAAATTTGGTATGATGGTCAATTACTATTTAAAGCTAATAAAATTATTGTCCCAACAGCTGAACGCCTAAAAGTGTTAGCTAATTTACACAAAGGTCACCCAGGTATTTCGAAATCATTAACAAGAGAGCGAAGCAGCCTCTACTGGCCTAGCCAAACAAAGGAAATCAAGGAATTTGTCGAAAAGTGCTCTGCATGTCAACTCACGCAAAGATCAAAAACAAAGGAACCATTACTAGATAGAGAAGGTTTTACCGGACTATCCATTTCAACTAGTTTCTACAGACATGTTTACGTTCAAGGGCAATGACTACATCATTATTGCCGATCATTATTCCGGGTTTATGAATTTTCAAGAAGTAAAGTCTACAACATCAGCAGCAGTCATTTTGCAATTTAAAAAATGGTTTGCTATTCACGGAATACCGGAAACGTTGAAATCAGATGGTGGTCCACAGTTCGCATCGAAATCAAAATTTTCGCGTTGCGTTGGCAATTCAACCATCACACATCATCACCACAACGCAATGTTCAGACAGCAAAAAATCTACTCTGCAAATGCTGGCATGACGATTCAGCCATCTATGAAACATTGTTACTGTTGCGAAATACACCACGCAATGATAGTTTGGGTTCTCAATGCCAACAATTGTTGAGACATCGCACAAGAACATTTATTTTATCCGACAGGACAATTTGAAACCGCAAATCATCAGCGGTGCCACCAATGGATTGGCAAAATTACACTTTCAACAGAAAATGTACGCCGATCGCGTTTCATCAAGAATTCATTCAAGCAGTTAGAATTGAATTGAACGACTTCGATTACAAAAAGGCCACCGTGATTGGGTGTCAGCAAAAGTCGTGGAGAAGTCAGATAATCCATGGTCAGTGATTATGGAAACAACAGCGGGTAAGAGGTACAGACGAAATACAATTCATTTACAGCGTTCATCAGCTAATATACAAGATGTGCCGGAAGTTATCAGGATATGAATGAGAATATAGACAACAATTTAATATCGGCTCACGTATATGAATTGGAAATTGGTTCCGAAACCATTCCACAACTGAAGAGATCTTTCGGTGCCAAATCCGACCAGGCACTTGACATTCATATCAGCAATCAACAGGACAATCAACAACAAACAACTAGAAGTGGTCGTGTGATTAAAACATTAAAACGTTATTAATTATAATAAACATATTTTCATATTTTGTATTATTTTATTTGATAATTTGATAAGTTCTATACTAACACACACTTATGTAAAACCACTCTTATAAAGTTAGTTATAAAAGATCATTCAATCTATACCCACGTATTATCATTTATATCACGGCTCTCTCAATATTAGATACTCATAAGTATTACAAGGAGTTATTGTGCGTGGACGAACAAATAATACCTTTAAAAAAGGTCAACTAAGTATTAAGCAGTACATAAAACGCAAACCGTGCCCTTGGGGCCTTAAAATTTTTATGTTATGTAGACAATCGGGATATCCGTACGATTTTGTACTGTATCAGGACACTCAAACATAAATTTTGAGTTTTGATCGTGCTCAATTAGGACTTGGTTTTGCAGTTGTGGCTCACTTAATTGATCGACTTAAATCAAGAGGACATACCATTTTTTTCGAAAACTATTTCTCTAATCGTTTCAACAATCAGTAATGACATGTCAGTTCAGTAATGACACCGCGTTGAAAAAACAGGGCAGAGAAAGCGCTGAGGAATTAACAAATCGGGACGGGAACATTGTCTTGATCAAGTGACATGACAATAGATCCGTGCATCTGGCTTCTAACTTTTGTGGAATGGTGAATCACAAGATGTTAGATGCTGGGATAAGAAGGCCAAAATTATGTGGAGATTAAACAACCTTCAATAGTTAAAAAATACAATGGAGGAATGGGCGGTGTAGATCTTTTTGATCAATTTAACAGTTATTATAGAATATTCATAAAATCGAAAAAATGGACACTACGTGTTATAACTCACTTCATAGATTTTGCTGTTTGTTTTAATCTAGCCCAAAGCTTAACCAATGTTCGAATTTCAAATAAGAAATGCAAATCCGAAAATACAGAATGCCCTGCAGGTTCCGATAACGTTCGACGAAGTCATGAAACAAAACCAGCGATTGATACCCGTTTCGATGGTTTCAACCATCTTCCAAGTTTTGAAGATCCATATTCGGCATTTAAATGTAAACGGCCAGGTTATTTAAGGCGATCACGAGATATTATTATTTGTTGATAGAGTTAGTATGTAAGTTAATATGTATGTATAAGAATGTACTGATTTTTTAATTTTGTTTATTTTATATTTGTAGTTGTTAGTATATGTGTATAATTTGAATTTGTTAAATGTAAATATGAATAATCTGTGATTAAACCCACAAATAGTGAATTTAAATGTGACAAAATACTATAGATTTCCAATAAATATTAAGCAAAAAAAAATATTTTTTTACAACCATCCGGCCCATTTGGTAACACATGTTGCCAAGCCGTAACTTGGCTATTCGCAGCCGGAATGAAATTTTGGTCGAAGATTTGAAACTTTCTACACAACTGTTTAAATAAATCTCAAGGTCAGAAAGGGTTAATATAATACATTTATAATCGACAATGCGAATACGTATGCGTAAGAATCAAATCAAAAAAAACGTAATCCAAACAAAGTGAGTGCATAAAAATCAAATCCATCTTTGTTAAATTTCTAAATTAAACCTGCATTCCAAGTTAAATTTAACAATAATATGTTAAGAAATGACTTAGTTCAAACAGTATTGCCAAAAACTAGTTCTACATTTAAAATTTATGTGAAAATCCCAATCCAGCTGTTATTTTAACACGTTAAGATATGGTCTAGTTCCAAACATTATGGACACATAATAAATTTAACCATACGAAATTAAATTCAATGTGCAGAAGAAATCGCCTAGCTCAATTAAGCAATGCCAAATTCCTTACGTGCGTTTGAAATTCATGTTAGAATTCCAATCTAGACCGATACATCAAATATAACCATGTTAATAAATGGCCAAGTTCTATTCACAATAGTAAATTCCAGAATAATTCCTTAAAATTCCGAACTCCGTTCAAAATAAATTCAAGTTTAGGATCCAAATTCAATTCTGCATATCACAATTATTGGTTAACAAATAGCCAAGTTCCATTGAGTAGGCCAAATGCTAAAAAATTCTTGAAAATGCTTGTTAAAATGCAACATCCCATAATTTGACCAAGATCAATCAAGAAATGGCCGATTTCCTAATAAAAATTTAGATAAAAAATATTTTGGTCTTTAAAAATATTGCGGAATTTTTTAAAATTTCAGCGATTTGTTCAGTGATTTTAAAAAGCATCAATTTGAAAAGCGGGATTTGGAACAACAGGATTTTGAAAGGTCGAGTATTCGATAATTCGGTCTTTTGTAATTCGGTCTTTCGTACCGATCCCGTTACAATTTATGTGATACAGCGTTGTTGGAAATTTGATCAGAAATTTTGCAAGCAGACAAAACCCTTTTACTTACATTTGCATATTTGTACAACTATAGCTCATAAAATAGCGGTTTCGATTAATAAAAAATCGCAAATACACATGGCATATTAATAAATTTCGGACTGTGTATAAAACCAATTTGCAAATGGATACTAACTGCAACTAATTTTACATGATGAATCACACATGAACGAAAACACTACTTATTTGGTTGTACTTACTTGGCACAATCCTCGACAACATGTATAGATGTTACAGGACGATTATCCGGTAAAAAATTGATAATCGAATTGATCATACTTTTAGGCCTGGAACCCGATATAGAAGACATGGCTGCGTTCTTATTACGATTTTGTGATTAGTATTAATTCTTCTATTGTTTGCTTTTTTATTTAAAAATATTTGGTGAAATAACAATATTAGTTCTTCAATAATATCAATAACACACAACACAATCATAAACACAACACACTAGTCCAGAATTTTCACGTCCAAACAAGTTTGGCACCACACACAGTTTTGTATTGTAAGTGAATAAAATATTTTAGGCTTTAATTTGAACACAACAAAAACGAATAAAAGGTCTAGACAACACAAATGAATTACAAGAAATGAAGTATGCACCGACTGACCCGACAAGCGAGAGCAACAAAAATAAAGGAAAATTACGTTTCTTGACAAAACGGAGGCCCGACATCTATTATTCGCTGGTGTAAACTAATTTTACAGTTCAGTGGAAATAATTTGACAGCTGCATTGCAGTAAAAACAAAACAATTGGATTTCATTTTGGTTTGGTTTAAGTTTTTTTTTTGTAAATTATGAACGAAAAACCAAGTGATGATGTTGAAATGAAAGAGGTGCCAAGTGAACCGCCCATTGTCGATGATAAATCAAAAGAAACTGAGGAAGGGAATGTCATTGACAAAACTGATAACGAAAGTCTAGAAGCACTTACGACATCGACAGCTCCGCCGGCAACAAACAGTGGTAACATGACCACTAAAAAGAAAATTCCAAATAAACAGAAAAAGAAACGAAAGAAAAAGCCGCCAAAAGATCTAGATGCTCCGAAAATTCCGCTTACAGGTGCTTTTATAATATTTTAATCTAAAAACATTTCTAAGATTTATTTAATAATTTTAGGTTATGTCCGTTTCACAAATGAGAAGCGAGACGACGTCCGTAAAAAAAATCCCGGCGCGTCCGCAATTGATGTTACGAAAATATTAGCAGAAGACTGGAATAAATTACCCGATGAGGATAAAAAGCCTTATCTTAAAGCGGCTGAAATCGATCGTGAACGCTATCATAAAGAAATTGGTGAATACAAGCAACAGAATGAACTAAAGAAGGCTGCAGCCAGTGCGGCCAGTAGTAACGGTACATTACATGAATCATCGAATGAATCAGTGAAGCATAACAAAGAAAATAAGAGTGTAATTAACGAGAAATCTACACAAAATATACCACTAAACGGTAATAAAGATCCGGGAATTGGAACTAATCCGGCAAAAGATTTTAAACTGATGAGCGAAATCCCAATATTCACTGATGAATTTCTAGAGCATAACAAAAATATAGATTCTGAGTTGAGAATACTCCGAAAATCGAACACAGACTATGAACAACAGAATGCCGTTTTGGAGAAACACGTAGAAAATATGAGTAACGGTATTGAGAAATTGGAAACCGAGATGGGTTCTCTAAAAGAGAATAATTCAGCGTTGGATAAATATTTAGAGATTCTGAAAATAAAATTGTCTACAGCGTTAGCAGGTTTATCATTGCCCGGGCACCCTAAAGGTGCTACCCCCGAAAATATTGATGAGTATATGGCGGAACTCCAGGAAATGACAGCATCTAATTCTCATCCGCCGGCTACAATAAACAAAGCGAAAGACATAATTAGAAAACTAGATCTTTCCATACAAATATAATAAACAATTTTTGAATTAATAATTTAATTTTTTATTCAGTTCTGATATCCTCCTTGTGTTCGTAGTTCTCATTGTTCGGTTTTTTCTTGCCGCCACGAATTTTGAAGTAAACAAACGCCAAAAATATTGTTCCGTAGACTGCTTTCCCCACCTGAAACCAAATAGGATGCCAGTTAATTAAACTGAATTATATGGTGGTAATAACCTCGCGCTTTAAAATAAACAGTTTTGTATTAATCTACTTTTTTATTATCCACAAAAATTACATAACACATTTATTTCTTAGATGGTTTCAATGCAAAGAATGCAATTAATAATCCAACTGTGGCATATGTAGCTTTTGCAACCTAAAAATACATACAATATAAAATTAGTGTGTAATTTTTGAAACCGTGGGCCATCACTCGAAGGCTTGACTTACATTAGCCCGTCCTTTCATCGTTTGCCCATTAAAATATTTTGACATTCCTGTTAATTTGGATTCATCTACTCCATGATCGCCGGCCATTGCTGTACAATAGATAGTTTAAATTGGTCTCTATATTTTATTCTGCATATTACAATTCAATTGTACTTACTTGATTTACTTTATATAAAAGTGGAAAATTTAAGTAAATGGCTAAACTTTAATGTGCGAACTACAAGAAAATTTGTAGATTGTCAAATTAACAGGTTATGTAATGGGAAATTTATTTGTCGGTAAGGTAGAATAAATTAATTTTATTATAAATGAAAATGCCTTAAATTGGCTGCACCCAAAAAACAATGTTTTTAACCCACTTACATGCGACCAACATTTTTATGGAAGAAAGGAAATATATCCCAACAAAATTTTGTAGACAAGTTTTGGGGCCACTACACCACCTAAAACCCCTATAAAATGAAAATGATGCAGTAAAATATATTCGATCCGAGTATTTTTATGGAAACATTTTTAAAATTAACAAAAAAATTCTTTTATATTTATAAATGTTAAGGAATTTATAATAAAAACAGACGCCATAGACAAAAATGTTAAATTCGCACTTGAATTAATTAAAAATTTTCCTATAAAAAATTATGGCACTACAATATATGTTTATTTTCTCGCATATTGAATATTTCAATATAGCGGATGCTGCTTATTTACCTGCACAAATTTGCAGAAGAAAACAATTTTCTACATGTAAATGTCCCATTTTCTGAAAAACACTCTGCAGTATTGTAACGATGCGCAAAAAAATATTCGAAATAATTTCTTGTAGTTGCATTTGCACGTACTATTTGTAATATTTTATTTATTGAAACAAACGTGTGTGCAGCTTCTGTTCATTTTGTTTTTGTTTACATAATTCAATTTGACATTTCGCATTGGCGGTAAAATTTTTTGTTATGTTTTAAATTTAATTTAACACACTAAAATGATAAAATAAATAAGTGTATAAAAGTTATAAGAAAATTTTATAACGTTTATATTATAAAAAATATATTTTTAGTTTAATCAACAGAATGAATGTTGTCAGTTTAGTGTCCGAGTGCCATGAATATTGAAATATATCACATAATATATTGTAATTTTACGGGAACGGATGTGAACTATATTAAACTGTTTCGATATACCTGATAAAAGTAAGTTGATTTTAATTTTAATTTCAATAAATTTGTCCAAAAATGATTTCCATTTCTTATTAGGTTTGAAGAGATGTATCCAACCAATTAAATGTGACTGAAAATGTACTTTATCATGCACACCATTTTCTAAAGTCATTTTGTTTTCGAAAAAATAAATAAAATTAAATATAAAAAATTGGGAATTTTTAAATAAAATTTATTTTAACATATCTATATTTAACATATCATCGAGTTTTTATTTTTTTATATGTACCCTCCCCTCCATATGTACTGATCAAATTTTGACTAAATTTATTGAGTTTTTATATTGGTTGCATGCACAAAATGAATATAGCAGTTTTTTTTTGCAATCGTTTATTTTTATTTAATCGAAAAAAATTATATCTAGTTGTTTTTCGCTAAAATCTGCGCATGGTTCCTATACAGGTTGAATTAAAAAATAGGTCCATAAAAATATTAAGGACCCATCCGAATACCGTGATAATTATTTCTACTGTAATAATTTTGACATTGTGCAGAATGCAACCAAGGTATGCATTATAAATTTTGACACAACCGAAATAAGTTTTGAATACTATTTTGTCCACGTTGGAAATACGCCATATTTGTGAAATTGCAAAATTCTAATTGTTAATGTTATTATTATGAATTCAACAAATGATTAAATTTTATACTGAATTAACTCAATAATTTAATATTTAAACCAAAATAAGCTTCAGTTGCCTTATATTTCTATAATACAATTATATCAATTTTTTTAAATGTCAAAAATACTTTTGTATTCGGACTGCAAATGAACTCATTGGTTAGGCGGAAGAGAAAATTATTCTGCTAATGTGAAAATTATCACGGAGAACTTATTTATTACAGAAATCGCACCCATCCTAAAGGATTATCTCGACGCGACCATATTTATAAAAAAACAAGAGTAACGATTAATCGTCACTCGAGAATTTTCTTCGCATTTTATAAAGAACGATAGGCGAACAAAATATCCTCTGTTTATTGCAGTTTTATAACAGTTTTGGTGGCTACACGATTTAATTTTTCGAATTTACAAATAAAACAAAATCAAATCGATTATGTATGTATTTTTAAAATTTTTAATTTCAGGAATTTCTAACAGTTCTACTTTTTGAAAACACATAAATTTTATTTGCAGCTCAAATTTCAATTATCGAAAGTTTTCAATCTCATTTCCATCCAACATACCCAATCCGATCGTAATCGGTTAAGAAATGGCTGAGTTCCGTCTCAGGTGGCCATATTTCTGAATTTCTTCCCAAAATCATTTAACAATCCCATTTCCATCCAACATACCCAATCCGATCATAATCGGTTAAGAAATGACTGAGTTCCGGCCCAGGTGGCCATATTCTAAAACATCTTCCCAAAATCAATTAAGAATTCCATTTCCATTCAACATACATAATTTCATCATGATCGGTTAAGAACTGATCGAATTCCTTCCTAGTGGCACAATTCTGGTAATTCCCTGGGAATAGCGGACAAGAATTTATATGTAATTTATGTTCTAATATTATTTTTCCGGCCTACTGAGGTGAAAGGTTTGATGTACATTTTTATAAATTGGGAATAATTTTTCCATATCTAAATTGGCAGAACAAATTATTCCCCATTTAATTTTGTTTTCAAAAAAATTAACACTAACTTTTTACCTCAGCAAGCCAGAAACAAAATGTTTAAATAAAAATTACATATAAAATCTTTCCCCAGTTCCCTATTCCCGGGAATTACCAGAATAGTGCCACAGGTGGCCATATTTCAGAATTTCTTCCCAAAATCATTTAAGAATCCCATTTCCATCCAACATACCCAATCCCATCATAATCGGTAACCGAAAACAGAAAAAGAAAAAATTGTCCATCGAGGGTCCGTTAAATCGGGGTCCGTTAAATCGAGGGTTTACTGTACTAGCTTATTCGCTTATGTAATGATGCAAAATCATAATTTGAGTATAAATAGAGAAATTTTTAATGAAACAAATCAAATATTTTGTAATTTTAATAGAAAAATTTAAGTTTAACGAAATTGAAATGAAGTTACATCTTTCGCAGCATCAGTAGGTTCCACACTCAACAACATCGATTTACTGCTTGCTGTTACTCATAACCACGATAAAATTGACATAATTCTATTTTACTTCTAAAAACAAACTGGTGCGATGCTTGGTGTGCACGCCCATCCACAGCCGATAGTGTGTGCTCTTGGTGTGTTTTATCCTTTATGTGTAGTAAAAATTAAAGAAAAATGGATTAGACACACCAAGCGTCGAAGACGATCTTCGAAGTTGCATTCGCCACCGCGAAATTATGTCCCACACCAAGCGGCCAAAAAATGCATTCTTCGCCGCCGAACATAAACTACAAATATTGATACTTCAATTGTGGTTCATACATTTATCATTCGTCATTCACGTGTGTGGTCATATTACTTATCAATATTAAAGATTAATAAAACAAAAATTTAAAATTCTCAAAATTATCCAACACAAAATAATCGCTGCGCCGCTCTTGGTGTGAACGGATATGCGTGTCGACTTGTATGGATCATTTGGAATTTGGCGTGACGCGCTAGGTTAAAATGTATTGTAGAATGAGAATCGTGTAAGCCACATAATTGGTTGACTAAAAGAGGACCCGTTTATATACGAACAACAATTTTTCCAAATAGTTTAGTTAACCTTAAAAAGCTAGCAAATAACGCTGCTAGCAAGCAACACTGTTGTTAGATTAAAACAACAATTGTGTTAATTGTTAGAATAAATGCAGTAATACCATGACCATGTTGCTAAGTAAACATATAAAATAATCTTATATTTGGTAAATATAATTTATTCGCTATCCTGTTTGAATATTTTGACATCAACCAAACAAAGTGCGAGTTGCCCGATATAAACAGCTTAAAAATACACAAAGACAGCGCAGTGTGTTACAAGCGATGGGGATGGGGATGCACATCAAGCAGCGCAAGAGATTGTTTTGTGTTAGTTGTAAGTTACAACTTGTAACATAGAATTGTGTCAATTTTAACGAGGTTATGAGTAGCAACCAAGAGCAGTACCATTCGATATATTTTTTTTTTTAATTCGTAAAAAACACGAAAAGTTAATTGTGAGAATGAAACATAGATGAAAAATATGAAAGAATCGATTTCGTTAGGCTAGCAGTAATTCGCTAGTACTACTACAAATACATGGTATTATCCTATATATATATATAGACAATATTCCAATGTAAGTAATACAATATCAGTCGTCGCGACCTGATGAGAAGACTGATTTTTTCAAATCAATAATCGCATCCGTTCGAAACTGATTGTTGGGGGATTCTTACAAATTTTCTATCTATGAGTCAAAAATTTAAATAACCGTTATGGTTTAAATCTATTTTTTAGCATTACTGTTATCTTTTGTCACTCCTTAATAGGTAATATTCCTTATGTGTCAATAAGAATACGAATAGATTATTGTATTTTGGAAAATAGGGAGGATCGACTGATCGTCGTAGAGGAAAGACGTGTTTTTGTCTCTCCTTTAAATAAATTATTATTAATATTTTATTTCAAATCAGTTTAGGAATGTGTAGTGTGAGAGTGATGTGCTATTTTTGAGTGAGTTTTGTTCTTTAGAAGTTCACCTGTTAATACAGGTGAATTGAGACAGTTATTATGAAAATTACGTTCAACACCTATACAATCAGAGAAGTATCTTTTTATTCTAATTTTCATTCTAATTATATAAAAGTTAATTATTTATTATTGTTATTGTTATTATAACTATTTACATATATGTGAACGGTAATTTATAATCGTATACATAGAAACTGACATTTCAAGGGAATTCCCTTTGTATGTACTTAAGTACATAAAATATTGGTACCCGAGAAACCAAAATTTGAAATTACAACAGATCGAATTGTAACTTACCCAATAAGCGAAAATTTGTATACTCAAAATGGGTTGCCACCGTATTGTGACAAAAATGACTTTTTGTGGAATAATATAAATTGATAAATATGTATATAAAATGTTAATGAAAGGAGGAAACAGTTTTCTGCCACGGGAAATTTATTATTTGAGCTGAAATATGTTGGATTGTGTTATCCATTTGGGTTTTTATTTAAATTTAATTACATTTTCATAACTTATTTTAATAATTTTCACTTACTTTAAACAATTCTATAAATTGAAATTTTGTCGAAAGTCCTGATTTAAAACAATAAAGTTGTCGGCAAATATAATTCAATTTATTTTTGTTATTATTTAAAATTTATTATTTATTTATTTTTATTTTTTTACATACCGGAAGGTCAGGGAAGATTGTAATTGCAACATTCTTGATCAGGGGGTCTATTTGATTACTTACGCTTTGAGCATAAACTCAATACAATCAAATATGTTAACGATCCAAAGACTTTTTGCTATGGAATGTTGTTTTTCGACGATCTTTCTGGTTGAATTCAGGTTATGTTTTAGTGAAGTTGTGTGAATGTTAGATATAAATTAACCCTGCTTTTAGTTGAATGAATTTGAATATAGGTAGCTGAATGACAATACCGAATCTAATTTTTTTTTTATTTTTTATTTTTTTTTTATTTTGACATTATTGACGGAATATTTAGGTCATCATATGTATGATAATACTGCCGTGTCATTACGAACGTGAAGTCCCTCGGTTAGATGGTGTTGGATGGGAAGATAGGGCAAAATACGGTTACAAGCAGTATGTGATGAGATGACCCATAGATGTGAATTAAATAACCTAACCAGTCTAGTAGGACTGATGCCGAATACATATGATGAATATTAGTATCCTTTACCTCAAACACAACTAACTTACATTAATTAACTAACAAACTCTAATCTAGAGTGTGAATTTAATTGAGACTAACATTCTAATATATTTAAGTAGTTAGAAAATGACTTTGCTGCGGTTCGCTCTAGTCGTTTCTGTGACTAACATCCTTTCCTAACTAACCTTATCTGTTAAGGATGCAGGCAGGGCCTGGGCCCGCATGATGCTGAAATATTATTCGCATTCAGATATAATTTGTTATTTGATTGTTGATATTTCAGGATTATGGTAACGTACCTAGGATCGCCGTTATGGCTGGCCTGTACGCCTCTATCATATATCATATCATATCATTATTGTATTTTGGAAAATAGATTTCGAATATAATTCTTCGTCAGTTCCTTTATAGCTATTTGTTGTAATGAAACCGAGGTAGAATTTTTTTCAAAATCGATTTTCCAAAATAAAATTAAAAATTGTCACTAATAAGGCTGTGGGCCAATTCTAAGGTAAATCTAGGTTAAATGCCGTTTTTAACAGTGTATACGGTAAATTGAAATACTGTACTAAAAAGTACGGTAACGCGAAGACACAAAAGGTAAATACTAGTGGTTTTTGTTTATGCTCAGCAAATCATGAAAATATGGCGGACATGTTTCTAGACATAATTTTTTTTATATTCACGTAAATTTATGAACACAGTTTTATTTGTTAAAATTTTTATTTTATTTTTCAATAATTTTATTGTGTATATTACGCAACGAATTTGAGCAGATATTAAATTTAAATTTATTCGTATAAACAATACGAATAATTGGAACAACAATAAAATTTATGACATTAGTTCGTGTACCTATATATCAATTTTTGTATATTCCTAGGAATGTAGGAATCCTAGGTCCCTTTAAGCCACATTTACCTAATTTTATTTACTAAGGAATTGGTACGATTTGATAAGTAATTTGTACTAAAATTTCATTTTTCTGTACTAATCGATTTACCTAAGAATATTTACAATTGTTTTATTAATTCAATTTAATTTAATTTCAATAACCACTACAAATCATGGAAATTGATCATGAAAAGCACATAGAAGTACAATAACTATATGTGAAATGACAATACTTTCCATAGTAAAATGGTACAATAACAACTCGCAATTTTTTGTTCCCTTTGTAAAACAATGGAAAATCTGAAAATGTCGCTCCAATCACTTAACGAAAAATGATTTCAAAATATTTTGTATTTTGCGTTTTGTTTTAGGATATAAATGTGTTATATTAGTGTGTGTTATACACGCGTCGAATAAACAAAAACAGTGAGCAAAATTTCATTTAACTTACTAGTGCTGCATTGACTAATTTATTGCGCGGCAACATCATGCTAATGTTGTTCTCTTTGTAAAATAACTTCTAGAGCGGTTTAATGTACAGAATTTCGATTTTCATAGTAAAAACGGCAATTTTCGACAAACTCGTTATAAAAGTAGACATTTTACCGTTTGTTTCCATGAGTGTTAAAAGATACATCTTTCCCAAGTATGTAGTGCGAAATTACGGCATTAGAAAACAACGTCTATGTGGCGATACCGACAGGCGCTCAATAAGAAAGAGAAGAGTTTTCAGCGACTAGAATCATCTAGTAATAATAAGCATAGCAATGATAACGACAATTCAAGTGAAGTTCAGAAACAACATAAAAAATGATCATAGTTTGGATAAGAATCGTCTTGGAAAGATCTTCTTTAAGATGATTACTAAGGAGGATATACATATGTAATAACTCTAGTGGCTAACAAGTAACTAGATTATTGCATGGAGAAATTATGATGAATATTAAATATACAAATTAAACATCAACCATATTATAATCAATGCTGCTGGTCCATGCTTACCAGAATGAAACAGACAATTCTCGCAGTTTGTATTACATGGGTAAAAGTAAAGATGTTATCAGGGTTATACCTACATAAAAAGCTACATGCCTTCTTAGAAGGAGTATCATTATTTTGTCAGAAACCAAGCTGCAGGCACTGGCGACAACTTCGCACGGCATATCACAAACAATGTACAGTGACAATGAATCAATGAGGTAAATCATTACGTTTAATGCTGGTTTAGGAATATAGAAGGGTGATTTTGTTTTCTTTGCTCAGTTCAATAATCCTGGAATAATCAATTTCTGGACGATTTCAGGTAGAGACATCTCTACTAAGAAGAATGTGTGGGAATAATCTTTTGGACTAGATCACTCAGTATTCTCTAGTTTGAGTAAGGTATTATTTAGTCCTGGGGCTAGATTCTGATGAAATGACACTTTTTCGTGACTTTATTATTAGCTTAAAATTTAGATAATCCATGGTCGAATTATTTTTTGAGACAATCTGTAAAAAATATTTAACCATTATTCTTCTAAATTTCGCCAATAAAGTGACATTTGATCGCAGTAAAAAAATTTACAACGATTATAATCTACCCCTTGAACAAATGGCTTTGATTTGTTTGGTAGCTTTTAATTTAAAAGCTCGGCAATCAACTGCGCAAGCGCTGCAAAAGGTTTTCTTGTCACTATGCTTATTATGTCTCTCATTTATGTACCAATCATTTGTTTGGAGAGATGCATTTTGTTTTTAACGTTATTTATGTGAGGTTTATGAACTTGATGGTCTAAAGGAAAAATGAAGCCTAACTCCTCTCATTTTCACCATATTTCCATTCCCGTTATTATTTTTTTCCTGATGATTTTCCTGGGATTTGTTCTTTAGCGACACAATGGGGTATCCTTTGTGTTCTTTACGAGGAAAAAAATAATAACGGGAATGGAAATATGGTGAAAATGAGAGGAGTTAGGCTTCATTTTTCCTTTAGACCATCAAGTTCATAAACCTCACATAAATAACGTTAAAAACAAAATGCATCTCTCCAAACAAATGATTGGTACATAAATGAGAGACATAATAAGCATAGTGACAAGAAAACCTTTTGCAGCGCTTGCGCAGTTGATTGCCGAGCTGTGTTTTTCAAATCTGTACCGTACAGATTTGAAAAACAATTCACTGCAAAGGTTAAATGACTGAAAATAGCATTTGATCAAAAAAAGGCAGTTCGCCGAAAATATTGTACCAACAGTTTATTAATAGTTCCTTACGGTCTTGTTAAATAGTTAATATATAATGGAGCAAATGATGGGTTCTTGCGAACTCCGGTCAACTATAATTTATTAATAACTGAAAGTAAATATTTTCGGAGAATCGTCGTTTTCGATGAAAAATCATTTTCGATAAGTAACGTTTCCCGTAAACTGTAATAGCAAAATAAAATCATGAAAACGAAAGGCACGCCATCATTGCTCAACCATTTTTTTCTGAAATTTGGCTGGCATGATGAATTAATTATATAGGACCCTGTGAATCGTATACATGTCCCGTAAAAATATACGTATGCCGCCAGGTACTAACAAATCGAGCAACAAAAGAAATGTTGATGGCTATGGAGAACACAGCCAAAGCCAACCTTTGACATGGGAAAAATGATGAAGACGCTATTGCTTCAATTTAATGAATCAGGCGAGTAATGTGATCGATTTAACTTCTTAGTTCCAATAGTTGCGGGGTGTAGCTCAATGAAATTGTTTTAACTCTTGGAGGAAGATCAGCGGATGTCTTGCACACTGTATTCGTTGCAGAAAGAAGTTATGATCGTATTTTGAAAAAAAATTACAAACAGACTCAGTTATGAACAGTAACACGCTTGAAAGTTCTGCAAGATACAACTCCAAAACAGCAATAACAAGGTGGGGAGACCTTGCAAGACCTAGAGAAAGGAAGTAACGTATTTAACCCTCTAGCTTTCGGTAATGTTCTTATAGATGTGTTGAGCGAACTAATAGTAGACAGAACCATCAGTGCTGTCAAAAACGACATTCTGAAACGACATTTGATATCAAACACAAGAAGCAAAACCATGAATGAAGTATTGGCAATGGTTTTTAATATAAACCAGCTCGCTTAAGTTTAATCACAGATTTCATTAAGTTGGGTAGAGATCCAGAAAAGTAAGCTACAATGGTTTTCAAAGGCGAAAGTTGATAAAAGGTGGAAAATGCATTAAGGACAGCGCCAAAATCTCACTACTTGGAAAGGACAAAACAGTGTACTTGTCAATTGCGTTTTGGCACAACGGTAATTCACATTCATCTTGGTTACAGCAGCTTTGAAATTAGTTGTATTTTCGGAAATGGTCAAGAGAAAGCCGATATTAATTAAGAAAATGGAACGAGTGATATAACATTATAGTAGCCTATGAAGATCAGCTGTTTTTATTGTCCAGAGAAAAAATTGACCCAAAAAGATTTTGTTAATGACCGTAAATTAAAGAATGTGACGAAGAAGTATAGTTATCCTTTACCGTGCCTCGATAACCTTTTTTACACTCGGTCAGGAGCAAAAATTGTGTAGTCTTGATCGCATTGTCGCTTATTACAGCCAGCCAAAATCATTGAAAAACTACTGCATAACCTATTCAAATTGTAGTTTAAGCAATCCGAGGCGTAAGTAGCTAGGTAGATCGAGCAACAGTAAGCGCACACTTTCAAAACAGAACACCGACGAGGTATGTTGCCAACACTGCAAAGATCCTATAGCGATATATTAATTGAAAGCAGTAGCACTCACAGAGGACAGATGACGGTTTGGTAGTAATAGGTAATCTGAGAATCGGTTTACGGCAACAACAACAAACATCAAATTGTGCCAGGACATTACCAGGACCGGATACCAGGAGTTCTTCAGGAAACCTATGATGAAAGATCGGAAGCAAATTTGGTCATCAATAAAATATTAGGTTAGAAAAGAAACCGGGTTTATAGGTTTAATTGCCGAACATTTGTAGAAGATTGAGAGAGAGTGTAAAGTATGTGCTCCAAGTAAGGGACTGCAAACCCGCCGTTCGAAAGAATATCAATATAAATCACGACCCCAAGAAACACAAGACTGTAATCGGCACACACTGGTATGAATTGACTACTTCAGTAAGTATATGAAATTTATGAAGTTGCATCGAATTTCGATGATTCGCTTTTGTTGGAAAAATCAAAATGATAGAAGGGTAGACTCTCAATCTTTTGAAGCTTTTTAAGACAAAGCTTAAATAAAATATTTCAAAAATTGCAATAGTACCTTGCTGTTGAGGACCAATGTAAACTTGTCAGAAGGTTTAAAAAGGCTTACAGGCCGTTGAATAAACTGTTGTGTAAATACATTTACTGAGACCTGTCTACACGACCAATACCCTTTAATGTTAGAGTTTAAGCTGATTTTATTAATTATTTCACGTTGGAACCGATGGTCCCACCCCAACTACAGCAGTTCGTCAATATTGGTGAGACCAGTCTATGTGATGGGGGCAAAGAGCAAACTATGCAACACGAGATGCCACCGAAAAGCTTACCGGATTACAACAGATTGTGCAGATTACAAATATTAAAACTGCTACAAATAACAGTAGACCCGCAGATAATTTTGAAGTAGCCGCACTACTGCTTTCACAGAATTTGAATTAGTCGATTAATATTACATAAAATAACTTACATTTGCACGACCTTTAATCGTTTGATTATTAAAATACTTTTTGAATCCCTTCAATTGACTTTCATCAATTTCCCCATCCATAATTTTGTACTAGCCAGAAACAACTTACTAAAAAAATAATTTTTTCTCGAATATCAGCAAAATGGCATATCGTAAACGCTATGAACACTTAATACTAGACGCAGCAAATAAATTTTATGACAGGTCTCGCGACGACAGCTGGCTTTGATGCGCCACAGTATTTTGGTCTAGAACTAATCAGTCAAATAGATGAAATAAAATATATACAAATTAATATTAATTTATTATTACAGACTCTACAATTTATAGATACTTAGTACTTATTTAAACAATAAGTTATAGGTAATTAAATATTTTTTTCACAGGCACGCTTTAAAATATTGCCGCATTAATTTCGTGTATTTTGCCTTATCCAATCTAAGTACTCGGACACCCGTGTATATACGCCCGGATAACCTGGCTCTCCACATTTATTACCAAATGACACGATACCTAGTTGCATCCATCTTGCTTCCACCTGCATCATTAGTGGTCCGCCCGAATCACCCTGGCACGCATCTACACCACCTTCGGAGTATCCAGCACATAGAAAATTATCGGTGATTGGTTGAAAATAGGCCCGATTGCAATCTTCATTTCTCCAAATCGGTAATTGGGCCTGACGCTGTGATGTTGATTCTTTGCCGCCATAATACGTTGTACCCCAGCCGACAACGGTTGCGCGACGCCCAAGTAATCGATCCTTTACGGTTAGTACCGGATCTGGCAAACAAACAGGTATGACATATTTTGATTTACGAACAGGTTTTTCGAGTACTAATATCGCAATATCGTTGTAGAATCCAACGCGGGAGAATTGTGGATGGGCACGAACTTCAGTCACCCTAAAAGTAACTGGGGCAGATGCTTCTTTGTCCGTGGACAAATCAATGTCACCTAATCGAACAGTAAACTGTCGTGCTGCAAATGGCCTTTGTTTGGAATCTCGGGTACAATGGGCTGCCGTTAAAACATATTTCGTACCGATTAATGAGCCACCACACCAAAATTCTGTGCGTTTGGGACCATGCAAAAATATTGCTGCCATCCAAGGCCACTGTCCATTGGGCGCCTCAATACCACCAACAATTCGACCTGAAGAATACTCCTGTTGTCCACATTCGTCTGGGTCGATTACACTACCAATATCTGTATCCGTATTATCAATTCCATTGTTGTCGACATTCGAAACACTTCCTGGCAATATTGTAAATACGGGAACCAGAGGTCGTTGTGTGGTTGGATGGGCCGGTTTTAATATTAAACTTGTAGATGGTGTTGTATGTATTATAGGCCGAAGTGTTGGGCGAGGTGTTAATTTTAATGGTTTTGCGGTTGTTAATACGGTAACATCTTCATTTGGGCAACACACGCCCGGTACAAATAAACTTTTGAAGCACAGCGATTCACGTAAATGAGTTAAATCCAACAGAAGTGATGGGCAATTGCTTAAATCGTCACAGCGTCCGGGTTTGCCTTCAGGTGTACGGCATCGATTTTGCCCGTCCTTTTCTTGTATTTCTTCAGCCGCTCTCGCTGTAAAATATAAAAAACACAAAAATTAGTTGGATTTGTCAAAATAAATATTTTTGTTAAACGTACAAGGAGATAGTGTGACGACTAATTTCTCGTTTACTTTATCAGTTTTATCTAAATTCTCGATTTTATCTTCTTTTTTCATAATAGCGGGTGGTTGTCGATTAAGTGTTGTAACCTTTTTTTTCTTTTCGCCAGCTCGTATTTCGGCGGTCGCACCAATCCCCTTCACCAACGGTTCTATTGTTTTCTCGACATTTTGTCCTAACACATTTTTGGTCAGAGTTAAAATCGCGTCCGGGACACTTTCCGTTGTGTTACCACCTGTTACGTTCGTATCGACATTATTGGTGGCAGTATCCTGCTGTCCGCCTCTAGTCATATTCACTATATATCTACCAACCGTATTTAGGGCGCCTAGTGTTTCCGAAATACGGTTAAATGTTGATTGTGATATTAGCCGGCCATCGTCATCATTATAATCGTAACTGTCCTGCCTCCGCAGGCGCTGTAAATTCGTGGCCGCTGATTGTCGAATTGGTGAACCAAATATAGGTTGGCCACGTACTTCCACTGGACTACTATAACGCACCGGTATGAATGGTCGTCTGTAGTCTGTGCTTTTATTATCGTAATAGTAGTTAGTAGGTCTTTGGTCTTTCTGTAAGTAATATCCTTTTTTAAACATAGACTATTAAATTCATAAAAATTGTTAATTTTTTGAGTTAAATGAACGTAATTCAATTGAGTTTCCATTACCTTGCTGTGAGGATAATTCACCAGGTGATGTGTCGTGCGACTGTGATGTTACATCGTACACAGTGCTTATGGAGTAGAGCAGTGCTGAAATAAAAAAAAACAGATAAATATTAGAAATACTAGATGTTTCAGCAATGAACGTAGCAATAAATGAATGATTTTAACGAAACCACAGGTGTATGATAAGTTTCATAGCGCCTAGGTAATCATGGTTAATGTTTAATTGTTTTCGCACGGTATGTAGGTGACACGTACTCACTGTGAACTACTACAACATTTGAAAGATTGTACATATCGTCGTTGAGAATGATCGATTTGTTTAGTATCTAACACCTCAACAACCTATTAAAATTATTTAATTTTTTTATTTAAATGAGTGTTCAATAGTCAATAGATACAGATGCGTTTGATTGTACTGAATTATCTGAATATCAATTGAAGTGAATCGAGCGTTCATTTTACACATTTTTCAAAACATGTAGTTTTTTGTAGTTTTTCTCGCACAACGCTACAACGTGTAGGTAACTGCTGCAGAGAAACTTTCAAATTTCAAAATGAAACTTTGCATACCGATTAAGCCCAATTTGTGCTAATTAGTGCTCACGGAAAAAATAATCCAGGAGCCGAAAAAACGAGGAAAAAAATTTCAAATTTCGCCTGAAAAACGAAACAAATAAAACCCGATTTCTAGAAAAAAAAAGAGACAAAATTTAAGTATAATTTTAAAACTTTCTAAAGGCTGCTAAACTAATGAAATTTGTGCTTATCATAGAAACATGATTTTCATAAATTTTCATTCATAAATCGAGGGAAGACAAACTAGCCCCTAAAAGATACTATATTAAGCAAACAAAACAAAGAGGAATAGCGTTCACTAATATTTGTGTTGAACAACAAATTAAACAATAGAAATAAAATGTTCTAAAATCCAAGTCATAAGCAATTCAAATAGCATATCCTTGTCAGGTATGTTAATTGCCATCCGAAAAACATACTGGCTGAGTTTGTGCTAATCCAGAATTGGTCCAATTTCATTGAACAACAACAACCGTTGAATGAACAATTTTCTCACAAAAGTGTTCTAGAAACCAATGAAGTTAGGCGAAATTTGAAATTTATGTTTCCCGTTTTTTCGGCTCCTGGACTAGCACTAATTTTTCCCGTGAGCACTAATTAGCACAAATTGGGCTTAATCGGTATGCAAAGTTTCATTTTGAAATTCGAAAGTTTCCCTTCGGCAGTTACCCACACTACTCCACCCTACAAAAACCAGAAAAAATTATAAAAATTGTTATTTTAAAACAAAAACATTAAACTCAATCAACTACACGAGCGTAATTCAGTTAGCTAATCAAAATTTTATCTGAAGAACGAACAAACTATTCAATTCAGCCGATTCAATTAATTCAGTTATTTAGTACAAACGAATACGGACTGATGTAAATTTGAAAAAATTGAGTGGTTTAATAATGCACCCAGTGTGTCGCATATTAAGTCTTTGCCGTTCGACAAAAGGTGGTGCCTCCAGTGGGCCTATTCTGGTAATTTCCTCGGAATTTGGAACTGGGAAAAGAATTCACATATAATTTTTGTAAAAATTGGGAATAATGATCCCAATTTGTAAAAATTTCCATTAAACTTTTTTCCGCAGCAGACCAAAAAAATCAGATTTATATATAAAAGCTCTGTAAATTAAAGCTCAGAGCTTTTACTGTAATTTATACATAAAAGCTTTGTACGTAAGCACTTTTGTAAGTTTCTCAAATAATTTTTAATCCACCGGTGGTCGCCAACATTTTATGTCGTTGCGCAACAGTTCTTCCAATGGCTGACTAAGGTCTTTCAGCTGTTTTACGAATTTGCCGTACCATGTAATTGCTTCTAGGAATGCTTTGCAATTGTTGGACGTCTCTCGGTGCGGGAATTAGCCTCAGCATACCGATTTTCTGGGTATTTGGTTGCAAGTCGTTTGTATCGACGATTCCATAAACTCCAACTTTTTCTGGCCGAACGAACACTTTTAACCAATCAAAGGAAAAGCTCCGTTCATCATTGAGTCGAATAATTGGTAGAAAATGCCAGGTGTAGTCTTCTCGCCTGTTTGGTTCCAGCGCTTCGCTTAACGCAATTACGTATACGTCTATTGCGAAAAAGTTTTTTTGAACCCGCCTTCAATGTTATAGATGCATTCATTTTATTCCACAAATCCAATGAATCAAAGAAAAGCGACGGAAATATCTGCTTTATATCTTCGTCCTTTTTTGTGATAATTTTGTGTTCAATTTTATTGTAGAAACTCACAATGGACGCACTCATAGATCCTGGGCTTCCATTCACATACTTCCGAGGTCATTCAAACTTGAATTTGCTGCTCGTAACACATACCGACGCCTTTTCTGTCTCTTCACACGTGGTCAGTTCCGGCGATCCTAGCAACTTCCATGATACATGATTCAACGACGCGCACGGTACGTGAACGTCACAACCATTACAACCGTCGCTTTCCCCTTGCTCGTACATGCAACTCCTATGATGAGTAGCATTCTATTATCCTTGAGTTACAAAAAAACACCCACCCACCTCTACAATGACCACAACATAAATATCAAAAGCAGTACTCTTCAGGATTACCTGGTTCAATTAGTCTTCCTAGTTTGAACTCAAAAGTAGGCATTTCAAGCAAACTGACCTTTCCCTACACCATTTCTTGTTTCACACAATTTTACGGTCATTCTCGATTGACTGGCTACACAAGTAATGCCAAGAGATTAGTTGTCCAAAGCGACGGATATCCTTCGGTATCATAACAATTAGCCACGACTGTCGCTTAACCAAATAAACAAGCAACTGGGGAACAATCACTCGCGATCGTCTTGACAACCCTAAAGCAAACTCTAGCTTTCATTCGAAAAATCCTAACAATCCACTGTGCTTACGCATTTCTTAAGCTCACATCGAATATGAACTACTACTTAATATCTACAAGTAACACACTACCGAAAGATTAAATGTTTTAAAGAACGGATATCTATCGGTATCTCAGTCAATCAATCAAACGACCGCGCAATCAATTATCAATTAATTCGCAATGAATCGATCAGCTAATCTCACGATTCGAGATAAAATATAACATTAATAACGGAGCCAGGCCAAATCTTTGCCTATTGGGCAAATCGACAGATATTTTTCGATAACATGATAATAGCTTCGATCGACACTCATCTTCATCACTGTGTCACTCATCTGGGATACTGGGGTTGATGGTGAAGTTGTGAGCAACCAACACTATTCCATCAGTTGGATATCAATGATACCGACTCAAAATATGATGAATTACGATTCACTTCGCAAGGATTGCATCTGTAATGAAATTATCAGGAATGGCGGTTACGCTTGTTTGGACTTTTTCAATGACTTAGCCGGCAGAGAAAATCCCAGAAACCTAAAAAATAGCTACGTCGCCTCCTATCCTTATAAGTCTAGTGGAACGGGACTATGTTCTTGCGAGAGCTGGACCAGACGTGCAGGATGATCCACGCAACGAGAGGTAAGAGGAAATATTAAAAAAAACTTTCGTAGCACATGTCTAGATAAGCGAGCCAAAATCCGTAATACATACAGTTTAATCAAGAAACAATTATCCGTGCAATGCCTGATTTGCATAACGTTCAATAAATTATGATGGTGAACAAAATATCGTGAAGCCGTGGACATCTGGCGGCGTTATTAATGGTAGAAGGAATTGTACAGCTTTCGGAATTCAAGTAAGAACACTCTGCACTCAAAAGAACGAAGATCACCCTCAAAAATAGTAAGCTGCCATCGTTGCGCGATTTTTCGGCCAACTCAAACGCATCCGAGTAATTATCCTTCAAAGAACAGCATCACATGATTTACCTTGTAAGGAACAATTCTCTCAGCTGATCTTGAAAGGGTTCATCGAGCGTTGACATTGTCATGTCTCCGTAAGCGATTTTGGATCATGAAAAGAGATTAAATCAGGAAGGATCATGTACAACAGTCATTAGTTATTACCATGCCACAGATTTAATGGTAGAAACTGTTCACATCGAGGTAACAACCGATAGATTGGCATTTTACGAAAAATAATTTCCGAAAAATAATTCTTCGCTTAAATTTGTTTCGAAAATATTTACATAAAATTCATTCAATCTGTAGGCCAGAAATATACAATTTAGCCAAAACAAACAAAAAATGTGGTTTCCTTTTCCCAGGGAAAGCCTGAATAATGCCACGAGGCCAAGTAAACATAGAGGATTCGCAGCAATAGACTAATTGACTCCAAAGCTTTGTGGTTTGCTCAGAGGCTGGTTCATGAATATGGCACAACAATTTTAGAAGGCAGTGCAATTTGATGGGAACAAAACTACAACAATTTGCCAGTTTTGTTCAATTGTTAAACCAAAAAGAATTAGACATATAGAGAGAAGTATTTCTCTCTCTAAATATATATACATCTTATTCTCTTTGGCTTCACTACAAAATACATACTGCAAGTC
Source organism: Nephrotoma guestfalica (assembly GCA_963691935.1). Taxonomy (NCBI): domain Eukaryota; kingdom Metazoa; phylum Arthropoda; class Insecta; order Diptera; family Tipulidae; genus Nephrotoma; species Nephrotoma guestfalica. Next base: position 233,466,010 of record OY829914.1, read on the forward strand.
ATAAAAATTTAAATTCATTCGTTAAGTGTAAACCAGTCAATTGTTAAGAGCTTCATTGCACTTTGTTTGGACCAGTTCCGTTACAATTTCTAAACATCGAAAATTTGAAATATCCTTGTCGTCTCCATGAATTGATCCTAAAAATACGATGACCACTAACTGTGAGGCAAATGGTCAAAACCTGTGTGCAACTTAAGCTCTCACGAACTGACTAAACTTTTTATTATTGACATGGTCCACGAGTAAATCTCAAAGAAGAGAATGAATAATAAATATATTTGTGTATTATTTTAATCTGTTTTATTAAATAAACTCAGAGGAATGTTCCTGCCAACTAATCTTTGTCTGGCGTCCGAGACGGTTTAGCAATTGAAATTATATTTTTTGTTATGACAAGCGTATTATGTTTGACGTATAAAACTAATTTAATTTTTTTTCACGACTTGGTTGTTCACTTAGTTTTGACTGAAAATTAAACGTAGTGAAGATAGGGTCAAACCAAATATCTTGATAATTTTTATTATATTAATATTGCTAAATATTTACCATTTAATTTAAAAATTATTTTTTAAAACTGTCGATACGTACCACTAAAATTTTAATGACTTTTTGTTTCATTTTGCCGAAACCAAATATTGTAGCAGTTTTGGTTGCATACAGTTTTTTATAATTAAACTATTTTCAATTGTTTTGCCCCATTGCTGGATATGTTTTTCAAATTATGACACATAAATAATATTTAGGCTGTGCAATATTACGCAATTACTTAAGTTACAAGATCCGCAACCACTTTTAATTGTCATTTGTTTTGTTTAATAATTTATCAGTAAAAATTACATTTGCAGTGATTATATAAGATAAGCAATATGTAACGTGCTGCATAATCTTGAATTCCAAGAAACATCAAAACACCATTATTCGCGTATATTTCCGACAAATACGTTTACATTAATATCCGCCACAAATCATATGTCTCAATATTAGTACATAAAAAAAACCATTAAAACAAATAATTCAAAATAATAACAAACAAAAAAACCAGTTTCAAAATATTTTTGTTTGTTAAAAAGTGAAATTACTTTCTACTCGTACATTCTGACGTATGTTTACGTGCTGCCCCACCGCCGCCGTGCCGCTAGCGTACGCGTTATGCATACACAAAATTTCTTTGTTGTGCTTCTTGGGGACCCAATTTAAAAAATTAAGAAAGGCCGTAAGAAAATAATTTTTATTTTTAATTCAATTTTATGTAATCTCGTTATATGTTTATGTATACAGAGCATAAAAGTATCGCTTCAATATGCTGCTCAAACAAGTTTTTTGGTGTCTTTAATAATTTTTTTAAATAAATAAATCAAAATTATGAATCACAAAAAACGAAAATTGCTAGAGAGAATGTGTAAGTGTGAAACGATTTAAACCAAATGGGATTTTAACGTACATATAATTATGTAAGACAATTTACTAATGAGTTAACTGTCGTTTGAATATTAATGAGAAAATATTGTGTTGTAATATAGCTGCGTGATAAGACGTTACATAAAGTTTAAGGTTAGTAACCATGTGCTGAACTCAATACACGAAAGAGAGATTATAAATTCTAATCGGAATTGAACATCTACCACATAGGGCGTAGGAGTTCGAGACTCGCCTCGCCGGATGTTGCTGTAAGTGGCAAATTCGATAGAAATATCTACTAAAAGTAATGAATCATCTTACTTGGTCTACTAAATTATGGTTCAAATAATTCATCCAAAAATTAATTCAAAGGATTTTGTCTCAAATTTCTCGGAAATCTTTAGGCACGTTTTAAAGTCTGCTTTCTTCTGCTGCTACTGCTTCGAGCATTGAAACGAGAACTTTCATTCCTTGCCATGTTGCGACCTTCGGTCGTTCGACTGATATCCACGACTCATTTGCCGTCTCTTCATGAATCATCAGCATCAAATTCTTCTTCTCGTTAAGTCCTGGTGTTGTCTTTAGAGAATAAGTTTGGATTTTGATATTTCTGCCATCATCGAAAATTTCTTTAAGAAAAGTTTCTGGGCGTCGTTGAAACCTCCTTCTGATTTCCCTTGTTTTAGTCGTTTTTGGTTTAGAATTTCACATCATTACGCATAACTACATTCTCCTTGGAGAGAATCTCGAAAACATACTTTATCATAAAAAACGTTGACATAAGTGTATTGAGGCCGAGGGGGATTACTTTGAGGGGGACGAAGTAGATTTGGAGAAATAAATAAAGAATTAAAATTATGAACAAAGTCTTACTATTTTTTGCCCACAGTAGTATATCATTAAAGCTAAACCAATTTAATTAATTTATTTTGGACCGACATATTCCTCTAACTCAACAACAAGAGTATCATAGCATTTTTAAAGGGTGATTTTTTTGTGGTTAGGATTTTCATGCATTAGTATTTGACAGATCACGCGGGATTTCAGACAAGGTGTCAAAGAGAAAGATGCTCAGTATGCTTTGACATTTCATAATGAATAGACTTACTAACGAGCAACGCTTGCAAATAATTGAATTATATTACAAAAATCAGTGTTCGGTTCGAAAAGTGTTTCGCGATTTACGTCCGATTTATGGTCTACATAATCGACCAAGTGAGCAAACAATTAATGCGATTGTGACCAAGTTTCGCACTCAGTTTACTTTATTGGACATTAAACCAACCACACGAATGCGTACAGTGCGTACAGAAGAGAATATTGCGTCTGTTTCTGAGAGTGTTGCTGAAGACCGTGAAATGTCGATTCGTCGCCGTTCGCAGCAATTGGGTTTGTGTTATTCGACGACATGGAAGATTTTACGCAAAGATCTTGGTGTAAAACCGTATAAAATACAGCTCCTGCAAGAACTGAAGCCGAACGATCTGCCACAACGTCGAATTTTCAGTGAATGAGCCCTAGAAAAGTTGGCAGAAAATCCGCTTTTTTATCGACAAATTTTGTTCAGCGATGAGGCTCATTTCTGGTTGAATGGCTACGTAAATAAGCAAAATTGCCGCATTTGGAGTGAAGAGCAACCAGAAGCCGTTCAAGAACTGCCCATGCATCCCGAAAAATGCACTGTTTGGTGTGGTTTGTACGCTGGTGGAATCATTGGACCGTATTTTTTCAAAGATGCTGTTGGACGCAACGTTACGGTGAATGGCGATCGCTATCGTTCGATGCTAACAAACTTTTTGTTGCCAAAAATGGAAGAACTGAACTTAGTTGACATGTGGTTTCAACAAGATGGCGCTACATGCCACACAGCTCGCGATTCTATGGCCATTTTGAGGGAAAACTTCGGAGAACAATTCATCTCAAGAAATGGCCCGGTAAGTTGGGCACCAAGATCATGCGATTTGACGCCTTTAGACTATTTTTTGTGGGGCTACGTCAAGTCTAAAGTCTACAGAAATAAGCCAGCAACTATTCCAGTTTTGGAAGACAACATTTCCGAAGAAATTCGGGCTATTCCGGCCGAAATGCTCGAAAAAGTTGCCCAAAATTGGACTTTCCGAATGGACCACCTAAGACGCAGCCGCGGTCAACATTTAAATGAAATTATCTTCAAAAAGTAAATGTCATGGACCAATCTAACGTTTCAAATAAAGAACCGATGAGATTTTGCAAATTTTATGCGTTTTTTTTTTAAAAAAAGTTCTCAAGCTCTTAAAAAATCACCCTTTACAACAAGATGTCCGAGATCTGCTTTGTCATCAAGCTTCGAGCGGGACTTCCTGTTTAAGCTTAGTATTCCGTTCCAAGCGAAATTAAATTTTAACGAAGCCTCCAAAAGTCTATTAATTTTTGCGTCAAATAGAAACGAAATTATATTTGGAGAATTTTTATTTTAAACGTATAAATTTGTATAAATGATTTGAATAAATTAGATTAAATTGATTTTATTTAAAATTTAAAAATTTGTTGTAAATAACAAATTTCACGTGAAAATGATTTGGAGAGTTATGTGCTCCATCTTTAATGTATTGAACACACTTGACTTATTCGCTGGGGAACTGAGTCCTACAAAATATAAAGAGAAGTGGAATTTTTCATTTCTAATTTCACTTTAGTAAAATCGTATGAAGATTTCACTTGAAATCAAAATGAGTACTAGGCTTTATAGCAAAGCATTCAGTCCTAAAATTTTCGGATGATCAAGTTGTTATGTATTAAGTATTATTATTGATTGAACTAACTCCTCGATCCTGATGATAAGACTATTAACAGATCAACAATTTCACATTAGTTTTGATCAGTATTTGATTTATTTTGATCTTTTTCTTGATCCCTGATCAATTATAAAAATCCAAAAAATTTGTTGGATTTTATTGACGATTACACACACATATATACAAAAAATTAAACTTCAAATTGAAATTGCCAATAAACACCAGCGCGCCATTTTTTCTCATTCCAAATGTGTTTTTTAAAGCGAACGAGAAAATACATTTCATTTATAAATTCAATTACCATTACCATTTTCAATTATGACAAAACCGTTTTCATCTACACAAATTTTAAATTGTGACACGTCGTATTCTATTTTGAAAAACAAAAATGATTAGTCGCCTTCCCAGTAAACATAAACACAAACCCAAACGTCACTTTTGTTTTGTGTTCTTTGGCAAAAATAAAATTGATCTTTTCGAACGAAAATGCTATAAGTTCATCTTAGCTAAGACTTTCTTGTGAAGACTTTTTTTTAAAGACTAAAGTCTTCATTGAAATCCTGAAGGCAGTAGTCTTAAATAATATATTAGAAACTCTCCAAAGTCTTTTGTACAGCTGTCAAAACCAAATTTTCACCATATTGTTTCAAATTTATGAACGAAAAGCAACAATTCAATTCGTAATTGTTAAAACAACCCCAATTTATGCTATATACTCGTATGCTAAGAGTGTATCATAACAATATAAAATAGCATTTTATTTTGAATAATTTTTCTGATTTTAAAACCAATTATAATTATTGCCTCTGTTTAAATGTCAAAATTATTAACTGGCAACAACAAAATTATGATTCCTAAGACCACCTATTTCGCACTATTAACGAAGACAATTTTTTAAGACTACTGACAGATAAGACTAAGTGCAGAATAAGAATTTATAGTCTACGATCTTCATTAAGACAAAAGTTTTTGCTAAGACAGCATATACGTCTGTAACTGTACGTCAGAATTGGTGGGGGGGGGGGGGGGGGGGTAAATATTGTGGTGCTAAATTGACGTTGGCGATTCTATTTGTACGGGTTGTTGGGCTTCGTTATAAAAATAATATGGAATGGCGGAAAATATGTCAATGGTAAAATGGTAAAATAAGAAAATGAAAAAGAGTGGAGAAGCGATAAAGATGTGACACAAGTCGGACATGAATAAATGTAATTAAACAAACATAAATGTTTTAATATAATATTATTCGTTTTTCCAGATGAATCTAATATGCTGCATGGCTGCATGTTTATGACCTCAAACGTTTCGGCAATTTGCTAGAATTCATTAGAGCCTTACTTCTTCAACGATAGTTCGATGTTTGCGTTTTGCGACACCCTTTACCCTCCCCGAACTTGCCACAGTTTCAATTAATAATTGCTCAAGCATATCATATACTATACTTTTATGTTTCAGAGATTCTCTCTGGTTAATTGACATCTGTATACGATTTTGTTCGAAAACCGCGACTTCAGAGTTGAGAGTTTTTCTGATGTTTCATCAGCACACTGGATATAAATATAAAAGTTAATTATTATTTACATCAATCAACAATACTGTTCATTTTGTGAATCTAGTAGGTTAGTGGAACAGAAGCAAAACTCCCAACTCTCAAGTTTGAGTTTTCGAACAAAATCTGTACTCTGGGTACAGTAACTGTCGGTTGATTCAATCGCTGCTTGCATGGGGCTGAGCATTTTTCTTATAGCAAATCCACTTTATTGTTCATTCGATCAAATCTCTCGTAACCTCATACAACAATTTTGCCAACGGTTATCATACTGTACCCGGTGCTTTTTTGACAAAAACAAATGCACTCTTGCCTCAGTAACATATATATGTAACCCTTCCATTTCAGCATTATACCAGAAATTGGTTAGTCCATTGGTCCCCGTTGTTCATGTGAGATTACTTCAGGAATGACAAAGTTATTTTAATCCCTTCGCAAAGTCCATAAAATCCTCCCATCCACTATTCGCTCAGATAAGATATTTTCGTGTGTTTTGTTAATTCGCCGTTTAAATCTACAACAATTTTTATTTAGTGGCAAGTAGGCCAATATTTTCTCTCTCGTCTCGATTTACTAAATTAACATGTATGTTAGCATGTAGCCAAGAATTTTATCCCAGAAAAATAAAAAAAATATCATCGGGTAACACTAAAACTACCGGACAAGTGGTGCAGTGGTTAAAGCTTCGGCACTTGGACCGGGAGGTGCTGGGTTCGAATCCCATCAGAGGCTAGATGCAAATCGAATTTTCATCAGCGATTACGATCGGTGATGCTAATAAATACAACTAAGACCCTTTGATGGAGTGCAGAATTCCGTGTCACGTGCCGACCCACCTTCCATGTCAATGTACAGGTTGACATAGAGTGGTATCACAATGGGCCTAAAAATTGGCCTAAGTGTGCAGTAAGCAACCACTGAAACCTAACCTAACACTAAAACTGCACTCGTTCAATCTCGAAATTTTATTCTAGCCCAGAAATTGATTTCAAATATTAAATATTAAAATCAAAATTAAAAATTATGTAAAACTAATAAAAGTTTAAATTAAATAAACTTAATTGATTTAGCACTGTGTAGCAAAGTGGGTCAGCTCGTTGATTCTCGATAATAAGTAAAAATTTAACATAACAACAGCGACTGAATGTGTTACAAAGGTCAATATAGATAATGAAGAGCTATTTGTTGTGCTGATATGTCCAGATATATCGGTGGCTAGTAACGGAACGTATTATATTCTGAACAAGGTTGCATAGTTAGTACTTAGTTCTAGTTTTAATTTCAAACCGATCTGCATGTTTTGAACAGAGCTAAGATAGTTTGAGTCAGTGTAGTATTAATTTTCCGTAATATCCATAGGGATTCGGCCTGGTATGTTTTGCAGCATCAGAGGCCAGTACTAAAATGTGTTCTATACGATACGGAGTCATATTTACCAACTCTAGTTTTAATTTTAAATCGAATTACATGCTTTAATTTGCCCTCTGGTAAACCAAGCCATGCCAGGCCGAATCTCTCTGTATGTTATATGAACGCGATACCGTACTGACACAAACCATTATAGGTCTGTTCACAAAATGCAGAGTTATGAGTAATGAATTTTTCATTTCTAATTTCACTTTGATAAAATCGTGTGGATATTTCACATGAAATCGAACTGAGTACATAACTAGGTTTAAAATTTGAAATCCATTCCCGGGCTAGAATAAAATTTCGAGATTCAACGAAATTACTATATTAAATTCTGGGCTAGGATGAATTTTTATAATTTTTTTGGGATGAAATTCTGAGCTAACTTCACAAGGATTAGAAATACCTGCTACTGCGTTCAAAGTGCGCCCGTTTGTTTCAGATTTCTTTCGCATTGTTACACGTCAACACGAGCTCAGATTAACTGTTTTACTAAACGCGAATTTGAACTGCGTGTCTTTCATACGAAGCTTCCGAAAAACACAAAAACTCAAATATTTTATATACACTTCAGAGGAAATGAAGAAAAAATCTGCGCCCTAACACGGTTCCCGAACTTAAGATGTCGCAGTAGTAGTAGTTATAAATAAAATATTCGTTAAATTCAAAATACGATTAGAACGACGTGGAACTGAAATTTAATAACCAAAAAGTACAACAACAACAACTTGGGATGTTGCCGAGCAAATTAACTATAGAAAAGTCGACCAATTTCGTCGAAACCTATTTTAATATTGAGGGAAAGTAAAGTTTGAACAGGATGTGGAAATTTGTGAACCTTGGTGTGAATGAAATCAAATCGGAGGCAATGCTTCAATATAATTAATAACCCGCATGTAATTGCTTCGCAACTAGTCGGTAACGCCAGTAAACATTTTTTTATGGTGCTAATGGCTTTATTCTTGAATCATTCTACATAAGAAACTAACAAGAAGTGTTCAAATCTTAAGCTAATTACATTTTTTAAGTTTTAACCAATGTACGTATTAACATATTAGTGTTCACAATTTAATTTAGATCCTACTTATAACCGTAATCTGCACATTTAATGATTTTACAGGTTCATTAGTCCGAGTGGGTCTGCTCTTCTCAGTCGTTTAAATCGCGGCTGTTTTAGAATATCCCAGGCCAATTCGTTGGGATGTCCCTGAAGTTTTGAGTAGTATTTCGAACTGAATTCCTTGATAGTTTCTTTAACGGTTTTAATACCAAGGTCGTCGTGTATGTTACTATTTCGGATATACCATGGAGCATTAGCGATACATCGGAGTATTTTCGCTTAAGTTCTCTATTTGATGCACTAGTGGATCCCCATAACTGAATACGATATGTCCATATTGACTTGATTAACGCTTTGTATAAGTAACGCTACCTTATTGTCTAATGATAACTTGAATTTTCTTCCTATCAGCCAACACATTTTAGAAAATGTTATGTTTATTTGGTTGAGGCTTTGCCTCAATATGTCCTTTCCACGTTAGCCGTCTATCCAGGTATAAGCCTAGGTGTTTGACCTTGGTTTGTTGAGGAATATATACACGGTTTAATTGTACTGGTGAGCAGGAGCGTTTGTTCGGTGTGAATGTGACATGAATTGACATTTTTCGTTTACTTTTATTCGCCAGATTTTGAGCCAATCCTCAATTTTGCTCAGATGACTTTGCACTTCTCTTGAGGCTGTTTGCGGATTTTCGTGTGATTATAACATTGTCGGTAACAGATAAGTCTGTCGTGTACAACAAGTATAAAATAGGTCCCAGAACGCTTCCTTGTGGGACTCCTGCGCTTATATCATTTAGGAAAGTTGTTGTATCATTTTTTTGGACAATGTGTTGCCTTTGGAGGAGATAGTTTTCCAGAACTGAGTGAATATGTTTCGGCAGTCAGTGAATTGGCGGTGTTAAAGGTGAAGAATGGAAACGTGGCAGTGTATCGGGCGAAATGGAAGTATAAACAGATTAAACATAATTGGTTGTATTGATTTTCAAGATTAAAGCCAAATTTTAATTGTTGTAAAAATTCTGATCAATAATGAGGGCATAAAATAATTATGTCGATCGGGCGGACTACGCGGACAGAGTGATACTTAATAGTGAAGCAGCAGTAAGTTTTATTTTATGTAATCGTAGCAGAAAGCTGATGATCGATTCTCGATGGGCATGATACAGCACTTCAAGTAAGCTGTATTTTATATCCTGAAGACCCGTTAGTATACTAGAGTCAGTTCAGAAGTGCTAATTAGCTGTCTTCGTACGTTCTAAATTCTTGTAATTACAGTATTTCCTGTCGCCGACGATGTTGATCCTTGATCAAGTTGTTTATCGATGTTATGGGACAGTTAGTGTTATGTTTTACTAACTTGATGATATCGACTATAGTTGTTTGATTTTTGATAAGAGCCAAAAGATGATTCTCATCATGAGACAGAATTGAGGCAGACACCTCGTTCCTGGATGATTTTGAGAATTGTAGTTTCTGCTTCTTGTACTTCTCTATTCAACTGGACTTCTGTGTTGTTGGTTGTAAGCGTTCGTTTACAATATGCGACGATGCGTTTTAGTTTCATTGACTATTGAATTTTCTTCTAACTCCTCCGGCTATACGTCATCCAGCACTAATTCATTATGAAGAAAATCTGGAATTGCGTGAATTATTGTTAGCAAGATCTTAAGGAGTTATTCCACGTGATGTTATGTTTGCAGGATTCTCATTTAACTTTACATGTTGCCGTATATAGTTGGTTGAATGTATCACTGCAGCGCATGCTCGGCTAGAGGCCTCACAGAAACTATATAATTCGTGTTATCAATCTTAATTGATCTTGTCGAACTGTGCGGCAACTCTAATTTGTAGCTTAGAGCAATCTTGCCCATAGCTTCATTATTTACCGGTTTTTGTTTGGCTGTATCGATAGGTTCTTCTCCGGCATTAGTTGTTAGTGTCGTCTAAAACGTATTAAACGAATCAATTAAAAAGCAAATTATTTATCACAAGCAAGATTAACGAAGTAGTAGCTTAATCTATAAGGTGCAATAAAAATCCAGAATACCTATAAATATGGGTAAGGGATCTAGACGCGATCCTGGTCAAAAAGGTGAAATATGACAAGAATCCAAACGATTCGAATCAGATGAGGACGCGGCTGAAAGTTGTTATTATTTATCCAATCAAAGTTGACCAAGTAGCACAAACGTGCAAAAGGCCTCATGAAAACCTGATAATAGGAATCGTTTCTATTGAAACGATGCTATAGAGCAAACCAAAAATATGAAATGACTAATCTGGTTGTTGGTAAACCGGATGAGGCACGCAACCATAGGTATACTTGTAGCCAGAAACCAATAACTTTGGTTACTGTGATAAATACACCAGAGATGGCTGCACGGGATTCAGTTCATGCTGCAAATTAAGATAACGCAGGGAAAGTACCACCAATTCCAATAGAAAATAATGATTAAAACTGGCGTACGGTCGGTAGATTAGGTAGGTTAGGTACCTAACCACCACCTACGGTCGGTAAAATACCCAAGAAACGGAAAGCGTTGGCAAAATAAGACTAAAACAAAATGGATAATTGTCTCAGCAAGAGATAATGAGTCCTGCCTGTAAGGAGAAGCGATTACCAAAAACATCAAGGAAGCCATACATCACCGTGAATCAAACAAAATGATCCACTTTGTAACAAACGCGGGTCTCGTGCCTGAAAAGCGATTGTAATCTTTGATGGTAGCTCGGAGCTTGACATGGTCTCAACCTGCTTAGCAGTTTGGGGAGGGAGTTTGTGACTATAACTAGCTGTTTTTGGTGCTAGTGATGCGGTCATATTGCAAAGAATTGCAGGGCATAAGCAGTTCTCATTGTGCTCAACATGGTTACAGTTATAAGGGTTGTCTAAATAAAGACAAACCTGCCAGATGCGCAAGCTGAAATGAAATGCAAAAATCACATGTTCACTGTGCAGGTCGCGCTACTTGTAACGCATACAAAGTCCGAAATTTTATACTAAATACAGGGTGGGCCATAAGTCACAGAGAGAGATCATCGGTAACGTCTAAATTTTACAGTTAAATTTTTGCAGTTGGCCAGAAATGAAATCAACTTTATTAAAAATCTGATTATAAGTGATGAAGCTCATTTTCATTTGAATGGCTTTGTTAATAAGCAGAACTGCAGGTTCTGGGGTTCTGAAAATCCAAGAGCCATTCATCAACTCCAATTGCACCCCATTAGATGGTGTGGCATTACATCTGAAAATTTTATTGGGCCTTACTTCTTCGAAAATGAAGTTGGAAGTGCTGTAACCGTAAATGGAGTGCGGTATCGGTTTATGATAGAACATTTTTTATGTCCTGCTCTTGAAAACAGACCTGAGATGTGGTTACAGCAGGATGGACCCACTGCCCACGCTGCGCTAGACACAATGACACTTTTAAGGCAAATTTTTGGAGAGCGAATAATTTAGAGAATCATTGCGAAGCTGAAAACGGGGGTCATTTAAGTGACATTATTTTCCATACTTAGTGTAAAAAACTTTCCATTTTGAATATTTTATAATCTGACAAACAAAATAAAAAAAATTTATAAACGGAAAAGTTATTAAATGTTTAAACCCCATGGTGACTTTTGGCCCACCCTGTGTGATGTTTAGTCAAAATTTAAAACATTATAAGAGCGACCTACGTATCGTGGACCTTGCACCTCAACGAACCACACTCGATCAATGGTCAGATCAGCGGCATGCCTGCTATAGCCGGAGTAGCCACAGTTTGCTCTGAATATCCCAAAATTACAATTAATATCTAACTTTGGGAAACTTAGTCATTTTTATGATAGTCACTGCACTTGTGTCGTAATTCAAGCGGAAGTTGGTTCCTTCTACCTATTTTCAATATACAGTGAACCGATCGAGTACCGTCTATGCAAAATCGAAACGATCCTAGGCTATTTATCGGGACAACAACAGAACGCAGTGATCACTGGAGACTTTAATGCTAGAAGTAAAATGTGTCATGACCGTCTAACTGATGAAACCGGAAGAAAAATAGAAGACTTTGTGTTTAGGAGTGACCTCTTCATAATAAACATACATTGAAACCCAACGACGTTCTTGTCTAATGGCAACTCCAATATTGAATAGAATAGTCCGCTCGCAAGCAGCAAAACTACGAGGTCTATTTACTAGACGCTTTTTTGGTTTCTGGAATGGTGTATAAGCACTTCCGGAAATTGATGATCGTGTAGAGTTGATATCTCAATATAGTTAACAAGTGTGTGCCATAACTCAATTCAAAGGAAACCTAGATGTCCTAAGCGTAAGCTAAGAAGGGCATATCCCAAGAAACCATGAAGCAAAAGAGTTAAAATTGTCAATCTTTAGAGGGGCAAAACAAAATAGTTTCTAACTGACACATGGGGCCTGGTATTCAAATTTACCGCCAACAAATTAAGACCCCCAGAAGTTTTAAACACCGTTCTACCGGACGAAATACCGCAGATGAAACTGTGTCAAATGCAGATTTCGTAATGCTCCCTCAGTTGCAACTTGTATTTTTGGTAGCAGTAGCAATGAATTCAAATATTATTGTATCTTGACCGTACCAAGCTCCAAGGCTTTTCGTAGTTCTCGCCGGATGTTGAAAGGTATGTAATTAGCTGAGGTACACTTAAGATACGACATTTTAACTGCATTGGAAATTTATTGTTCCCGTGAATCAGTTATATATCGTTGAATGAGCTTTAATTCTCGTATATTACCGACAGAAATTTTGTATGCTTAATGTCGGTAGCTTGATTTTTGGGCATTCCGTTGTGGGTGGCGTATCTCTTTTATCGTTGATATTGATGATTTTGGCTTCAGCGGTGGCATTGGTGTTCGAATTTTATCATCTTTATTATGCGTAGTGTTGTTGTTACTTCCCAAAGGCTTAGTAACCTTAATGATCGCCGGTTATTTTTAATTGATCAACAATGCGTGTCTAGACACGTTGACAAGTTCTCATAATTCCGATTGACAGTAATGCGTTTTAGACTATTGAAACTTGAATGTAGCGCAAATAATTCAGACGTGAACTACTATGTGAAATATTTTGACATAAACATCGAGAACGTCGATATACGATTGGTATTAAGCTGCTGAACGTCTCCGTCGTTGTTTGTTCTTTGATGTGGGAGCTTTAATTGTTTTAGTTGTCGTGGCGTCGTTGATTTTGTTATTTAAATGGACCGTGTGCAGATCGAACGGTTATTTTAGGGTTGTGACAGAGTTGTAATGCCGTTGCCGGTATCACAAGCTTAGTTGGCTTTCCATAGGAACAAATCAAAAAACAGGCCTCTGTTCTGGTTTTGTTGTATGATTATTTGGATTAATTACCTATATCTAGGAATATGTTGATTGATTTTTCTGAAGAGAGAATGACCATTTTCTGAAAATGTCCCAACTGATGGCCTAGATTTGATTAGTTTCCCATGACTTTAGGCAAACATGACAGAGAATACTTTGAAGTTATGAGGTAAAGATCCTTGCACGTTAAGAGAACACATGCAAAGTGCCCTTGGCATTCTTTCCAATTCTACACAAAACTGATTTTATCTTTTCCAGCAGGAAATACAAACTGCCTCAGATCAATCTCCAGTTTAAACGGTATTGGACTTATCTCCACTGAAAAGCGAAGTTTCTGGGCCTCATTTTGAACAGCAAAATAAGCTGGAAACCTAACATATTAGAACGAGTAAAGAAAGTTGCAATAGCACTTTACACCTGTAAAAATACCATATTGGAAAAAGATGGGGTCTGGAGCACGCTATACATTGGCTCTATATTTCTATTACGAGTATTAGCGCCATTTTATTATATAGAGTTACTGTTTGGTGGCCAGCTTTAAATATTCTGACCAACCTAAAATTCTTTGTGAAAGTACTGCGAACAGCATTGGAGATTTTCAGGCACTGGAGACTCTCTTGTATCTCATAAATGGCAGCTAGATCAGCTGTAAGGCTCCACTATTACCCCTCCATGTAAAACTGTTCTCTCTCTTCTATCTATTCTATGAAACAAAAATATCTAAAATGCTATCGACTATACCATCCCACCACCATTTTTGGGGATGGGATTTTCTGTGAATAATTATATGGAAATCTCTCTTTTCGAGAAGAGAAGCTTTTGACTGGTTGAGGTGTAACGTAATGTGGGAGGGCATTTCAATATTACGGGAATAGAAACGGCGGATGAACTTTCTCGAATAGGCATAACCTGCAACATATAACCACGCAGCACAGATGTTAAAAATTCCGCCCGCTGCGTGCAAATTACTGTTTCAAGAGGAAGCTAGAAGAACAACGAACGGAAAATGCCGTCTAATAGTGCCTATCAAGATCTGGCCACTGAAATATCTGGCAGCTGCCCTCCTAAATGACTTGATAGAGCTCAGTAAAATGGACGCTCAGGATATTCTACGCTTCGTCAAGATTTCCAGATGCTTCGATGAGTTGGTCAGGAGCGATAACAATGTGGCACGGCTACGGATTGATGTCCCCGTCTGATTGTGTCTATGGCATCCTTGGTAATCTATTAATAAAAAAATGTTACAACCTTTGGACATAGCTCCAGCGAAAACATAATAATCGACTCGGAAAATCAATGAAGAGACATACCTTTATTATTGTCCAGATTTGCTATGTGCATAACCCTCATTTGAGAAAGCACTTTAAATGTACAATGGTTTTGTTTGATCGTAGTTGTGCCTTTATAATAATAGGTAGGGGAAAAAGTTCGTGACCTTTTTCCCGGTAGATGGCTTTACATTCATATATCTCAGTAACCATTGATCGTATCGGGCAATTCTTATGTGTGTTTGAAAGGTGACATTTTAGCTTGTACTTTGACATACAAATATTAAAATCGGTGAAGTGAATAAAAAGTTACAACATTTTAAACATGGAGGTAGATAAAGGTAAAAACGCGGCTCGGGCTTGCGAAAAAATTTGTGCTGTTTATGGAGAAGGTGGTTTATCAAAATCAGCAGCAAAGAAATGGTTCAAGCGCTTTCGTTCTGGAAATATGGATGGAAAAGATGCACTTCACTCTGGTCGACCAACCACTGGAAAAGTCGATGAAATCATGCAGAAAATTGAAGAACACCAGCATATAAGCAGCCATGCAATTGGTATAAGAACTAATTATTGATCACAAAACAGTTTTAAACCATTTGAAAATGGCTGGATACAAAAAAAAAGTTTGACGTTTGAGTACCACATGAATTAACAGTTAAAAATTTAATGGACCGGATTTCTATCAGCGAAACGCTGCTGAAACGGAACGAAATCGAGCCAATTTTAAAGCGAATGACTACTGGTGATGAAAAGTGGCTAAGATACGACAACGTTGTGCGAAAAAGTTCATGGACGAAACGAGGTGAAGCTTCCCAAACGGTATCAAAGCCAGGATTGACGCCAAGAAAGGTAATGCTGTGTGTGTTTGGTGGGATTGAAAAGGAATCGTGCATTATGAGATGCTACCACCGTGCCAAACGATTGATTATAATCTTTACTGTCGCGTTTAAGGCAAGCAATTCAGTTAAAACGACCAGAATTGATCAGCAGAAAGGGCATTGTGTTCCATCACACATATCATTGATGACCCGGTAGAAACTGAGAGTGCTTGGCTGGAAAGTTTTGATGTACCCACCATATAGTCCTGACCTTGCACCATCGGACTACCATTTGTTCCGGTCCATGCAGAACCATCTTAATGGTTTTACATTAAATTCAAAAGAGGCCTGCGAAAAGCCACGAACTTTTTCCCTAACCTTGAAAGATGACATCATCTAGAAAGATGACAGTTAAACAATATACGTACTTTGTAAAATCAAAATGTAATTAATTATGGAAATATCGGTAATAATTCTTATAAAAAGCTTTCAAGTAAAATCTTAGAAAGTTAAACGAATGACCGTCAAACACAAGCTAGGCAATTAATATATTGAACAGAATTCAGCTTCGTAATTAACTAGTTATGTTTGTTTATTGAACAGACGGATAATAATTTAAACAATTTATGGTTAGAAAGCTCATGCGCGTAAAAGTTCAAAGTTTACACGGAACTGAATGCATTTTTATTACGAGTACATTCCAAAGTAGCAAATATTACCAATGAGAACAATCACCTTTCTTGGCTATTAAAAGTAAAACTACATTTTACCATTTACCTTATTGTTACTATTACAATGTACGTATGTTGTACATTAAAGGTCTTTGACTGTTGCAACAACAAGAAATACAACAAATTATTTTCTTCTTTCTCCACATAATATTATGTTGCGCTTATGCCTCCGAGTACGCGTATGTAATGTGCTCGTACTCTCGTTTTTCAAAACATATCAAATGGATTGATCGCGCACGCCCGGTTAATTGAATTGACATGCAATGCAATTATATAGGCATCAATAGGAGGGAAAAGTTTTAATTGTGTAATGATCGGGTATTTCTTGTACTTATTTGTACGTGTAATTGGTCAATGCTTTTATATTGAGTCATAAAAATAATTTCTTATTACTTCTTAGAAAATTTCTCTTTCATTTCAAGGTTCTTCGGTTTTGTTGGGTTTTTTGTTATTATTATTTTTTTTTTTTGAAAAGAAATGTTTATTAAACCGGATTACGATTTCATGTAAACCTTAGTAGAATTTGGGTGCGTTGCTATTGGATCAACCTTTTATTTCAATCCGGACCGATTTCAACTGGAGAGGCATAAGGTTAATGACTTTACAGAGGGCTTTTATATTTCTAGAGATCAAGAGCTTTTAGAATTTTTTTAGTCTGTCGGTACCATCTGCATAAGTTTCGTGTTTCGGCTTTCACGCCAAAGCAAGCTTAAAAAGGTTTGCAGTTGTCGAACACTGCCGTAATCTGCAATTAGTTTTATCTCGAGATCTTAATCTATTTTTAAACGATAAAACCTAAATAGGTCTGTTATGGGCAACCATTCTCGATTTATTCGCATGTAAAAACTTGACAAATCCAAGCAAAGTTTATTTAGGTTTGTTTATACGGTTGATCTAGAGCAGAATCATGAAATTCGAATGAATAAATTACTTATCCACTATAACGATCACCCCTGACTCCCCGTCGATCAGTGTTATCATTGATCGGTGGACATTCTACAACCAAAGATGAAATATCGGCACTACAAAACCAGACCGAGGCCGTGTGCGGTGATGAGGAACTCGAGGGACGCTACGGTAAACCCGCTCAAGCAAAAGATTATTACCTTGTCTCAATCTCAAACTTTAAAACCATAAAAACGAATATAATTGGAGACGCAGCGTTGAGACGTTACTCAAGTCTAATCGTCGTCGATTCATCATAGATAGTCATCTTCGAAAATTCAGAACCATGCATGCAGTACAAATTGAATCAGTCTTCGATATAATGAACGACTCCGTTCGCAGTCTGAAATTTTAAGGAATGCCGGTCACCACATGGGATATTTTCTTAATTAATATCATCGCGAATGGGAGATGTCGTTAACCCGAGCACAGTAACCATCATACCAGGATCTCATCAATTTCCTGATCGCCCGATTGCAGTCACTGTAGATGATTTATATGACAAGAACCCAATCAAATTCATTACAGTCGCACAGATCATCGTCATCGAAGCGCACTCGAGCGGATCACAAACCACGATACATAATCAACTTGTTCGCTCGTCGTCACTTCGGACTCTCGCCTTTTAACGTGTCAAGTTTGTGCTGGAAATCACAACGTACTCTAGTGTCATCAATTCAAACCTCTTACATTCGAGGAAATGTCAAATCTTGACCGAGAAAAGAGGTTATGATGCAACTGCCTGCGAAATATCAATAAAAGACACCACACACTACTCAACAATTCGGGCCGAATCATCGTCCGTCAAATCAGCATCATCAACTCAGGTCTGTACGACCCACGCCGTACAGTAACAATCAGTGTAATCTTTGCAAACGATGCATCCAAATCGTGTTGAAATGTTGGATTTGGGTTGGGCTCGCGAATCTATTCAACAATTTTCATCAAGGTTGCAGTAGTAATCGTCGGCAAGATCACCGGCACGCAGCCAACCAAATGACACGCATCAATGGTCACACTTGGAACAGTCGGACTTGCCGAATTTCATTACTATATTTCCAACAAGATATACATTGAGATCCTTCAAAAGAATGGTTGCATCAGCGGTGTTAGCTCATCTTTCGCTCAAAATACGGATACTATCTTCCTTAACATGCTGTGATGCAACGCAAACTGCGCGTGGTGTTCAGCGCATCGCACAAAATATCAATCGTCTTCACCTTCGAAATACTAACCCGTTTTCACAAATATAAATTCGTTTTCATTACAGATGTATCGGCAGAAATTACCAGCGAATATTATAGCGACCTTCTCCAAATGAACCAGTTCGAAATTATCATTTGTACACGCTCGCTTATGGTATCGCATTATGGTATATTATCGGAGAAATTCTCAATTGCAGCCAAGTCGACGATCGCAGCTGTCTTCACCCTGTGAAGTAGAGCGACGACTCTGAAAAAACCTAAGCAGCGGTATCAAAATTACAATACTGGCATCAGGAACCAAGGTCGCACCAGTGAAAACGGTCAGCCTGCTACGTCTGAAGCTTTGTGCCTGCGAACTCCTTGCCAAAAATCATGCACAACATAATTCACTCACTCGACGTGCCACAACAGGTTCAAATGTATGCATGAGCCGACTCGCAAGTGATACTTGACTTGCTACCCAGATAGCCTAATCGTTAGAAGACATTTGCGGCCAACCTACCGATTGAAATTATGTCGATACCTTATTATTACACAGCCATCCGTTGTGGTTGACAGGTCTGGTTTGACTACAAAAAGATCTAAGTCTACAATGATCGCAACTCAAGCAGAACCCGTGACGCCCCACGCAACAGTAACCGTGACCGATGACTCATCCTAGTTACACGTTCGATATTCGGCTTTCCGTAGACACTTCATCTAACTTCGACGTCGCGGGAACGTTTATTACATAAGAGATATCATTTTCCTCAAAGATAACCAGCTTACATACAACAGCACACAGTGCTCCACAGTTGATGTTGAGACCGTGCCTGCACAGTGGAGTAGACTATACACGTTCAATATCCATCGAACTACACAAATATCGCGGTGGTGCATCGACAAGGGCTATATTTGCATTTTCGTATGCTAAACTACTAAAGCCTCACATTTGAAGCTGGTGTCCGAGCTCACCATGAATGCATTCATCGCATCGTTCAAAAAGCTCACCGCGCGTGAATTAAAAAATTTAAAATGCAAGGCTTATCGGCAACATTAGTTCCGAAGTTCTGAATTCGATGGTTATTTTAACAGCCAATTTAAATTGGATCCAAGATACTTTTGAAATTATTTTAGTTCCAAATGCGGATTCAACAGATACTCGACAACAATCCACCAAGGAGACTCTAAATCATCAACTCCTAAAGTAACAGCCAATATGTTTGTTCAGTTCTTTCAATAAGTCTACAAACCTAACGACATCCACGACTACAAACACTGGCTGAACTTAAATTGCAATAACACTGCTACAATTGCTAGGCCAATCATCAGCTATAACGATTTGCCAATTAATTTGTTCTTCAATTTGTCACCTACGTAGAGGTAAATAATTGGCTTATCACTAAGTTAACAAAGACAGCAGCAGAACTCGTTTTTTTAACTTATACGTAAGCATAGAACACAGCACGGAGGATGCATAATTCAATAATAAATAAAATACGTTGTCCGAAAAGGGGACAACAACCTATCACGAATGTGCCAAACTGCATTTTGTGGTATTCTAGAGTATTAAATGAGATAGAATTGTTCGTGTTTGTAAAAACCACTTATCCACTCATTTACCGCCTATAGAAATATGTGGGAGAGACTGAATAAGGTCGAAAAATATAGTCAAAATAGGTGCAGTCATCAAATTTTTACAAAAGTGTAAAACGCTGGAGATTCATTATTGCCGACATAAATTAGCAAAAAGGCAAGTGCAATTAATAAAATGTACCGTTTATTTATGAGGCAGGCTCTATATAGTAATGTAATGCAATCGCAATTTTAATAATGGATTCAAGCTTTCTACGCAGACCAGTGTTCTGTATGCATAATGTTAGCAGAGCGTATGAGAAGCGTAGTAGAACTTTTCCAGACATAACACTATAATCGTTAAGTTTTTAAAAATGTTTGAAATCTGCACGTGTATTTCACCCTCAATTTTCTCGAACTCCTAACATGAAATATGACCTGGAAAATTTTCCAGTGGTAACCATCGATAAACTCGTTCAAATGAGAACCAGACATAACACTGAACGTTAAGGTTTTATAAATTTTTTAAATTAGCAAGAGTATTTCACTTCCTCCAATTTTCCCGAACTCCTAACATGAAGGTTGATCTGGAAAATTTTCCGGCGATAACCGTAGATAAACCCATTCAAATGAGACCTTTTCAAGACATAACACTTTAAACGTTAAGTTTAGTAAATTTTTGAAGTGTGCCCGAGTATTTCGCTCCCCCCAGTTTTCCCAAACTCCTAACATGACACTTGATCTAGAAAATTTCACAGCGTTAACCATTGACGGACCAATTCAAATGAGACCCTTCCCAGACATAACACTTTAGATGTTAAATTTTTACAAATTTTTGAAAATTCGCTCACTCTCCCCAATTTTCCCGAGTTCCCAACATGAACTAGAACTGGAAAATTTTCTAGCGATAATTATCGAGGAATTGATTCAATTGAGAACTTTTCCACACATAACACTTTGACCATTAAGTTTTTACAAAGTTTTGTATTTCACTTTCCCAAATTCCCCGAACGAAACTTGACCTGGAAAATTTTCCAGTGAAAATCATCGACAAGCCGATTCAAATGAGGCCTTTTCAAGACATAACATCTGCACTCTGAAACTAACAGTTTGCATGTTTCAATCTCGCCAATTTTCCTGAACGCTCAACATGAAACTCCGAAAAATTTTCCAGCGGTAACCATCTCATAAATTTTTGAAATTTGGCCGCATACATTATGTTTTATGTTCACATG
This sequence comes from Nephrotoma guestfalica, assembly GCA_963691935.1. Lineage (NCBI taxonomy): Eukaryota > Metazoa > Arthropoda > Insecta > Diptera > Tipulidae > Nephrotoma > Nephrotoma guestfalica. The sequence goes on from OY829914.1 coordinate 233,487,297, forward strand.
CAAATGGTAAATTATGTCGGTATTTTTATTTCATTTTTGTTATTTGTTACGAACGACCAAGAATGCATTGCTGCCGAAAACATGCAGATTTGTAGGTTAGTTTCGGCTGAGATATTTCATTCATCAGGGGTCGGCATTCGAAGTGTTGCCAATTGAAACTGCTGAGAAGTAGAGAGTCTGCCCGAGAAGGCTTCACACGCCTGATGGTATGTTGTCCCATTCTCGGCGAAGAGCCATCTTTAAGGCGTCGACCGTCTCATATTTTTTAGTTAATACTTTGGCCTCCAGAATGAACCATATGGAAAAATCCATTGGGTTTAAGTCCGAGGAATATGGTGACCATTATTGGGAAGAAATAAAGCTGGGAACTTTTTCTTGTAAAACACGTTGGATTTCACTGGTTTTATGGGATGGTGCCGAGTCTTGTTGAAACGTGTAATGGTTCCTAACGAATTGTTTACATGCCCAAGGTAACAAAGCATCGTTTAAAATTTTTTCATAGTAGATTTGCTAATTTACCTTTACGCCCTCCCTGTTCAATGAAAACGAGTGATGAGCGTCCTGCGACAGTTACCGCGGCCCAAAACATCACTGATGCATTCGCTTGCTTTCGCGGAGCAAATCGCTGGTTTAAATTGTCTTTTGTTTTGCACTCTAACCAAACACGGTCGTTTTGTTTGTTTACATATTGTTGAACCGTAACAATTTTTTCATCAGAAAAGACCAAATTCTCAAGCTCGCTACCAACGTGCAAGTTATTTTAACACCTTTGCTCTTACTAGGCGAATTGCCTTTTGTGGAGGTGTTAAATCTTGCACTTTTTGTTTTTTGTAGGGCTTCAATCGTAGTTCATTCGTGGATTACTTTGAATTCTGGCCTTCCCCTTTCCAACCATTTCTGGCGATGTTACTGTTTGTGGATGTCCACCTCCATGACATTTTTTGATGCTACCAAAATCATTGTAACGTGTAATGGTCTGATACACAAATATTTTATTCACATGTAAATGTCAGTTAGTTGCGATTTTCCAGCCAAATACAAAGCAATAACACTGTTGCGTTTGAATTCCATTTCGATAACTTTTTTTAACTGCTCCTTAAAACGATATACTTCCGTAGGCTTGTAAGCATTATAACAGACTGACGCTTGACAAAAAATGAGGGCACCGTCATTAGCCGTTTGGTTGCTACAACAGCGCGAAGTTGGTAACACTTCGAGCTCCGACTCCTGAATATACTTTCGTCTCGCAAACACTCGAGAACGGCTCCACCGATTTGGATGATTTTTTTTTATTTTGTTCGTCTCAATACTGAGGTTTAGATGGTTTAGGAAAAAAGAAAATTGGGAAAAGCCGAAAGGAAAAACCGGAATATCGAAAAAATCGAAGCAAATTGGTAAAAACCCAACGGAAAATTCGGAAAAACTCAAAAGGAAAACCCGGAAAATCGAAAAAAGTCAATTTGCATTTTGTATGGGAATTCACTACACACCAGCAATGAGAAATGTATTTCATGAGAATTCATTTATTTAGTCACGGATTATTTTCAATAGATGGCGTTGGTGGCGGACCTATCGTTTGACAGCTGCACCATGCATTACATATTTCAGAAGAATTTGTGAAATAGATAGAATAATAGATTTAAATTTTTTTTTTTCGTTTAAAAGGTAGGGAATTTTGAGAACAGATTTGGTTACAGCGAATTTAACTACATTTTGTGAACAATCATTTTGATCAGCTATTCTATTAAGGTAAATTGACTTTGCATTCTTAGACATAAGCAGAAATTCATTCTAATGTTTTTTTAGAGAGGCTTGATTAGTTTTGATACACGAGGATTTCAATATTGTAAAGTTCTCAGTGAAGAATAACAAGGTAATTTCGACAGATTTGGTTTGCATACAAGTAAGTGATTGTGAAAACAGTTCCGTGTCGTTTTACAGTGTCCATTACAATACAATGTCTATATACCTAGCATAGGTCAGATCGATTCAGAATGCAACAAGTTCGTGCAAATGACAATGAACATGACAAGCGGTGCTCGTGCTCCTACAAACCTGGAACGAGCGGTATTCCATTACGATTCGGAAACCGATTACAGTGCGGACAGATCAGTACCGATTGGAGCAATTTCAGTCCTTTGTCTACATTGTAAGGTGTTGAAATTCAGCGAAGAAACTCCTGGATTGTGTTGCGCAGGTGGGAAATTGTCGCAATTGGTCCCAAATATTTCATTTAGCCACATGCACGAGTACTTGAAAGATGCGATGTCGTAAGATATAAAAATAATGGGAAAATCGCAGATGATATCTCGGCCGGATTCATCACATTGCCCACTGATTTCTGCCAGTTGACCGAATCGACGGCGGAGCTTATTCGGCTTAAACAAGCCATATTGGTGCCGAATAACTAAGAATCAGCTATCCCACAGAATTGTTGAATTCGCTGAAATGGATTCACTGCTCGGATTACCACCTCAAGATTTGCAATTGAAAGTATAGGTTCAGTCATCATCATGTTGCGTAACATCAAGCAACTTAGACTGTGCAATGGAACGAGATTGGCTGTGAACAAGCTTATGAACAACATCATCGAGGCGACGATGATCAAGGGAAAGTACAAAGGAGAGGATGTTTTGATTCCGGATGATTCCAACGGACTTGCCATTCGAGTTCAAACGGTTTCAACTCTCCGTGATTAACCGATTGGATTTGGAGTTTCCGGGTTTTGCGCATGGACAACGCGCACCAAACGAAACTCAAACCGTACACAGTGCGACGAATATTGCCGATCTCAATGAATAACAGTTGGTGTTGATTGGGACTCATAATCGCTTATGAAGAGTTACAATTAAATTAATTTTAGGTGGTCTGAAGTTCACCGGGCCATCTAGTTTTAAAATCGACTAGACTTCTAAACTAATTTTAAAATCGAATTTTTCAATGAAATTATTTTACAAAGGGAACAGCAATAACAACAAAACTGCTAGGAAGCAGTTTACTAAATTCCCTGAAGATAGGGTAGAATTTTAAACGAGTTAAATTTAGCATCAAAATTAAATTCTTGATGAACAACTTCAAAGCTACATTTTTTCAACAAACACAGTCTTCGTTAATTTGTGTAGCTACACTTTTCGTTGCAATGTTGTTGGAAAATTTATACGAACGTAACCCTTTCAGAAACTCAACATTAAGAGAGAGTGGCACATCCATGAAATCCTATTGTAATAAAAAGTAACAACATTTATGATCAGAATTCCTGATGCCAATCCTCATAAAACTATCGGTCACGCAATTACCGTATGTATGCAAATTAAATTACAGTGTCTTGTTATTCATCTTTATTATTACAATAATGATGTCTATAAATACATCTTTTACCAACAATAACAACAAGAAAAACTCCAAAGTATATTTTTAGTTTACTTGTTTGGCGCGGCGGTGAAAGTAACTTACACTTTTTATTACATGTTATGTATGTTGATATTCATATCCACACTAATTTTATTTTTTGCATACCGTGTTTTTTGTATAATACCGCGGTCTTTCTCATTATCATATGTGTTTGTTATAATTGAGTGTAGTTCGAGTAAAATCTTTCCATAAATCCGGTTGAGTCATTTGATTGAACAACATGCCACAATTTTTAGGTTTCATTGTTTACTTTCTTGATCTTCGTGACAAATAATTTGTGTAATCGTTTTTTTCGTTACTTTCTTATATACTACACGATGTACACATACTGGAATTTACACACCAATTAAAAGTAGTTTTGAGCGTTTCGAATACAATCGTCAATTTGTAGTTGATCGAAATTTTTACCTAAATTTTAAGAAACTGAAGGTCATTCAATCTAGGTCGGTAGGTGCACGATTACGTACAGTTTAATAGGAAATATCGAATAACTGGACGACACATAGTTGACTGTGAATTAACAATATGCAGTCCCCGAGCCAATAGTATAAAAGTAGAGGATGTGCTGAAAAGCACTAGTACACGCAAACCCAGAGGCGTCTAATTCATATTGAATACTATAGGAAGATAGAGTTGCGAATCAAAATTTACGTTTGAGTTAAACAATCACCACAACGTTCAAATGCGGGGATTTGAAACAACAGTACCGGCGGCTTTAGGGTGCGCAATGCGGCAACCGTGGTGAACTTAGTATCGGAGCTACAAGTTCCTCCTCATCAATGGTGTATTTGACTGATACAGAAGAAAAATACAGGAACATACGTAGTTAGGGACGGAGTAAAATGTCCCGCGGGTCAGGCTCTCTATTTCCAAACAATAATGCGGTTAAAAAACGGATTCACCCTGAAAGCGATGATGAAGCAACAGTGTCATCATTGGTTGCGATCAATGGTGCATAAATATTAAGAGGAACTCTCTACTTTAACGTGTAAAATAACTGTTGCGGACAGTGACATTGACCACCTGATGTAGGTATAATTACCCGTTCTTAGACGACCTAGCTGAACAAAGAAAGCAAAGAGATAGTTAAGTTGATATCAATTTGTAATACATAAAAAGAAAAAAAGGCTACATACGTACAGCGGGTTGGTTGAACCCAAGAACAAAATCCCGATAAATGAAATCTTGAAAAATAAAATACCGAAAAACGGAATCCTGAAACACGATATCTCGAAAATTTCCGAAAAAATACCGAAAATGTTGAAATCAGAAGGTTTGGATTTACGTATCAATTGCCAACCTTTTGCAGCTTTAGAAACTTTGAATTGTTGGTTAGAGTTGGAAAAATTGAATATTCAAGGGTTAATTGACAGTTTGCTAAAACATCGAAACAAAAATACCGTATAAGGCGATAAAAAAAATATCGAATAAAACATTAAACTTAAATTCGACTAAGTCTCAATATTTTTAAGGGTGGTCCCCGAGATTTGCACGCTCTGGTGTAGGACAGAATCCATCGACATCCATCACCAGCCTGAAAAGAATACTGCACAAAGACCTTGGATTATTGGCCTACAAGGTCCAGATGACTCAGCAGTTAAAAGCAAATAATCTGATTCAATATCAGTTATCTGCGTGGGCCATATACCTGCTTCATAATGATATCGATTTTAATCGAAAAATAATATTTTCAGACGAAGCGCATTTCCATCTCGGCGGTTATGTAAACAAACGGCACTGCTAGATTTGGGACAGCCACACGTAATCCTAGAGAAGCCAATGCATCCATCAAGAGTGATTGTTTGGTGGGGATTATGGAGTGGTCAATGGCGATCGTTACAGCGCTATGCTGAAAAATTTTTTATGACCTCAAATCGACGCTATAAATGTGAACAAGATGTCGCCGAATAATCAGCCGTTTTGGAGATGTCAATTGGCCTGCGCGGAACTGCGATTTGACGCCATTGGACATTTTTCTATGGTGTTGCGTTAATAGATATTATGCGGATAATCGAGAGACAGTTCCAGCTTTAAAACATAGCATTGCGACAGTTATTCGCGAAATACGCGCCGAACTCATCGAGAATGGTTTTAAAAACTGGGCTTACAGGATTACTGTTAGTCCAGTAGAGGGAGCCACATGAACGAAATTGTTTTCCATCCTTAAATCTTAAGAACAAATTTTAAACAGCTCACTCTTTAGTAAAATTCAAAAAATATCAGAAACACTTGAGAATAAAATTTCCCTAAGTGCTCCATTTGAGTAGTATCTACGGAACTGCGTTGAACGAAGCAGCCTACGCCACTGCGAGAATGTGTCAAATTGTTTTACTACTGACAACAAAAAATTTATTTAAGAAACGGATTACAAACACTAATGGTATGTGCTAACAAAACAAGAATATATACAGATTATATTTTACCAGAATGGTAGTAGCGATAGCCAAATAGACGCTCGTTAGAAAGTTGGACGACTTTGATGTTGACCCAGATAATGGGGTCCATTCTACGATATACAATTTTATGTTATGTCATTTTTGTTTTTTTAATACAAATTTTAACAGGAAGCGGAGAATTAGAATAAGATAATGCTAACATATATAAAAGGAGTTGCGATGGATTGGAACGCTAAAAGATATACTTCGCACCCAACAGTTGCGTGCGATATTTTATGTACAGCTTAGCGTGGACTACTTCCCTTCGAAATAATACTTGCCGGTCGTTCCAGAGAGCAAGGATGTAGAAGATGGTTTTATTGGTGAGGAATGAATGAATTTTGTAATAAATTAAGAAACTTACAATAATCTTAATATTTTGGGACAGAGTAGCTTCTGCTTTATACATTTCTACAATTTGTTTTGTAGGAAAACAATTTGATTCGTCTAAATAGTTGCTTGGCAGTGAAACTTATTAATAAATTATTTTAATAATAATTAATTTTAGGCTGTGGGCCAATTCTAAGGTAAATCTAGGGTAAATGAGGTTTTTAACAGTGTATGTATGTGGTAAATTGAAATACTGTACTAAAAAGTAGTGTAAAGCGAAGACACAAAAGGTAAATAGTAGGGGTTTTTGTTTTTGCTAAACAAATTATGAAAATATGGCGGCCATGTTTCTAGAAATAATTTTTTTTATATTCACTACCATTTCCCATGAAATAAAAAAGCGCTTGTAAATTTATGACACAGTTTTATTTGTTAAATTGTTTTTTTGCAATAATTTTATTGTGTATAAACAATACGAATAATTGGAACAACAACAATAAAATTTATGACATTAGTGCCGGGTACCTACATACCAATTTTTCTATATTCCTAGGAACCATACAAAGTGGGCCAAATAAATTTTTTTTTGAATTAGCGTTTTTTTTAGTATGGTGAGGGTTATGTCACTTCTGATTTGACAGAAAGTTAGTTTTATCCTTCCGCTGAACGAAAATGGTTGTGTATTCGCTTGAACTACGCTGGGTAATATTGAAACATTAATTCGAAAATTTTGGCAAAAAAATCATCTTTTCGGATGAGGCGCATTTCCATCTTGGCGGCTATGTAAACAAGCAGAATTGTCGCATTTGGGGCACGGAGAACCCACACGTGATCGTAAAGAAGCAGGTGCATCCTCAACGAGTGACTGTTTGGTGCGGATTTTGGTCCGATGGCATCATTGGTGCGGATTTTGGTCCGATGCCATTTTTCTTTGAAAATGTGCAAGGAGCCGCCGTTGTCAATGGTGAGTGCTACCGGGCATGATAAACAATTTTTTGTTCCCGGCACTTGAAGAGGAGGACATAGGCAACATTTGGTTTCAAGAAGATGGCGTTCCGTGCCACACAACACACGTTTCAATTGATATTTTGTGTACTGTCTTCGAAGATCGTTTTATTGCATTAAAAAAAATTTTTAGCCCACCCTATATGTCCCTTTAAGCCGCATTTTCCTAATTTTATTTACTAGGGAGCGATTGGTACGGTTGGTACGATTTGAAAAGTAATTTGTACTAAAATTTCAATTTATTGGGAATTGGTCCACAGCCTTAATTTAGAATGTTGTGCTAAAAACTACGGTTGCCTGAAACTAAACCGCAGACATTTAAGTAAAATAGTTCTTCTTTATAATCTGATTGTGTAAAGTACCTTATTAAGATACCATGACGATCATTCTTTAAGACAAGATCTTAAACGCCCATCAATTACCAAAACAAAAGTTTCTTATAAGACACCGTAACGAACATCGATTAATTCCAGCTGCCAACAGATAATAATGAATGACGCAACAGAGAAGTGTAACTTTTTCTTTCTGCTGCCAGCTACAAACAATAACAACCATATAACTCTATCACCGTAACGAAATAAAATCACTTTCACAATCATGATCAAAGTCAAGTGCAAGTTGAGAACAAGTGGGTAAAATACAATTTTCTTCTGTAAGCGTTATAAACGAACCGTAATACAATATGTGTGACGTTTAAAATTAAATAAATCTTTTTTAATGATACGTGATTATAAAATTAGAAGAAAATTGTTTTGTTAATTATGTGGTGAGACATAATTCAGTACCTTTGTTTAGGTAGATTCATGTACTGATATATAATTAGTAATTTGAAATTCGAAATTTGAATTTAATGTACTGATGATTTAGTTAATCTAATACTAATTTTATGTTACACAAATATTTATGTTGGGGAAAACATGCAATCACCCGCATAATGATACATCATTTTACTATCGTTATTTTTATAGTTTTTTTCTACGTTTTATGTCGACCATAAATTACTTTACAGAACATGCCAAATATTCAGAAAGCGGCTCCAGGAATGTGAGTGCTTTTTCCCAATTCAAAATGTGAATACAAATTACCGTAAATGGATAAGCTATCGCTTCCAAAAGGGTAAGCTTCGATAAAGGAACAGATGTACCCCACCAACAACAGTACAACAGAATAAAATTTGCACGTTTTATAAATGTGTTTCTGAGGCAAATGCATTTAGGGTTATTATACCAGAAATATAAGTTTGTTCGCCCCTGCGAATGATATTTATTTTGAATATAAAAACAAAAGAAACGGTTTTGGTGCGGATTTTAATGTTAATCGCTGCAGTGGAATATGCGGACAAAATATATGTCAAAATACCACGTGTACATCGAAACAAAAAATTTAATCGTTATAAGCAGATGACTTTTCCAATCTAAACAGTAGGATTAGGCCGAGTTACAGTATATGTATATACAGTGTGTTCCATTAAACCACCGATTTAGAAGTTAGCGCCATTTGTGTGTGTCGGTAATACAGTTTTTTACGGACGCATAAAGCAAAGAAATTGTGACAATCCACTGCCAAAATGGTGAGATTTTTGCGGATACAGCTCGGTCTAATGAAAACATTGCAGCAGTTAGTGAGAGTTGACCAGAATCCTTACACCTCCTTTCAAGAAGCAGTTTACAGCTAGTTTTGACTAAACATCTACATTTGCATCTTTACAAGATTCAGTTGACATAACATTTGCAGCCAGCAGGCCATGTGCAGCACCGAATGTTCACAGAATGGATCTTAGAGCACCAACAAATGAACGGTGATTGATCGAAGAAAATCATTTGCTCCGATGAGGCGCATTTGAAATTTAATGGCTATGTCAACAAACAGAATTGTGCGCATTTTGGACTAGCGGTGTTCGTTACTGTGGGATAATACAACTTCTTCTGGCCTAAGATTACTGAAATAGATCTCGAAGATATCTGGTTTCAACAGGACGGCATAACCTGCCACACAGCGAACGAAACAATTGAATTATCGAAGACGAAATTTGGAGGGAGAGCTAGCCGGCGCCACGGCAATGTGAAAAAGTCACCAAGATCATGCGATTTGACGCCATTGGATTTCTTTCGTTGGGAGATGTAAGCCAAGAACAGCACCTGTATTGAAAGAAACGAGATTCGACGTGCTGTTGGTAAAATCTGGCCGGCACTATGCCAAAATGTCATCGAAATTGTTTTCAAAAGGACCAACGAGTGCCATCAGTCAAGAGGCCGCCATTTATCGGATATTGTGTTTCTTTTTTTCTTTTTTCTAATCCATGCAATCTTTTCTGGGGCCGAAGCACTCCCTGCTCTTTCGCGGTTCCGTTTCTGCGTTGTTTTACTTTATACAATTTCTGCCAACTCGAAGACGTGCGGCTATTGGACCGATTTAAGTTACCATGTGCGCATTGCATAGTTCCATGCCCGCCTATAGTATTGGACATGGAAGATGGGTCGGCCCATGAGTTTTGGAGTCCGATAGGGGATCGTAGTTGTGTTCCTTTTAATCACAAATCGTAATCTGTTGATGAAAATTTCCTTTTGCATCCTGCCCCTATCGGGAGATCTACACTCTTTATTACAATAAAAACATCAGAACTTTCCAAATAAACTGCGTTTTTTCATATTTCCAAATAGGCGGTCTTAATCGGACACTCTATTCAAATATATATCGGAACGCTTTTAGCACTTGAAGATTACACCATCCTTCCAAATCGTAACAACAACATCCACATTAAAACATGGAACCAAGGCAGGAAGAAAGAAAATAATCCTCAACAGGTGGTGAAAGCCAGCCACGCAAGTTAACAGAAAGCGATTTTTAGAATTTGATCCGATACCAAACAGAAATATTCAACCGCAGGCCAATGTGGAGCCCAAAACTTTGGAAGCTGCGCAAAATAATCACTATTGTAAAAATTCTCGTAGAATCCAAATTGCTCATTCTTATTTCACAGCCTCTATTTACGATTAAAAAATTATAACAATCTGTGGTTGGAAAATCAAAACTTCCTGCAACCGCATACGGACATGGAAATGGGCGGAAAGCATTTCAAAACATTTATTGGGTTCTACTGTCGGCCGGCCGGTTTTTTCGTGAATTGTGAATACCGTATGATAAATAAATAAAATGCCCAAAGGGACTGAAAAATAAAGGTCTAGCCGAATTTCACAAACTAAAGAATTATAACAATGGCAAATTCAGTTCAGTCTAGTGATTAGGGAACTCGATCACTGCGAATTTATAGTTTGGTCGAATTGAGGTTTTCTTGTTGAACCTATACCACATGATGATAATTTTGTACCGAGCTTGATGACAAAGCTATTGCTCATTTTAATTAATTTCTCTGGTAAATATATCTTTCCCATATAATTACGGTGGTATAGTTAATTTACACTACAAGTTATTGGAGATATCAGCAATATTGAACACGTGGTCTGCTAAGATCAAATCATCAGTATTCATTCCTCTATCATATATTGCACCTTCATGCAGGATGCATACCACATACAAATTTATAGGTAGCATAAGCTTTATAAGTGGAATATGTGCTTCCTTGTTCTGGGTGAATTACTATGAAATTTTTGTACTTCCGAAACGGTTTCAGTACCGATTACTGGCAGAAGCAATGCTACAAACCACTGAGGAAATGCCATAAGCGAAACCGAACAGGGTTTCGTGATAGGCAGAAATCGCAAAAAGAGGAAAACCAAAGATGAGATCATCCTAGTTAAATCAGGTGGGCAGATGTATGTTGAGCTATTTAAAAAAGCGGCACGAAAAAAGCGACTGCATTGAAAGAGGCGACCCAGAACAAGGTTGCCATCTTACACATACATATATGCCTCGAGCATGAAACTGGTGAAGCAGAGGTGATGCAGAGTATCGAATCGTCGGATGTGCTGGAAAAATAAAAATCTCACGTCAGTCTACATCTGAGTGTGAGACTGCGTGCTTTTGACCCTCGCTGCAGAAACTGCAACGGCCCTGACCATAGCGCAGCATGTTAGATGTAAGGAGGCTAACGACTGGTATCGACGGATGATGGCTGAAATGGATGACGCCAATAAGGTGGACCTCATTGTAAATAATCAACCGATTGAACCCACGCTAGGATTTGAAGATCGCATCATATAAGTAAGTGCGAGTACTCCAGTTAAACACAAACAGGAGTGGTCAGTCACAACATCTTCCTCTCAAGAGATACTCCAATTAGAAAATCCACGCCATTAAAAAAGTCGTGTGGAATTTGCCATTTTCAGCTGTTTCCTCTCACAAGGCAGAGCTTTGGAAGAATTTTCTCAATTTCGAGAAATTTCGCTTAATTGTCGCCGACGGGTTTGAATCACCAGAATAGGGTGGGTCTATATTAGAAAACAGGGGGCATCTAGTTGCTGAATAAGGCGCTTCATGTAATATTTTCTGCCTTAAAAGGCATACCAGTGAGAACCTTCAGTAACGTTGTATCACGCTCGAAGTAGATACTGTTAATTCAAGGGGGGAAAATTAGCCCAAGAGACAGCTTTGTGGTTGGAGGCCAGATAGAAAGTAAACGTCTCCACTCCTCAATTCATCGGCTCCTATTAGCAACCAGCACTACAAGTAGCAGAAGAAGTAACAACAGAAGAAGTAGAGCCCTACACTCCATAGGGTTTGCATCTGTGCCAGAAGCCATCCACAATGAGAAAATAGATGCATCCATGACCAACTGAACCACTCTTTCATTAATATCACTTAGCACACACTAAGATTATCCTAAGGAAAGCGAATGGACACTCGAAAGACGCCAGCTGAAAAAACCTCTGTTCCAGGATTGAAGGAGAATTTGGGTTTTGCAGTCCGTTTGTAACTCGGTTTAAATCAAACTTGAGCAACCGCTCTTAATACATCGAAATGGGGAACAAAAGCTTTGAATTAATCTCAGCCATCTCAAGGCTTCCATATTGGCCCGTGGATCTTCACCATATTCATTAATGAAATCACCGCAGTACTTCATTATTCAAAGGTCCTAATGTTTTCGGATGGCCTTAAAATTTTTAAAATCGAGGATAACATCAACGACACGCACAAACTATAACAATATATTGACAACCTAGTGATTTGGCGTGGAATCACCTGCTCAGTCTCAACATAAACAAATGTAAGACCATATCTTGTCATCGGAAAACTAACCTTGTTGTCTAACAGTACCCTATAAATGTGGTAGCATACTCTACAAAGAGTATATGAATTTAAAGTCCTATGGGTTACTTTCGTTGGATACATGAGTTTCTCTAATCACATCGAGCGACACTTAGCTAGACCTAACTCTATGTTTAAGCAGTTGACTGGGGATATTGAAGATATAGAGACAATAAAGATATTGTACTTTGCCTACATCAGATCCAAACATGAGTATGCTGTTAATTTATTGAAACATTTTACTGCCAGCCCGGTTCCATCGGGCGATCTACAACCATAATAGAAGTCATAAGGTTCTCTTATTTAGCTGCGAAAGGAACTAGTTCACATAAGACCTAATTCAACGAAGGTTGAAAGAACTGCAGAATGATCCAAAGTGATCTCGTAAATTGGCAGATTATTAGAGACTCAGATGACTCTGTTATTATAATATCAAGTAGCAGTTGTGTCCTCCAGGGTTCGGTACTAGGCCCAGTATTATGGAACGTGCTATTTGATGGCGTGCTCCGGTTCAACCTGCCCGAGTGCGCAATATTTAAATTAATTATAAATAAAAACTAGTTTTACTTTATGACATTTCAAATATTGAATTAGTGATAATTTTTATATTTGGATTGGTAATCTGAGGAAGGAATAATTTCCGAAATCGAAATTTAAAAGTCAATATAGAAAAATTGTTATTAAAATTCCATAAACTAAAACTACTTTTTAGTCATGAAACAATTGCGCAATACTTGTAAGATGTGATGATTTGGCGCTTGTCGTTAGCACACGAAACGAACAAGAACTTCTGGCCACGGAGAAATAATCGCGGGAAACAGCCACGGCTCTACAGGCTGATACCGAACACAGGAAAACCAAGTTCTTGTAAAAGAGGTTTGCTGGCATTGATGGTATCATCGATCGTGTTATACGGGGTAAGGGCTTAAGTGAGAACCCTCAAAACGTACCTATTGAACGGTTTCGAAGAAGGCGATTTCCATTATTGCCATCATTCCATCCAGCAAATCGAGCTCCAAAGGAGGTGGCACAAAACAAGATGCTGGAGCAATGGCAGAAGTCGGCCAATGAACGCAGTACCCAAAACCCCGAATTAGGGAATGGCTCGAGAGAAAACATCGCAACATCAATTTCTTTCTACACATAACATGAATAAACATGTCTCGGGTTGACCGAAGAATTACTCCAGACATGATCAACCATCCAGACATGATCGTGACGTACATTGCAAACGAAACAATTTGAAGAATATTGAAATTGAGCCCACACTGATTACTAGTATTTTGTCGTCTTAAATTTAAAACTAATTTACAATTACTATGGAGATAATTTCGCACATAAGCCGTTCCCGAACCAATTTGTTTGTGATGTTAATCAACATGTCAAATTTCATATTCGTCCCATCAGTAACTGTCGATTATATACGAATTAGAAGGGACATATGCGGTCTTCATTCTATCAACAACAACTAGGGTTGGGCATTTCTCGATAAAATCAGTATCTCGAGATTCGGGTTTTCCCGACATGATGAGGAGTTCAATCCTCGATATTCGAGATTTCTCGAGATTTAACATTCGGGATTTCTCGAGAAATCCAGAAAATTAAAAAAACATAAAATATGAACGTAAAATATTCTAAAACCACTGTAAAAATAAAAAAAATAATAAAAAGTTCAATTAAGTATCACACAAAATTCGAAACATTATTTATGAAAACGAAATTTTAAAAAACACAAACTGTCAATGGCCGCATCTGAAATCGCGAACGCGTTGTAACACAAAATTCCCCGATATCGAAAAATTGCGCTCGCTTTGAGCCGACGTTGGCTTTATTGTATTTAAAGCTCCGATCAGTCTTTGAACGTTTTGTGTTTTCTGCCCAGTTTTTGCATACACATTTAGCTCATTCTTAAACGACGGAAAAGTTCGTTCGCTGCATGTCGTTCAATGCTTCCGTTTGGCTTTGAGCATTGCTGTAAATATTTTTGAAGTTGTTTTACCATGTCATCTTCTTCATTGCTGTTTTCAATCACGACATCATCTTCAAAATCAGAAACTGCTTGGCCCTTTGGAATGTTTGAAGGGAAAAGACGAACCAGGTACGCCTTGGCTTCTTCAAGTAGTTGTTCTGTTTTGGAACATGGTTGGAAGAATGTCGACTTCTCACTCTCACGACAGGTATTTACCGGATCGTTCAAATATTTAAAAGTAAATAACAAACGACTGCATCTGCGATCCGTTAGTTTTCTTTTTAGGCTGGATAGAAACTCGTCGCTCAATTCAGTGTGCTGATTCTTCAATTTTGTGAACAAAAATTGTAGAATAGAATCCGCTGCAAGTAAATTCACATTTTGTCGGCTGACAGCTTCAACAGCAACCCGTATAGGTTTTAGAGCATTAATGATATTTTCACAATGCTTTTCTTCTGCGTGTCGAGGGCTTTACAAACGTGCTTGTTAATGCGAAGGTATCTGGTTAGCATCGATTCAAGACTATTCCACGGTGTCTTGCAGTCCAATATCAAGTAAAGCTTTTTCTTTTCGACTTCTTTAACATAATTATGCAAGATAGAATTTTGTACAGGCGAGTTCTTGAATTTCAAAATAATTTTACGGACTTTGGTTATGATTTCAAATGTGCTCGTAGATTTAATAGTCGTTTTATCAGAAACAAATATGATATCGTGGTCTGCAGAATCCATCAGAATCGTTTGAACAACTATTTTGTGTCAGCCAAATGTTTCGCGTATAAACATTTTATCATCTCTTGAAGCAGATACAAAGTTTGACATTTTTATTCATCTCAATTTTTAACTTTTTATGCGGTATTTAAACCAATTGAAACACACTCTTAAAACCAAAATTTATTCAAAATTTGAACCAAAATTTCTCGAGAAAAAAAGTGGATTTCTCGAGATTCGGGATTTCCCGGAATACAAAAATTCAAATTCTCGAGATTTCGGGATTGAAAATAGACGGA
Organism: Nephrotoma guestfalica; assembly: GCA_963691935.1. Classification (NCBI taxonomy): domain Eukaryota; kingdom Metazoa; phylum Arthropoda; class Insecta; order Diptera; family Tipulidae; genus Nephrotoma; species Nephrotoma guestfalica. The sequence goes on from OY829914.1 coordinate 233,502,661, forward strand.
ATTTCTCGAAAATTCCCGTCGGCAAATTCCCGAAGTCCAACTCTAACAACAACTCATCACCGCTTGGAAGGTCATGAGAAGGTGGACTCCTTCGATTAGTTTAGAATACAACGAAATACTTTGAATCGGGTCATATAGAAGAAGTGCTTGGTAATTTACGTGCTGCAAATCATAGTTCATATAGTTTTCGATATCTTGCATAAAACGACGATTGGTGGTCACAACCCAGAAATTTTGTAATGGTCTCAAGCTTCAATAGTGTATATTCGAAATAGTAACCTGTAGAAAGTCGTTATTGTTGCATATATTGATATCTGTGCTTGAGAAAATGTGACAACCGATTCTGATTGTACCCCAACTCAGAATCATTAATCGTAAAGGAAAATTCCGCAGGGAAAATATTTTGAGATTTTAAATTGCACACAGTCGCTTACGGTATCGCTAGTGATCCATACCATGCAATAGCCGAAGTCGCATCAAGACGAGTTCGGACAAAATTATCACCTAAGGCCTATGGTATTTTATTTCAATCAGACAAACGAAACGATCGATGGCTTTGGCTAGTGAGTAACGAGCTATATAAAAAAGGTATATTGTTCTTGAACAAGCTAAAATCTTTATTTTAATTTTCTAAAACCAATAAAAACGTAATTAAAATTTTTCATTTTCTGAGGATCTTTTATTCTAAAACTATCCTTCCAAGGCAGTTCACTTCTACTCGTTTAGCAAATGTCAAACTGAGCTTGTAATTCATGCTGGAGTAACTCGATTTTAAGAATGACGTTCGGGTTCTTTTGAAATAAATCACATACTATGTTAAACTATTAAGGTTTATTACTCATATTTTCCCCCGCTTCATCCCAGCCAAACAAGTTCAACCTTAAAGAGCTTTGTACCGGTAATATACCAGAAACGAGCAAACAAACAAACATTTAAGTAGAAGTATACTCTAGGCCTAACTTTAATAATAATAATGGTTCTTATGACTATACCTATAGGTACATGGATTGGCTACCAGCTATTTGTGGGTTTCAATTGTGCTAATGCAACCGTTTTGTTTGCAGAGTAGTGAATAAACTTTTCTTTCTCATTTCGATTTAAAAAAAATTTAAGATATATTTCAAGAAAAGATCAATTAATAAATTGTGATTCATCATATTCTCAATAAATTTATTCAATATCGTTATGAATGAATTTATCTTGCTCTTGAATTGCAAATCCTTCATGCTTTGATAAACTTGAACTAACTGCCTTGTCACTTTGTGTACTTGTTTCAAACTTTGATGGTCTGACTGCACATTCACCGTATCTAAGCTATCGTGCGTTACAAAATGAATTAACACGCTTAATTTAAAATACGCGGATTAGGCCCAGATGCGGAATAAGCGTCGGAATAGCACTTTAATATAACAAAGTTTCAGTACATCATGTTACCGCTTTAAGAGACCGCCAAACCACTTTCAAATCAACGGTATGCAGTTATCAGTTTTAAAAAAATTTTGTTTTAATTAGAACTTAAGCTTATTTCGATAAATTTTAAATCAACACCACACAACAAATTAGAAATTTGCTAAAACAAAACCAAACTAAAAAGAAATTTTACACAATGTACTCCTTATAACAACAAATCTTATAATTGATACGGTAAAAGTAGAATGGAAATAATATATTTTGTACAACTGTCACTGTTATTCAATTTAAACTTATTTCCGTCTGTTGAATCCCGCGCACACGTCCGTTCGAACACGTCCATTAACATACAAAATATTTCTAGTTTACTCCAATAAAATTGTATACATTTTCACTTTTAACTTTAAATTTATCTCTTTAAGTAGGTACACATTATGATAAAATACAGGGTGTATGTAATTTGTATATTTAATATTTATTTATATTTACCAAAGTATAATTTAAATTTTATATCCATTGTGTGTTAAATATTTAAACGATCGCGCGCGCACAATACACCAAATTTTTTTATTTAATTTTGTTTTGTACTAAACCAACCAACTTCACTTTTAACATATAGGCACTCACTACAAATTTATATTCCCCAAGAAAAATGTCTTATGGTACGGAATGCTAAGCTAATACTGAATTTTAATTTGGTTTATTATTACAAAAATAAAAAAAAAATATCAAATTAAACTTTTTCTCTCAAAGGTTGTTGCACACCTACCACTCGCTACGTAAAGTTTTAATAATTTTTTTTTGTTTTCATTTCGTTTTCTTTTGATATTTTTTTTTTCATTCTTTCACTATTTCGTCGTCGTTCGAACAATAAAAAAAAATATAAAATATAATAAGTAGTGAAAGGTTAAGGCGAGTTTCCAATTATAAAAACGTTTGTGTGTGATAAAAACAAATTTAAATTAAGAGTCGAACGATGGATAATTTATGGTTGGTCTTGACTTTGACATTATCTGCTATTATATACTGACGTAACATCCGCTTTGAGATCAATAGGGCAATTTTGCAATTAGTTTGGCCAATTGACACCAGTTAGGTGTAAGAAGACGAAAGAGAATGTGGAGAATTCTGTTCAAAACCCTTACACAGTAAAGATACCATTTAACAGAGAGCAACTGGTCTTAAATACTTTAGGTTGTTCAAAGACGGCAGCCGTTGCACGTCTATTACAAGTCGAAAAACAGCTTGCAAGGAACCCAGAATTGGGACTAACATATAATCAGTTTTTGGATGAATATACAGCTTTAGGTCATATGAAAGAATCTGAAGTCGTAGTAGGAGAGGTCCAGCATTACTACTTACCATACCACCACCGAAGGACTAGAGCTCAACAACCAAGCTCTGAAGCAGTGGCACCACTAGTGCAAAACTTCAGCGAGGAGTTAGAAACACTGGGGAAATCACTAGCACCTCATCAGCCAAACCTGGTTTAAGTTCAAGTGCCGGACGCAAGCGAAACGTTATAAAGCACAACAATTTAAAACGAGCATTGGAAAACGAATCAGAAAACGTCGAGTTAATGAGCATCAAACTCAAAGCACTATCATCCAAGAAGGCGAACATCGAAAAGCTGCATGAAGATATATACATATAGAAGCAGCAGGGAATGAAGAAACCACTTTGCCCTATTTCATAGATGACTACTATGGCACAGTCTTAAACAATACGAGACCATCAAATTAAAACTAGCATCAAACATAAAGCAAAATCAGTCAAAATATCAGCAAGGCACAAGAAGTATGCCAAAACTACCGCGAATTCTAATTCCAACATTCGACGATAAAATCTCGCTATTCTAAGGAAAGCTTAAAAGGGGAACCATCTACCTTAATAGGACATTACGGAGCGGGACGACAATATTCGAAAAATCGTGGCCGAATATATTTACACCATGTTGAACATTCCAAAAGTTCAACTAAATGCAGCTGGATATTAGAAAAATGCATGATACACTAAAGGGGAGTAAAGAAGCTTTAAGAAACCTGGACTACAACGTGGATGAATGGAGCACCATCTTCATTCACATTAATGTCAAAAAATTGGATTACAACAGCCTAAAGCACTACGAGGAATCTCTTCATGGTAGTCGTAACTATCCCACAATGGAACAATTTTTACATCTCTCCATTAAGAGAATGGATGTGCTTGAAGCACTGCAGAGTGAGTGCAAATCCCATCACAAGTAAACAATTCAAGGTTGATTGACACAGACAATTTTGAAGTCAGCAAAAATCAGGTTGCAGTTGTGAATTCTGTAAATACTGCGAAAGAAGGGGGCACATAATTCCAAATTGTGTTCATTTTAAACAAATCACCCCAAGCCGGAGAATAGATTTCATCAATAGACAAACAACTGCCCCATCACACACACAGTTCAACACATGTACAATATGCAATGACAAACATGATCAATTGCTGCACACCTACAATAATTATGTCAAGAAAAAGGTATCAATCAATGCAATTGATGAAAATACCACGACCCTGCTCTCAACGGCTGCAGTGCACCTCCACAAACAAACCAGTTTGCTACGAGCATAAATCAATCTAGGATCCCAAGTATCCTTGATTACTGAAAATGCATGCACTTGGGATTACATCAGAAAAACATATGTACTAGCTTGGTCGGAATTGGAGGCAATAGTGAACACACCTGTAGCTCTATAGTTCAACTGGAAATTCAACCACATTTTCCATCGGTGTTTGAGCTACCAATAGAAACATCTGTTTTGCAGAAAACAACATCAGATGTGCCAGAGCAGAAAATAAAACGTATAATGACGACTCTCGGTGGGAAAATATAATATTGGCGGATCCACAATATGATTGCCCGGCTCCTATCGACATCTTGTTAGGACCAGACGTTTACGCGGACGTATCAGAATCACAGATCATTCGAGGAAATCCAAATGCAATGAAAACAAGTTTTGGTTGGCTAATAGTAGGTCCGGCAACAACCGCTCAACCAAGGACTCAACTGGTTAACCTCAGTATCAAGGAAGAATTAGCACATGCTCAAAACCTTCACAAGTTTTGGGAGTTAAAAGAGATACCGGTTTAAGCTCCACTAACAAAATCTGTCGAATCCAAATGGACGCTGCTAAGTGGTTACCTTACCGTGCAACGAAAATGATACCAGCATCCTTGGTGCTTCAAAACAAAGAGCCACGCAACGGTTTTTGTTGACTACAACAATTATATCTAGAATTCATGAGAGAATATCATCAAGTGGGGCATATGACACCGTCACCCAATTGCAAGGGACAATTTTACATTCCACATCATGCAATATTGTATTTGACGCTTCAATGAAGTCAACATCGGGTTGGAGTTTGAACGATACCCTGCAAAATAATTTATGGTCACTTATTCGACGGTGGAGAAAACATAAAATAGTATTCACAGCCGACATATTCAAAATGTATCGACAAATCAAAGTGACGAAGGAACACCAAGATTATCAAAGAATACTATGGAGGAAAAATCCAAACCAACCATTACAGGAATACAATTTGACTACTGTTACATATGGCACATCAGCGGCTCCGTTCTTGGCAATAAGAACACTAAATCAGTTAGCAATGGATGAAGGAGAGCACTGTCCAATGACCAGAAAAGTCTTAATAGAGGACTGTTATGTCGATGACATTCTAACCCAGTGCTGATAACCTCGTACATGATGCACTACTACTTCTACAAGAGCAGCTAATCACATTACTTCAAAAAGGTCAATTCCAACTGAGAAAGTGGTCGAGCGGCCACCCAAAATTATTGCAGTTTATACAAGGGTCAAATAAATTAATTGGAAACATGAAATTGGCAGAAGATGAAACTATTAAAATTTTATGAATCCATTGGAATCCGATCTCAGACTGCTTTAGTTTTAAGGTAAACCAAATGGTCAAAACTTGAACTTACCAAGAGAGAACTCGCCTAAGAAGTTGCAAAACAATTTGATCCATTAGGATAGTTGTCACCAATTACCATTATGTCCAAACTTATATTGGATAGGAACAGTAACTTCAGTCAAACAAAACCGCTGTTTATACGGGTTTTGCGATGCGTCCGAAAGGGCATATGAAGCAGTCATATACAGTCGAATTGAGTTGTCAGACAGTACAATCATCATACGGCTACTGACTGCCAAAACCAAGGTGGCACCTACCCGAGTTAAGCAAGCTTTACCACGTCTAAATTTTGCGGAGCATTTCTTCTGTCACGGTTAATTAACCAAGTGGTTCAAACTTTAGCAGTGCAACCGACGAATATTTATGCATGAACGGACTCTACCATTGTGTTGGCTTGGCTACAAGAAAACAGCAACAAAATGGAAAACATTCGTGTCTAATCGGCTATCAGAAATTCAAAACAACACTAAAATCGGGGAATGGAAACACATAGCCTCAACACACAATCCAGCAGACAATGCATCCCGTGGCATTTCACTATAATGAGTACTCTAGAATAATGGTGGACCGGACCTGAAACAATGAGGGTAACGCTAATAAATAAAACCTTGGAAAAGTTTGACACTATCGATCTGATTATTTAAAACTCCTACGAATCACAGCCCCTCTTCTCCGATTCATATCTAAGATCAGTAAGAAACCAACGTGTGCCGATGAAAAACGAGCAATAGAACTACGGACAGTATTAACCATACTCGTAGGAGTAGTTCTAGGCGTTTTCTTTGCATATGAAATATCAACATTAAGGGATCAACAGTCAATTAAGAATAAGAGCCTCATAAGGGTAGGAGGCAGACTAAAAAATTTGGACCTCCCATTCGGAGAGAAACACCCGCTAATTTTACCAGCTAAATCACATCTAACCAGTCTAATTATTAAATGGGCATATGGAACCACGCTTCATGGGACCAATGCATTAACGTTAGCATTTATCCGGAAAACTTTCTGGATAATAAGAGGAGCTCAAGATGTAAGGAATGACATTTAAAAATGCATTGTCTGTTTTCGATTTCAAAGTAAACAGACGGAACAACTAATGGGCCATCTACCAAGAGGTCGTGAAACACCGTCGTGGCCATTTACGCACACGGGTGCCGATTATGCTGGTCCATTGAATATACGAATCTCAAAAGGCAGAGGAAATAAGACCTATAAGGGATATATTGCTGTCTGTGTATGCCTTTCAACAAAGGCAGTCAGTCCATCTCGAAGTAGTCTCTGATTTACGGCAAACACCTTCTTGGAAGCATTCAAAAGATTTACATCGCGCCGAAGAAAGGATTATTTTTCAACGCAGAGCATTTCCTGGCACTTTATACCTCCAAGCGCTCCAAATTTCGGAGGATTATGGGAGGCGGCAGTGAAATCATTGAAACATCACCTATGCTGGGTCGTTGGAAACCAAACGTTCACATATGAGGAATTATCCATAACGCTATGCATGATCGAAGCGTGTCTCAATTCATGTCCATTGGTCTTATATCCAACGATGCAGATAATATGGATCTTCTAACTTCCGAACATTTTTTAACTGGTGGTGCTTTACTGGATCCACCGGAGTATGATGTATTAGATAAAAATCCCGCCATATTAACCAGATGAGAGTTAGTAAATCAAAGCCACCATAACAGTTCTGGAAAATTTGGTACCAAGAATATTTATCCCAGCTTCAATACCGCACCGAGTGGAAGATCAAACACCCAAACATAACTGTGGGTGACTTAGTACTGATAAAAGAAGATAACTTACCTCCATTGATGTGGACAAGGGGTCGAATCAAAATAATTCACCCTGGTAAAGATGATATTGTAAGGGCAGCTACGGTTTCTACCCTCAAAGGAGAAGTTGTCCTACTGCAAATTTGTATCCTCTAACAGGGCTTGAAGTTGAATTAAGTGAGCGCCCATCAAATGAAGATGAAAACAAACCAAATTCAAGAAGGTCATGCCGCATACCAAAGGCCGCGGTACCACTGCTCACCGTATTATCCGTTTTAACTAATACGATATTTGTTAAAAATAACAAAACCACGTTGCCGCTAAGAAAATGTAATTGTGTAGTGTTCAAGATCAACATGGGCACATGCAACATTTCTTAAACTGTCCCTACAGTTAGAAACTTGTGGATTTTATAAATAAAGACAGAATAAAATTTACATTCATAAAGTACAGTTTTACTTCTCATTAAAACCTCGCTCGAGGTATTTAAATAACTACGCTAGTTTAACAAAGGATTAGCTTTACAACCTAATCATTACGATCAACTGGTGGCAAAATTCAGTACGAGTTATCGACCATTTTACATTAGTCAATTAAGGCATCAAGATCAACTGATATTCAACTGCAATGGAAATTTTCTCATCAAGCAAGCCGAAGTAGAAGAACAGTTAAACACCCTTCATATAGGAACTACACTAGAATGGAGATTGCCGCAAAAGTAAAACATATTTGGAAAAGAAAATCGAACGACTAAAAACGCTGTATAGAGAATACACTAAAGTAGATGAACAAATACTCAACCACAGTCCAGCACTCAACACAAAACATGAGTATCAAAATCCAGGATCACGACTCCCATATTATTTAATAAATTCATAAAATAAATGCGTGAGCTTCTAAATAACAAAAGGGAATCGTGCTCAACCAACAATCGAACGGGAACAACATTGAATCCCACATTAAAGCAACAAGATGTGAAAATGAGGAACTTATACAAAGAGATATAAGATTCACACAACAAAAGCTGGACAACGGAGTACTTAAGGCATCTCTAAATTTGTCATTAACTCACACAGATCTTCACGACACCATATGCGTGGTAGCAACGGAAGATTAAGAAACAACAACAAAATACTTCATAGACGATTATTACGACGAAATTCATAAAGCGTATGACGACATGGTGGTCCAAGTAGTCGTAAGAAATAAATCGGACAAAGTCGGAAGCAATCTACCAGCAGAAATTAAACTGCTAAATGTTCAAATACCACACTTCTGTGGAGAGCACATGCAATTGATGACATTTAATGATGTTTTTGAACAATTCAAATAAGCAGCAAAATTAATAAATCATCTTCAACCCGTGGGCGAAAATTATGAAGCCGCATGGGCAATAATCAAGGAAAGGTACGATAATCGCAGGATGAGTATAACCAAGTACATCAATATACGATGTTGTCGCAACCAAATACGATTAATAAAGCATCATCACACAGATTCTTGGGATCAAATCATCATCTACGTATTGGCTAAAAAGCTGGATCATGAATCTCTAAAATCATACGAAATGTCGTTAGAAAACTCAAGAGGAATTCAAACGCTTTAAGAATTCATGAAGTTTCTCGAATCACGCTTTACAGCGTTAGAAGCAGTTTTACGAGAAAAAACCTCGTATTATCGAAAAACAACTACTGCTCCTAGAACAGCTCTATTAACAACCAACAACACGAGCAAAACATGCAATCTCTGTAACCAAAACCATCACATCGCAGATTGTTCTAAATTTAAAACAATGAACATTTTAGACAAAAATCAGCTGATATCATTATGGGGAGTATGTAGAAAATGTCTTAACAAAAACCACAGAGTAACAGATTGTAAGTCTAAATGTGTGCCAAGGACAGCATCATCATCTACTACACAATCCAAGGGCTGAAAATCATATAACAGCAACAACAGACAATACTGATTCTATACCAACGACACCAGTACCGTTTGACACGCTATGACAGATGAGGCATACGTGCTTTTACCAACTGCCCTAGTAAAAACAATAACAAAAAGTTAGCAAGACTGTTATCTACGTGCCATAATAGATCCTTGTTCTCAAGTCACGCTCATCACTTCAAATGCAATAAATAGATTACAACTAAAAACAATTACCGCCGAACTGCACATTACTGGCTGCTAAATTGTGAAATTACAAAGCTGATAAATTGTCAATCATGCCTCGTTTTAAATAAAGATATAAGTTAGAAATAGAAGCTTACGTGGTGATGAAATCACGAAAAACAACCACGGTAAGTACTAATGACTCATGTTTGGGATAACCTAGATAATCTTGCAGATCCAAACTTCCACATATCTGCACCGATATAACATTACCGGATATAAGAAAAATTAACGACCAACAACCAATTGCTCAAAGCACCAAGTTTGGATGGCTAATTTTAGGAAGACATTTTGATTCACACTCAACAACGGCATCGTCAAAACAGACTTTACAAGAACCAGAAAACAGCACTAGGAAGAAGATGAAGAATACATCGCAAGAAGATCAATACGATAGTGGATGCGACGAGCAATGGATCCTAAGGTGGCGAAGCTAGCAAATAAACTACGTCCTAAACCATCAAAACTGAAAACAAATACGAAAATCAATCCCTGATTAAAACCAATTCACACTCAACAGTCAACCAAAGCAGTCGCAAACTCTGAAGAAATTCTGGGAAACAGAAGAACTCATCCACCAGGAATCTACACTTCCGAAGAAGAAATATGCGAACAACATTTTTACGACTCCCACAAAAGAGAATCAAGCGGTTGATAAACGCTTGAAATACCATTCCGTCATAAAGCAAACCTAGGGGAATCTAGAAAAATGGCAACAGCAAGATTTTTACACTAGAGAGATAACTGTCAAAGAAAAAGCAACTAGCCAAACATTATAAAGAATTCATGCAAGAATATGAACATCTTAGGCATATGGAAAATGTCCATCCAACAAAACTCAATGATGGAAAATACTACATGTTAAATTAACAAGTAGGAAATCGCTTGACAAAATTTGGATAGCTTTCGGGAATGTGGCCGAAGAGTTTGTCGTTCAACATTCGATCAGCTTTGTCCAATACCAAAAACCGGATATTATCAAGTCCAAATTGTTAACCGAAATAAAAGGGATTCTTAATTCTCTACCGCCCAATCGCTGTGCGTTATTAACAATTGTGAAGTCGATCCATTTATGCCGGCACACTTTCTGATTGGGCATCAATATACAAAAATTCCCGAAATTGACAATACACACGTGAAAAGAATCACATCGATAGGCAGTTGGTGCAAAAATGGGACAACAATTATGGAAAGAAAAGGTGGTACCTGTAGTATCTTACGTCTTTGCAGTAAAGATCCAAACAGCAAAACAGAAAATCTATAATTCAGTTGGATAACATCGTCATAATCAAAGATAACAAGCTTCCAGTCAACCAGTGGCTGCTCGGCAGAGTGAAAAAGCTACCTGGCACATCTAGGCTCAGACGGTCTTGTACGCGTCCATACGAAATTCAGCAGATGATTGATCAATCAGTAACTACCTATCAGCATCATTTGGGCTATGTCAAAAATCAAAGAAGAAACATTTTCAAAATTGGATAAAGAGAACATTGAATTGAATCAGCCCTTGTATTACACAACTTCACTAAACGTGAACATTTTAAGCGCAAATTAATTTTGATCAAGAAGAGAATGTTTTGAGAACAAATCTTGATAAATACAGATTTGGTATAATCGGTAGTTTCTACACCACAATTTCACTTTCTTTTCACACCTTTGTATTTCGAATTGGTTTTTTTTTTGCAGGAAATCTATTAAGCTGACTAATCATTATAATCCAACGGCACGTTATTACTATATTTTACAAGACGCATTACTACTTGATCGAAATGCACTAAAATTATTTAACCGAGATTGAGATGTCTTCTCGATACGTTACCGCTTTAAACCAAAAATTCTCTTACATTTTAATGTTACATAATTAGAAAGTTTTTCAGCGAAAAGACGACAAAAAATTGTTTAAAATCCGCATGTTTTGTTGTTTTGATCGTATACGTAAAAAGAATAAGGTGGGGGCAATATGGGGGAAGTCGCGACACCAATTTAATATTTTCATGTTGCATTTTTACACACAAGAGACAAACTCTCGTATTGTGTAAACTTTATATGTTTACTATTTTACAAGCAACACGATGCCATCACCGTGCTTTACATATGGAAAAACCCCGCATGTTCGTCGGACGATTATTTAACATTTTTTTATGTTGCAATTGTTAAACGATATGGACAAGTATTGATTATTTCGGAAGAACTTATAAGTTTTGTGTCAAGGATGGATGAGTAGGTGCGGGTTGATTAGTAAGATGCGAGCCGGTTTTGGAGATAATCGTAAAATGGTTAAAACAAAAACAATTTTATTTAATTTGCCTTAAAATATTATTTATTTACTCATAAATTGTGCATAATGTGCGGGAAACCAGATAATTTAAGCACGATTAACTATAGTGTTATTGAAGCGGATTTGGATATTTTGAACGGCCATATTCGATTTCCTTCCAATGAACTCTTTAATCGAGTTGGCTGTACTTTTACGATCAAATGGATATCCCATCGATCGCTTGTCCGGGTAGCGACGATCGCGCAATCCACAGAATGATGCGGCGTCATTGCAGTTCACATTTCTAAGAAATACAAAGTGTTTTATTGCACTTACAAGAATATTTGCACAAAACTTACTCATTGAAATTTTCGCCAACTGTATCATTCGCAAAGTTTGAAATCATAGCAAATAGTATCAAGTCCATTCCATTCGGGGTACCTTTTGGCACAAGCATATGTTGGGGCCATCCGCATCCACAAAATTGGAACTGAGCTTTGGCATTAGCTTCGGTTGGTTGTGCGGTTTGTCCAACTGGCCGGAATGTTCGTTCAAATGGAATTGTTACGCTGGATTCGTCGGATCGTCGTACAATGGAGTTTGAACCTGGATTTACTGGAATGAAAAAATATTTTATAAAATAGAAAATTTAAATATCTAAGATCACTAACAATTCACATTGAATTTATCCATTTCAATCATGAGTCTTCGTTGTTCGTCGAACTTCAATGCTTGTCCACGTTCATCTTTAGTCGGGGCCATAAAAATTCGACAAGTGCCTCGCACTCTATTCGCCGATGCGTTATTTGCCATGATGCGGTACATAAATGGTGCATGTTGTAGATGGGTAAAGGTGGCGAAAATATTACCTTCTGGTCCAAAATCTAAGCCGGCTGATAAATCGACTTGGGATTGTTGCCAAAATGTTAGGAGTATATTCTGGGGTGGTGGACTTCGGTCTCGCGTAATTTGTAAATTAAATGATTGAATGGAAACACCGCTATAACCTAATTGTTGGTCTGTGTACGATGGTAATTTCATTTTGTGGCGAACAAAAATAGACTCAATAAATGAATGCCACTTGTAGAAAACTGGATCTCTCATCGCTGTGGTTACATCTCCTATTACACCAAAACCTTCTAAATGGCGATTATCAGGATCATGAATAAACGAGAAAATGTTATGGCCCTGATTATGTAAACTTCCGTACAAATCTGGATTTGGTGATCGATCGGATGCCTCCACAAGATCACCCAATACGTCAATGCCCTTGACTTCGTCGAGCATAATGCGTTGCCCATTACGACCGGTCAAGTATCCGCGATCGATTGCATCGTAGATGCGATCACGCCATGCTTCTAATTCGGCGACTGATATTTTCGCATCTTCACGATTTACATCGTTTAGTACTTGGCGCGAGAAACGAGGAGGATATGCACGATTATTTGAACTTCTAATAAGTTTCGGGAAGTAACCTTCTGGGATCATTTCTCTCATATTCTCGAATTTTCGGGTGATCGCCATTTGATGCGAAAATCTTTCAATGTTATAGCGCGCAATAATTTGATTATGCATGTAGTAAAAGAGTTCTCCTCTACGATCCTTATTTACAATTTCTGGTGTACCAGAGGCTGGATACACTAAATGCCAGTGCCAATGATGCATATTTATACCGATATCTTCCCGGAAATATGCCAATCGTTGTTCTGGCTCTAAACTCGATGCGGTGTAATTAAACGGAATTTCGACGGTACGACGACTTCCTTGTTCAACAAGAGCACCTTCTTCACGGGCCTCTTTGAACGCAGTCGGATCGATAAATTGATCGGGGAAAATTTCTATAGCATTTGGCAGTGGTTGATTTTTTGTATCTGGGCGATGTGCGGTGGCGACATTCAATGCATATTGGAACATGTATGGATTGAGTCGATCTCGTGCGAATGCACAACACGATATATAAGAATCGATGTCCGGTTGACGCATAAGTAGCGTAATTAGTTGTCCGGCGGCCTTTTGATGGATTGGATTGAACAAAGAAAATCCGCCTTTGATATCGACAACTTTTGCGAATGATAAATCGGGTTGAGCAATTTGGCGCAGCGGAATCTAGAAAATATTTATCAATTTAGTGGATTTCGGAACATATTCAAATAAAGTTTACTTACTGTGGTAAAATCATTGCCAGCCGTGGCGTTTAAACGAAGCACAATATTCGACCCTAAATTGCGATACCGATCAACAAAGAAATTTTCTGGGAAATCGAACCCAGCAGTTTTGTTGGCAACGAATGTTGGTTGAAATGGATGTTTGAATAGCAAATTCAGACCTTTCGATTGAATGTTCGAAATGGGTCTAGTAGAACTGTTACTTGACGTCGATGATGACGACGATGTATTGGTAACTCTTTGTTTTCCACTCATGATGAGAACGTACTAGTAGAGACAAAAGGACGTTGAATGTGATTGTTCGGTAGAATTGTTCGGCTATATATAGAGGAGTAGAATATAACATATCTAACATTGCGGTTGAATAAATATCTTCATTTAATCCTTATGATTATAATAACTAATGACGTACGATATCTAAGTGTTTGGGTTGATAAGGTAATTCGGCTTAACTTACATAACCACATAAAACTATTTATGTTAGACACGTCTGAATTAGTTTTGTGGTTAGTCGGTATCATTTTTGTTATTTAAGTTTATGTAAATTTAGTGCAATATGTTTAGATTATGATTATTGTTAAACGAAATTATTTTGAATTAATTATTTCCAGGGATGACTTGAGCCAAAGATACAATTCACACATGTCACACATAAATAAAATAATCGATTAACATGGGGCCGAATACTTTCAGTTATGCCCTACAGCACATTGTACTCAGTTTTTGAAGAAACTGTTTATTATTACGCGATCCTCTCATTTAAGCGATTTATCACGTCTTAATTGATCCAGCCAATTTTGGTTTCATAACAGTGAAAGTTAATTTAGTTAAAATTAAAAGAATTAATCTCCACTCCACAATTTACCAATTATACATAATAAATTCGCCCGATCGACCTGCGTATTGAATAAATGGATATTAATAATGTATACATTGAGGCGAATATTTCAAATCGTCGTTGTAATTTCACTGAAGTACAAGAATCGTTCTCTGTTACGATAGTACTAAATTTTTAAATGTCAAAAAACATGTGTTCGATGGAATTTGTAATTATTTCAAAATAAAAATTAAATAAATAAAAATATAAAATTATGGAGATTAAGACAAAACACAGCAAACAACACAAAGCAACACAAACAACAAAATAAAACAAAAGAAAAAATATTACACATTTATTAAAATTTGTTTATTAGCCTCATGGAATGGGATTGAAGACAACAGGAAGAATTGTTGAAACTAAAATAGGTTCTGGTGTAAGAGGCGTTTTCGAACATTTTAAGGTAACATTTAATAAAAACCAAAACAGCTTCGAGACTTCCCTTTGCAATTGACAGGCACTTACTTACGCGAGCAGTAAGGTATGTAATCAAATTGCAAATTAATTTATAATACGACTAAGTCTTGTACCCATTTAGTAATTTACATTGCATAAAGTATTTGATTAGTCGGCGTAATCAAGTGATACTCCCCAGTTACGAGTAACTCCTCCTCAGTTTTTTCGCCTCGGTGTCCGCCTCGCCGTTTTCTCGCCAGTGGTTTGGTTCTTTGCAGTCGTTTTGTTGGTGTGGTAGTCGCTGCAGGCGTTGAAGGTGTTTTGTTGCATGATGCTTGATTTCATCCGCGACAAGCTCGATCTTGAGAGCTCGATGGAGGTTGTCGTTTCTATTGTATCATGGTGCATTAACAATACATCACAGGTTTTTATTTTGAACTGTTTGTATGATTTTAATATTTGTCTTCTTGGCACAACCCCAGAGTTGGCTACTATATGTCCTTACAGGTTTCAGGGCTTGTTTGTATAACAGCAGATTGTCATGGATCGCTAGTTCAGATTGTCTCCCTAAGAGTCATTGCATTTTTCTAAATTTTATGTTTAGTTCTTCTCTCTTCTTTTTTATGTGTTCCGTCCATCTAAGTTTAGCATCTAAAGTCATGCGGAGATATTTAGAAGTGTTTTCATGCGGTACTACTATCGAATTTATCTTTATTGGTATATGATTAACTTTTATATTTGTAAAGTTCACTTGGATTGGTTTTGCTTCATTTAATTTAATTCGCCCTTTCTTTGTCCAATTACATATCAGATTGGTAGCCTTCTGTAATTTATTAGTGGAGTCATTGATGTTCTTTGCTGTTGCAAGTATTGCCGTGGAATCGGCAAAAGTCACCATTGTTGCTTCTGTAATTGGTATATCTCTAGTATATATAGAAGATAAAGGATTGACCCAGGAACACTCCTTTGAGGTACTCCGGCTGTTATTCTTTTTAGTTGGGAGTATTCAATCTCATACTTTACTCGGAAGTGCCTGTCTGATATGTATGATTTAAAATTTGAAAAAATGCTCCGGAAGATCTCGATGTAGTTTGAATTCTAACCCCTGGTGTCATACTTTGTCGAATGCTTGCGCATGTAGCGAAGGAATATAGTTGAGCTTATTTGTTTGCTTTCTAGTGATTTCTCGATTACATCAGTAATTCGATGGACTTGTTCTATCGTAGAATGTTTTTCCCTAAATCCAAACTGATGTGAGGGGATAAGATTCCTTTCTTCCATAATTGGTTTTAGTCTTTTAAGAAGAACCTTTTCAAATAGTTTCGATAATGTTGGTAGTGTTTATCATTCGGAGGTCTGTTCGACTTAAGTATCTTAATTACTTCTGCAACTTTCCATTGCCTTGGTACATATCTTAGTCGAAATGTTGCATTAATTATATGCACTAGTTTCCGCAACGCCTTCTCCGGTAACACTTTTATTATCTGACCCGTTATAAGATCAGGGAAGAGGAGCCTGGAGCCTTATACGCATTCAGATTATTCTTGATTTCCCATTTTAGTACTTTCAATGTTACAGGTGTACTTTTCATTTCATCCTGTTTATTTATCGGGGTGATATTTTCCTCTTCCGTTTGTTTGGAATAAGGTTGGAATATTTCTTCAAGGTGATTTGCAAACAAGTCTGCTTTTTGTTTAGCATTCCGAGCCCAATTTTCTTCATTTTTAATTGGAGGAACTTGAAGTTTGGGTCTTTTAAGATTCTTAGTTGCTTTCTAAAAATTGCGCTTCATTTCCTTACTATTATTAGGAGCGCTTCCCCACGCAGCACTTTGGATATTATAGATGCGCTTATCTGGTTTGTCTTAAATTTGGGCTGGTCCCTGTATTGGGTTCTGTAAACTAATTCTTTCTGTTAAATGTGTTTGGAAGAGAGACCAGTTGGTTTTGGAGCTCGTTAATTTCGGGTTGCTCTTTTTCATAATCATTGTTTGGCTAAGTATCATAATAACTGGTGAATGATCTGACGATAGACTTTCGCTGTTCTCTACATGGATATAAGTATCTGAAATCTCTCTTGTAATAAAGAAGTCTATAAGATCTGGAGTCTTACTGATATCCGTAGCTCAATAGGTTGGTGTACCGCCTGAGTGAAACTTACATTTTAGTTGTTTGCCTGCTGCGAACAGTTTTCTTCCTTTAGCTGTCGTTAACCGTGATCCCCAATAGATATTTTTTGCATTATAATCACCTCCAATTAAGAAGACACTTCCTATTGTGTTGAGAAGATTAGTATAATCCACTTGTTTGAGATTGTATCTTGGAGGGCAGTATATTGCTGAGATACTACAAGTTTTAATATTGTTTAATTGTTTTTTGATTGTTGTGACTTGAATGGAGAGCTTCTCGACTTTAAGTTCTTCGTTATGTTTTATATAATCTTTTATGAGGATAGCTGATCCACCTCTAGCTTTGTTCTCTGGATGTACTGGATGGTACCAATTATGTCCTTTTATTTTACAGAATGAAGTTTTGGTAAAATGGGTTTCTAGTTCTTGAATGTGATGCAATAGCCCATTTGCATTCCAGGTTACAGTTTGTATTGTTTTATTCATTTCTTTGGTTTATAATTCGATTTTATATAATTTATATTTTGATTCACTCGATCAAGGTTTTCTTCTACTCTTTTATTGAAACTAGTTTGTGATTTCATTTCTTCTAGTGGGTTCTGCAGACTCATTTCCTGCGAGGTAAGTCTTTTGTTGAGGTTCTCTATATTTAGTATGTCCTGTAAAACGAGATCCACTTTTAACTGTTTCTGCTCTGTTTGCTGAACTATTTGTGCATAAGTAACGTTTTCATTTACTCGCCCTTTTTGTTTGTTGAGTTTAGGAGTTGACGATTTAGGCTCCGTGGTTTTTTATAGATTGTACATATCTTGATGTATCTGGTTTGCGTGATTTATCTCTCATTTTCTGTAGTTCTACTGCTACTTCACATCCTCTGTAGTTGGCTGGATGCTGGCCTTTACAGTTGATACACTTCGGTGTTGTATTTCGGGAACTGTGCAGTCGTTTTTAGCGTATTTTCCTGCACATTTAGCACATCTTGCTTCACGATGGCTTTTACATTGAGGTATTAGTCGAGTGACTTTTCTCGGTGTTTATATTTTAACTGTGAGGTTGAGGATAGCCTTAATAATATAAATATTTTCGATTTTTTCTTGATTGTCGAAGGTTAGCATGAAAAGTGGGAGACCTCTTCTCATGATTTCAATATTTCCTTCCCTATTTTTTCGGCTCTCTTTTCTTATGATGTTGAATGCATCGATTATTTTCAGGCCTTTGTTTTGCAGGTCCTCAATAATTTCATATTTTGAACAAGTTGGATCTTGTTGGACCTCTTGCCATTACTTTAATTGATCGATCATTTTTATCCTTGTGGGTGGTGACTAGAGCTAGAGCTAGCCTAGAGCTTTATAGTCTTCAGGCTCTGTTGTGTATATTTTCCAAATATTATTACTGAGCGACATTACTTTGTAGTCATTTCGTACTACTTCTTTCGTCAGTTTCTGAATACTACCGTGGTTTGTTATTCCTAGAATATTGATCGGGGGTGGAACCTGTTTCTTCTTTTCTGGCTCATGCACTTTTGGTGTAGTAATTGCATTGTCAGTTTTAATGTGGGTTTGAATTGGCTCAACTTCTGGTGATGATTTAGCTTTCCTCTTTCTTTGATTGGTTTCTTTTCTTGGTTTCTTATTTGTTCTCTTGGATTTATGTAGTATCCAATTGGTTTCCCTTTCAAGCTCATCTTCATCCCTGTGAGTACTTGAAATTGTTTGTTCATTAATGACTATCGGCGGCTGGCGCGTACGTGGCGTAATCTGGAGGTGTAATTTTCGATCACTTTTCGCAGCAATTGCGGCCATATCTCGCTAATAACTTGTTACATGCCCCATATGTTCGGCTAACACAATTGAGTCGGGTAGACGTCAGTGGAAACGAGGGGGTTCATTGCCGACATAAGAAGAGGGGCAGCACAAACCATTGTGTTATTTCGAGATTGCCGAAGAAACATCTGACTCAACCTCCCAATTCCCAAACACACCATTGACCAATATACAAAACGAAAATTATTCCATTATAACTAAAACAAAATTTATTTACTTAAAAAATGAAACCGAAGATCAATATTAAAACATTCATCGTACAAGTTTATGAAAAATTACGAATGAAAAAAAATTGATAATATATGTATTTCAATAATATTCGAATGACCAAAAAAAAATTTATATATCATATAAAATTGAATATAATAATGAAAGTGGATGAAGAGGTTATATATAAATTAAAGCTTAGAATTAAACTCACCCAGTTTTTCCGCAGAGTACCCGTGGTTATACCGTGAGGCTGTGAAAAAAAAAATATTAACTTTCGTCCTACACTTCATACACTTTCTTTATGCACCGTATTAACGCTTACACTATTAGGCTTTAAATTTTTTTTATAAACTTTTTTTTTAAATTTCGCCTTTTTATCATTTTTTTTTTTTTTTGATATATATATATATATATATATATATATATGTAATTACTATTATTTTCTCACTAAAACATATTTTATAACTACTTTTTATAACTAATTATTATTTCGAAATAACCGCCTAGCTCTACCAGATGTTTGGTATTATAACTGCCGTTGCATTAAAATTCTGTACATAAACTCCCGTACGAGTAGCACAGTTCTTTTCTCAGCGTTGTAATCCGTTTGGTTACCGGAATGGAAATTGTTCCCGGTATCGTCCTTACTTATGGTGGGAATTCCGTTTCTCGCGTTAAATAGGATGAGAATGCTTAAATGGTTTAATCCGGTAGCGTTTTAATTCCGAGCCTACGTTATTCAGGCAATATTTTACTAAGCCTACGTGAGGCCACCGTCCGGCCTTTCGCCCCTTCGCCCGCGATTTTGGTTTATCGTAAAGTATTCACGGCCTTTATCACAAATATAAGACAAAAAAAATGAAATTGACAAGAATTCACGCCGAGAGAAACCAACCAAGCTTACCTATATATATATATAGGGTTAAAATATTTAACCGTGCTGTTTAACGTTTTGAGACACTTATTATCTCACTTATTATTAAATATGTTTTTTTTTTTTTGAAGAATTATAATCACTAATTACAATTATCAATTATAGTTTTTTATAATTAGTTATAATTTTAACACTCACACACTCTCTAGATTGAGTTTTCAATGCTTAGAGCATATTATGCCTGATGGCCTCACGAATTAAACTGGAATTATTATAAAACCAAGATTAATTTTTCGGTCATGTATATAACGTACCTACTTGCAAATTACATTAGGTATATAACGAAGATCATACGATCGGGGAAAAATATATATATACCTCGCCTATATACTACCAATGTACCATTTTTATGTATACTTCCACAAACCTTATTTCATTATACTGGTGTTACTATACCGTCCCATTCTGTCGTCATAGCCAAGTATATAACCGTATCATTGTTGTGTATAGACAATACATTTAATGTTTAGGTAGTCATGTATATACGAGGTATATAAAGTTTGTTGACTGATATACAGAAAACATCATAGAACCGATTTTTGCGTAAATCATAAAATGCAAGACTATTGACAAAGGTATTGTCATAATTAAATTTGGTCAGCACTCTTTGAACCGATATTGATTATTAGATAGCCGTAACAAACTCGCCGAATGTTGTGTTCCAAGTGTTCAAAAGTGGTTTATCGGCGTAGACAAGTGACTTAACATATCCCCAAAGAAAATAATCTAATGTAGTTAGATCACACGATCTCGGTGGCCAATTAACAATATAAATGTTTTTTTGAGTAAATTAATTGTATCAGGCGCTGTGTGACATGTGGCACCGTCCTATTGGATCAGCAAGATTAATGCCAGCCAATTGGGGTACAAAAAGTTTGAAATCATGTTTCTATACCGTTCACCGTTGACTGCACAAGTTGAATTTTGTAAGCACGCAAACCAATATCCTTAGATAAAATCTTCCATAGAGTGGATGGACACATCTCCAGTTGCTGAGAACGACATCGAATTGATTGATTTGGGTCTTCCTCAGTGCTACACTGTACAGCGTCTATCGCTTGTTCGGTACGCACTGTTTGACGTCTTACTGGATGCGTATTATCATTTAGAGTGTACGTGGTGCGAAAACGATCCATAGTTAATCGAATTATCCGCTCTGATGGATGATTATGACGACCGTAAAATAGACGTAATGCGCGATGTGTTTGGCGAACAGAACCATTATTTGCTGCTCTGGCGTGAGTCTATTCATTATGAAATGGCAAATCAAACTAATGACAAAGCAAATGTCAGCTGTCAAATCGGTTGTCAAACAAAACAGTGCTGCCAACTTAGGTTAGGTTTCAGTGGTTGCTTACTGCACATTTAGGCCAATTTTTAGGCCCATTGTGATACCACTCATTCACTCCACATCATTAACCCACCTACTTCACCTAATCACACAACTACAGTATACCACCTGCACATTGCAAGCTCCATGTCAACCTGTACATTGACATGGAAGGTGGGTCGGCGCGTGAAACGGAATTATGCACTCCATCAGAGGGTCTTAGTTGTATTTATTAGCATCACCGATCGTAATCGCTGATGAAAATTCGATTTGCATCTAGCCTCTGATGGGATTGGAACCCAGCACCTCCCGGTCCAAGTGCCGAAGCTTTAACCACTGCACCACTTGTCCGGTTGCTGCCAAATTAAAGTTGTGAACTTCTAAAAAACACTCTTTATACTGGATAGATTAGCTGATCTACCATATTTGGATGAAGTTAGTGAGTACTTAATCACTGAACTATTATTTCGCCACATAATTAACTGAACTGAATAAACACGTGAACAAGCGAACCATTAGAGGGCGGCTTACTGGTGCCATACGATGGGATGGAACCTCTTGGACAAATCGACTAACCGCATTAAATCTGTACTTCAGCAAGCCGCACCGTTACCGAGCTTACACATGAAGGGGTGCTACAACGCCAGACACACCTTTAATTCACGTTACATCGATGAATTCTGCGCATATATTAATTTCGGGGGACTCTTCATGCGACATGAAGCAAATATTCATAAACTCGTTCCATCTGTGGATCGCTTAGGTGTTAAATTCAAACATGGTTCTTCAGTTCATTTTCCCCCAGTTAACTAGAAGAGATGTGGTGCTGCTGTCCCCTCTATTTTCTAACGATGTGATTAATACAGGGAGAAAGGAGGAAATAGTGCTATAGAGGCTACCGATCGAAAACTTGACGCAAATTCCAACCCACTTTTGACATTTTCACGGGACCAGCCAGTGGTAGCTAAACATATTCGTTAGGATTGCTAATAAAAACTTAAAATTAATTGAAAAAAATGTAAATTTCTCTGCCTTTCGCGTATGTGCACAAACTTACGATGGCAAAGTTTGACTGCATACCTTACATAATCCAGATTGTTGGCTATCCATATATAATTACAACCCCCCCCCAACCCCCACGAGACCGATGGTCTAATGAACGGTAGATTGGCACCGTGTGATATATAGAACGTTTTGATATACGCAATATCGATCGAAAACATCACAACATCAGAATTACAAAGAACTGAATTAGAAGAAGATACGGACGCACCGACACGATGATTATTTGATGACACCCAGGCAAAAATAAAGTATCGTCCTCATGCACAGCAAGCCTGGCGAAATCCCACTAACTTGATTCTCGCTTCAAATTGGTTTTCTTATGGTTTTCGAAATTTAACTTTGAGTGTGAC
The DNA here is from genome assembly GCA_963691935.1 of Nephrotoma guestfalica. Taxonomy (NCBI): domain Eukaryota; kingdom Metazoa; phylum Arthropoda; class Insecta; order Diptera; family Tipulidae; genus Nephrotoma; species Nephrotoma guestfalica. Next base: position 233,525,524 of record OY829914.1, read on the forward strand.
GACTCTTGTGATTCCATCAGTTCCAGGATGTTTTGCAACGACCCTTGCTAAAGGCCACTTGGATGGTGGAAATTTTTTCTCACATCAATTTCGGCTTGCTTATGTATCCATTTTGATCGCTGTTTTGCGCAACTTAAGTATTCCGACGTCCAACGACGCCAAAAATGCTGGCGCATTCGTTATGTTAGTTGCCATCGCGAACCTCTTAGGAAATCCATAGGCGTCAGCACTGTCAAATCATCGGGATCATTTCTGATACGACGTAATGGACGTGAATTGTATTATCTCCCGTAATTCATTTTAGACGGAATTTCATAGATTTCACTCCGGCTGCCCACAAGCCACCAGAATCAGGAGAACCAAGTGGAATAAAATGTCATGTTGTACCATCGTTGGCCAAGTGTTCAGCGCTTTCGGTTTTTCATTTTTTCATCGATTTGAGATGGGTAGCTTTAATTATTTATTATTATTATTTATTGATTTTACCACATCGAGCGATGAACCTTTTGGAAGCCGCAATGAAAGCATCAGTAGTCAAATCACTCACGATTTATAAATGTAGTGTCTTGGTGCAAAGGTAGATTAATACGCAAATATATCCTTTATATGCCTTGCAAAATTGGGCTAGCATAGTCGATTCCAGAATGCTGAAATGGTCGACTTTGTGTTATGCGTGGATTTGGAAGATTCCCCATTAGTAGGTTTCCAGTTCCCGCGAGGTAAGCGAAACAAATTGTGCATCTGTGTATAAATTGTCGAACCAAATTTCACCATTTCAGTGTGGCGTTATGTGCTTGACCAATTAGCATAACACGAATTAATATAGACATGAATGAATATCTGTAAATCAAATCTGCTGAGTGTCAACTTCCAGTGAACATGGCCTGCCCACCAAAGAAGTTGGTTTTGTAGTGCTTAAGATGACACACCCCGAGACGCATAATGAGCAAGATTGCTTTTTGAAGCTATATGACGCCATTGACTGATTTGCAGACCAAGAATTTCAGTAATTGCCCCTTCAACCAACACAATTCAATTGTAGAGTCGGTCCAATTATACATCACACACTTTTGATCTCGTTTGACACTTGTCACCCTTTTGAATAATCTCGCCAGCAGGAGAGCACCACACAATTCACGACGTTGCAGTGACACTTGCTTTATTGGGGCCACCTTGGTTTTCGCTGCTACTAGCCCGACGTAAATAGTTCCATCAGATTTAATAATGCGAAAGTAAACTAGAAATTTATGGTAGCTCATCTCGGTGTGTTAGCCATGTTTTAGTAATGATTTCTGGAAAAGAATCGCCCCATCCCACTTGTATCATCAAAAAATTTATTTAAGTAATAAATAAGTATTTTTGATGAGATGATGCACGACGAGACCCAACCTCTTGATAAAATTCTCGTAATTTTGGGAAATGCAAATATCGTAGCCAAACTCACCTTTTATTGGATTCCATGACATGGCCCAGCGTTTTAATGGACCCATCATTATAAACGTTCAATATTGGCTCTATTTGTCGATGTTCTATTGGAATTGATTGTAGAAGCTCAATATGGTTTGATGACCATTTGCGGAGTTCAAATCCCCCAGATTTCAGGAGCTACTACTTGATGCCATCAAAAACCTCAATGCTTCGTCGAATGCTAGCTGCAGCAATGTGTCTATGGCCAAGTACGGAGCACTCATAGTACCATAGTAATAGTATTTAGGACTGGAACGCCACACAATTGAAAGTCGGTATCATCATTGTTGACCTTAATCTGCCTATACATTTGTTTAATAGGACCAACCATCAATTTTTCATTCAATGAGACTCCTTTAGATGATTTTCGAGAGCCATTAAATTCCACTCAGCTTAGTTGTCATACTAATCTGTTTAATGACTGAGTGGTGTGGCATAGAAGAAAACTTATTGTTGATATTATTCTGCGGTTCCTTGATCATCCCCCTATGATTTAAATCGAGGTACTCCTGCATGAATTTTACATATTTTACACATTTTACACATAGAAAACGTCTTTCTGTTGAAATCAGTGTGGCGTTTGCTCCATTTCGAGTATTCCAAAACGTGGTTTCATTTGGTCTAGAAGTGACAAATGGAAGATTAGCGATCATTCTGCTTCTGATGATCTCTGGTATGTTTCAGTATCAAATTCTTCGCATGCTTGTTCTTTTGATGTTTGGATTCTAGTGGCCAATTTCCCAAAACGACTTCAACTGGTTGAAAATATCGATGCAAGAATGAAAATTGACTATTCTCTCAGACGGGCCTTTGTTTATTCTAAGTATTTTTCGTTGTAAAATCCAACCCAGTATAGTGTTGAATTTTGAGCGGTGAGTGAACCATTATGACTTTTAATAAGACCATCGAACAATAATTCTCCACACACGTCCGCTCCTAATAATATTTCGACGGGACCTGGTCTATAATAAAACTGATCGGCGAGGCGCAGATTTTCAATATGTGACCAAAATGACGCTGTTACTATTTTCGTGGGAGTTGAATCGTAATAGTTTTTTAAGCACAAATGCGTTCGTTGATGAGCTCACGTCTGACTTAGTCGGTGACTAAATACTGAGTCTCGCCATGGAATTAGTTTTGCCGGTATTAACTGATCCAACTCCACTCACCGGAACCTGAATTGGTTTTCTTTTTAAGATAATTTTGTTAACCGTTGCTTCGGTTATGCATTATGTCTGGGATCTTCAACTTTGTCCCAAAAGCCGATTGAACCTTAATAAGTGAAGTTGCCAAAAGAATTTGTGTATCAATAGTTCCATATGAGCACTAATTATTCGGTGTGCAAGTATAGAAACTCGACTCTGACATTGGTTACATTAAAATGTACTTGAATGCATCCAAATCGTTCGCCATTTTGGATATATGCAGCTTAGTCATTGCTGTTTTATGAAATAAGTAAAAAGAGGTTTGTAAGATTTCGTAAGAGAAATTTTAGTCTTGAGGATCTTGGATCCACGTTCAGGTACAATAAAACAATTTGAAGATGACGAACTTAAAATTTTACTGGATGAAAATCTACATCAAACTCGAAATAATTTTTTTGCGCAAAATTATTACAGGTGACAGTTGCAAAAATGAATATTCATTCTAAAAAAATGTTACTGTATGTCTGGTGAGATTGGAAAGGAGTAATTTACTACGAGCTTTTGGAGCCTGGTCAAACTGTTACACCTGAACGTTACCAAGCCCAATTGATCAAATTAAGTGATGCTCTGAAAGAAAAAAACGATTTACGGGCCAAGGAAGGCGGAAGGTGGTATTGATGCATGGCAACGCTCGTCCACATACAGCAAAATCAACCCAGGAACTCATCTTCTCCTTAGGTTGAGAAGTTTTACGCCATGCGGCATATTCTCCATACTTGGTTCTCTCTGATTACCACTTACTCAGATCGATGTCATCATATTTGAAAGACCAGCGGTTTACGATAGTTAAAGATGTAGACCAAGTTTCTATCTCGAAGGCATTCTACCTGATCTACCTCATAAATGGCAATTCCATAGATAGTAATGGCGAATATTTCGATAATCAATCTTTGTAAGAATTATATCAATCAATATCAATAAAGCAGAGTTTCTACTTGCACACATAATAATTTAAAGCTAGCAGAACCAAAATAGAAAATCGGATCAAAACCTAAATTAAAACAATTCGATCAATTATTTTCTGGGAAATCGAACCCAGCAATTTTGGTGGCAACGAATGTTGGTTGAAATGGATGTTTGAATAGCAAATTCAGACCTTTCGATTGAATGGCTGCTACTCGACGTCGATGACGATGATTGAGTTTGATTACTCGTTGTTGAATTGGTAACTCTTTGATTTCCACTCATGAGGAAAACTTTGGTTGTATTAGGAGAGACAAAATGAAGTTGAATGTGATTGATATGAGTAGCATTGTACGGATATATATGACGGACGCTCTCCAATCGTTCCTTAATCTTTACCACATATTTAGTGTTTGTAAAGATAAAGGTAATCGTCTGAAACACAAAATTAGTTTTGCGGTGATATCCGAAAAATATTTCTTATCTTTGGAAGATTGAAAATGTTTTCAAATTTATTTTATCAGTAGGGGGGAGACAAAACAATTAACTTCGTGATTTTCCTTTTAATCGAAATTTAATTTTCCATTAGTGATGACGTCATTACTTACAATTTTATTTTACGTTTTACTTAATGATGGTAAAGTGTTGATGCCTTTTCTAGTGCCCTATTCACTACATGTACATAACGAAAATAGAGTGGGAGGCTGCGGAGGGAATCCTATATATATATATTTATTCAGTTTGTCAAAGGTGTTTTGTGTTAAAAAGGATGTTAATGTGTTTACCTAAGCTTCGTTCAATTTATTTTGTATCTCTCGTCGTTGTCAAAGCAAATATGCGTTTTGTGTATTTGAAGTGGTAAAAGTTTATCCAACTCTGATTTTATTATGTGAAAATTTATTGATCTGAACATGAGTTGTAAATGTGAAAATATTGTCACGTCATAAAATGTTACATAATTTACTGTCGATTTCCGTTTTTATCGTAAATGGATTGATATTGAACGTGTCACTGGTGTGTTCTATTTGTAGGGAGGGTAAATGCTCAATGTTCATGTCTGAGTATCATAGGTTAAATTTGGGGTAAGAAATTATGAGGCAGCAATTACGGGAGAAACGCATAAAATCGTTTGGTCGTCCTAGAATTTTTAATATCCTATGTGCGATAGGAGGGGTGAAATTTTACGATACGATAAAAATGCTTTATTGAAAATATTGTTTCCCATTTCCTATTTTTGGAAAAGACCTATGGCAACAGTAAAAGGAAATCATAATTACATGTTATTAAAATATGGTTATAAATTATTACTATGTTCAAATTAGAATCATTATTAGATATTATTAAAAAGCTATTAAGAGTTTTAATTTGAATCGATCAGCTTTAATTACAGATATCACTATATACCATATAGGTATTTATAAATATATAATACAGTGGTTGTAAAAAGTTTTCGTACATATATAAACTTAAAACAAAATTAAATCTTGAAAATCCTGACAAAATGTTCAACACATTGAAAGCTGAAATACCGGCACAAACTGGTCAATTTACAAATAATTTTGCCCCTTCTACCTTGCGGTACTCCTGCCTTTATCTCGGTTAAATCAGTAGTGGCCGTACTTTGTTTCACCTGGAACATCCTTTGGGCTAAGTAGTTTTCAAGAATCGCATGAAATTGTCTAGGCAGAAGAGTTTTAATTTTGAAATTTAATCCTTCATGCCATACTTTGTCGAAAACTTGCTCAATATCCAAGAAAACTGCCGAGCAATATTTATTTTCTTCTAAGGAGAGCTTAATTGTGTTTACAACTCTGTGCACCTGTTCTATTGTGCCGTGCTGCTCTCTAAATCCAAATTGGTGATCTGGTATAATGCGACCTACAGTTAATATAGGTATTAGTTCTTCTAGTAGCATCTTTTCAAAGAGCTTTGAAACTATCGGAAGTAGACTTATTGGCCTGTACGACGAGACTTGGGTTTCGTCTTTACCTGGCTTAGGAATGATGATAATTTGAGATATTTTCCATTTTTGGGGAAAGTACCCACATCTCATAATCGCATTAAAAATATATGTTATATATTTTATGCATCTATCGGGTAATTCTTTGATCATTTTTCCAGTTATTAGATCATGGCCTGGAGCTTTCTTAGGATTTATCCTGTTTTTGATAACCGTTTTGACGCATTTCGTAAACTGTGGTAGTACGCAGTCATTATTTTTTTCGTTTGGAGTGAGCACTTTTTGTAGATGGTTAGAGAAAGCGATAGCCTTTTCTAAATCACTTCTGTCCCAATGACCATCTGGTTTTCTTACCGGTGGGTTCGATAGCTCTGGCCTTTTTAAATTTCTTGCTGCCTTCCACAGTGAGTAATCTGTTTTCTCTGTTGCTGTGAGCTCACTTAAGTAAATCTGCATTCCAAGATTGTGTTCTTCCCGTATTGCTTCTATTAGAGCTTTAATAGCTCTATTTAATTTCCATTTATGAAAAGGAGATTGGTGCAGCTGCCATAGCCGCCGAGTCGCCCGCTTATCTGCCAATAAATTTTGAATGTTACTTGAAAGCTTACTATTTTTTCCGAATTTTTGTACTCCGGAGTAGCTTTTTTGCAGCCATTTCCATTATTTGTCTTAAGTTTTCTATCGCAGCATCGATATCTTCTGGTGTTTGCAGTGGGACATCCAGATGACAATTCACGTCTACTATGTTTCTATACAGAACCCATTTCGGTAGTTTGTTTGTTAAACGTTGGGGTGGTTCAGTTTTTAATGCTTGCGTACTTAGTGTTACGACTATTGGTGAGTGATCTGATGATAAATCATAACAGTCAACGACTTGAGCATTGGTGCGTGCTATTCCTAGTATTACACAGAAATCTATTAAATCAGGAATTTTCTTTCTATCGGTAGGCCAATAAGTGGGATGTCCAGATGATAAATAATCTAGGTTTTTCTCGTTTATTGCTTCGTAGAGTTGCTTGCCCTTGGGTGACGTCAACCTCGAACCCCATTGCATATGTTTAGCGTTGTAATCACCTCCTGCTAGAAATTTGATTCCCAACTGATTAAAGTAGTCGATAAATTGCTGTTTTTTAATTGCATGTTTCGGTGAACAGTAAACAGCCGATATTACTTACCCACACCATTCGTCCAAACAAATAGTTGTAGCTTGGATGTGATCTTTAGCATATTTCTGGAGCTCGTAGTGCTTTAACCTTCTTTTTATCAAGACTGCGGTGCCGCCGTGTGCTTCTCCATCCGGATGTTTGGTGTCATAAACGGAATAGCCGGTAATATTAAAAAAATTGTGTTTGGTGAAGTGTGTTTCAGATATTAACATGATGTCTATATTTTGTTCGATAAGAAAGGTGTGTACCTCAGCTTTATGTTGCGGAAGCCCGTTCGCATTCCAAATAGCTATTTTTAGAACTGTCGTTTTTGATTTTTAACTATTATTTGCATAAGCGTATTCATATTTTGCATCATCATGCTCATTTGCCTTTCCATCATCGTCATGAAACTTTGGATGGTCTCGGTTAATTTATTTAGCGTGGTATGAATATTTAGGTCCTCTTCATTAAAACGAACTTTGGGTTTCGGTTTGTTACCTTTTAGGATGTTTGCATAAGAAACACCTGGCTGTGCAAAACTGCTGTCAAACGTCTCCAAGTTATCATTTTGTGTGTTTGCACTCGCATATTTGGTGACTATTGTATTTTTTGGTAACATGGCCCTCTGCCTTCTCATCTCCAGGTATTGCGGTATAGAATTTAATGTGGACCCATAGTAACTACACAAATAATTACGATTCGGGTTATTTAAATAAATTTGGAAAAAGGTTATTTCCACCTGATATGAACTTAGGACAGCTATCTCCATCTTGGCTAGTACCGAGGCCTGTCTGGCCATATATGCCTCATGGTGGATTCATCTCCAAGTATTGCGGTATAGAATTTCATGTGGAAATTTAAACAAAGGTTATTTCCACCTGATATGGACTTAAAACAGCTTCTCCATCTTGGTTAGTAGCAAGGCTTATATGGCCATATATGCCGCCTGGAGGTTTTATCTTAGTATTGCGGTATAGAATTTAATGTGGACCCATATTAGCTACACAAATAATCACGATTAAATAAAGAAATATAGAAAAAGGTTATTTCCACCTGATATGGTCTAAGCGCAGCTTCTACATTTTGGCTAGTACCAAGGCCTATCTGGCCATATATGCCGCTTGGTTGCTTTATCTCAAGGTATATCGGTATAGAATTTAATGTTGACCCATAGTAACTACACAAATAATCACGATTCGGGTTAAATAAATAAATTTTGTAAAGGTTATTTCCACCTGATACGGACTTAGGGCAGTTTCTACATCTTAGTTAGTAACTTGGCCTGTCTGGCCATATATTCCGCTTGGTGGCTTTATCTCCATTTATTGCGGTATAGATTTTAATGTGAACCCATAGTAACTACACAAATAATCACGATTCGGATTAAATAAATAAATTTAGAAAAAGGTTATTTCCACCTGATATGGGCTAAGCGCAACTGCTACATCTTGGCTAGTAGCGAGGCCTATCTGGCCATGTATGCCGCATGGTGGATTTATATCCAGGTATTGCGGTATATAAATTAATGTGGAAATTTAGAACAGGTTATTTCCACCTGATATGGACTTAAGACAGCTTCTACATCTTACCTAGTATCGTGGGCTATCTGGCCACATATGCCACTTGGTGGATTTATCTCCAGGTATTGCGGTATAGAATTTAATGTGGACACATACACAGTAACTACACAAATAATTGCTATTCGGGTCAAATAAATAAAAAAACAAACATTTTTAACCGGTATTTTTTTACATTGATGTTATTGTTCCATATTGTTTACTTTTCTCACGTATAAATGGTTTTTCGGGATGGTGCTACATTTTTTAATCTCTTTACACTTTTTCGGGATGGCTACACTTATCCAAGAAATCCACCAAAATATTCGGGTATTCAGGCTATCTTCATCGACTTGCTTTGAAGGCTTTTGTGGTAGCTGAGATTAGCGAAGAAACTAGCACACACTCATATTGATAGAATAAAATTGTGTACTCTTTGCGCATCTCTTATCATTCTTCTTCCCCACCCTGTACTGTATTTGATTTAATCTAAAAAAAATTCTATCGTTTTGTATTTGTTCGTTCTTTTTTTTCATAATTTTCTTTTGCCGAACAGCCACCATCCAGGCAAAATACACATTTTTATTACACAACCGAGAGCAACGAAAGAATATTTTCTGTTTTGTTCGGTTCAAATCGATTTTAGTTTAATTCAGGTATTTCACTATAACACATCACCAACGCAGTATTATACGGCAGAGCTCACAGCAACAAACACAATAAGCAAAAAAATACAAAATAAAAAAACACAATTTAATGTAATTAATTAATAAAATTTAGTTTTTATATAAAAAAAAATTAAAACGTAAAATTGAATGTTGCGACCAAATAAAACCAAACCACTCACATAAAATGATTTAAGCAAAGTTTAAAAGAAAAATAGTAAAGTGTTTTTAGCAAAGTAAATTAAATCAAAAAATAGTGAATAGTTATGTGATTTTTAAAGTTAAAATTTTTTTTATATATCAAATTAAAAATTAATTTAAGTTAAGTGATTTAATTTAATCGGTTTTTTTTTATTTAAATTATTAAATTAGTTAGTGTTAATAATATTTTGATAAATTTAATACGCGACATTTTCTACAAGAAAAAATTTAATTTTAAGGTGAGTAGAAAACAAAAATTTTGATTCAGCCATTTTTCATTTTCTCGTGTAAAATTTGTTTTTTGGTGCAATTCAGGCGGCATTGAACATATTTATTTGTGTTTTTCTATATCCATAACCTAAACACTAAATTGAACAAATGAACTATGTCATAGCATTAAATCGGTGTCATAAAATGAATCATTCCGATATAACAGGAGACTGGTCCATTCCGTGCCCTCGAATTGTTGTAGTATGTGAATAACATAATGCAGAAGTAATCTTATCAAGAGGAGTGCTCATGTTCAATCTATACATAATCACAATTTTTGTACACAACAACAACAATTCGTTTTTTCAATTGCTCTGCCTGTGTGTACCCTAAATATGTACATACATATGTATTGTATGTCTGTGTATACATTTTTTTATTGGATCCCATTTTTCATGAAAAATGTATATTTCTGCGCATTTACGTACCACATATCCACTTGTGAAAAAATAAAGGAAAATAAAATAAAAAAAAAAATTTGAAAAACAGGAGCAATTTTCATTCAAAATTTAAGGAAAATTGGATATAGAGAAAAAAAAACCTTAAACAGAAATAATTAGATTTTATACAAAAAAAGCTCCAACAAAAAAAAAACTTTCAATAAGTTCAGAATTTGGGTATTGTGTCCTCCATACCTAGTGTGTTGTTATTACGTTGTTGTTGTTATTTTGATTATCAGATTTTAAAATAATATCAGACTAAATGTTGTGTATCCTAAATTGTGTATGCTTTTTACTATCGGCGGATGTTGCCCTTGCTGCTGGAAAATGAACAAAAAAAAATTATTAGTTGCTGCTGGTAGTGTAAGAGGGCGGTGGCCAGGTAACAAAAGAATATTAATTATTTTGTGTTTACAATAATTTTTGAGATTTGTGTACCATCAAGCAGTGTACTCGGATAATTCGATACTTATCACGAAAAATCAATGTGTTTTGCCAACATTTATAAATTGCTAAATTTTTCGGGAACCATGTTCTTTCTGCCAACAATTTTTTCATGTGGGTGTGCTTTATAAATACAAAAATACCATTTATGACTTGTTATTGCTTTTCACAATTAAGTATTTTTATATATTGTCTGTACGCAAAAAAAAAAAAAAAAAATATCTCGAAATTATTTTTAGTGGCCTTCGATCACACGCAACTTTGTTCAAGTTATTTGTTAATGTACTGTAGTCAGTCGATTAATTGTTAGGTGCCATTATGTGGGTAAAAAAAATCAATTTGCTTTATGTGCAAAGTGGAATGAATATTCTTCTGCTGTTCTGGACAGCTAAATGATAATAATGGGTTTTGTGATTTTTAATGAGTTTTTCTCGTGTCTTTGACACTCCTTTAGTATTCATGTAATGTACATTTTGATTGTGGGGTTAAGAATGTTGTGATTTACAATGTTTCCTTGGAGTCCAACGCACGACGAATATCTGCATTTTCATGTCGAGATAATCGCTTTTCGTCTTTCCTTGATTGTTTCTTTATTTCATCGATGACGTATTCCATGTTCAAGTCCCGATGAAGGTTGTCCTTCCTAATGCACCATTACATTGGTTTTCTTGGCACAACCACAAAGTTGGATAATACCATAGGTACAAACTGGTTTTAGCTTTTGCCTGTACAGAAGCAATTTGTTGTGTATTGAGAGCTCAGAAATTCTACTCAAGCGCCTTCTTCGTTCTTTTTTCTTCTTGATGTGTTCTTTCCCCCTTAGCTTATCATCGAGGTTTGTTTGAATTGAGAACCATGAGAATACAGTTTACATTATGGTTTGTAAAGTTGATATGTACTGATTTGCCTTCATTTAATAAAATGCGTCATTTTTTCGTCCAGTTGATATTCTTTTTAGTTCAGAGTACTAGTTTGACTTAAGTTTGACTCTAAAGTGTCGCGGCAATCGGAGAATTTGCAAAACTTTGTCCAAAGGTGGAACTACATCTAATAAAATACTGGAGCAACTTGTTCAACTGTAGAGTGATTTTCTCTAAACCCAAATTTGTGTGGTGGAATTAAACATCTCCCTTCTATTACAGTTTTTCAACTGTAGTTTTTCAAATATTTTAGGGTGACCGGAAATATTGATATCGGTCTAAATATTTTTTTTTTCTTTTGCTGGTTTACAGATCATTATTACTTCAGCCGCCTTACATTGAAGTGAAACATAATTCAATCTGAAGGCTGCATTAATTATTTGAACTAATTTAGGCAAACCTTTCTCGGGAATGTCTTTCACAATCTGCCCAGTATTTAAGTCATTCTCTGGAGCTTTTCTGACACTTAATTTATTATTGATTTCAGTTTTAAGTTCCAATATGGTCAGCTGTCTTATGTTAAAATAATCTATTTTGTTTACGACCGTTGTATTTTTATTTGCTGTTTGTATCGCCATCGGTTGGAAAGTATCTTCCAAATAAGCAGGAAATTGAGAGAATTTATGTTTGTCGCTTTTAGCCCAGGATCCGTCATCATTTTTGAGTAGAAAGACCTCGAAGTCGCTTATTTATGCTTTCGTTATTTATTTCCTTAAACTCAGGATATTTTTGTGTTGCGGAGCACGAGTCTTTGGCCAGATTTTACGAGCTTTCCGTTTCTCTTTAACTGGTTCTCTGACCTCAAAAAGATAGTTGTGCTCTTTGTGGTGTTGGTATGAGAAATCGATGAACTTTCCCAGGCTGCGTGTTGGATACTATTATTAAATGGTTCTTTTTCATGTTCCAGCTGCACCTCCGTTCCAATTGGTATGCCGAGACATGTTCGCATTTCCATTAATTTTTTGAATAAATCCCAATTGGTTTTATTGTTGGTAATTTAGGCAAGTTACTTTTTTATTATCATTGTACTCAGAGTCATGATCACCAGTAAGTGGCCAGATGATAGTCCTTCACTATTTTCAATGCACGTGTACTCCTCTAAAACTCCTCTTCTCAAAGAAGTCAAAAAGATCTGGTATTCTATTTTATCTTTGTCAGCGGGCCAATGGTGGTTTATCGCCAGATTGAAAGTCATAGTTGTTCTCGCGAGCTGTATTACATAACTCGTTTCCTTTAGAGGTTGTAAGTCTCGATCCACAATATGTATGCTTTGCATTAAAATCTCCGCCTAACAGACCCATGGCTCATATTTTTTCTGCTGCCAGAAACTAGTCGTTAAAACTCGAAGAGTCTATGTACTGTGATGCAAGAAAATACAATCTACACTATCACCTCAATCCACAATAACAGGAAGTAATCTAAATCGTAGTTTTGTCTCAACAACCAATACTTAAAGCATTCAAAGGCCTCTCAATAGAAGAACGACAAAACGTATCTTGTATCTTTCAAATGCATACCTCATACTTCTTATCAGACATCAATAAATCTTATTTACAATCTTGGAACACCGCAATAGTGCGTATTGCGTGTCTCTCATGGATGTATCCAACTACAAGTTACATCCATATTTGAAGCAAAACTAACTTGAACTTCCAAAAGGATGCTTATAATTCTTAAGAGCACAACTTCGTTACCAGAGGTTGAATATGATTCCAATATAAAAGACATTTAAACCCCAACTTTGTTTCCCCCTGGAGACGGTAACATGATAATTGAAACGTCTGTCTTAATAACACGCAGCACAAAACTTGTACAAAGTCTTTTCCACCCTTATTTATTTAGGATGCGATGTTGTAAACTTTTGGCAATCGAAGAGTTTCCAGAAATAAGCGCGAGTGTTTCATTAAAAGAAGCGAGTCAATGCTAATTGTGGTTTAAGCCTCCAACTCGACTATGTGGATCCAATTTAAGGAATATCAAAATACTTAGGACCAATGTATCATTTGGCATTGTCTAGATTATTGACTATGGCAAATCGATTCCGTAATCCTACCTTCTACGGCATCTAGGGTTATTGAAACTAGATGGTACCACAACGAAGTTACGCCTCGTGTTCGATTTCTTTTCGAAATCTACCACTTGTAAATCGTTCGCTCAATCAAAACCTATTTATAGGTCCTAATGTTCAGTTCAGCGTGTTTGATATAATCATCTGGTTTCGACAAAAAATGTTCATATTGGTTGGTGACATAGAAAAATGGAGAGGTGTAATTGTTGTGGCCAACACCCGAATTTCTTTTACCACAAATGTACATAGATCTCGAATACACCACACTTAGTTTCAAGAGCGAAAAATTGAACCTACCGGGTTTGTGATAAAAAATGTTTTGTGCCTAAATTTCTGAAAATCAACATGGTCAGTCAGCCCTTGATAAAAAAATTAAATCTTCATTGCAAAATATGAAAAATCTCCTACGGAAGCTAACAGTTCTTGTATGCAGATGTCCACGCATATTTCGCATAGCTCTCGAAATTTATGGAATAAACTTTAGTATGAAATTTTTTCCCGAATAGTCAACCCGCCTGTCTGCCTAGATGCCGAATTTTGGTGAAATAAAGTGTTTTTATTCAAAAATCACTGGGATTTTCCAATTTGTGAAAAATGCTTAAGTTTAAAGTTTTATCCCGATCAGTCATTCCGTATAGAAACCAAATTTTTTACTGATAAACAGTTTTTGGACCAAAAACATACATGCAAAAATGAAAACTCTTCTACTGAAGCTGTCACTTCCGGTGGAAAAACGATAAACCTTCTATAGCAGCTGTCACTTCTGGTAGACCGATTTGGGCCATAATTCACTGGGATCTCCAATTTGTGGAGAAGGCTGAGGTATGAAATTTAATCCCGATCAATCAGTCCATCAGGGCTTTACAGGGACCGAATTTTTGTTGCCAAAAATCGTCATTCGCTTTTAAATTTTGGAAAACTGATCTGGAACGGTGTTGTTGCATATTTTATTTAGAATCTTTTAGCTCATAGTCTGCTTTCTCGTGCAGAAGCCCCTGTGGAAGCTGTCACTTCCGGCGGACCTAATTCGTCCAAAATTCACTGAGATCTCGCAATTTATACGGAGAGCTTAAGTTATAGTTTCATCCCATCAATCGATCCGTCTGGGCTGTACAGGACTGACTTTGTTAAAAACAGTTTTTTGTCAAAAATCGTCATTTCCGGTTAAATTTTAAAGAAATGATCTGGACCTATATTGTTTGTGAATTAATTAAGAAATGCTATAATTTTCAAAATATTTTCAAAACACGAAAAAGCTCCTTTGGAAGCTGCCACTATCGATTAACCGATTTCAACCAAAGTTTATCTGCTCAAAGTACAGCTTTAAGTGGGTTTTATCTGCCTTTCTAAAGTTGAAATATGGCGTTCGACTGTGGTAATTAGCAACATTTTCCTGATCGCTTTGCACAATATTTTCAATGGATTTATGATACACACGTCATTAACAACGAATGGCGACGGTGACTCTTGAACTTCAAATATGTCAGGTTCGTTTGTAAATATCAAGTCTAAATTTTTGTCTTGGTTATTTTTATCCTACATATTTGGCTTAAATTTATTTCAAAAATGGTGTCGATAAACAAGCATTCGGTCTTAGCTCATATTTATAGGTAGAATTCGTTTACTTCGTCGTCATGCATCTAACTCATATCAGGAAATTAAAATTGCCCTGTTGATTTCCATAATTGTGTCACAACAGGAAGAATATAGCGATGTCTGTGATTCGAATGAATTGATTCCACCACCAAATTTGTTTATGTTTTTATGTAGCGATCTATCACATTTATAAACCACACATTGGTTAGGAAACACTTCAGAACAAGATCGCACTTGTAAATGATGTGTCACATATGATTTAAATTGACAAAGTTTCCGACGTAATTGAAATATCAGTGATGGATACGCCTTTGTTAAAACTGACGTATCGTCTGTTGACGCTAGCAGTATTAAATTGTTGGTAATATAGTTTTAACGCCTGTCGTACCACATCCGCAGGACATCTCTAAGTTCTGTTGAGCTGTTTGGAGCGGACTGTATACTTTTTAGCACCAAAATGAACCATGTTGACATATTTAAGGCGGTCGATGAATGGAATTTGATTTTGATCACCACAAGATGAACATTTTACGACAATCTCTTAGCAATACCACCAGGTCTAGCAACCCCGCATGAACCATCATGTACTCATCAATATACATATACAGTGTTAGAGTAAATTAGAGTACAATTGGTTTCAACGTCTTCATCAATATACTGATATGTTACTTTAGTTTCTATATAGGGTGGCGCATACGTTAGATTAGGTTTCAGTCGTTGCTATAGAACTCCTTTTAAACCCATCTAGTGTTATTCACATAACGTAAAAGAACTCGCACATTACAGCTTTCGATATCAGAGAGGCTGTCCTTAGCGTATTTACCCAAGTGATCATGTCTTCTCTAGAAGACCCAAACATCTTGCATGATCTTCGAAAAGGCAGTGTCCGGTAAGTATTCTTTCAATTCTACCTAAGTCACGCTTCATTAGTGTGATCAAGATCTTAGATCGCTTCAAGCTCAGCTCAGGCCATACTTGTTTCGCTACCCTGCCAGTCGAACTGTCAAGCCACCTAGCATTTGCCAAGCCAACTGCTTTCCTATGACTCGCTGCTTTCAGCACAGACATAGGCCGTCCTACACATTCTCTTCCTGGTTCCACTTGGAGAGTGTACCGTACCTTGCTAATTCATCTGCCTTGCAATTTCCCTCAACGTCAGAGTGGCCCGCAACCCTGACCAATTGGATATTGAAGTGGTCACTCATCTCGTTAAGAGATGTGTGACTATCCAACGCCACCATTGACGTCAGGGAAGCTGAATCCAGTGAAAGAATGGCCGCCCGACTGTTCACACAGATAGTGATGTCAGTCAACGATATTACACTGTGCGTCAACCAGTTCAATCTCTTCAATCGCTATAACTTCAGCCTGGTACACGCTGCAGTAATCTGGTAGACGAAAAGATAGACTTACCTTTAATTCCCCACAGAACACACCAGCTCCCACTCTACCATCGAGCTTGGAGTCGTCGGTGAAGAATTTAACTACCCCGGTCTCCATAATGAGACCATTCTTCCAATTCTCCATAGAGGGAATTATCTTAAAATGCTTGCAAAAGCACAAAAGGGGTGTTATATAATCCAAATTCACGAGGTCATCCCTCACAGAATTGACTATAGTTGAGTGCCCTTTTTGCAGGCATTTCCACCCCGAAATTGCTGATAGCCGAGTGGCCGTATTGACCGCCATTTGCTTACCGATAATATCCAACGGGAGAAGGTACAGCATGACCTCTAAGGCACAAGTGGGGGTCGTTTTCAATGCCCCACTAATAAGCAAACAGCTGGCCACCATAAAGTAGTACAAGCCAGTGTACCAGCTCCGGTTTCAAGCCCCATTTATTTTCGATGACATTTTTATTGGAGTAGAGTGTCACAGTGGCCTTCTTCACTCTTTCTATCGTGTTTGGTTTCCAACCGAGCTTACTGTCGAAAAGAAGACTTAGGAATCTCGCCTTATCAATAAGAAGTAGCATATGTTTTAGATGGGTTAATCCCCAATCCACATCTGCTGGCTCGACCCGCATAATTGATAACGCATTCTGTATCATCTCTGATTGTACATAGGTACTTCTTCGAACCAGCTATCGCTACGTCATCGGCAGTTCCAATAGTAGTCCATTGGTTACTACATTCCAGAGAAGGGGAGAGAGGACACCCCCCTGGGGTGTTCTCCGAACAACCCGTTTTCTGATGGAGACTGGCCCCATCTTCGCTATAACCCTTCAGCTACCTAGCAAGTGATTATTTAGCCTGGTTACAGGGAATTCAATCTCAAGTGGCAACAATCCTTCCTTAATTGCCTCCACCTTCACGTTGTTGAAAGCGCCCTCGATATCGCGAAACGCCACCAACGAGAATTCTTGAAAATACAGTATGTTCTTGAACCAAAGTATGTAATGCCGCGTCCACGGACTTACCCTTATGGTACGCATGTTGAGACTGTGCCTAGTTTCTGGGTACAATTCTCGAACGAATATGGACATCCAGCAACCTTTCCATGGTTTTCAGCAGAAAAGATGACAAAGAGAGATTATAGTTTGGAAATATGTTCACATTATGTTTCCAAGATAATATCTTTCAAAATGGTGCCCATTGTTTGCTTCGACCTGACGTGCTCTTTCCATGGCATTTTCCATAACTTTTCTTAGAATGGTTCTTGGCTTACTGGCATACACCTTACCTTTTAGGTAGCCCCAATAAAAAATCGGGAGCTGTTAAATCGGGCAAACGCGGTGACCAGTTAAAATTAGGAAATATGTGATATTATTCAACCGCCAAAAATTTCGCGCAGGAGAGCCATACTTGGCCGAGCTGTGTGAGCTGTGGCCCCATTTTGTTGGAACCACAATTCTGGATTATTCTCTACCTCTATAGCCTTAAGAAATTTTCATTCACTGCCCGGTATTGAAAGCCATTCACAATAACCACAAGTTGTTCGTCGTTTTCGAAAAAATATGATCTAATAATCCCTTCTAAAGTTAGTTTAGTTAGTTCTAAAGGCTTCAACAATTATTCTTGGATTTTGGGCGCCTCATATTCTGCAATTTTTTTTATTCGCGTGACCATTGAGGCACAATTTTTGAAAACGGGACTATATTGATTGAATATTTGTGCATCATTTGGTTTTAACTCGTAAACCAATTGAATCTTGTATGGGAAAAGGTGTAACACGTAAAAATATTTGCAAAGACCGCCTAGACATCACCAACTGCTGAGAACGCCGCCTGGTGGAAGTTTCGGGGTTTTCCTCAATACTTGCTTGCACCCGAGCAATGTCCACATTATTTCGAACTGCACGAGGCCTTCCAGCACGCGGAAAATCACAGACAACCCCTTGTTGCCGAAAACGTATTTCGAACATGAAAAAAAAATCGATATGATCTTTGTGTCTGAATAATCGAATGCTGACTTTCAAAATAAAATTGAACAACTTTGGGTCTTTGTTCTGTGCTGAGTCTTTCCATCATAAATTTCCCGAGTTTTTCAATGTTAATTCTGAAAAAAAACGAAAAAAATACGTAAACAAAAAATGTATTCACTAATTAAATCATAACGTTACTTACGCGCCACCCTTTACTTTGTAAAGCTGAGAATGAGATCCTTCCCGATTGCGCAGCCCGGTACTCCTTAAACAGATATAATCTCAAATCGAAGGGAAAGCTCACTCCCGGTTTAAGTCTATTTATGCATATTGTATTTTATCACATCGAAATTTGTTTGAATTTAACCACTGAATCGTGTCTAAGGTCACTTAAAATATGTATCAGCTGATCATGCAGTGGCACACGATTTATTTGTGGCAATGAAACAAATTTCGTAGAGGCAAACAATTATTTAAAGTTGGTTAATGAGTTTACTTTCTTTTACGCAGTAAAATCATGCAAAATTTTGACCTCCGGATTTTTGCAGATTTACCATTCGCTCTATCACAGAAGTCTAAAAAACTGTGAGTAAATGTTGTTGATTTTTTACAGCCCAGATTGATTGATCGCCGGTGACACATCATACTGAAGCGTTTTAAAAAATTGAGGGATGTAGTGTGATTTTAGTCGAAATCTTTCCACCGGAAGCTTATCCGTTTTTTGCACGTATTTTGAAAATAATATTATTTGCGAGAAAACCACTAAGAAATTAAAGATTCTAAATTAAATTTGCAATAGCACCGCCCCAGATCAATTTTTCAAAATTATAGCTGAAATGACTATCTTTTAGCTCTTTTGCAACAAAAATTCGGCTAATGTACAGTCCAGAGGGTTTGGTTGATCGGGATGAAACTTCATGCTTAAGAAATCGGTTCACCGAAAGTGGCAGCTTATTCGATGTTTGCCAATATTTGGAAAAGTATATCATTCACTAGAAAAACGATTAAACGATTCTAAACTAAATTTGCAACAATACCGGGCCAATTCCGATTTTGGATTGATTGTTCGGGATAAAACTTCATACTTAAACATTTTAATAAATTGGGAGATCTCAGTGGTTTTTGGACGAAATCACTCTACCGGAATTGGCAGCTTCCGAAAACTAAACTTTAAACCAAATTAGTTCAAGTACATGCTGTATAAGATAGCGGAAATTTCTCAGCGGAAAATAAGAGATTTCGCTACTCGCCGCAAGTGGCAGCACTAACACAAAAGAGAATTTATTTTGTTATATAATTACCAGCGGAAATTTTTTATTCACTTTGTATCTCTTTTTTCACTAAATAAAACATCCCAGCGGAATAAAATATTTAAAGTGATCGTTACGATTTGTTAAATGACAAATTGATTGATCTCCGAAGTAAAGGTACTCAGTAAATTAAATCTTGAAATTTAATAATATTTCGTCTTTCCGCTATTCTAAAAGAATGGCGATGAAATTTGGATAGTAGTATTGATCAGGGATTTTAAAGTAAGTTTTGGAGAAAATTGTAGGATCTGGACTAAACTTGGCCAGTATGAAGTTTCAATACTTAAACTTATTCAAACCGTGCTACAGAGGAGATCTATTGGGTGGCCAAACCTGTTTCAAAACTGGTTTTGGTTACTTATCTGGCAACGTTATTGGGTCTTACAGCACTAAAGAATCAGTGAAAAGTAAATTTGATAAACTGATAGGGAATTTAAATTAAGATTGAGATCTTTATTCAGATTATTGCATTTGATAATTTTCAGTAAGATGCAACGAGCTCGTTGTATACCAATTAAGAATAAATTCGCATTATATTCTCAACGAGTACTTGCAAATAAATTACATAATAATTCAAGTGAATCTAAAATTAAATTAAATAATTTATTTATTGATGTTGATAACGCATTATATTGAATAATTTCTGAAATTAAGATTTAAATTTGTTTTGAACGTAAACGAAGTACAATATCATAATGAACGCGAGTACATTATTTTTTAGTTTAAGTGTTCAATTTAACTGATTACTCTCTATTGTTATGTTTACGAATTGTTGTACGTACTTTCTTGTTCTGATGGATGATCTAAGATATTTAAATCTTATTGTATAATGCACGAAATAGAAACAAACAGCAGTTCAAATAATGAACTGATGCGCAATTTTAGTCATTGCCTTTCTATTGACTCACATATTATTGTAGTGACATTTCCACGAAACTGACTGATTATTAGAAATCTGGGAACCCAACATAAACTGACAAATATCAACTGAAAAAGAACTACGCGGGTGAATGGTTAAGCTCTTAATAATGAGTTTATTAACGACTAGTTGTTACCAGTAAAAATCGACGGAAGTAATGGAGTGGAAATTTTAAGAACTCCGCTCATTGTATAATTAAAGCTTGTTTACCTTTTATCTGCAAAAGGTTTCTTGGACAAAGTTTAAATGTATGCGTATTAATATAATAATATTGTATACATCGAATTATAGAAGTTTGTATTAGCGATAATTATTGGTTTGTAAACATCTGGGTTGTAAAAATACTGGAAACGTTTTTTGAAAAATACTGCGGTGGATAGAAAAATGTTTAGAATAACGCCATCTATCCGTCACTAGAAACGTGAAGTATTTTCTTTTAAACGAAAACTGTCAAATTTGTATAGCATTTGATCAGGGCCATATATATAACGGGCCTGATTGTATTAAAAGTAAAGCTTTGATATAGGTACCAGTGTTGTGCCGTATTGTCTACACCGCGTAGTTTATTAATATTCTACACGTGTAGACAATGTATATAGATAATTAAAAAAATGGCGTAGAAAATGTCGATAATTATTATTTCTGTTAGCAATCAGAAAAATGTTCAGAATTTAATTGTTAAATATAATCATTTTAAGAGAGAGAGAGAGAGAGAGAGAGAGAGAGAGAGAGAGAGAGAGAGAGAGAGAGAGAGAGAGAGAGCATCATTCTTACCACAGATTTGAAACATATTTGATAGAAGTCTTCCTGGATATTTTAAGCAATATAACTTCCTAGTCAAAAAGAGAAGCTAATCGTCGATTGATTATAAATTAACGTTGATCCAAGCTAAACACGAAACTCTTAGTGTCGATGTAATCAGAACCGACAAAATATAAGGAGCTTAGTGGACAATCGAAGTTATATTAATTTACCAAAAAAGTCAAAAAACATTGAAATGGGTAAGATAATGGCGAATTAGATAATGACACGAGATATCTTCTGTCCGTTTGTGTGCTGAGTAGTGATGCATCGTACGTACGTCTCGAAGGATTACCATTCCATAGTGTGACTATAAAAATATACAGTCAGCTCCAATGTGTTTTTGTATAGTGCTTTATCCAAGAACGGTAGGCCTGAGTAATAATTTCGTTATTTATTGGTAATTTCTGCCTTAGTTTTCCAATAATTATCGGGTTTGCTTCTTTAGGCTATTAAAGCTACCTTAAAGGACCGAAAATATCAATATTTTAAAAATTCAAACCAAATGAATAACAAAAATAGGAAGTCATTATTGTCATGCCGTCTGATTTTATAAAACAGTAAAACGATGGTTGCCGCGTCAGAATTGCAACCATCAAGCCACTTGCTATAACGTATTGCTCCAATACTATTGTTGTGTGATCAAAAACCATAAGTTTGCTACGGCATTCTCAGTCACCAGTTGGTTCTTGTGATCAGGCTTATGTGGTGGCAATATGTTTGTATCGTTCCCGTTTTATTCTTAGTTTAACTCGGCAATTTGATGCCGATTGATGACACGCTAGCAATTCCATATGTGACGGTGCGAAGTCTGTATAGTTTGGAAAAAATGTCAGTTGCTTGTTTGGAAAAAATGTTCACCAAATATGCTGTAGGTCATGAAATTTCTCGTGAACCAAACCCTGACGATACATGTTCGTTAACTATTGCCATTACAATTTTCCTTGGATCTTTGGCCCAATGAACAAAGTATCGTTTAAAGGAATACCTGTTTCTGATTTTGATGACGCGTTAAATACAACTCCCAATCTTGTTGTTGTACTGTTATCCTTTAATACAGAGTGGTGGGGTAAATAGTATTTAGGGAAATTCCTTTGTTTATTTTCATTAACCAACTCTTTATAGCTGAGATCGATATACTCTTCATTGAACTCTCAATAGATTTTGTGAAGCTCAGCATTCCGCAATAATCGAGTCGTCCGACCACGACGATAGTGTTGTTGTTTTTCTTGTATGAACATATTTTTATGACTGCATTCTATCAGTATCAGTAGTGGCAAATCCGAATACCGAATTTATTAGTGGGATAATTCTTCACACAATTCAACTGCTATGCCTTGGTGAATGATTGAAGATGACAGAAATGAAAACGACAATTTCGTTTTGTCAACATGAAAACATTTCGTTGGTAACGGATCTGTGATTTGTGGCAATACGGGAAAATCGAGTGTTGCGGAATAATTCGATAATATCGATAAGCGTGATTTCATATTTACTTACAGTAGCAGCGCCTGTAATGCCCATGCAAATATTGCAGGATCGAGAATCCCTATGGCCTGCACCTTATTAACATTTTCCATTTGTAGCCACATTAAACCAGTGCCAAGAATAATTTGTTTTCCATGCGTTGTAACGAGTGATGACGTACTACCAATTAGTACTGTCTTCGCAGAACCTTTTAAGTTCTTGTAGTTCCAATTTGTGTTTGATTAATTGGTACAGGATTACCAATTGATTTTATCCCCGCAGTCGATGAAGATTTATATTCAGCATTTTCATATGACTTTTGACCCGAACTGATGTATCGGTCTACACGATCTTTCTCGCAGATTCCAAACCAACCAAATCTTAACCCTCGAATTAATCATATTTCGTATCCATGTGCATATCATGTCCCTTTGTTTAAAAACAGAACGTACGGAGTTCGAACTGTGGATGCCGCGATATACCTCGTCAGCGCCTCTAATTTGAACATTTAAATCATCCAGAAATATTTTGACGCCGTATTGTAGTATTTTGCTCACGATTTCATGATGTTTATAGAAAGCATGCATGATTTAGTCGAGTTTATCGTCACTTAAGGTTGCATATTGACAAACGACATCTCAAAGTGACACCCAAGAAATCTGAGTACGAAAATAGGATGGCTAATAGGTATGAAGTTAATTACGAATTGATGATGTTAGTGATGATTAACCCAACTCCAAATTAGGGCTTGTTCGTTATTGCTTCCACAAAACATGTTCCGCAGGTTTCCGGTTATAATTGACGAAGCTATTGCCAATTTTTCCTGTAGTGCCAAAATATCAAGTTTTTATTGAAATGCTTTTTCAAACTGTAGGTGAAAGATTTTCCGCATCCCGCAAATTCTGTATTTTTGAAAAATTGGGAGATTTTCAGTATTATATCGTCAATCTATTTAAATTATATTTGAAGGTAATATTCCTTGATTAATACGCACGCTAGGTGACTAAATGAATAAGGTGGTCTATTGGTGATCTAATTCTGCTTCTAGTTATTGATACTACATGTCAGGGCAAGTTATTGATGCCATAAAACCAATATCTCATTAGTTTCTGCCCGCCAGCTTGAGGGCGACGTAAACAGGCGTCTATCTTGGGCTCGTGATGCAAACAAGTTTCTGGTAAGACTAGATGCTTTAACATCTATCACCAGTCTGTCCCAGGTGGCAATATTCTATTACTTCTTCCAAAAATCACTTAAGAATCCCATTTCTATCCAACATAACCAATCTCATCATAATCGGTTAAGGAATATCTGAGTTCCGTCCCAGATGGCCATATTTAAGAACTTCTTCCAAAAATCACTTAAGAATCCCATTTCCATCCAACATACCCAATCCATCATAATTGGTTGACAAATTAACGAGTTTGGTTCCATGTGGGCATATTTCAGAACTGCTTTCAAAAATCTTTTAAGAATCCCATTGCCCTCTAATATAATCAATCCCATCATAATTGGTTCATAAATTAACGAGGTCCGTTCCAAGTGGCCCATTTGCATCCAACATACCCAATTTCATCACGATAGTTAAGAAATGATCGAATTCTGATACAAAATACATTATGAAAAAAATTTTATGTTTTAAGATATTTCAAACCCAAGACATTAATTGAGATATACGATAAATTGTCCTCATGATAAACTGTTCTATGATAAATTGTTCTACAATAAACTGTTCTACGATAAATTCTTCTACGGTAAATTGTTGACGAAAAATGCAATGAATTTGAGTTGCGACACTAACAGTGAACACCTGTGTCAAAAATCAGGCGATATTTTGTTTAGAGCATCATAGTGAAATGGATTAAAAGTTGGATGCATGTTTAACAGTAACTTCAATAACATGTAGATTTCGGCTAATATCAACAGAATTTTGTACTACCTGAGAACCTGTAGCTGATACAAAATGTGTCGATAATGCAGGGGTTTTTCGGCTGAAATTTTCGGCAACTACTAGTGCCTTGGAGCGTCGCAAGTCCAGTTTTGACCAAACCTGTTTTGCTGTCTTGCACTTGAGAGTGTTGGTTCACCTCTCATTTGTCGAGGCGATTGCCCTTTTACTGAGCGCCAATTTGAGCGCCACTATAGGTCTCTCCAGACCTGCTTTTTCTGGCTGCATCTGGAGAGTCGTACCGTACCTAGTAAGTTCGTCTGCCCTGCAGTTTCCCGTGACCGTCTGAGTCACCAGGGACCCAGCATATGTGGATTCTGAATTACTCGCTCATCTCATTAAGAGATGATAGGCAATCCAGCGCCACCCGTGACTTTGGACAAACCGCCTCTAGTGAACTGACTACCGCCTGACTGTCCACATAAATTGCGATATCCCTCACGAATACCACTTTATGCTTCAACCATGTCACGGCCTCCTCGATCGCCACCACTTCAGCCTGGTGCACGCTGCAGTAGTCAGGGAGACGGACAGATATATTTACATTAAGCTTCTCACAGAAGACTCCGGCTCCTACCTTGCCGTCTAGCTTAGAGCCGTCCTCCGTTCCTCCAGGATTCCCTCGAAGAATAGATGGTCCGGAAACCTTTATCGAAGCACAACATTGGTTTAATGTAATCCAGATTAGACAATTCTTCCTTTAGTGATCTAACTATCGTCGAGTGCCCCGCCTGAAGACACTTCTACCGAAAGACAGCCGAGAGTCTCGTAGCAATATTGGTTGCCATCTGCTTACCAAACAATACGATTCGAATAAGGTGGACCATAACCTCTAAAGCGCGTGTAGGTGTTGTCCTAAGCGGCCCTCTTATAAGCAGGCAGGCCGTTCTTTGCACCTTCTCCATTATCCCTATATATGTTACCTTATTCAGAGCTGATCACCACACGACCACCACGAACATCAGCACAGGTTTTACCACTGCGGTATAAAGTCAGTGTACCAGCTCTGGTTTCAAACCCCATCTCTTACCTAACTGGCTACATTAGCCTTATTCACTCTTTCCATAATATTAGGCTTCCAGCTGAGCTTACTGTCCAAGAATATACCATAAAATCTCGCTTTCCAACAGCAATCCATTCATCACTACACTCCAAAGATAGGTGAACATTACACCTCTCTGCGGGGTTCCTCTAACCATCCGTCTCTAATGGTGGACTCCCGAAGTAATAATCCTGCTTACCAGCATCTGGTTTATCAACCTACTTATAGGGTGGACTTAAAAATGGTGGACTCAAAAATGACAATGATCGCCTCCGTTTTTACATTATTAAAGGCACGCTCAATATCCAGAAATGCTACCATACAAGACTCTTGCGAGTAAATTGACTTCTCAATCATGCGTACTAGATCATGCAAAGCTGTGTCCACCGACTTCCTTTACTGTACGCATGCTGCGACATTGCCCAATTTCTTGGCTCAATTTTTGTTCGAATAATTACATCTACCATCCTTTCCAAGGTTTTCAACAGGAAGGATGATAGAGTTACAAGCCTTAGGTCCTTTGGACAAGCATGTAAGCTCTTTCCCGATTTCGGGATAAAGGGTACTCTGACCTCCTTCCATTTAGTAGGAATAAAGACCAGTTCCAGCCAGGGGAGGATGACTGCCGAGTCCTTTTGGATCTCTGCTGGTATAATCCGATCTGGGCCCGCTGATTTATAAGGCTTAAAACCGTTCAGCGCCCACAGGATTCGTTCCCTGTCCACGATTCCATATCTGTTGAAGGTGTTCCTCGATGAGCTCTAGGTTCCATATTATCATCAAAGCTTCCCGGAAAATGAGTCTCCATGAGAAGATCCAATGACGCCACACTTGAAGTTGTCCATGACCCGTCCGGTCTAATTAAATAACTAGGACTGGCTGGGTTAGTAATAGCATTTTCTTAAGGCGAGAAGTCTCAGGGACCTCTTCCACTCTACAACAGAAGCGTCTCCAATACCCCCTTTGTGCATTCCTCAACTTTATTTTGTACTTTCTTAGGTCCTCCGTATGGGAGTCCCAATCCCGAACCTCCCTTGTGTTCTTGGCTTTATTAAAGGCTATTCTACACGCCCTCCGATAGGTTCCCTACTCCGTGGTCCACCATGTTGGTTTCTGCCTGCCCTTAGGATTAAATGAAAGATTGTATGCCCTTGTGACAATATAAACCATGCAATCTAATTCTTCTACTGTTACCGGAAGTCCAGGGACCTCCAGCGGCAATAATTCCTCCTACACCTCCCCATATTTGTTCCAGTTTGTCCTCCTGGGATTCCTGAACGCTTTCCGGATAACAGGTTTAACGTTGAGGTTATATGTTACATATCGGTGATCAGAGAATGAGTGCTCCCTCGCCACTCTCCACCCCTTGAGCATATGAAAAATTGTTTCTGACGCAAAAGTCTCATCTAAAACCTCCTGTCGATTTAACAATAAATTTTGGTTCTCGTTCAATATTGCAAACTAAGAGGTTAGTATTTAATAAGTAATCAAAAAATAACTCAGCCCCTCGTTAATGTCTGTGCTTCCCCATTTGAATAGAATCTGATCTTCTCAGAGTAACTTGAGCATAATAATTTATACCCCTTAGTTCTGAGGTTCTTCGATTAACACTAAATCCTCATCTGACTTAGGCAGTCTGAGAACGAGATCTGCTGAGGCAGCTTTCGTGTGATGCAGGTTTATTTGTATAATATTAATCATTTACGTCTGCCTTACTCACCTTTTCTGCACTCCCTGCGACGGGATAGTGCCATCTGGCTCGACGCTTCGGACACCATCCGCCTCTCGGCGAGGTTCGACAGAATGTGCCCATCAGACTCAAGAGAGAAGAGACTACCTCCCTTCACCAAACTCTCCCGCTGGGTCCGTTCATCGTCGCTTCCAGGCTGGCCTTCCGCGCCCGTATCGCCCTCATCTTTCTTATATACTAAGAGTGATAGACCGAAACCCGAAGTTAATCACTCAAGCTCATCACAAGCCCGGGATTCTTTATTGATTAGCATGATTGCCAATCTAAAGCCCTCCTTAGCTCCCTCTTGCTTTACAATTCTCCAATCTTCCGTTGGAAGATCGGGATTACTGGCCCGACCTATCTCAAGGATCTCCTCTGGCTTGTCCGGCTCGGTTGGTAAACAGACGCACGCCTGCTCTGTCTGATTTCCCTTTTGCAGATTGCCTCAAGTCTCGCGCCCTGCCACACCTCGCCTACTTTCTTTATAGAGATCGACGGATCTCTGGTCCGAGCACGCAGTTAACTTCACGCGCCCCTGGTACTATCCCGCATCTCTACAGGATGGGGGGAGGGTCCCAAACTTTCTCTCAGAATCCACAAAAATATGGAGTTTAGTGCATTATATATAGGGTGGGCCAAATAATTTTTTTTTTAAATGAAATAAAACAAAAAGTTCTCAATAGTTTTTCAAATTTATTTTTGCATTGTAAAGAACAATCCTTCCGATTAATTATGGAATACTATTTCATTCATATGACTGCCTCGGCTGACCTTGACGTACCCCATACGGTGTTCAATTTTTGATCACTTTTTCGATGGTATGCGGCATTTTGTCTTCAATGGCAATGCGAATATTGTTCTTGAGAGCGTCAATCGTTGCTGGTTTATCGGCGTAACACTTATCTTTGACGGCACCCCAAAGATAATAGTCCAACGGCGTCAAATCACAGCTCCGAGGCGGCCAAATTACATCAGCTTTTCGGCTGATGTTTCGATCTTCAAAGACAGTGCGCAAAGATCAATTGAAACGTGTGCTGTGTGGCACGGAGCACCTTCTTGTTGAAACCAAATGTTGCCTATGTCCTCCTCTTCAAGTGCCGGGAACAAAAAATCGTTTATCATGGCGCGGTAGCGCTCACCATTGACAGTAACGGCGGCTCCTTGCTCATTTTAAAAGAAAATTGGCTACAGCATCAACATTTTCGGGTGTACGCTTGGTTGGCTGCTTGATTCGTGTTGGTTTATTAATTATCAAGCCTGTTTTTTAACTTTATTCACAAATTAACGCACATATGGAGCTCGCGCCGCTTGGTTTCTTCTGAAAACCGCACGCAATTGTCGCACACA
The DNA here is from genome assembly GCA_963691935.1 of Nephrotoma guestfalica. Lineage (NCBI taxonomy): Eukaryota > Metazoa > Arthropoda > Insecta > Diptera > Tipulidae > Nephrotoma > Nephrotoma guestfalica. The sequence goes on from OY829914.1 coordinate 233,554,296, forward strand.
TTCTGCAACATTACCATGATTTTCGAAGTAATGTTCCAATATTTCCCAGCGTTGTTCAAGCGAATACACAACCATTTTCGTTCAGCGGAAGGATAAAACTAACTTTCTGTCAAATCAGAAGTGACATAACCCTTACCATACTCAAAATAACCGCTAGTTCAAAAAAAAGTTAGATGGTCCACTCTGAATACAACTTTCTACTTCTCCGGCGTGTGTCAATGACGGCTAGCACCAGCACGTGCTCCTTTAGGATCTCACTGAATAGCTTCGGTTTTTGATGCTTAGGTGTACCCGATATCATGTCTGTTTGCACCTTGCTTCGTATGCTGCCGCCCGCTTCAAGCTCATCCAGGGACCTCTGTCTTTTAGACCCAATGACCCTTTCCGAGCTATCGCAGCCGACATTTTTCTTAGCCATGCTACAGATTCTTTCTGTTCAACTGTAAGCTGCCCCTCAGGGATCGCAGCCAGTTTCTCTAAAATTCTATACGCCGACTGTCTTCATGTACCGTCGCTTCGCCGGAGGGATCTCTCTCAATCCCCCAGTATTTTGTTTGGCGGTCCCGCTTCCTCCTGGCTTCGATGCCATGATGTCGTTTTCCCTTGCCACTGATGAGGGGTCTCATCTTTATGGTTAGAGTTACTCTCCTTTTTTGTACTTTCCCGTTTTTTGAGGGTCCCGGCTCTGTTCATGACAGGGCTTTGTTAAATGGGCTCCAGCCTAGTCGATCATCAGCACGGGTTGCATGACACCTTAATCCGGCCCATTGGCTCACCGAGTACCGCGGCCCCCGGCGCCCCTTCCCCCTCCAACATTCACCAGCCCATTCAGCCATTCATATGGACATACCAAACAGAGAGCGCAGTAGCAGAGCTGTAGTTGGGGCGGCTTATTTAATTCACCGCTAACCTAACTATCGATAGGCCGTCCACTATCCACCACCTGTGACCCCCGATAGCTGCAGCCCGCCACGTTTAATGTTAAGGAATGGTTTGATTCTATATTTCAATAAAAGTAGTGAAATCAATGGTGATTTCGTAATGTTATATTTTCGATAAATTCCAAAAAAGTGTTTAAAGAAGGGTCATTTGATCCCTCATGGTAGGTTTAGTGTTAACTAATTCAAAACAAATATTTTACACGAGACAGATTTTATTGGCAACTTCATTCAAAATATTTTAATAGACTATATGACTATATGCAGATTCTAACTATGCACTATTATTAATTCTTGTCTTTCATTTCTTTTGCAGCATTCAAACCAAGTAGTTTATAATTAAAAAAGCAAAATTGTATTACAATTCAAAAAATGGGAACAGGTCATTGTTTTTGGGCCATATTCTATTTTGCATGCTTGTGCAGCGCATCACTGTAAGTATTATTTTTGTTTGACCTGATTTTACATTTTATGCGGATGCATATTACAATTTTACATTTTATTATACTTTATGTGTGTGCCAGAGCGAATAATGCAAAAATAAATTTTCGTGAAAAAGAGAAGAAAATCCTTGATCAAATATTGGGAGCCGGGAAATATGATGCTAGAATTCGACCGTCTGGCGTCAACGGTACTGGTAAGTAAAACCAAATTTATAATTTGTATTTTACATTTACATTCTTTTGTTTTTATTTGGTTTTATTGTTTAAATTTGTTTAATATTATTTCCATAAAATACTAAAAAAAAACTTTATTATATCAAATTTCGATAATATATTGTATAATAACAAATATATAGTTAAGAGTTAAACCAACATAAGTGACACAATCTAACTAACATAAAATAGGATTTTATGTTGACTAACATACGAGTACATTAAAAAATTTTGACGTGCAAATAAATTTAGAAAATTTTAAAAACAGTCTATTTAAAATTTTTCTAATTTTATGTGCCTTATGATATGAATCGAAATGTAAGCAGTGAGTGAGATAAAAGTAATGAACTTTATATTGTCTTTGACAATGTACCGTTATAATATATATTTATATAAGAGAAATACAAGATTTATTTATTATTAAATTATTATTTAAAAATATAAGTATTTGATGACAAAATTATGGGGGATTTGGGATTAATTTGGTTCATTTCTTGTCGAAAGAGGAATTCGGTTTATCTGTTCACACATTAAATACGTACGAATATATTTTCATCTAATCTATATATTAAACAAACGAAAATCTAATTTGGTTTATATACTGGCGAAAGGTCGAAATTGTAGTAAAATTTTATAACAACATCCTAATTAATCCCATCCTTTCTTGCTCTTTAATTAATATTTTTATACGTATAATTTGGTTTTTTGTGTTTCATAAAAAATATTTTTGAATAAAAACGACACAGCAATGAGATTTCTGAAAATAAAGTTTAACCCTTCATTTCATAAAAAAAAAAAAATACTTAAGTTAAAAAAAAAGATTAGAAAAATAAAATTAGAATTAGTTCTCACCAAGTCCAAATTTTCAGTTTTTATTTTTTTTTTTATATATATTTGATATGATAATATTAAAAATAGAATTTAATGATCACAATATTAATTAATATTATAATTTTTTTGTATTTGTAAATACTTCAATAGAAATATTTTATAAAGTATTTTCAATTAGAAAAAAGGTCATTGAATTAATTAGATTTTAAGAGGAGTGAATTTTTTTTTAAAATGTTTTCTTTCACACGTAGTAAGCCCACGCAATATTCCTTAAAACAAAAACATGGTTTGCCGACTCACTCTCACAAAGATATTACACACAATAATTGAAAATTAGATTAATCCGATAAATAAAGTATTTTCAATATTACATTTAATTGAAAATACTTTGTTCATCTGGTACTATTTATATTTTTCATTTATACTACGCAACGTTTATAAATCAAAAAAAAAAATGGCATAAAACACCAATTAATTATTTTATTAAACAGTCATTTTTTTTTTAAATATGGCCAGGACAGTGTAACGTGGAACTGCTCGGCCGCAAAACACCATTTTATCCGCATAATATAATAATATTTTTTCAGAATTTTATTTTTCAAATGATTTCTGCCATATATAAAACATTTCTAGCTGCTTTATTTCGTGCGAACATCAAAAAACATTTTTCATATAAAAGTGATTTTGTGGTCGCCATTTAATCACATTTGTATGTTAAAAATGTTTTAGTTTTTGTATATGATATAGGAGTTAGTGCGACATCCGTTTAAATAAATATATAATTTAAAAAAAAAAACGTTAATCCATTGCTCACCGGACACAAACTTATAGGTTTATAGGGCAATCAACAAGGCAATTTCCATTTTCTATGTTCAAAAAATATTTTTTTTTCTACGATTAATTTTTTTTTTGTTCTTAAACGAAAATTAATGTCATGGTATAGCATCATCCAATTTCATTATTATTTTGAAAAGGCCTTAGGTCTAAGGTCTTACGACTATCAACATTTCATACGTGAGTCACAACGAGTGAATCCATATTTCGCTCAAAATTAAAAAAAAAAACAAATAATTCCGAAAACGAATAAAATTAATAATTCCGGCAAATTTATAAAATATTCATGTTCAATTTATAATTTATTTAGTTAATATATTTAATTAATTTCTTTTTTACATATTTCTATTTATCATATTTTAAGTTTAACATTTCTAATTTTGATTCCTGAAATGAGCTCTAAGAAAACGAAGAGTACCTAACGTTTTATCATTTAGTCGGGATCGTACTTTTGTTGAAAATAGGCAAGTAGGGCGTCCTGTAAGGATTGCTGAACCCGAACTTCATCCAATTAGTTAAATTCGAAATCTGAATCAGCGGAGTCCATACCTACCAATTAAAAGTGTAGCTACACAAATTAACTAAACAGTGTAGTGTACACAAAAAACATTTTTAAAAGTGTATGAAAATAATCTATAATTAACATACAATTAATTTATCCATACAATTTAATTTAACATACAAGTAAAATAAAGTATCGATATTTAAATGCCCCTAAATTTATGCAACTTGTCAGTTTTTAATAAGTTTGAGTACCATAATTTCATGTGGGTAACTGCAGCAAGAGAACTTTGAATTTCAAAATGAAACTTTGCATACCGGTTAAGCCCAATTTGTGCTAATTAGTGCTCACGAGCAAAATTAGTGATAGTCCAGGAGCCGAATAAACGGGAAAAATAAAACCCGACTTCTAGAAAAAACCAGAAATAATTTAAGTCTATATTTAACATTGACCAAAGGCGATATCATAGAAATACGATTTTCATAAATTTTCATTCATAAATCAGGAAAAACAAACTTGCCCCTAAAAGATACTATATTAAACAAACAAAATACAGAGGTATAGCATTCAATAATATTTGTGTTGAACAACAAATTAAACAACAGAAAAAAATGTTTTAAAATCCAAATCATAAGCAATTCAGATAGCATATTCCTGTCAGGTATGTTCATTGCCATCCTAAAAATATAGTGGCTAAATTTGTGCTAATCCAGAATGGGCCCAATTCCAATGAACAACAACGACCATTGAATCAACAGTTTTCTGACAAAAAGTGATCTAGAAACCAGTGAAGTTGGCACTTCTGATTACATATTCCTATCAAGTATGTTCATTGCCATCCGCAAAACATATTGGCTGTATTTCATGATATCTAAATTGCTTATGACTTGGATTTTAGAATATTTTATTTCTATTGTTCTATTTGTTACGCTATACCTCTGTATTTTGTTTGCTTAATATAGTATCTTTTAGGGGCAAGTTTGTTTTTCCTCGATTTATGAACGAAAATTTATGAAAATCGTATTTCTATGATAAGCACAAATTTTGTCAGTTTAACCGCCTTTGGGCAGTGTTAAAAATAGATTTAAATTATTTCCGGTTTTTTTCTAAAAATCGGGTTTTATTTGTTTCGTCTTTCAGGCGAAATTTGAAATTTTCGTTTCCCGTTTTTTCGGCTCCTGGACTAGAACTAATTTTGCCCGTGAGCACTAATTAGCGCAAATTGGACTTAATCGGTATGCAAAGCTTCGTTTTGAAATTCGAATGTTTCCCTGCAGCAGTTACCTTCACCATAATTTCATATAATTTACTTGCTAAACTTTACTTATACTATTTATATGTGTAAAATGAATTAATAAATTTATTTTATTTTTTGTAATCCATGCAATCCCAGAAAAGGAAGCACTCCCTGCTCTTTCGCGGTTGATTTTCCCGTCTTACGCAATTCCTGCCAAATCGAAGACGTACGGCTACAGGACCGATTTAAGTTGCCAGCTACGCATTGCATAGCTCCATGCCAACCTATAGTACTGGAAATGGACGATGGGTCGGCCCATGAGCTTTACACGCCGATAGGAGGTCGTAGTTGTGTTCCTTTTAATCACAGATCGTAATCTATTGATGAAAATTTCCTTTTGCACCCTGCCCCTATCGGGATTCGAAGCCGGTACCTCCTGATACAAGCGCCAAAGCTTTAACCTCTGTGCCATTTGGTCGGTTAATAAATTTATTATTTTTCATTATTGCTGATATAAACATTGTATATTATAATAAATTAATAAACAGTTATTTTGGACACACTTTTTATTTCGTAATTTGCCATCTAGCGACAGTAAATTACCAAAAAATAGTCGTCATTGTGGCGAAAAACAAATTGACGTAATTTTTCGAGCGATAAGAATCGAAATTTTTAATATTTTTAAACCAAATTTTACAATTCTATGTTATTTCAATTCAAGACTATCTTGATAATCATGTATTGGGAGTTTAACTTATTTTTTTGTATTTTTTTGCATAAAAAACACGTTTATTTCTAAGAAATGGTAAATTTTATTTTAATCAAAATATTTTCCATCGTTATTTATGACTTTCGACCATCTTTCTGGTAATTTATGGATTCCATCGAAAACTAATTGTTTGTCTTTTGATGGGATCCATTCGTCGAGCAATTTTTTGAACTCTTCGTGGTTTTTGAAGTGCTGGTCTTGAAGACCGCTTTTCATTGATCGAAACGAATAGTAATCTGATAAGGTACAATCTGGTGAATACGCTGTTTGTTGGCTTGAATCGGACGTTTTTCGTTCAATGCATGGTTCAAATCTATCAATTGTTGTTGGTGTTCACCAGTAATAGTTTCGTTCGGTTTTAACAGCTCATAGTAAACTTGTTACATAACCTTACCCAACATAACCTTACTTCTACGAAAGCTTCGTTTTGCTGTTGATGTGCATGGTTCGCCTGGATGAACCCATGATTTTTTGCGTATAGAGTTCTTGTAGAAATCCATTTTTCATCACCAGTCACAATTTGAGACAAAAAAAGCTAGCTTCGGTGTCTTGTAAGCAAAGAATTGCAAACCATTAAACGATTTTCAATGTTGGCTTCAGTCATTTCATGTGATACCCCTCATTTTCCTTCTTTTTGAATCATTTTCATGGCATATAAGCGTTTGCTTATGGCTGCTTGAGTGACATTTAACTGTTCTGCAAGTTCTTTTTCTGTTTGAGCTGAGTTTTCGTTCAATAATGCTTCCAATTTTTCATCTTCGAATTTTTTTGATTGATCAGAACGTTCTTTGTCACGGACATCAAAATCACCACTTTTGAACCGTTTAAACCAGTTATCGCAAGTCTGTTGAGTTGGTGCATGTTCACCATAAGTTTCTTGAGGCAAACGAAAACTTACATCAGCTTTTTTGTTTGATTAAAGCAAAAAAGTAATGCTTCCCGCAAATACTGTTTTGGTGGTACGAAATTCGATATGTTTAAACGGGATTAAAAATATGTTGAATACGCTTTCACGAATAATGACAAAGTGAATTTTAATGTGGAATGTCTCTCTGGAATGATTAAATTTTGATAATGGCCATTTTTTTCGTAGAGTGCTTATTTTTCGAAATATTTGAAAGTTTCAGCTTGAAAAAACCACCTGGTATATGCCAAAACCATTTCAGAAAATGAAAATTTTTTCGAGTTACTCGCTATTGAAATCGTGATACGTAACATTACGTCAACAAATTTGATGCTGCAAAGTTACAGAACAAGTGTCCCTTTATAGTGCCGAGGTACATTTTATGAATACCATTTTAGTACATATCGGAAATTTTACAGTTACAGAGCTTACATACAGTTGTTGAATTAGGCCATCAGTTTGACCTATATATTATGCAAATATTGTAGATTAACAGAAAGTGTTATTCCTTTTCGATTAATCAGAACTGCTAGCTCTTTTTTCAATTCCAAGCTTGTTTCATCGTCCTCGCATAAAGTAACCAACATAGTTGAAAATGTGGCATCGGTAGAGATTAAGTTAGCATCTGCTAATCAAACAAAAATAAATCTGAATAAATCTGAATATTGCACCTTTTAAAAAGCGTTGTAAAGCTGTAAGCCCTTTTCATAATGTGATCATCCATTACATGTTTTAGTAGCACTTCATTTTTTACGGGAGAACGTCAAAACCTTTTAACAATATTTCGAATTTTCATGATTACTGTATGTAAACTAAAATTTTCTGTGATTCTAATTTCTATGATTTCATTATGAATTTCCAACTTTTCCACTCGCAAACCTTCATCATCATCAGCATGATTTTCTTCTTCCAAATCTGATTCTATTTCACTTTCAATATTTTCCTCTTCATAGTCTTCTGTTATATTTAGTGATTTTTTCTTATAAGGACATTCACAATTACAATTTGAATTGAACGAGCGAAACACATAATATGCTGCACCTATTTCCCCTTCTTTTGAATTTTTCCCATAGCATGTAAATGGTTGGAAATACCTTGGCGAGTCGTGTTTAATGTCTCCACAAGTTGACCTTTAGTTTGCATCATCTTCATCCAATAATGTTTGCAGCTAGGTGTCTTCAAAGGTTTTTTGGTCTTCCGGAACGCTTTTTGTCCTTAATGTCGAAATCGCCACTTCTGAAGCGTTTAAACCAACCTTCATACGTAGTTTTCGATGGTGCATGTCCGCCGTAGGCCTCCTCAAACAAATGACGGGCTTGAGATGCATTTTTTTCAAGTAGCAGAAGAGCAAAGCTTCAAGCAAATACTGTTTGTTTGGCATAAAACTCAACATTTTCGTTCTTAGAAAAAATATTTTTTCGTTGCGAATGTGCTGGTATTACAACTGGTTATCGTTAACAACTTACTGTCCAGGCTATGAACAAAGGGCAACTTCTGATATAAACGACAACTAGATGTGTCATATTGTGATATTCAATAAATTTAAAAATACGTGTCTATCGTTAGACTTCTGACAAACACGAGCCCTTCCTAGATTATTTTCCATGACTATCATCAACATTTTTTGTGATAATGCTGCTATTTCAGCTTGAATGTTATCCTTTCGGTGTAGAAGATTAACTTATTTATTAATGTAAACTTCAGATTTCAAGCCCCACAGGTAAAAGTCAAATGCAATAAACCCTCAATTTTTCTCAAATTTTACGTATATTAGTCATCTAAACATTATTTGAAAATTTCATCTAATTGTGATGCGTAGTTTAGGAGATTGGCCGGTTCCAAAAATTGGAACAACCGTTGAAACACTAAAATATTTTTAATTTTTTTTTCATATTTAATAAATAAATACTTAACAATTCTGAATATTTTAATATTTCAAAACCGTTTTACTTTTTGCTGTGGAGCTCCGTGAACATTTAAATGTCGTGTTTTTTTTACAGATAGGATGGTGCTTTTACTTACTATTTCCTATTTTAGTTATATCGTGACGCTGATTCGATAACCTAAGGTTTTCATTTTCTGGCCTTTTCTGTTACACGTTTGTTTATTTCTGGGTTAAGTTGATATCGAATGGAGTGGATAACAATGCCAAAGTTACTCTAAGCATTGGAAACTGCTACATCTATACAATTTACAAATAAAGGCCACCACCATTTCTTCCTTTTTATTTTGATTCGATACGGCAAAACAAATCTATCGAAAAGATCTACTCTGCCCATTCCCTTATTGTATCAAAAGCAGTTTGATAAAATGCTCGATCTTTTTTTTCTAATCTTTCATCCAGATCAATGGACATGAAAAATTATCGAAATATACCCGAACATTCTCTGGGGCCTTTCGATATTTCGTAAAATATTGCATACCACTTTTTCACCAAGTCACATTTCTGGATCAAAGGATTCATTCTTACCACCATTGATTGATTCGTCCATTGACAAGTTGTGTGCAAAAATACCAAACTTCGAACCGTTATTCAATATCTTACTCGTATATGGTCGCACTTTATAAAATTTGTGTTGTTTTAAAGGAACATCTGGGATACAGGTTGATGGCCAGAAAATAATAAAATTCTCAGAAAGCGTTTGAAATATGGAAGAGTCTGTTTGATTTAGGAACAAATTTATACGGTATCATCAAAAAATTCGTGGAATAGGTCAACAGGCGATTTTCAACCTACACATTTTTTAAATCTTCTGTTTTTTTGGAAATATTTTCCGTTTTTTTTAAATTGTATGACTTCTAAATGAAGGAAACCCACGTATTATCTAGTTATATTCGTTTGTTTTGAACTGTACGGCTTAGAGGAAGTAAATCACCCTCGTTTGTGTCTACAATTTCTTCATCACTTATTCCACCTAGGTCTTCTGGAAGCAAAATTGCTATATAAGGCATCTCCTCTTCATCTCAATGTTCTTCAGTCACCTGTGCATTTCTGCTATCGCTTAGGCAAAAATATAATATTGTTTAGCCATCTAACAAAAGTGGTTTATACCGTTCTTCAATTTTTGAACGCAATATTCAAACGTTATACCCCTTTAGGTGTCCTTTAACTACCACTAGATGACAAATTTTCAAACATTTAGATTTTTTCAATTAATTTTTTAAAAAATTAATTAAAATATTGCGGAGCACCGCAAAAATCAACTGAGTAGACTTAATTATTTCACTGTCACTAAAGCGAATAAAAGGGGAAGCCCAATTAAATAAATGACATTGGGCGTTATACTCAAATACAGATGTCACTCAGTAAAGATAATGAATGAGCCGGCCAATTAAAATAACCGTATTATTAGGCGGTTTGGAAAAATTTCCCTCAGCATGTCAGCAAATATACGAGCTCATTATGACTTGGGAAGTCACGCCTCACCAAATTGTTACCTTTTTAGGGTGTAAGAGTATGCATTGAATTTGCCTTCATATCGACCCTAAAATCTGCAGTTTTGTTTATTAATAGTTCAATTTAGCTGAAAATAAGCTTCGTCCGACATGATTAATTTTTTTGGTTAGCTTTAAAATCATTTCACAGTATTCACGACGAAACAGATGTAAATCGGCATGCATTATTCTGTGCACAGTTGTTACTAAAATCCCCAACTCTGTGGATCGACGCCTTAAAGATGTTTGATGATCTTCTTCCATACTTGCCATCACATTAGTTTTGGAAAAATCCTGTCCTCTTATTACCAAACGAAAGACTCGAAACAAGCCTTTTTGAGTTCTGATCTTAAAAAACTTGGGAAAACTGTGAGAAGACTCAAATGACCGACCAAATGGCACAGTGGTTAAAGCTTTGGCGTTTGAATCGGGAGGTACCAGGTTCAAATCCCGATAGAAGCAGGATGCAAAGGGACTTTTCATCAACAGATTACGATCTGTGATGAAATGGAACACATCTATGACCCCCTGTCGGAGTGCAAAACTCATGGGCCGACCCATCCTCCATGCCAGTATAGGCTGGCATGGAGCTATGCAATGTGCAGATTGTGATAGAATCGGACCTATAGCCGTACGTCCTCGAATTGGTCGACATTGGCGTAAAAGTATGGACGGAAAAAGCAAAACCGCGAAAGAGTTGGGAGAGCCTTGGTTCCAGAACAGATTGCACTGATAATAAAAAAAGAACTCAAATGTAAAGCCAAACGATCTAGCCGTCAGGTTGAATGGGATAATTTTTGAGCATGAGGTCATCATTAACTTCTGCGTAGAGATTGATATAGTCTGCTTTATGTGGATTTAGAGTAGTCTAACAGACAGTACGCTTGTCGTTCGCGACATTCTGCATTTGAGGTTATTCTCCTTCCCATTCTATAAATTAGGTGGTCCGGGTGGAGTCTTTATAGCTGAATAAGCATTGATTTTGTCTCATTCAGGATCAGTTACTTCTACTCTTTCATGCATTCGCCGCTTTTAGCCATCTCTGTTTAGGAAGGCTGTCGCCAGAGATGTGTTTTATCACCTCTCTTGTGGTGAGTGTTTTTTCATGAATTACTTGTTAAACATAAATCTGGCCTTACTGCTCAAAGCTATACTGTTGAAATAATCGTTTGCTTAATGTGCTATCTGGCTTAATGTTGTGCCTTGAGAAGGGATTGTACGTTAACGCATCTAAAACCAGTCGCTAGTCTTTACTAGACGTAATAATATGGGCGAACTGTTCGCTCCTTCTCTTTTCAAGGAGACGATGGCCAGATTTGACATAGTAAAACATCTTAGTGTAATTCAAAAAGCCACTGCAAACTTGGAGATTGCCTCCCATTATGCTGATGTTCATTTACAAATCTTTGGTTGTGGTCAAATCAGCCTTTTGACTGCACTGCATTGCTGCATGGAATATTGTTTGATTGCAGGATATACACAAATCTTCAATCAGCTATATACCATAGTTCTTCAATACCAGAAATCATTATGGTTAATGACAAATTGCTACCAGAAATCGCTTTCAATAATTCTTTTTCGGTGGTTTATCCATCGAGAGATTCATGGATGTCTCAGAACTTCAATAACTGAGCGGTTGCTAGCTCATGCCGATTTTGGAACCTATTTTCCTTTACATAATCTACGACCTCATGGACGTCTAACCGAGCTGATAGCACTCACACGGTGTACGATTGAATCGAATTTGAAAATCTGTGCTCAATTCTTTACGGAATGTGTTGACCACTTCCAAATTGGTTAAGGACTGTAAATATTTTATTAGCCTTTTAAACTCCATTTACAACGTATAGGGATTGTTTAAGATTGCTTGTGTAACAACTGCTTTAAAAAGGACGATGACAGCATTCACTTTGTTTATGGTGGTTCAGCTTTCGAGGTAGCTCGGTCCCAGTTTATTAACTATAAATATCTCAATGTAGAGTATTTGCTGTCTCTGCCCTGGTTCAGCTTAATGTAGTTTGCCAGAGCAGCCGAGCACATTTGCGTGTTATGATGTAATATCCTCCTGTAACTCACGAGTCACAGAAAAACGAGTTGAAACGTATTTAAACTGAAATTGAAATATTGTTGATTTTTTATTAAACTAAAATGATATAAATAATTGCTTATAGGGTATCAAAATTTAACTGATTAGATTAATCAGTTGGTTTAATATTGCGACTTTGATATGCCAATCCCAAATGTTTCCAAATAAAATGACGCCTAAATGTTGACTGTATGTTCTTATATTTTAAGAAAAACAATATAAAGTGTTTTTGCGTTCAACCAAAGAGTATATTGTTAGAAAGAGTAACGAAACAATAGAAATAAAATTGTCATATATTATCATAATCATGACCATTAATTTATCTTTTTTCAATTGTTCTACAGATAGTAAATACCGATTAATGTAAATTGCGCATTATTACACAAAGCAACGTTGCTACATACTTTCAGTATTTTTGAAAATTAAAAAATTAAGAAAACTTTTTGAACTTTGATAATTTTTGTGTTTGTCTATTTGCCGATTTGAACCTATCCCGTTTACTCGTATAATTCAGATTTCAGTTAAATAAAGAATACAAATAAATATTACACTTCCTCTGGCGCAGTAATGGACTAACGTTAAAAATAAATCCCAACAAGAAAAAAAAAATTAATGGAGTGCTGGCACAAAATTATTTTAAGGGGTGGGCACACGATTGGCAAAGGAATGAAATTTAAAAAAAAATACCAGAATTCACAAGCTATGTAATTGACAATTATTTATATATGAGATGGAGGGTTATCCATAATTATACAAAATTTGAATTTATTCGGTTTTATATCAAAGCATTCAAAATATTTTTTATTTAAATTTTATGCTAAATCCACCCGAAACACCCCCCTCTTATTAACAACAAAAAAATAACGACTTTGTAATTCTGTCCCGAACATACATTTTTTTGTTTGTTTTTTGCATAAAATTTCTATAAACTAATTCAACATTAAACAAAAAAAAAATTAACAAAAAAAATTATTCGCTATTTATATACAAAAACCAAAATAAAAAAATTTTCGCATATGTATACTATAAACAGATGGCCCAGCTGTGGTCAGAATCAATCTTTTCGTTCGAAGTATAGCGACTATAAGTGATATAAAAATGGTAAGTTTTATCACAAAAATCTCAAAAACAAAAAATAATAATTTAACTAAAAAAAAAATAATTGATAATTGAATTTTCAAAGTTACATAATTTATTTTCCTTTTGATTGATTTTTTATTTTTGTTTTATTTATTTAACCAATATTATAAATAATACAATTTTGTTAATAACCGATAATAATAATAATTAAAAAAATCGCAATAAATAAGAAAATATCAGTTAAATTGTATAACGATTTATGTTAATTGATAAACTGGATGAATTATATGATTTTGTTTTTAAATAAACATACGGATGGAGTTACCTACTCTCGTATAAAAGTTGGATCAAAATAAGTTTAGATTTTTTAGATACGCAAGCAATCGTTTCAGTTATGCTCGATAATTGTTTTCTATATAACATATAGGTGACTTGTATAAATTATAGTGACATAATATACATTTTTGAGATGTTTTTTATTTTTGAATACATTTATATACATAATAGAGTTTTGTCTTTCTAGAGTAATGTTTAATTTAGAGATTTTTGTTTTTGTATACGATTGTTATCGGATGAACTAGAACACCTATTTTTTTAATGGCCATATACATATTTTAATATACATATTATATCAAAAAATAAATAAAATTTTGCATGAACTGTCGCGAATTGATGGATTATTGTATATGTAACAGGATACACAGCTATTTATATATATATAAAATTGGACAACATTGATTTGTAATATAAATATTCAGTAAACATCAAATTCAATGACAACAACAAACACCCAATGTCTATCTCAATACAAATAAAATAAAATGACATCCAAATAATGTATTTGTAACAAAATACGAAAAATAAAGTTGGCAACATTGTAATTTAATAATTACCAACGAACATAAATTTCGCTGCCATTATGCCAAATTATACAGTTTACAAAATTTTCATAAGGTTTGGTAGTTATCAGAATACAATGTTGCCAAGTTTACGGTAAGCTATTTACCTCCTATTAGGCATAAACAGGAATTCACGCTTCCAGCACATGTTTAAAATTTTTTAAAGAACCCATAAATCGATATACAGTTTGGTTTGAAAAAAGTCGATATGCAGATTACAGACATATTAAAGGTCGGTAATAAATATCAGACCGGAAATGTCGATAAAGCAGATAAACATAAATGTTTTAAATCAACAATTTTATTTTGTTTAATTGACAAAAATATTCAAAAATTCAAAATTTTCGTTCAATTTGCTTTATTACGTTTTCGGTTAGATAAGATTTGGTACGCCTATGTAGTGATGAGCATCTAACGTGTCATATTTGAAAAGTATTTGAAAAAGTGCCTTTCCATATGACTATAATTGGAAAAAACGTCAGAAATCACTTTTTAAACGGGAAAACTAATCTAAATATATCGCGCACAAAATGTGAACATTTCTAAAAAATGACTGTTTAAAGTGTCATGGTGACACTGGTACGTTTAATAGTTCGTTTTACAAATGTGAATTAAATAAAAATGCAACAAATATTTTCAAATGATTAGTACTTTATTTTAGAGAGTACACCTTCCGATTAATAAGGCTAATACTATTTCATTCAAATGACCTGTATCTGCAGTACTCCATTCTGTCGACCCAATCTTTCAGTACATTTTTAATCATTAGAGCCTTTACGTCACCAATAGTCGCTTTAACAGCATTTTTCAAAGCCTCAACCATCTCTAAATGATTAGCATAACATTTGTCCTGGACGGCTCCCTACAAACAATAGTCCAACGGAGTTAAATCGCAGCTCCTAGGCGGGCAGTTGACGAGTCGATTGTATCGTTGGCTGTGAGAATTGAAAGAAAAGTCATGGACTGTTAGGTGTGGAACATGGTCTAAATGCATCATAATTCCACGAAAATTGGCCCTATGATGCATTTAGACCATACTATACACGTAACAGTCACTCGTTTTAGGTGTATTGGCTTCTCAATTGTTTTTTGTTTTCTGTGTCCCAAATACGACAATTTCGCTTATTCACATAACCTCCGGGGTGAAAATAAGGTTCGTCGGAAAAGAGAATTTTTTGGTAAAAATACTCATCCACTTCCAACCGTAAATCGACTCATTCAGCAATGGGAAAACGCAATGGATTGTTCTCGACGTATATCGATTCATTTCGTTCACTGAAATATCCACTTGTTCAAAATCGAACCAGAAGATGCCGTACCCTTTATTAAAAATTACTTTCCGGCATGAAATTTGAATTTGTATTATTGAAATTTTTCTGCTGGTATCTTCTGTGGATTTGTTACCATTTTGTAATTTTTATTCTGACAAATTTTACACAGCTTCACACATGACAATTGACCTTAAATTGTTTCCAGAGGTAACCGTCACTACAACGTTTCATTTGAATCCTTTTCCAGCCATGACACATTTATCAGTCAATTTTATTCAAATAAGCTTTTTACGGACTTTCCACATGAAAATTGAACTGAAATATTTTTCAGAGATTACCATTACTAAGTCCTATCATTTAAATGGTTTTCCAGCCGTGACACTTTAAACGATCAATTTTTAGAAATTTAAAAAATTTTTGTATCGGAATAATGATGATTAGATTATATCTGCATTATCGGCATTTTTCGGTTGGTTTTTTTACCAATTTAAAATAAACAACTGTTTCAACAACAACAATTCCAAAGCTCTTCACTTGATCAATGACCTGCAATTTTTTGTAGAGGTAACCATCACTAAGACCTTTCATTTGAATCCTTTTACAATTATGACAATTTTAAAAATGTTTTGCGTGCTATATATGGTATTTACACGAGTATTCCTGGACTTCCCACATGTAATTTTCCGAGGTAACTCATCGAACTATCTTGAGCTCTCAATGAAGCGTAGGAAATCCTTGACGTCCATTTTACTAAGGTCCGTCAAATCATTTAGGAGGGGAGCTCCAAAAAATTTTAGTCTACTATGTGCTAGACTTAGACAGGTGCAAATCAAATGGAGGACTGTTTCTTCCTTCTCTTCATCTTTGCAACTACGACAGTAACCATGTGAGGAGACTCTCATTATGCTTACATACTTATCTATGAGACAGTACGAGCTTGACGGACAACAAAAATGCGAATATCCTTGCAGATATTACATTATAGTTCAACCAGTCAACGGCTTCCCTTATCGCGATTAGATCAGCTTGAAAATCGCTGCAATAATCTGGGAGACGATAAGAGATGTTTCCATTTAATTCTTCACAGAAAACCCCATTCCCCCCGAACCTGCTCGACCATCAATGAAAAAATTAACATTTTCAGTATTCAGAAATGGTTTTCTCAACCAGTCCTCTTTGAATGTCCATCTGAAGAGTTTGTATTTCCTTGAGAGAAGGATCAATTCAATTTTGTATGGATCCACATTAAAACCGCAACTGTTAACCCAATTCTCTTAAGGTGCTAGCATATTTACCGAAAACACCGATCACAACATAATCCGCATAAGCAACCTTAAGGCGGTCGCATCCCTAAAGGTTTAATAATAGGTCATTTATGACCATGTTCCACAGAAGAGAGCATAATACGAGTTCTCCACCTTGTGGTGGCTCTCTACCCACAAATTTGCTATTGGAGGACCCACTCTGGCTGGTGGCCGTTACGAAACTGCTTTTAAGCATTTAATTTACCCAGCCCTTGAGCGACTCGTCAACGCACAGAGAGGTAAGTGCCTGGAATGACGTTGTTAAAGATCCCCTCTATATCCAGAAAAATATGATAAAGTACTCCTTACGTTTAAGGATATCTCTAATGGAGCAAAATCAGAGTGAAGGGTAGTTTCTACAGATTTCCCCTTGCAATATGCATGATGGAATTTCGATGGAATATTTGGGTCAATCGAATTGCTAATGTCGGCTTCTATCTGTTTTTCTAAAAAATTTAGTAGAGAAGAAGTTAAAGTTATAGGCCGAAGGTCTTTGGAACTGCAATGGAAGCTTTGTCCCGCCTTAGATATAAATATTACATTTACTTCATTCCATTTACCAGGAATGTGATAGAGTTCTTGGCTGCCCTTGCAAATAACTTCCAGCCAGAGTAAGGTTAAGTCAGTCGTTTGTTGGACATTTAGATATAATGTCATCGGTTCCTGCCGACTCATAAGGCTTAAAGCTATTTATTGCTCACATGAATTTTCTCCTGCCTATATAATCTGGCTTACAATGCCTGCGACTCTGTTGTCTCTATGCTTTTGTGGTGTGGATTCGTAGCTACCTGGAAAATTACGTTCCAGTTGTAGCTCCTAGGGTCTTGCACTAGCTACGGAGGTTTGGTCGTTGAAGAAAACTCGGAGTGGTGCGGGACTTATAGATAGTACTTTACGCAGACGTCTCAGCGGACTCCTGTTTCCAGCTAGGTCTTTTGATGGGTTTTGTCGCTCAATTTGGAGATGGCAATAATCAGAAAAGGAATGATCCCCCGATACCTTCCAATTCACTCACTATCCATAACGGTATCTGAAATACACGTGTAATGTCTAGTACTTGTTGTTTATTTCTAGTTATAAACGTAAGTACTAAGAATAAAATCAAGGAGTAACCCACCTCATTTATTCGCATCAGTGCTTCTCAAAATTGTATGATGTGAATTTGCAATGCTCTGGATGACTCCAATTTCTTGTTTCTGAGCCTTCTTTAATGAGCTTCTTAAAATGGCAGGTGGGATATTTTCCCTATCATGTGGAAGATAAGCGGATATCGGCCAGATCAATCTTAATGGTTGTTGTGACCACATCTGAATTACTGTACTTTGATATCAGAAAGAAATTCAGTTGATTTTTAGTAAACTTGCAAGAACGAATTTTACCTACCTTCTTCGCGTCTAGCAGTTTATATTTAGGAGTCATAAGTACAAGCACCCAGTTACCATTGACTTAAGGTTCTTGGACTAAGACATTGTATATCTCCTCTACTCTTATAGTTTGTGCATGACTGCAGCCGGTAGCTGCTTTAGGTTCAGCAGAGCCCTCCTCCTGCACTGCAGGTTCAGCAGAGTCCTCCTCTGACTGTAATTCTTCCTGGGATTATAAAGTAACCCCGTCGAAGTGTACATCTCCATGTCTATATGGAGGGTTTCTACCTCCTCACCCATTTCCATGATGTTCAGAGTGTCAAACGGGGCCCCTACCAGTATCGGCACTCTCAAGATGCCATCCTCCTCTGGGCCGTGACTGAGCTGAGTCCATATCTAATTAAACTATTCAGCGCAGCCAGCGACTCTCTATTTAATATGAAGATAACGGACCAATAATCAGATTTTGTTTCTTCCAACTTGGCTACTCTCCAGTCACCATCGGGAGTTCAGGATTGCTAAGTTGAAGCATTTCCAAAATTCCTTTTGGGTCGCTGGGTTCCGGTTTAATACAAGCTCTCGCTCTAGGTCTGTAGGGAATATCTTCTTTAGCGACTACTTCTAGACTAGCAATAGGGCAGAGTACCCATTGGCCATCTACATTCATCTTATACAGAGGTTTGTACAAGATGTCGGCAGGTCGGCACAAGATGTCAAATTGATGCGATTCTAGTACCTCCGTCGGTCTCGGAAAGCCGAAGTGGGGCCAGAGTTATTCATCATAAGTTTTAGGAAGGTGGATAAGGCCTTCTTCACCTTCCTCCATTTGCTGGACAATATATATCCGTCTTCGTGTGCTCTGTTAATGACAACCACCACTAAGCGCTCTTTTAGCACCTCATTGAAAGGCCTGGTTACCAATCTCTGCCTTTTAAGTAGAGCGCTTCCAGACGAACCCTGCTGCTTTGACCATTCTCTCCACCAACGGAATTTTGTTGAGCTTTGCTAGAGCTTTGCAGGCTCCTTGTCTGGTTTAAGTTGATACGAAAGGACCATCCTTGTTTGTGCTCATGTTCATAAAGATTGCATTCGAGCAACAAGTCTTACTCGTTTGTGTGTGCCATTTTAACGGTACGTCAAGGTAGCCGTGCCTAACGGCCAAAGTTCTTTGTTGTACCCATTATTTCATACGTCTTGCGACCAGGCCTAATGACCAATGTTCCACATTGGTTACATATGCCTTGGAAACCAGGCCAATTTCCCACCAGCATTAGTTTCCGGGTTTTTAAACACGCTTTACTCTTATTTTTTGTGATATTAGTTTCGTCCTTGTTTTATCCCACGAGTATGTGCGGAGATCCGTAGCACACAGATATGGCAGTTTGATCCTGTTGATGCCACGTATCTGATACATCGTTAGAGACTGTGCTAATACTAGTGGAGGCTGCATGATACAGAGCTGACACAAGTGCAACTTGTATTTCCTAGACAGCTTCACGTCAATACCTCCAGCGTGAGGTAAACGATTAAACAGACAGAATTCATTTTCTAAGTGCACCAGAATTCATTACAAAATAAATGGATTAGAATGGCCGATGTTGGCTTCCTTATTTAAAAAATGCTGAATTCCGAATTCCAACCCGAATTCTAATATAATCCGCTAAAAAATGGGCAAAAACTACAAGGTAAAGCCGTTATTACTCCTAAATCTACTCCTTTTTAAAATACGAGACTCAGATGGAATAGGGAATGCCATCTGTTTTGAAATGCAGAGACGTTGTCAACCTGTTTTATAAAACCTGACATTTTTCGTTTAAAGTCTCAGGTTGTAGGGATCCGTTTCAGTGTCAATTGTCAATGTCAATTGTCAGTGTCAATTGTTTACCTGGTGGTGCTTTTACCTGGCTTAATTGCATTACAAATAACAAATATTCACCTCATTATGTAACTTGCTCAGTGAATCCTAGCCAGGCCCCAGATCTGCTGGATGACGCATTCCAGTATGCTGGGAGAGGGAGTAAGTGTTTCCATTCCATTCCATTTTTTCGTGATAACGTATTGTCTCTTTATGCTACTCGCCCCGGAAAACAAATATCGTCGATTGTAAATCAAATATTAAGCACCATTTACATTTAGCGAGAATCTGCAGACGCATATTGCATATTACATAAATTTTAAATGAATATCGACATGTTAGTGAAATTTCACATCTGGTCATATTAGATGTAGATTGCACTCTTTGTGTCTCGGGATTCAGTGTCAACCTTTTAAGTAAATTAAAACTATAGGTTTCGTTACGGGTCGCGTTATCGTAAACAGTTTTAGTGTTTCAATTTAACCGTAAAACAGTTTATCTTGAACCCAATTTATCGTGGACATCATTTATCGAGTGAGCAATTTATCGTATGCCAGTTTATCGTAGTGTGTAAAATTGACCGTATAGAGCAGGATTGAGTGTAAATAAAAAATAAAAGTGTCTTGGGTTTATGAAATTTTATTTAATTCGCGCTTTTCTTAACCGATTATGATGGGATTGAGTGTGTTGGATGGAAACGGGTTTCTAAAATGATTTTTGGAAGGAGTTCTGGATTCTTTCATCTAAGCCAGACTTCGGTTATTTTCAGGAAAATGGCATTTGCTCTACGTTTTGTACAGATATTTTTAATGCGAGAGAAATTTTGTTGCGACCCAGGAACGTGGTCAATTTGATTAACCATTACACTTGCACATCTAAACAGGAAACTGTACATGCAACCACCAAATTGTAGAGTATAGCTAGCGCAGTGGTTCTTGTTCTATTGTTGTCTAGAAACAAAGTGTGTGGAGTTCTAACCGATGGCGCTAGGATGTATTCTGTCACCGCCTCCGATTTGATCATATTATTTTGATGTCGTGTTGTGGTATTTTGATCAAAAATATTGGGAGTTGACGCTTGAAGATGAAGCTTGCCTATATTTAAAGAGGTGGCTCCCGATAATCTCGTTTTAAAAGGTTCAAGTTCAATTCATTTTCACTTCCTCTTTTAGAATATAGTAAATTTGTTCAAAGAACAACTAAAATTTGTATTCGTTAGTTGATTTTCGTAATTTATTAAAATCGAGAATGTTTAATAGCATTATGTGGTTCAGAGTAAGGTCAATTCTTCTTGCCAGGGATAATACACTAGCTCGGACATCCCACAAGCTTATGCCTTTATACATGAAAATTTTTATAACTTGTTCAAGGTTTTCTATTAAAAATTTAAAATAACAGATTTCGGTGAAAACATTTTGAACAAGTTCAGGACACGTTACTTCTTAATGTTTACTTGGAAAAGCAAAATTTTATAAATTCAATTATCATAATCTGTCTCACTCAAAATCAATACAATTAGCCAAATTCCGCCCCAGGTGACCATACTCCACAAAATTCTCAAAAATTATTCCCATTTCCATACCTCAAATCTCATCATGATCGATTAATCAATGGCCGGGTTCCATACCAGAGGGTCATATTCTAGCACTTCTTCTAAAAATCATTTTAAAACCCCAGTTCCATACAACATACCCAATCTTTGGCCATATCCCAAAACTTCTTCCAAAAATCATGTTAGAATTACATTACCAAACCAACACACCCAACCTCATCAGGGGTTTCAATATGTTTTTTTTTAAGAAATACCATGGAATGTAAATCAAGAATTGCTTTTCCAACAACTTGGTCCATAATATCAAGGTGATAATGAAATCTTAGTTTTTAGTGCAGTTTGGACATTATTTAATCAAATTTAGTGAACTGAATCAACATCAAATAAAATCATCGAATACAATAAATCTATCATTTCGCGACAGAATCGAGCACCACCATCAAATTATAATACAAAACAATTTGATACACTCAAATTAAATTAAAATTCGTCCAGTTTTAATATTCATTTATACCTAATTTTGCAATCAAAAAATAATAATTGGCTGAAAAACAAAAAAAAATCTACCATAATTTAATTATAAATATATATATATACAAACACAGGGTGTTTCATATATAAAATAAAACCATAATCATATAGATTAAAATATGTTTCGTTTGTTTTATTTTTGTTTATGAATTTTTTAATTTAATTTATTTTGTTACAAAACTTTTTTAATTTCTTCATTTTGTGTTTATAATTTTCTTCGTTTTTTTACTGTAAAGCGCTTTTTCATTATTATGGAAATTTATTTATTTTCACAACAAAAATAAACTGACGTTAAAAAAAATTTTAAAAAATTCTATAATACTATATATTTATATTATAAAATAATAAATACTACTGCTGCTACATGACAACAGAAAGAAAATGAAAAATTATTTATTCAGCAAATTGTAATAAGAAGAAATTTGTTTTGTTAAAAAAATGGAAAACTTAATCAGATTTGGTATATAAAAACAACTAAAAGGCATAGAACCGAAAATTAAAATTGCGAATCAATAATTTAATTCTGATTGCTTATATTATTTTTAAATGTTTTCATATATATATTATCATATAATACATCATTTTTGGGAATTTTTATTAAAACCGCGGTATATTTTACGCTCATACTAAAGGTGAAATAATTTAATGCTTTACCCGAAACAAAGCTTTCCACAAAACAAAATACGTTTTAATACCCGTTAATTGAGTTATTTCATTTGCTGAACATTTTTTTTAAAAAACTAAATTTTATGACAAAAAATACGCTCGCTTTTCTGAACATTTTTTTATTAATATGAATCACCCTGTTATTTAATTATTACTCAATTATACTTTTTTTCTAATTGAAATTAATGAAAAAAAAATTAAATTGTTATAGACAAATCGCATAAATGACATTCCAAATCCATGAACTAATTTAATACCGTCTAATACGAAAACTAAGTTGTATTTTGGACGCACCCATAAATAATTCTGTATAACACGTAAAATTAGTATATGTTTTTCCCAAGCTTTCGTTTTACGCCAACTGAGTTTCGAGTTCGCAATAAAAAATTCGGAATTAGCGAAGATACAATTCCGTAATGAAAACGAGTTTAACAATTAACATACATTTTGGGGAATCTTTTGGCTTGAAATATGATTGTTGTATACAAAAAGAATACATTTTGAAACTATTAAATTTCGAAATAGTACTAAATTGAAATTGTAAATGAAGTAATTTAAGTTTTAAAGCCTTATTACTAATTTTAGCTACTCTAGTGGTCTAGAAAACTCTTGAATTTTATGAGTTTAGATTTATTATTTGCTCTGCTATCGTGCAGGATCAGTCTCCTTTAGAAATTAAAAACTCCAAATGGATGTATAAGCACAGTGAACAATGTTATCTCAAATCTTGATTCTTGATTTTTGGCCATATATACTCGCATCCCATTAGCCTGAAACAGAATTGATTATGAGCCAGAAATATTTTGAAGCAAACAATTTTTACACTTAACCAAATAATACCAATCCAGCCTAATTACGTGATTTGACCATAGTCGGTTCGGAAATAGTTAAATTATGCTCAGTTGACCAAATTCCAGAACTTGGCCAATCAATAACGTGGATAATGTTAATCTGGCCAAAATTTTTCAACGATCCGGTCGTATAGTATTTTAAATGGCTATTCCAGGTGTGGCCGTCGTTTCAGTTTATTAAAAGAAAACCGTTGAAAATAAACCCTCTTCTGGTTTAGATTTTTCAACGAGCCGATTATTGTAAATGGCGATTCCGTTTGTGGTAGTCCTCTACATTTATTAAAAGAAAATTTGTGAAATCTTCAATTTTTAAAATTAATTTCTCATTGAAACGTGGAACCGGAATGTTTAAAATGAATGAATTCGGTTAAAATTGGAGAATGGCCATTCCAAAATTAATGAAAATTCAAATTTTTTAATTCAATTTGTCAATCAATATCCTTTAATACTAATTCGCTTCTGGTCTAGATTATTCACGATGATGCTGAGGTCCTATACTAATTCTAAATGGTCATTCCAGATGTGGTAGCTGTCTGCGTTATACAAAAATATTCATTCAAATTTCAATTTATGATTTCAATTGGTTGGTCAATCAAGCATATTCCGCTATCCGTCTTCAGTTTAGATTTTTTAAACAAAGCGTGTTGTTTAGAGTAGAGTAGCTGTTCTAAACTTGGTCTAAACCCAAAACCAAACGTTGAATACTGACGCTCTCCTGATTTAAATTTTCTAAGGAACCGGGAGGTTTTTAGTAGCTGAATCTTTTATTATTGAAAAATGGCCTTTCTAAAATTAATGAAAATTTAATTTCATGGATTAAATCTGTCAATCAAAACCGTATAACACTAGCCCTCTATTTGTTTAGAATTTTTCAACAAACCATTATAGCCGTTAACTATTTAAAATGGCTATGTCAGGTGTGGTAGTCCTCTGCATTTATCAAAATAAAATTCATGAAATTTTCAATCAATAACGTTTAATACCTATACCTTCTTCTGGTCTAGATTATTCAATGATGCTGAGGTCCTATACTAATTGAAAATGGTCATTCCAGATGTGGTAGCTGTCAGCGTTATACAATACGAAAAATTCATTAAAATTTAAATTAGTTATTTAAAAATATTCCACTGTCCCTCTTCTGGATTAAATGTTTGAAACGAACCGTGTTTTTTAGAGTAGCCGAGATTCAAACATCGTCTAAATATAAAAAACAACATTGATGTTCAAGTTGAATCAGCATAGCCGAATTCCATAAATATGTTCAAAACTTTTAATAAAACACCAACCTCTTCCTACAATCTCAGTTTGGCCTTAATTTATAATATATATTCCCCTAAATGGTTACTAAGATAGTATTCATAAATCCTTAAAACAAAATTCGCCTAAATGATACGGCGTGCGAAGAAAATGTTTTGGAAATTTAAATACAGGAATACCTATGAAAATAATCAAACCAGTCCTTTGTAAAAATATCGGCCAAACATTATGCAAATGACAACAATTTTTTATAATACGAGCAATTAAAGGCACATTTTAACGAGTGTCCTCTAAGATTGTAATGTTTGCTAGATTGTTTGTTGTGTTTTTGAAATATTATAAAGTGCGTACAGTGTGATCGACCGGAAAATAATCTTGAAAATACAGGAACACTCCGCCATGAAAAGGCACGATTTATGGATGGTGCAATATGCGATTTGTCTTTATGCAATTATTATTAAACGAAATACTCAAACAAAATTTAATTAACATAATTCCGACAAAATGAAATAAATTATAATTTTAGCTTAGGAATTCCGCATGAACCTTTTTTTTTATTTTAATTTATTATTTTAATTTAGATTATGTATTTCTTTAAAATTATATACAAAATATTATTGTTTTTTAAATAAACGAGTTAATTAAAATTAATAACAAATGCAAAACATTACAACAAAATTAAAAAATGATAAAATCAGGCAAAACAAAAAATTTCAAAATTATATAAACAATAATTAGAATATATAAATTAATAATCAGGAATTTTGCTTGGTTTAATATTTTTAATTATAAAATTAAAATACATCAACAAAAGGATATAATTAATCGAATTTAATTAACTTAATATATTAAACTGGAAATCAGTTTTACATACTAGAAATTAATTTCCGAATGTTCGTTTTTAATTAAATTAATGGCTAATTCGCATTATATTATACATATATATATATATTTTTACTTATTTAATTTCTGTTAGTTGAATTATAATTATATGATTAAAAATATATATTTTTTAAGTAGCAAACCAATTATAATTAAAACAAAAAAAAAAAAAATTAAAACAAATATATATTTTTTAATTACAAAATATACATGAAAATAAATATATCTGAATTAGCTGAATATAGTCGCAGTTTATTGCATATGTACTTGATGAATATATATATTATATCAAAATGAAATATTATTTAATTTTTTATTAATTAATTAATTATATTATTATATAACATTTGATTTTTGTTAATTAATTAAAACTGCACATTTTAAAATATAACAAAAAATAATAATTTAAATTTAATTTCTTATTTTCATTTTGATTAATTTAATTACTTTTTTTTAATTTTCAGTTTTTAAGTTTAATTTTTAATTGAGTTCTAGTTAAATATCTTAATATATTCATATAATTAACATCAACATATAAAACTTAATATGATAAAGTACTTTGGTTACGTAATAATCTAAGTTTGGGGGTAAAAACAAAATGTTGGTCTACTTATGGTTTCCGAAGCATTAAAATTGCTTGGTCGTTTCTAATTAATTATGTTTCTTATTTGCGTTCTCATTTGGTGGCGGACTGTATAACTGCGGTTTTACATAATTAATATCGATAAAAAATATTTAAAATTTAATTCATGTATTTTATACTTTATTCGGATATGCCTGAACAAAATATTCGTGTAATGGATGTCATGATTTTTAAACAATATGGCGGAAGTAACATTTTTATAATATTAGTAAAAATGTTTCTCACCAGTTTACCTAGAAATAATTATCTAGCTTTTTAACTAAATCATTTTTTGTGGACTACACAATTAAATTTTGTTTTTAAAAATCGTTTTTTTACCTTAGTATACCAGTAAAATAATTTGAAATTGCGAGAATAGTGCTACAGCTGTGTAAATAAATAAAATTAGAGTTAACTCCAATTGTAAGGTTAAGTCACATATTTACGACATTTGAAGTTATCTGTTAACAATATTTTTACAATAGCGACACCCAAACGAGAGGGGTTTGTAAGTAAGAAATTATAAAAATAACATATTTTTAGACAAAAACATCTGACTGTTGATTCAATTTGACTTGGAGTCCCGAAAATAGAAGTGTGGGAATTGCTGATTGAAAAAAAAATCTAAAAATTGTTATAGCAATGTACATACGTGAAGTTAGGCCAAATTTCGTCGTTGAGAAATGCGATGACAACACTAATTATTGCTAATATGAGTTTTTACTCTCAGCTCAAAAAGAGAATCAAAATAACGCTCAAATTACAGGTTTTTCATGAAAAATTATTCAAATATAGACAAAAATAATATTGATGTGTTTTTTATCAATTTTTATTTCTGTATAATATTACAATTAGTCTTAGTGATTATCTAGTAATGGCTTTATCGGTAATCTATTCTTATGGGATGAAACCTATCGGCTCATCCCAGTTCTACCAGTCCTTTGATTTCAGCGACTCAGGGAACTGCTAATCTTAAAGGCTTTGTTCTTTTTAGGAGCTTCGGCCCATTAGTGCGATCCAGTAGGTTCGGCGGCTCCTCGTCGACATGCTGCTCCAGTTGCAGGACGTGACTCCTTACAAATTTTTCTATTTCATCGCTGATGTCTTCCATGTTTAAGTATCGATGGAGGTTGTCAGAATTAAAGTAGTCAATGACCTTTGGCTTCAGATGTATTTTCGAGTGTTCCGAGTCTCTGTTCTCAAAGATTATTGTCTGTGCTCCTGTGCAGCCAGATGGGAATTGATAGCGTTTAGCTTCTGAAGTATTTCGTGTAGGACATGGTTTTCCTGACTAAGTGCGCTGTCGTGATATTTTCGTTCTGCTTAGCCATTTGTGTATATATTGTGCCTTCTCGGGTAGGATTCTGTTTTGGGTAGGATTGTTCGTAGGTCGAAAACCCTTAATAGTTTGACTTCTCCGCTCTTTGGCTACCTCGTAGCTTTTGTAATTTGCTGGTTGGTGATGCGCACTTTACCCATCTGGGCTCCCTCTTACACTATCAGCGTGTGTGGTTATACGCCTGACAGTTGTAGCATTGTGGTATTATACTATTGTTCTCTCTTAATGTCTCAATCTTAACTTTCATACGTTATTAAGGATTGCTTTGTTTCCATATACCCTATCAATGCTCTCAGCATTATCAAATGTTAACGTATTGTAAAATGGGGGAGGGTAGTATGTTTCCACATTTTTGATTAAAAAAATTCTTCTTCCATTCGGAATTTTTCTTCCATTGAGTTGCATTAAGTTTTCTAGCGATTTCTATAAATCAACGATTTCTGTAGCGACATCGTGATGGTTCACTTTGCGTTCAGCATTTTCATTCTCCTGCTGATTCGCGGAATGTACTTGTCTACGTGTTCATCTAGAGATTCTGAAGCTTGGTATGAATGGGTTTCGCAATGGTTGACTCACCCCAGAATCCACTGAGCCTGCCTCGTATGATAAAGGATTAGCCAGCTACGTTGTTGGCGTACCACTTAGAGTAAAAACTCCTTTTTGTTGTACACTCATTGCTTTAACGACTGATTATTGCAGCAGCTACCAAGCTAACCAGTAAGATTGGTAGTGAATCAGTGGAGAGAACATTCTTGGCTAGGTTCTCCGTGTTCGGTTTATCTTGCCGTTTCTCCGTCACCATAGTCTCGGAGGTTAATTAGCAAGAACACCACGAGCATGTGAGGTTGACTTTTGATTTGCTATATAGACCTTCTAGATCAACATCCCGTTACTCTTCACCCCCTCCCTCTTCCTCCAAACAAAAATATTAAAAATTGTTCATTTGTATTGTTCGGTTATTAAAATTATTTAATTGAAATATTTTATAAGAATAGAACTAAAAGCTTATATTCCGACCAAATGGCACAGTGGTTAAAGCTTTGGCGTTTGGATCGGGAGGTACCGGGTTCGAATCCCGATAGGGGCAGGATGCAAAGGGAATTTTCATCAACAAATTACGATTTGTGATGGAATGGAACACATCTATGACCCCCTGTCGGAGTGCAAAACTCATATTTTGTTTCACTATAGCAATCGAGATCCCTTGAACTCTGAAACTATTGGCTGGGTTAGACCTTTGCGAGGTTGGTCCAAAATGTTAGCCCAAAAAATTATAATTTAAACTAAATAATTACTGGTTTAAGGTGATTGTGATTAGGTCTAACTATGATATTCGAGTAGTTCTGGTCCTAGGCTATACGAGTAAGAAGTTCCAGGACGATATGATGAGATCCTCATAGGGACGATGGCTCATTTACAGCCGCTTTGAGATCCACAATATCTTAATGGAAATCGGGGATTTGGGTATTGGCTACCGATCGAAGAACCGCGGGTACTTCTTGCCCTAATCTTTACCAGTAAGAAGTTTCGGAACGGTATAATGAGATCCTCATAGCGAGAAAGGCCCATTTAAAGCCGCTTTCAGAACAACTAGGATATTTTGCTGGTAAATGAGAGTTTTGGTGTTCGGCCCCTCATTATGATTTTCAAGTAGCTACGGTCCTAGGCTTCACTGATGATATCCCGATAGCAATTATGGCCTAATTATAGCCGATTTCATAATAATCGTATTATCTTGCTGGAAGTTGAGTGTTTGAGAATTGGTTGTTGTTCTCAATATAATTTTCGAAGTAAGCTCATCCTAATTTGTACGAGTGAGAGGTGTCAGAAATATATAATGAGATCCTCATGACGCGAGAGGCCCATTTATATCCGCTTCTTAGCACAATATTTTGCTGGAGGTTAAGATTATGGTATTGATCTCACAACTTCTGTACGCGCCCGTTCCATAGGACGAACTGTGCGTGGCCACGGCAGAAGGGTCTTGATAAGTGATTTGGCGTTCTCGGCGCATTGACTGCAAGAGCACGCGGGATATGCCTTATGCAGTCGAATCGCGTTTCGTTTCAATTTTCAACTTTTCTGGGTAATGGATAAGACTTCGATGGCTTCCTGGACCTGATTGTTTATTTCTTTTGCGAGGTGGAGACAGCAATCACGTAGTCTTTATTGTCAACACGGATTGATGCGATTAGTTGTGAGAAAATATCGACTATTCCAAAATCATTTGTCGACATGTATGAAATGTCGAAATCATTTGTCGTTAATATTAATTCCCACCGTTGAAGTCGATTTACAGTGTGCACGAGGATCTCTTTGGTCGACCCGAAAATGTTGAGAAGAGATTTGGGCTCGGTTATCAGTGTAAATCTTCTCTCGTAGCTATATATATCTTATACGGTATATATATCGATAGAACTTTTTGACTGCATACACAAGAGCAAAACCTTGTTTCTCTTGATCTGGAAAACCGACACTCCGATTCCCGTGTTGCTAGCATTAGCGGACAGGAAGTGTCAAAGTGAGTCGTAATGAGTGAGGAGTAATTTAGATGTGAGAATGCTTGTAAATTTATCATATGATTGTGGACGTTTTCGTGACCATTCCCATTTGATATTTGTATTTAACAGTCGGTTCAATGGAGATCGCAACTCATGCATTTGTCAGACAAACTTTCGTTTTAAGGGGCTGACATCGACGTTTTTTGACGTTTTCAGGGGCTGACATCGAAGTTATTGTAGCAATTTTCGATGGATCTCGTTAACTTCTCTCGGAAAAGTTATGATTATGGTCGGAAGTCACGCCGATTTGTACTATTATACTAGTTCCATTGATCCCGACGATGACGTATTTGGGTCGGGATATTATGCAGTTGATAATAACCGTCCTTATAATCAACATTGTGACATTAGTTGCACTTGTCAAAATAAACAATCTCAAACGAAGTAAATTTCACCACAGAGCCAACATGGTCTGCATGGTCCATATGATTATTTGACTTAACGCTGAGGTTAAGTTGCTCGATTTACCCATAGGATGTTTCGATAAAATTGGAGGACCCTGAGAATTGGAGCTTCCACCAATAATCGCTGTGTCGCGCTTGAAACTTAGAATGCGTTGAGTTTCGGTGATTAGGTTCTCCCGTGATTGTTCGTTTGCATCCTTCCCGTCTAATTTTGTCAGAAGACGCGTCCAAATTTCAGCATCTTGAAAAGATTGTAAACCGCATACAAACATCAAACATTTAAACTGATTATTGCTTAGTTCTTTCAACTTGAATTTCTCACATTGTCGATTTACTAGTGCTGCGCAAGAGATAAAATCTGCGTTCGCATCCTTTTTG
The DNA here is from genome assembly GCA_963691935.1 of Nephrotoma guestfalica. Lineage (NCBI taxonomy): Eukaryota > Metazoa > Arthropoda > Insecta > Diptera > Tipulidae > Nephrotoma > Nephrotoma guestfalica. The sequence continues at coordinate 233,585,303 of OY829914.1, forward strand.
GTTTGAAGACACTTGTATCGTATATTGAACAACGACTCTTATCATCAAAAATCAACTTTCAGTTTCTTCACCACCTTAGCGGATCAGAGGTCTTTCGGAGATTTTGGGAGCAAGGCTTTCTAGTCGTTGTTCTCCATTTGGTAGGTTTACTGATGCATCACGTTTTTCAGCTAACTCCATTAGCTAACTAAGTTTTCAATTTCGGCCTTCGCTGTGAATTTTATTTATTTTTTTTGCCGATTTATTTTATGATAAAATAACCGGTCGTTAGGATTTTAGGTTAAACAAGTTTATTAAAACACTAAGATGATTTAGAAGTTTTCGAATGATATTTCGTTTAATACCGAGATGGTGTGTTCGGCCTGACAGCCATTACAAACTTTTTTATACTAACTTTTCTTTGTCCGCTTGGCAAAATTCTCATTTTAGACTACTGCGTTTACATAGAAAGTTTAATTACGATTCGCTGTCCAACACTAATTATGAGTTCTTGAATATGTACAAATTCTCAAATGTTTTCTCATAAAAACGTTTGTCTCGTTCTATCTCGAGCATATTGTTTTTGGTTTTCTATGGTTTGTACTTTTTTGTTGTTCTTTGCAAGCTACTTGCGATATCTTGATCTGTGTTGTTGAAGCGTTTGCAACACTTATATTCAGCTCTTCGCTTGATTCCCGTAGTGGAGCCTTGTCTCGGGCTGTGTGGAACGTGGTTATAGTTTTCTACTATTCTTTCACTACTTCGGCCAATAGATTTGCGTAGCTGCAAATTTGTGAACCTGTCTTTTCTTACAATTTGTTTTAAAGCTAGCTTCCTTCCAAACTTAATATTTGGCTAGCTTTTTTTCGTTCTATTGTATCAAGAAATTGTTAATGCTTATTAGGGGTTTAAATGAATATATTCGTTCCTTTAGCAAATATAATAGTCGCCCTCATTCTTTTATTAAAATGTTAAAAAAAAATTAATTTTAAAATATAAATATCAATATACTCCAGAATGTTGTAAGAGCACAACTTTCAACACGAGACTGGAGGATTGGTTTGGCCATTTTGACTGTCTCAATAATTTATAATTTTTGAAATTTTTTATTTACCCTGGCTCGAGCGATCCATTAATGAACCATTTTTGCTAAATTTATCAGTGATTTTGAAATTAGACACTTTTTATGGCAAATATAATTTTATGGAATTTTTAAGTTTGGTTGAACCTCTCGTTGCGAATAAAAAACTATATAATAAAAAAAACAAATGAGGATGATGTGTAATGAGGGATGGGTAAACATTTAATTGAAATGGTAAAAGGGATGGAAAAAATTGGCTGAATAAAATACTCGTAAAGCATCGCTGAATAAATAATGCTGAATATAACAAAATATTAAAAGTTTTAATTATTTGTTAATGATCGCATTTTATGTTGTTCTTTACTGAAATTCACTATATTTGTTCATGGCGTATCCGAAAAAGTTGTATTAATATACAGAATTGATTAAATTTAAATATTTCCAAAACACATGTATGGGCATCGAAAAATCTTCGGAAATTGAATTTTCGTCATCTAACCTTTCGTCTTCAAGTTATACAGAATTACAGAACTAGAAACAGAATACACAAAAAATACTTTAAACTTTTTTTTAAATTTCTTAACAAATACTAAGTTAAAAAAAAAATAAAACAAAAAAAAATTATTTTAAATATTTCGTAAATTTTTCCCGATTTTGCGATTAGATGGCCCGGCAGTTGTTCGCGTCAACATTTTTGTTAGAAGTATCTCAAAAATCGATGACGTGACTATGGTAAGTTCCTAAATTCACTCACAACAAAACAAACAAAAAAATAATTCATAACTCGAAAATAAGTCAGTTGAAAATAAATCACGATTCGAAATTATTTAATTATAATGTTCTAGATAAATTAAATTAATTAATTAATTAGTGTTTTATTAGAAATTATTATTTTATGTCAAAATTTATATTTTAATTCATCTAGAACTAATTAAAGTATAATTTAAAAAAAAAAGACTTTCTAGACTTATTAATTAATTACAAAAATAATTAATATAAAACCAAAAAACATGATAAATAAAAGTTATATAGGTCATGAAACTTTGATTGAAATGTCCAGTGTCACGTGGGCCATGTTTATAAAATTAATTAAAGAAATTATTATTATTGAATGTTTGTCGTATATTAATTATATATACTTACTAATTTATTTCATTTATTTTTTTCTAATACTTTTTTTTTATTTATTAATTTAATTTATAATTTTATTATTTTACATAAAAAAAGATTATGTTAAATTAAATATTTTAAATTTAATTTATTTTATTAATTTTAAATTAATTTAATGTATGTCTTTTGGATCTCTGTGATAATTAATATTATTATACATATATATAAAACAAATGTTTTAAAATTATTAATTATTTATATAAATTTTAATTACAAACAATAAATTTCTAAAAAATTGTGCTTTAATTGTTAATTAATTTTAAAACAAAATTGAAAACTTGTTTATATAGTTTTCAACGTTTTATAATTATTTATTTATATATTTTATTTATTTTTTTTTTTTAATTCGATTGAGCTTTTAATTATTATATACGTATATACCAGTTGGTTATCTTGTTGTAAACAAATTTTTGTGATTGGCTAAATAAGTACAAAATTAATTAAATTACATAAATTTAAAAGAAAATAATATTAAATAGTGAACCACCGCCATAAAATATGGTTCATAGTAAATTACTAAATTATTAATTTTTCTAAATCGTTAAAAATAATTAAATTAATAAAAAACATGATACGCATGTATATCTAATTAAATATAAATTATAATATAATATTTTTTTTAATTAGTTTTTAAATCAAATTAAATATTTTGTGTTAATTTATTTGTAGTACATTTCTAAGTTTTTTTAATTTTTTTTTTTTTTACAAATATATATTTTGAGATCCATTAGACCAGGGATGGCAAATTAGGGTGAGATAATTTAGATTAAATTAAATTTTTTTTTATTATAATTTTGTTATGAAATAGTGTTTGCCGCGATCCACAAAATGCCGCACACATTTTTTGCAAACCGCTTACTAATCGTTCCATCCCTGGAAATGGACTAGGCCTCGATACAATAACGATAATATTTTACGATGCCAGGAATGTTTGTTTATCTAAATATTATGGTATTTAATCCTTACGCGTACCTAATATTTGCCATCTCTGTATTAGTATTTTTTTTTTTTTAATTTATATAATATAATTTTCATTTTCTAATTAATTTTATTTTTAAGTTATTAAATAAAAATAAATTATTATTAAATAAATAAAAAATTCTTAACAAAATTAAGTACGTTATAAAATGTTAACATTTCGATTAAATTTCAAATTTATCATTTTATTTAAACGATAAAGTTTCGGAATTAAATAAAATTTTTCGGTAATTTCGAAATTTCGCTAATAAGCATTTTATAAACGTGCACACTTTCTCTTTCTAATAAAAAATCATACAACTAAATAAAAAATATTTTATTTAAATTTAATTTTATACTAAGTTTATGGTTTCTTCCGCAACACAAATATAATTTTATATTAATTTTATTTATTCTGATTAAATAAAAATAATTCGCACAAATATACATATATATGTGATTTTTGAATGAAACCGTAAAATTCTACAAGTCATAAAATACGTAAACCATCCAGCATCTTTGAAAGAGTCACATGTAGTCTAACATTTTAAATGTGAGGAGCTCAACTTAAAAATTTTAAAAAAAATTTGTAAATTAAATTTTATTGATCGATCTCTATATGCTATAATTAAATTATAGCGGACGCACCGACCACTGTCGCTGTCAACCTGCTTGTACGATCTATTTCAAAAATTGATGATTACAAAATGGTGAGTCTTCACGAAATGTCGTATCGTGTGTGAGTGTATCATATCACAATAAAACAAAAATCCGGAAAAAATTAAAATTTTATTTAATTTTAATTTTTTTATTTTTAAATTATAATTAATAATCGTCGGGATGTTAATATAAATTATATAATTATGTGAAATATATAAATATTTAACTATATATTATATACATAAATATGAATAAAATATTTTAATTATTTTATTAATTTTAATTTTATTTATATATAATTTTTTTTTTAATACAAATTAAACCTCTACTTGACAGACAAAAATATCTATTCTTCAACCAATTACAAAGAATAAAAATAGCTTGTTTCAATTTTTTTTATATATATATTTTTAAAAAAATTAATTTTATAATTTTGTAAGTAAAATACATAAATTAAATTAATAAATATTAAAAAAAAAGTATTATAACACACAACACGCCTAATCTAATATTGTATTGTTTATCTCTATTAAATATCAGTTTGTTTTGTTTTATTAATATTAATTTATATAAAAGCACTAGCTTTCAAAATTAATTAAATTAATAATGTTTATATATTTCTTTATTATTTAACACACCATATATATATATAAATAACCTATCTGTCATAATTAAAAATTATTTATTTATAAAAATTGATCTAATTAAATAAATAGTTTTTAAACAAATTTACACTGTTAACACAACATTTTTTTTAAATATTACTTCAAATTATATAATAAAAAAATAATTATAGTGTTGTCACATAAATAAATTACTGTTATCCAGTACCAGAACTAATAATTTAAAAAAATTAAAAATATTAATCAATCAACAGCAAATCAAAATTAAAAAATTAATGTTTTTACGTGTGCTTGGATGTTGTCCATTGGAAGATCACATATATTATTATAAATAATATAACTTATACATATATAAATAATTTGTGTTATTTTAATTTTGTTTTCTTAATTTTTTGATTTTTTACTGTTTTGTGTTTATTTTATAAGTTTCGTAATAACATATATATAATTAATTTTGAAATAATTATTTCAAAAAATTCTTGTTTAAACACAATGGCCTTTCCATTCAATAGAGCATGGTTATTTACAAAATTTATATTATGTCATAGAAGTGTACTTGCGCGTACTTTGACATGATTATTTTTGCAGTGGCGGATAATCGAACTATTTTTCCGGTTTACCATATATAGAAACGGAGAACTAGGAGATTTTAAATTATACACATCAGTTTCTGTAACATAGTTTTATTATATGTATTTTCAAATGTTCTTCTAACTGGTAGGACCAATTAAATAATTCTAAATCATTCCAATCCAATTGAAAAAACAAATAATCAAAACAAAATTATTCACAAAGAAAGGATATTTAAGTGGCATAACCTTACTTTTTAAAACAAAATTTTGTACTAACATAGTCGGGATGCAAATCTGAAACACAAACCATTTTCTATTTTCCGAAAAATTTATAATATAATTTTAAAATATGTATTCTAGTAGAAAACTTAAATTAATTGCCGTGATATTCCTTCCCAAATGTATTACGCAATAATATTCCGCAATTCAGCAATCGGATTAGATACAATTAACATAGAGTGTGCCACAGACCATCAATACTTAACTCACCTATTAACAAATAGATGGCTCCACAGTGCGATACATTTATTTCAAGACTTCGGTCACTTTATTTGCGTTAAACTTTTTTAACCGATTAAAAGGATCAGAACTCCATTTTTCCAATCGATGTTGAAATACATACCTCGTTGAAACCCTGTTCTAATTATAAACTACCACCCGATGAAATTGGATGCGTTCTGAACATAACCAAATCCATTTCCTCATATTACGTTCCAGGCCGTCTCTTCTTCTTCTAATCATAATACTCAACTTTATTCTTCTGATCTATCTTGATTAATTCACTAATGTCTTCTAAATTTATGTCAGTTTTATTCCCTACTTCCTTATTATGCCGTTTATTTCCTCTGATAAATTATTATCATTCGGCCTTTTGGAATATGACGATAAATTATACTAACAAGGAGTTGTTTTCGTATAGACAGGAGTTGTTTTCATCGAAAGTTTTTACATTCTATCCCCTTCGTCGTTCTACATAATTCTAAAAGTATCTGATCATACATTACCTCAACTTGCCTCTTTGCTCTCGGAGTATTAGAAACAACGATTCACACATACTTTCAAAATTGGTTGTCGTAACTGTTTTTACCGCTTTTAACCATATGTATTTTGAGAATCCGTTTGTCTTTCTATTTCTTTTGTTTGTCACTCTCTATATTTCTGTGCTAGAGCCCTCATTTTAGGAAAATATCAATCATCTTTCAACTTTTGCTAGATCTTCTCAATTTTCATATGCGAAACTTGCTTATGTGCGACATTTACTCTTCATTTCAATTCCCATAACTAATTCTATAACAATCGCGACTGGATTTCTAGATAACGCGCCAGCTACACTATTAACCGCTCTCTTTTGATATTCAATTTTATAATTACATTCCGCCAGTTGTATTAACCTTTCATATCCTTTTTATACTCAATAAAATCGACACTGTTGCAATCAGTCCTGATCACAAAATCTATACCTAATAAATATCCACACTGGGATATCGAGACTCTTCTGGCATTGTTTTTCGGCTATAATATGCGGTTAACTGTTACTTGCCATCCGAATGTAACTGCAGCGACACCGCCGCCAATGCCTATACTGCCCCCATCTCCATAACTGTCAAATATTTTCAAAATGGGTGATGTCACTAATAAATCTTTGATATATCATCAAAAGCCTTCCTGCGTCCAAAACAAATTTACTATTTTGACATAAAATAAGCTTGACAATTAAGAATAGGAAGTTTTGGAATAGGAAACTTAACGAGACATCTTATTTTACTCTCGCCTAGTTGTACGCCATCTTCGCTAATTTGAAATCCTAAATAACTTATTTTCTTTAAATCGGATATTATTCTTAAATTGTGCAACCCTTCTTCAATGACTTCGTTCGGGATCAACATATCATCAATGTAATCCATTGCGATTGGAAATCGGAAATTTCGCAGAACTTTATTCACTAATCAATCGTTGACGGGGCGTTACTTAACCAAATAACATTCTCTTATATTAGTAGTGTCCATCTGATGTTATAAATCCTGCGTCTTGAGCCTACTCGAGCCTGTATTTGGAACCTAATGATACCTCGAAAATAAATCGAAATTTGTAAAATACTTATTCCTCTCAAGCATATCTAATTGATCATCGATCCGGAAAAAGGGATAAAGATCTTTAATACCCGTAAATATAACCGGACTCGCGAACTCCGATACACACTCCGATATGGACGATAATAAGCTGTCTGGGAAATTATCTATCCGAAATTCCGCTACTACCTGTTTTGTCGCTGTACCACTAAAATTAAAAATAAATTCATTCATAAAACAAACTTTTAACGACCCGAAATATACCAATTGACATTTATTTTGACATGTTGTTGTAAACAAGGATTCATCTTGCTGCGTTTTCAATTTTTATTGTAAGATTAAGTTTGTTATGGTTTAAGGGTTGTACAAAACAAAAACCTTTTCAAATTTATATTTTTTAAATATAAGTGTTGACATAGAGAATTGGGTGCTCCGGATACAATCTATCGGGCGCTAATAAAAAAACACTGCAATTATTATAGCCACAACCTTGTCATCATCTGATTTAATTAAACTGTTTGAAACTGTTGGACCAATTTCAGCTGCTCCTTCCGTTCACGTTAACTACATACTTCCTTCTTAAACTTTGTTGTTACATGAGCCACGTATTGAATTGGCATTACTCGACTTCCACTTTCAATTCCGCTCAATCATTTTTCTCATTTTCTATCAAATTTAGCTGACTGATATCTGCACGTTGCACCATTACTCCAATTGCCCAATTAACCACTCCTACAATCGAAATTGGAAGCATCGTAACTCCTATAGGTTTAACGGAACCTCCACCATAACCAATAAGTTTCCTAAGATCATCATCCTCAAGAAAATATACATCCAAATCATCAGCTATGTCTTTCCGTAAAATCGAACAGCTACTTCCAAGGGCAATATAACTTTCGACCTCTTGTTTAATATTTTCGCTATCTTAAAATACTCCGTATGTGCCCGAAGCTGTCTCCCAAATGACCTCTTTATCAATGCTCCTATTTGCTATACTTGTCCATTAACTATATCATCGTGCAAAAGCCTCTTACTCCCGCGTAGTTTATTTTCGCTCGATTCACTTTTACGAGTATCATTATTTTGATACGGCTCGTTAGATCGACTATTATTAAATGTACGCGGTTGAGATTGCGTTAAAGTAGCCTTGTCGGATCTGTACATTTTTCATGTGATTACTTCCGGTAGATCCAAAATTCAATTTCCAGGTTTTTTTATAATTTGGATCTAGTAGATCAAGTGGTTTCTTCCTTCGTAGGCGTCTTACTGGATTTGTGCCACCAATCATACGACGTATCTCAGCATTTTGATAAAGACTACTACGTTGCATGTATTTCCTCGCGTGTTTGCTTATTTCTTCACTGACGAAATCCATCTTCAGATCACTACGAATGTGGTCATTTCTTATATATCACCTCGCCAGCCCCAGAGCTAAATACCGTAAGTAAATACAGGTTTTAGAATTTGCCGGTGTAGTAGAAATTTAATACGAAAACTTAGCTCAGAATTTCTCTCGCTAATCAATCTTTTTGTCAAATTCCGCATTTGACGATTCCAAACACCCATCCTCCGACCCGGGTCACAAAGTGTTCATGTATTTTTTTTTCGAAAAAATTCAAATTTGTCTGTCCATTAACACTCTAAATTTCTAAATTGTTCATTTAACTAACACAAGTTCTGCGTTGGAATTTAATCAGATTTACATAAACTAAAATGATAAAACTGATCGACGTTTAAACATCGTTTGTGACAATATTGTTTACGAATTTGCCCTGTCAAATCCGGTTCTTTTCACTGGATTGTGAATATTGGTATATAATTTGACGGTTACAACACCAATTCTCGTAATTTACACACTTCCGGAATATTCGCGAAAAACCACAAATATTTTCCCTCTCATTTTACCAACACTAAATCACAACAACAAATAATTTCCACAATTATTTATTAATTCACTTAATACACCAATTACAATTTTCAATTACACTTTAATTTTCACTTAACACTACTTATTATTTTCCCGCTCCTCACTTTCGCTTTTAATTTTTCGCGTACCAAATAACCCGAAAGACTAACTAAAGACTGACCCATTGTGTTTGTTGCACTCGTATTTATATATTGATCGTATATTCTAGATTCGCCTAGATTTATTCTAAATTCTGTTCCAGACTATTATAATCTGCCACACAACAAAACTTTTATAAAACTCTTTTAGTACCACTACTCAACCCCATATGTCAACAATATCACAAAAAATGTTAGTAATGTTCTAAACCCAAGTAAACAATTTCTGCTGAATAAAACGTCTCAATAGGCGAGATCGTAACAATATTTTTCATTTATTTATTAGTCACCGTGTTGAACACGCTAAACTTTCGTCGTTGCAGCTTTTATTAATTTTGTTGGTGTTGCTTTTGATTAAACTTCGAATAAGCAAAATATAAACAAAACAAAAATAACTAAACATCAATTGTACCTGGTGAGGAATAGACTAATTCGAATTGTTATTTAAACATCACACTTATAACAAATATGTAAATTAATAAAATTTATATTTAAATTTTACTCAAAATTAGTTATTTTTATTGATATTTTTTCTGAAAAAATTATAAATTTCATAACAGTGTACATATTACAATACATATATCTACATCAATTTAATAATAATATTCTAATACGATTCGTATAAAAGTGTGAAAACAAACAAAATCATATTTACTAATTACCCCATAAGCCAATTAATGTCAGCACAAAAATTACCAGATTTCCGTCTTATCCAGTTTTGTATCATTTTTAACATTTTCAGATTGAAAAGGGTTTTCATCGTTCAAATGACCATGCTCTATATCACAATGGAATTAAATTACCAGCGTAAAATTATATTTGACATAAAATTTTCAGGTTAAACTACTAAAGTGAAACACTATAATATATAATCTAGTTAGAAGACACCGTTACACACAAATTATTATTTTAGTCTAGAGTAAAACCAAGAAGTAAAATTTCACGTAACAGCTTTTAAACACATTTATATTACACAAACTATTTTATATTATAATATTAATATAATAAAATTCTATTACGTAGAGCTATAAAATGCTTTAAACATAATATTTATTTCTTACTTCTTTACAATAACGTATACGATATTACAAATATTTTTCGAAGACTTCTGTAGAACGAAACCTTGGGCCAAGTTTAATTTTCTTATGTGGCTGTGTGTCAAAGCCAAAATTTTTATTATTTCGAGTGCATTTGATATAAATTATGGTTTGACACACAGCTTTAAAAAATATATCTATTTTTTTGCTATTTTGATCTTATTTGTATTAAGAGACCATAAAAACTGATTTTAAAATTTCGAATTTCGTACGCTTGAATTTTATAAATATTTAGTTTACTATCCCGGTAATTGAATTAAAATTACAAACGACTTATCGTCTTCATAAGTATGATATGAATAGATGGGCTGGGATAAAATTATACTGCTTTAAAAAATTTCTGCTTGAACACAATTTGTCTACTCAAATCATTTCGATTTATTAAGGTGTTAAATTTTATGTACCCCAAAAAATTAACGAGAGGATTAAATACCAAATAATAGCATACCCCATGTATACACGTGTCAAACATAATAAATCTAGACATCCCCTAAACATAATTTATAAACATGTTTAAATCATAATATTATACAAAGTGGATTTGAAATTAAAATAATTAAAAATTGCGTGCAACAAAATAATTTGCGTGTACAAAACACTCGCGTGTCATGTTCACTGAAGTATATACAAAATCCCTCTGGCTGCATACGAGTATATATATGTGTACATAAACAAACATCAAATGGCAATATTTACTCGTAATTCACAAAAAGTCTACCTACTAGTGATAACATCACATTTTGTATACACATTTTACATAGTGAGTGTGCGGCTAAATCCATATTTTGACACCACAAATCATTAATCATAAAATAATTTTAAAAAAAATTATTAAAAATATAAATTTAAAGAAAGCAGTTTTCACGTATATACATCAAGTGAGTCTCTCAACAATATATACATAATTAATTAAAGCAAAAAAAAAACTAAACAAAAAATATAAAAATTTAATTAATTAAATAAATTTTTGTTTTTGTTTCTACAAAATTTAATTTAAAAAAAAAATTACCTAAATACTAAATTTAAAACGCTTTCAATTAATAACAATTTAATTTGATTTGATTTATTTTTAAATTTATTATAATTTTTATAATTTATAAATTTACTTAATTTAATTTTTGTTTGATTATAAAAAAATTATATTTATTAAACGCTTTAAAAAGCTTTAAGAACAAATACGCTTTGCATGCATCATGAACGTGTATTGTATGTATGTATTGTATGTAAAATTTATGTAGACATTTTATGCTGTTTGAATCTGAATTATGTGTGCTTCAAAACTAATTACATTTTTCCGTATTTAATTATTGTTCAGTGCTGTGAATGAGCGTTACTTGTTTAATTCATTGTATTGTATGTTGTGGATTAATTAAAATATGCATGTTTATTTATCATATATTATAATTATTACGATAATTAAAATTACAACGTGAAAAAAAAAAAATAATAATATAATGATAATAATATAATACATAAATAATTTTTTTTAAATTATAATATCGAATTTATTATATATTTAATAATTAAAATATTTAAAACTATTTTAGGAATACAGCGTCCAATTGACATTTCGTGAGCAATGGCTTGATGAACGCTTAAAATTTGATGATATTGGCGGTTAGTGATATTTTATACATAACATATATATATTTATATATATATATATATATATATATATATATATATATATATATATATATATATATATATATATATATATATATATATATATATATATATATATATATATACTGTTCATTCCATTATATTTCAGGGAATTTTTCGCAATTTTCAAAATTTGCCTCTTAAATTTTAATTTTTTGTTTTTTTTCGTGTTCCGTATGTAATTTTGGCATGCAAAAGTGTTTTTTGTTTTTTATTTTGACATTCGAAATTCCCGTTATTCGATATGTCAGTTTTGACATCTTTCGCACTTTTAATATTGTGTCTGTACATAAAATGCTGTATTTTCCGTTCTGTGAAAGATATTGTTTTTGTTTTTACTACGTTAGAAAGGTGAATATTTATGGTTAACAAATAAATAAATAAAAATTTCAAAGTACCGTTATTTTCGAAGTTATGGCAAGATATATGTGCGCACGGCTTTTTACCGCTAGAGGGCGCAGCAACCAAAATCTAAATACTATGTATACAGGGTAGAGGTTCAACCTTTAAACAAGCTATAAATCATATTTGCACTGCATCTGGTTTGGCTGCTACATGACTTTAAATTTGAAAAATTACAAAATTTTTATTTTTTTTTTCCTTGTGAATGTGAATCAAATTTAGGGAAAAGGCGACATATATGCTATTCCTAGGAATAACTTTGATCAGAATTAAGTAGAGCATCAAATGAGTCTAAAAGCAAAACTTTATGTTACATAATTTGAGCACCAGAGAAAAATTTAAAATTCGCATTTAATTTTCTCTTTTAGTAAAACAAATACTACTGTTGGCAAAAAGTAATAAGACTTTTTAATTTAAATTTCGCGCGGAAAACCATTCGTCAAAATATTTTTTTTTCTATGTTGATATGACTCTCAGTGACATCTGTGTCAAATGTAACATCAAAATAATCATTAGTGTTTAGTATACGCTTGTCTTTCTGAAGTACAAAAAGTGCATTCGGCGATTTTTACAATGAGTGAAATTATTCCACAGATCCATTAAATTTTGTGCGCGGAATCAATTTGGTGGTGCCGAAACATTCAGAATGTTGCAAAAGGCCTTCGGTGATGATTGTATGTCGCGAGCAAGTGTTTTTGATTGGTACAAATTGTTCAAAGAGGATCGAGAACGTGTTGACGACGAGCCACGTCTAGGACGGCCAACAACATCAACTGCTGATCAACACGTTAATAAAATCAAGGAATTTGTGCTCGAGAATCGACGATTAACAGCCAGAGACTTTACTGGCATCGTTGAAATATCGGAAGGATCAGTGAAAACCATTTTGAAAGATCAGTTGGGCCTAAGAAAAGTGAAAGCACGATTGGTTCCAAAATCACTCAATTTTTTGGAAAAACAGCGTCGCGTTGACGTCTGTGAAACAATGCTTTCCGACTACCAGGATGTCATGAAACGTATTATAACTGGCGATGAGGCTTGGATCTATGCTTACGACCCGGAAACAGACGATCAATCGGCCGAATATCGTACCAAAGGTTAGCCGAAGCCGAAAAAACCACGTCAAAGCAAGTCAAAAATCAAGGTGATGTTGACAGTTTTCTTCAATTATCGAGGTGTGGTGCACTCCGAATTCCTTCCGACCGGGCAAAATATCAACAAGGAATACTATTTGAGTGTTATGCGTCGTTTGCGCGAAGCTATTCGTAAAAAGAGGCCGGAATTATGGGTCGACAACTTTTCGGTTTTGCACCACGATAATTCACCTTCTCATACTGCATTGGTTTTACGTGATTTTTCGCCAAAAATTCCGCCCATATCGTTCTGCAACGGCAGAACTCACTTCTGGCTGTTCAGCAAACTCAAACGACCGCCCCGGGGAAACCGTTTTGAGTCAATTGAAGACATTAAACGTGAATCGCTACGCGCATTGGAGGCTATTCCGGAAATTGACTTTAACAACTGTTTCGAGGATTGGAAAAAACGTTGGCACAAGTGTATTGTGGCCGGGGGCGGATTACTTTGAGGGGAACGAAATAGATTTGGTGAAATAAATAAAGAATTTTAAAATTATGAACAAAGTTTTACTATTTTTTGCCCACAGTATTATGTAACTTAAATGCAATTTTAATGTGTTTTAAGTTTTAAACCTGAAAATCCAATATTTTAAATGAGATTTGGAGAGGGTGCTTGATAATAAGGGAATTTTATCAGTGTTTTATAGTAAAATAACTTGGGTCTAATTATAACAGCGAGTGAGCTGTTATATCTAGGAAAGCCAACTTTATTTGTTAGAAAGTTTATTGTACCGGATGAGTCATGACTAAGGTAACCTAAAACACAACGCCCTTATCACCAAAATTGCACTAGCATGACGTAATTTATTAATTAGCCCTATGAGTTAAGTTTATTGTTTATTATGTTTGTTATATTATGTGAGTCATTTTATTTTACTCTCTAAGGTAAGTATCTCATTGTTTTATATATCTCTAGTATAATGTAGTTTAGGTAGTTTTCGTGATTTAAGGTTTTTACTCGAATATAGATTTTTGTATCGAAGTATATGGTTCGATACGCCTCTTCCGATGTTTGTTATCGTCACATTTAAAACTTTTACAGTTTTCAATATAAATAGATGAATAAATGTTTACTTTACTTAGTTAATACTTAACAGTAAACGACGTAGTAGTGCTCTTGTAAATTTTTAAGTGAGATATTTCTCGTAAAGTAAAAGATGGTAAATCCAATCCACAGTGTTGTAATCCATTTGAATTGGAAAATCATAAAAATATAAAACAACAATCTAGGGCCGTTAGCGAAGCATTACGACAGAGAATTTGTGGAAAATGCAGCATAAAATTATACAAATTAAACACTGTGCCAATTATACCAAACCCAGCTTCCGAATTTGCAAGTTAACTTCCATCATCATCTGGGTCTTCTTCAAATCAATCGGAGCCGATATCACTGCCTCCAACGGAAATGTTCCGAGAAGGTTATATGTAAAAGTTCTCTGAAATATGTATACGACTGGGTGGATCACCAGCAAAGAAACACAGGCTCATTGAGCCAGGTTATAACAAAAAACAGCTAGAAAAAGTAGTAAAACTCACTTGTGAAAATGTGCTATGCATACCGGTTCCAAAAATATCACCAATAGATGAGCCAGATGACGAACAATGGGCTCATGACCAATATTATGGAAGCATACAACCAGCAAGGGACATCATGCGCAAATCGAATGTTCCTCCTAACTTTGTTACCAGAGAATTGGTCAGTGGCTAAAATTATGGATACATTTAATACTTCGAAATATATGGCAGAAATGTCGAAAAATCTCATCAAAGGCCACGGACATGGTGGCTTCCCTGGACCTAGAAAAACTAGATCTGGAGTCTCTCCTGAAACAATTACATTAATAGAGGAATTCTACAGAAGTATGCGCATCAGTCATCAGCTTCCTGGAACCCACAACTTTGTTAGTGTTCCTGATCTTGATGGAGGTCGCATTAAAAAACAGAAAATGCTATGAATATTAGCTGTAAAAACCAGGAACACATAATGTTTGTGCATGTATAATTCATCAGAATAACAATTTATTGTGTCCGGTTATATCAAAAATTTTAAATTGCTATCCTGTGAAAATTTGACGTGGGATTGTTGTGATGGTAAGATTATTAGTTATATTATGCAATTCGAAAATATTTAAAATTGGCCTAAATGGACGTTACATTTATCTTTGTTTACAAGTAAATGTGGAGAATGTAACAGTCTGGTGTATAAATTAATAGAACAACTGAAAGATGCTGTAAAATCTGGAGTAATAGATGAAGAGACATACAATAATTGGATTTCCGTTCAAAATATATACAAACTGATAAAGATCACGTCTTCAGTTCACGAAATTGCCGAAAGTCAGTAAAAAGTAATTTACAAGAAGAAGAATATGTAGTGATTTTGGATTTTTCGGAAAATTTTAAATTTGTCACTCAGAATGAAGTACAAGCAGCACATTATTTTACACTGCAAGCAACATTATTTCCGACCGTAGCCTACTATAAATCAGCAACAGGTTCAATAAGCATACTCTCCTACGCAGTAATTTCAGAAGAAGATACGCATGATACTGTAGCAGTGTACACTTTTCAAACGAAATTTATAAAATTTGTACAAGCAAATGGGACTGAATATCCAAATCCGACGAAATTGTTTTATTTTTCTGATGGAGCTGTATCCCAATTCAAAAATAAGAAAATTTTTGTAAACATCACCTATCACAAGGCGGATTTGGGCGTTGACTGCGAATGGAATTTTTTTGCTCCTAGCCATGGAAAGGGACCATCAGATGGTATAGGAGGCACCATTAAGAGAACCGCTAGATTAGCATCATTGAGAACTGTTGATGACAGTCTTTTCAATAACCCAGAAGAATTTTTTAAATGGTGTAAATTTAGAAGTAACTTCAAGTCCGTGCACTTTGACTACGTATCTAAATTGGAATACACATCAACTAAAAAGTTACTAAATAAGAGATTTCGTAATATTAGCACAGTTAATAATACTAGACAAATTTTTCAGGTAACGCCGATTTAAACTTTATTAATACTAAAATGTTTTCCAATTCAATAGTTGCAAATAAAACTTGTTTATGAGGAAACATTCTTTCTGTAATATTTAAATGTGTTTCTTAATTTGTGCTTGTTGACTCATTTTGAGTATTGTATTATTGTGTTTTAAAATCATAAAATTAGTACAGGACCGAGAAATTCTCTTTTCTTCTAACTTTAAACAAACTTGTAATGTATTTATAATAAAACTGAACAAAAAAATAACGTTTTAATTTTTAAAATTATCTGATGCTCAAATTATGTAACATAAAGTTTTGTTTTTAGACTCATTTGAAGCTCTACTTAATTGTGTTCAAAGTTATTCCTAAGAATAGCATATATGTCGCCTTTTACCTAAATTTGATTCACATTCACAAAGAAAAAAATGAAAATTTTGTAATTTTTCAACTTTAAAGTCATGTAGCAGCCAAACCAGATGCAGTGCAACATATTTAGATTTTGGTAGCTGCGCCCTCTAGCGGTAAAAAGCCGTGCGCACATATATCTTGCCATAACTTCGAAAATAACGGTACTTTGAAATTTTATTTATTTATTTGTTAACCATAAATATTCACCTTTCTAACGTAGTAAAAACAAAAACAATATCTTTTACAGAACGGAAAATACAACATTTTATGTATAGACACAATATTAAAAGTACGAAAGCTATTCAAACTGACAAATCGAATAACGGGAATATCGAATGTCAAAATAAAAATAAAAATACACGTGTCTTCTTTTTTGATCAGAGCAACAATAAAAAAGAACAAAAATTTAAATTTAAGAAGGTCATTGTGGGCGTTTCTCTGAAATATAATGGAATAAATATATATACCGGGTGTTTCTTTTAAACTGAGACGATCAAATATCTCGAAAAATAGCCACTCTACGGAAAAAATGTCCATAATCAAAATTTAATCATACCGCGGGGGAAATACATTAGTGCAAAAAATAGTCCCCCACCCTACGCTTTGTAGGTGGGGCGGGGGTAACTTTTAAACTAAGATCGGAAGCCATATTTTTTATAGAGATAGCGGATACGGATTCTACGACTAAAAGTACGTATGATTTGAAGTGAAATATTTTGTTCGGTTCATGATAGATGGCGTTGTAATCGACGAAATTCAATTTTTGCAATTTCTCCTTCTTAGAACACACGCATTCGATTCTGCAATACGTTTGAAATTAAAAACATCACGTTTTCATTGGAAATACTCGAAATTCGTCATCAAAACAATTTATTCGGTTTTGTAAATCACATTTAACGTTTGTGTTATTTCTTATCATCATGTTTTTCGTAATTGCAAAATAAACGATAAAATACTTTAGAACGGAGCGTTTAACTGTGCCAGAGAAAATTGAAATGGTTCTGGTTTATGGAGAAGCTGGCAGAAATCTTGAAAATTCTGTTGCTATTTACGCTCAACGTTTTCCGGATAGGATTCGTTCACGTCGCGTTTGTCGCGATTCCGGATTGTCCCTCACCAGTGTTTGGAGAATTTTAAAACGGCACAAGTATCATCCATATCATGTGTCTTTACACCAAGATCTTCATGGCGCTGATTTCCAAAATCGTGTAACTTTTTGTCAATGGGCACGTGAACAAATACAACAAAACCCCAATTTTTTTCGTTGCGTAATGTTCTCTGACGATTCGTCTTTTACAAACCATGGAACGGTTAATCGACACAACATGCATTATTGGAGTGTTACAAATCCGCACTGGCTTCGTCAAGTTGAACATCAGCGTCCTTGGACTGTCAACGTGTGGTGTGGAATAATTGGCAACAAACTCATAGGCCCCCACATTATTGAAGGCAACTTGAATGGTTAAATGTACCGAAACATTTTGGAAAATGAACTGCCAATATTACTTGAAAATTTGAGCTTAGAAGTGAGACGGAACATGTGGTTTCAACATGATGGTTGTCCTGCACACTATTCGGTGGTGGTACGTGAAATACCAGACACACTTCTCAGTTGTGTACAATCATTTGAAATGCGTATTAATAAGTGCATAGAAGTTGCAGGCCATCATTTTGAACACTTATTTTAAGCTAAAATTATTTTATTCACCTGCCATTTACATTAATAAATTGTTTTGATGACGAATTTCGAGTATTTCCAATGAAAACGTGATGTTTTTTATTTCAAACGTATTGCAGAATCGAATGCGTGTGTTCTAAGAAGGAGAAATTGAAAAAAATGAATTTTGTCGATTACAATGCCATCTATCATGAACCGAACAAAATATTTCATTCAAATCATACGTACTTTTAGTCGTAGAATCCGTATCTGCAATAAAAAATATGGCTTCCTATCTTAGTTTAAAAGTTACCCCCGCCCCACCTACAAAGCGGGGGGTGGGGGACTATTTTTTGCACTAATGTATTTCCCCCGCGGTATGATTAAATTTTAATTATGGACATTTTTTCCGTAGAGTGGCTATTTTTCGAGATATTTGATCGTCTCAGTTTAAAAGAAACACCCGGTATATATACGAGTATATGTATATATACAAATGTTTACTGAAATAATGACATTCATAATTTCTATAGGTCGTTTAAAATATTTAACATTAACCGAAGCGAATCGTGTCTGGATGCCCGATCTTTTCTTTTCGAATGAGAAAGAAGGCCATTTCCATAATATAATTATGCCAAATGTTTATATACGTATTTTTCCATATGGTTCAGTATTATATAGTATACGAATATCGTTAACACTCGCATGCCCGATGAATTTAAAATTATATCCACTAGATCGACAAATTTGTTCCTTACGGATGGCTAGTTGTAAGTATAATTTTTAACTATTTATTATGTTACTGTGTATATAACAATTGTATTTAAGTTATAATGATGATAATCCGTTTAGATTGTCTTTACGGTTACACGAATTATGAAAAGCTGAGGCTAGATCATGAAATCCGACCGAAAAAACTAAACTAAACTTCTTTTAAAATATTTCAATGAACAAATGTTCGAAAAATGATCAAGGTTGGCCGCGATACTTTTTATAAAAACACAAATAGTTTAACGGCAAAATTGTATTCGATAACCATTGCAGTATCGAGCAATTTTGAACGGAAATGTACTACTGCATAGACCGATTTTGGTTTTACCTAGGAAAAGGGAATTAGGAAAAATATTTACATCACAAAAGTTTTTTTAGCGTAGTAGGGTACACTGTTGGTGTAAATTTTTTGAAAGACTAAATTAAATCGGAAATATATTCCCTACCCAATTTCGATATGGAAAAGTATGACGGGTCTAAATGCAAAATCCGATAAATCCACTTTTGTTCAACAATGAGTTATGCATATCACTGAAAGTAGAATACGAATTTAGAAATGTTTATTTGCAAGGCGATATCTAATTGCCTTGTAGCTTTAGGAAAAAACGCAAACCCCCATATCTCCAATTGCCAATATATTCAGGTTGTTTTTGATCACGTGCCATACTCGTAGTATTGTCAACGTTCGTTGAGTGAAGACTGAAGTGTCATTTTTTGTAACGGTTAAAGCTTTTGCAGTGAAGTATCGTGTGTGTGATTTTAATTAATTTTAAGTTTTATTAAATACCTGTAATGACATGGAATCTTTTACATAAAATATAGAACCTGCAATCGCAAGAAATACTCGAAAAAAATCATACAATTCTTCCCATTCCAAGCGTAATTAAAAAAAACCGGAAAGGTATGTAATGACTATATAATGGTAAACTTGTTAATAAGTTTGTCTAATCTTTCTATTATTACTGTACATCCAAAACCGACCAAGTATTCTAAAACATTTACAATCCGAAATGCGAAAAAGACGAAGAGTTTTAGTTGAAATATTTTATTGTTTGTCAAATAAAGGATTTGCCAAAAGGCTCTCGTAGAACTATTAGGCATACGGAAAGATTGCGTTTGTAACATTGGCAAGAAGTTCCATAAAAATTCGACTCTACCTAAGGAAAGACGAGGAGGTGACTATACATCCCACAAGCAACTAAGCAAAAAAGTATCGGTGAGACATTTTATTGGATCGTTACAATCTACTATTGCCGTTCGCAAACACAACGAAAGTACCTTTCGTGCGAGCTGTCTATAAAAAATTGTGGAGGATGTATGTACAACGAATTGTTTGCCTCGGGTAGTGTAAAGGAATGCTTTTTTCGTTCAATGTTCTATAAAAAGTATAATGGATTGGATTTGCTTCACTCGTTAACCGATGCATATTCTACCTTCTTAAGATTGAAAGAGCGAATTAAATTCATAACAGATGCTGATCAAAAAAATGCATTATTAACAGAGAAGAAAGTCCACCTTCAAAAGGCGTCGGCTTTCTATTGAATGAGAATGCTTAAAGAACAAGCATCAGATATCACGATATTCTCATTTGATACCTAAAATACCAGATCAAAAAACGCATTATTCAGAATTGTATATGTGCAATTTTACATCAAACAAACATTCATTAAATATATTTGATAAACTTTTTTATGATTCCTATGACATCTATTAGGCATTGTGAATACTATAAAACTGTCACAATTTTAAATTGAAAATGAAGCAATGTAATACAGTTACGCGGCTTTCACGCATTATGAAAACTGTAAACCTGTTCGAATTTTTAATTGGAAACGAATTCAGAAACTGGATGCAGTACAGTTAATGTTTAATCAAAATTGACGAATAAAACGGAAATGCATTTTAATATTGTTTGACTCGATTTTGTTTTATTGGCTGACCTAAGAGGACCCATTGAAATTTGAATAGATTTTTTTTTCAAATAGAAAAGTTAACATAAAAATGCTACCACCAATAAACACTGTTGTTCGATAAAAACATCTATCAGTTGCCTAAATCGTTAGATCAAATGCAACAATACCACCGTATTGCCAAAAATCTGTGTCAAAAATGACAAAATTTAACAAATATAATTTATCCGCCATCCTATTTCAATATTTTGATATAATCTAACAAGCGCGGGTTACCCGATAATACTCATATTAAAAGTGAAATAGCCTACTAGTAGTAATTTTAGTTTTATCGACAACCGCAACCCTTTTGTCGATTTGGCGTTTCTTTAATAAACTTTTAAGTTCGATAAGTTAATTCTTGATCGAAGGTTTTGTAGAATATTAAATTCGCTAAAAAGTTCATAAATCGCATTGCTTTAAATTTCTCATTATTTTTAATAGCTTGAACAAGATTAAAGTTTTTCAAAATAATCTCTGTTCATATTAAAAACACCTAAAAATGGGATTTTTGGATAACAAACTACTTGATGTAAAAGCCGCGTTACTCATAACGTATTTATTTACGCCTGGCCCGAAGTATATAGACCTAGATTTTCCACCATTTGTAAAAGTAGTTAGGCTTATTGCCGACGGATGCACCTGCATCCGTAGAGACAGTGGAAATAATATTTCTAATTGTAGGGCATAATTTTATGCCACCGGATCGTGTGTTTCGTAATATTGAGAAGGTAGTTCGCTCGAGAGATCACTTTTCCGAACCTAATGATTATTTTGAGCTTTTCCAGCAATTCGGGAAAGTAATTAAATTGACATCGGATTGCGAAATAAATGATTGGCACGAGCAAGCTAACAAGCACGTAAAGTTGACTGGGCAATGACATTTTAAATTTAACGTTGCCAAAAGAATAATATTGAGCAGAGGTGATAAGCCCGGTACCCTCCTCGTCCGGAGGGAACCTAATTATATGGTTAACATTAATAGCGAAAATTCGGTGGTGAAAAAATCGAGCAAACTGTCTTCAATAAAGCCACGAGTTATACCTTTAGGCAACTTTATCAAACCCGAGAAATTTGCAGGTGTCGAGGCTCTACTGAAACCTCATTACGGTGATGAATGGTGTAATTTTAATAATTACGTTTTTACAAAAAGGTTCTGGATAGGGAACGCAATAATTCAACTGAGTATTACCACGACGCTGATGAATGTTGTCAGTTAGAGCAGGAAGATTTTTAAATTTAAATTTTAAAAAGCAAATATGTTTATTTGATTTTATAATAAAGAAATGTTTTCCTTATAATATTTGATATTTTCATTGAAACAGTTTTTATTGAGATGCAAAAAACGACAACGATAAAAAATAATTATGCCTTCTACAGCACCCCAATAAGATGTACCTCATTATATAAATTTGAAGTTATGGAATTTATTAGTTTTTTTACTTCCTGTAAAATTGTAAATTTGGAATTCATCGGTTTTTGCATTTAGACCCTTCATACATATTTCGTAAATTATAAAAATTTAGACCAAACATGATTTCTCAGTAGCCCAGAAAATGATAATTTTGACAAAAACGCTATGTAAATATTTTTCCTATTTTCTTGTTCCAATCGACCAGAATCGACCTGCTCGAGTTGATCAAAAATTGTATGTTTGCAAAAGAAAAAATATCTCGATGTTTACTTATTTTCACTATGATATTCACAATGCCATACAACTCAAAAACGACAAAACTGCTCGCTTTACTACCAAGTTTTCGTTTTAGAGAGTGAAGTTAATATCGATTTAAATTTTGGTTGTATGCAGGCATGCCAAATGAAAAACCGTTAATTTATTTAAAAAAGGAAAATTTCCTCTCCGCTTATTGTGTTTATTGTTTTTATATTTCATTCGAATTGACATTTTGGAAACAAGGACACGTTTTTAATCATTTGCAGAAATTTAAAATTTATATATTTTTATTAAAATTAAATTCCAAATAAAATATTATTGATAAACTAAATTTAATATTCACCAAAATATAGACGGATGGACGACCGCCGATTTGGTATTTTTATGGAAAGAGGGTGACCCGGTACAAGTTGTAAAAAATTTACACCTACCACGATTCACACTAGAGAAATTCTTAACGGATTATTGTAACAGTAAAACAAATACCGGAGAGTATAGTTGTCTTAAAGTTGATTTATTATTCAAACGTGAATTTTCATATTATTTGATTCAAATTTATATACCATGCTGCATGTTGGTCATCGTGTCATGGGTTTCATTTTGGTTAGATCAAGGTGCTGTACCAGCTCGCGTATCACTGGGTAATTACAATTAATATTTAATTATTTATTTATTTTATTAATATTTTACATTATGCTTGATCTATTTCTAGGTGTTACAACACTACTAACGATGGCTACACAGACCTCAGGTATAAATGCTTCATTACCGCCAGTATCGTACACAAAAGCGATTGATGTTTGGACAGGCGTTTGTCTAACATTTGTGTTTGGCGCGCTACTGGAATTTGCGCTCGTCAACTATGCGTCACGTTCAGGTTAGATATATAAATGTTGTAAGCTTTTACATAGATGTCGCTATAAAATAAATATATTTGGTTTATTTATATGAATATATATATAACGATATAAAATAATAATAATAATTATAATTATTTTTTATTAATTAAATTATTTATCTTTTTTTGTGTACAAATGGTATCTTTTTTTCTTTCTTTCTTTGTTTCATATTTCCTTAAAAATATGTAAACTTAAATGTAACACAAAAAAAATTAAATTTTGGACACATAAATTCTTGAAAAACTTTTTTCTTGTTTCTGCATCATATACCACAATATACGGATCGGGCCGCAGACTTACACCGTGAAAATATGAAAAAGAAACGTCGTGAATTAGAACAGGCAAGTTTAGATGCAGCATCTGATTTATTAGATACCGATAGTAATGCAACATTCGCTATGGTAAGTGGTTTCGTTAACCATATATATTATTGCCGAAACTATGTAATATATATATGATAATATATTTTTATATAAACTACACAAAAATACACAATACTATATAAATCAACATAACATACAAGATACATTACAAAAAATATATAAGTTAACCATTCTAAATAATATAAAGAATTTTCAGAAGCCCTTGGTTCGGCATCCAGGTGATCCACTTGCATTAGAAAAATTAAGGCAGTGCGAAGTTCATATGCAAGCACCGAAACGGCCAAATTGTTGCCGTACATGGCTATCGAAATTTCCAACAAGGTAATTTTTCTATATTTTCAAAAACATCCCAGCCCAAATTGCGTGTGCCTTTTATTTTTGAGTATGCTCCTTCCTAATGTTTCCTCAAGATCAAAATTTTTTTAATTATTTTACTTATTTTTCTTAGGACACATTACACTTTCTTCTAATAATTTTATTTATAATTAAAACAATTAACTTTTATTTTGTAATAATATGCAATTGCAAAAGAACATTTATACAGTTTACCTGAAATGAAAAAAAATATAATGAAAAGAGGTAAATTAATTGCCAATTATTTAACATTTCTAGATGCACATTTAAGTTTCACTGCTTTGTATTTAGCGTAATATTTCAAATACCTCTACTAACATTATTGTGTTAAGATTATTTTGTCTCGTCGTACAGGTGTGAAATATTCTAGCAAGCAAACACTCGTTGAGACATCGTAATAATTGTAAATGTTAAAGAAGACAAAAAACGGTCAGTTGAGGCTGTATAAGATAGCGGAAATTGACCAGCGAAAAATAATAGATTACGCTACTCGCCACAAGTGGCAACACTGTCACGAAAGAGAAAATCTTACCGGTGTGAAATTATTAATCAAAAGTGTAGCTACACAAATTAACGAAAAGTGTATTTTCTAAAAAGTGTAGCAATTAAAAGTGTAAATAGCACACCTCTACTCGTACTAAAAAAAAGATCAATTATTAGGGAATTAGTCTAGACCATCTGGAATCCAAACAATGTGGCCCGATTTCTGTACGAGGTGGAACTAAGGTTTGAGCCAGTCTCAGCATGTACCGATTTTCAACAGAAAATTTACTAAGACAATTTTTTTGTGTGGCGGTTGTCACAGAGATTGAGGCTTCGGCTATAATCTAAAATTAGTGTAGGCCATATGGAATCCAAATAATTTAGCCCCAAATTCTTTTACTAGGGCAATCGATGTATCTCCGAGCATTAGAATATTAATTAAATTTGCCGATCTATAAATTGTCGTGAAGCAACTCCAAATCTTTTTATGTTTACGTTGTTATCTGTTTTGAATACTACGATTCATCCATTTTCAGAAAATATACGCCCACTCTTGGTAACAGGTCTGAGTTTTCCTGAATTGGCCATAGTGTTGCAAGTATTTTGAAAATTATTTGACTTGATATGAAATTTATATCCTAATTCTTGTCTCTGGAACCATTCCAAAACTATTTATTCTGATTTAGTTAACTGTTTTTAACAGCAGAAAGAATTAATTTTGTTTACTACTTATGATAAAATTTGATTCCGGTATTTGCATGAAATATACATTTTTGACGATCTTTTTTTTTAGTGCTATTTACACTTTTAATTGCTACAATTTTAGAAGTTACACTTTTCGTTAATTTGTGTAGCTACACTTTTCATTAATTTGTGTAGCTACACTTTTCGTTAAAAACTTCACACCGGTTCTTATACAACATATGGTCAGTTGACAGTTTTTGACTATGTAGTCGTTAGGTAGAAAAATTATATGATTTAAATAGTACCTTGTAAGTGATTCACAACTGTCTGTCGCATAGGGTCGGGTTAGGTTGGTTGTCCTAAAGAACGAACTGTAGCACCTGGTTTATGATGAGTTACCTATTTTTTACACATTTTACTATAATTTCTTATTCTAATTAGAACTGCCCAGCACGATTTCAGCCTTTGGAGCCCCTTCGTTCCATTGGTGGTATCCAACATACGAAGGATATCTTCATTTTCATGTCGTGATAATCGCTGTATTGCTTGATTCTTTATTTCATCGGGACGGATGGAATACGTCGTCAAGTCTCTATGAAGGTTGTCGTTCCTAATGTACTTCACAGTCCCTCGCAGCACTTTATTTTGGAAGCATGTTATCATTTGTACATTCGGTTGTGCCCCTCAAAATTGGATACCATAGATATCCAATCACCATACTGGTTTTGGCATTTGCCTATACAGAAGCAATTCGTTGTATACTGGGAGCTCAGAATAGCTCACCCAGTACATTTTCCGATATTTGATGTTTAACTCTTCTTTCTTCTTCTTCATGTGATCTTTCCACCTTAGTTAACCATTGAGGATCATGCCAAGGTATTTTTAGCTGTATTTGCTTATAGAATTTGGTATGAGCTGAGAACCACGGGAATCCAGTTTACATTTTAGTTTGTAAAGTTGATATGTACTGATTGTTACTGAGGCCCCTTTCACGGTGAATTTGTCGACTAGATCTCAGGGTTTTGGCTCGTGGGGAAGTTGAGGATTGCATATGCTTGGCTTACACCGTGGAACAGAACAAAAAATAAAAAAAATAAAGACGGAAACTAAATTGAATTTACATCAGAATTAAATCGGCCGAAATTTGAGGAAAGTGTCAGCCTGCAACTAGGGAACCGACACCAAATGAGGCCCCCCTCTCATCATACCAATCCCAAAATTAAGCAATTCATTTTATTATTTGCGAAAAAAATAACAACAAAACAAATAGGTCCAATAATCAGAAAATCAGAATAGTAACGGAGGACCATTAAAGATGGACCGATGAATGGAAAAGAAAATAAAGCTAAATGCCCGGAATCCTACGCCGTGCTGTTTATTTAAATAAATTTTTCAAGACAAAAACAAAATCAGAGGCGAAAGGGGGATAAAAAAACATTCAAAAAAAAATCAAACTAAAAGAGTCGAACGTGAAAATTGTCGCTGACTTGAATAATTATGTAGCGAAACCAATGTATGTGTACCCTCTCGCAAATTTTGATTAAAAAAAAATAAAATAAAACCAAAACCGTTTGACCTGATTAAAGTCGACCTTGAGAGTTGCGGCGTCCTTGATTGCCGAAATGGGTTGGGCATCTTTCCACCGTTAATATATTCGGCCTCGATAGGTCGCCGTAATTTCGATTCTATTCAATTTAATTTAGGCCGCAATAGGTAACCTTTAATAGGTTGCGGCATTCACCCACCAATATAACAAACGGCCTCGTTTGATAACGTGTATGTTGGGGCGTCCACCGGATACGATACGATATATAAGTAACTGTCCGGCCGGCACCGCGGTAAACTGTAACACACTGTTAAAATTTTTAACTAATTTTTTCTAACCGACGCACACTACAATATTTTACCAAGAGTTGGTTTTCCACCATTCAGGTTCTAGTCAATTTTAATTAATTTATATGATGAATTTCAATACAAGGTGTGAAAACGAACTCTACTTCATTGTTCCCAGGAACCTCTAGCTCCGTAAACCAAACCAAACAGTAACCACTTATTTTCATGTCCGTTACTAACCATAAAAATTTCAAAATAACCCTACCGTTGTGGTTTTCGCTACTGGGATATAGTAACGATTTGTCGTACCGTTTAGATTGGCGCTATCATGGTTCCCGGAAATCACAAGTTCCGGAAACAAACTTATCCTCATGTTCATTAGCGCTATAGCGCTATAAAGCGCTATAAATAATTTGTTTTATTACGAGGTTTTAATATTTCTTAGGCTGAGTTTGAATAATTTTAATGAAATCCTGGCCTGGTATGAACATATAACTTTAGTGTTACCTGATGCAATAATTTATTTTTTCTGGGATGGCTTTCTGGACTAACTTCACATACATTGAAGGTTACTACTATCTAGAAATCATATTAGTTTTTCATTAGATACGCCATCTATGTATCAGTATCGGGACATATTGATTATTTTATTAAATATTTAGTTCTGCTTTTAGGATTTAGATGGCGTTTAGATCACAATCAATGCTTTTATTATACACCGCACATAATTTATTGTAATAAAATTATTATTTTTTTATAAATATATTTAAAGTCTTATTTATTTTATTATTTATATTTATATATTATTTATATACTATTTTATTATTATCATTATTTTTAAGTTTATAGTTTTGTATTATTATTTTACGAAAGTCCGAAATTATTCCAAATCTTTTGATTCTAAAAAATATATTTATCTAAGCCAATGTTCTAGATCAAAGAGGATTGACGTAATATCGAGAATTACGTTTCCGCTAGTCTTCGCCCTATTCAATTTGGTATATTGGAGCACATATCTGTTCAGAGAAGAGGAGGATGATTAAATCATTTAAATATTATAAATATATATATATATTATAAATAAATATTAACAAATATTTTAAATAAATAAACCACAAGAAAAAAAGATTGTAGATATTATATAATTAATATTAATAATTATAATTTATAAACTGAGAATGCATAATTATAAATTTAGTGGATTTATTAAGTTTTTGTTTGAATAAAAATGAAATAATAAAATCAAACACACATAAAAACCCCAAAATTTAATTATTTATATTACCGTTATAATTAAATATATAAAAATATTAAAAAATATATTTATAATTTTGAGAATTTTATAATTAAATTTTGATTTACATGCACCCAAATCATTAAAATTTCTTATATTCACAAATCGCATTTTTTTAAAAAAAAATTATCGGTTGTTATATTTATTTAAAAAATAAATTTAAAAAAATACACAAAAAAAATTTAAGATTAAAATTTCATATAGTAATCATATACAGGGTTTATAGAATATTATAAATGTATTCTAATAAATAAAATAGAAAATATTCATCGGACCTTAAACAATATTTAATAGTAAATCGTTATTATAACAAACCCGGTTAAATCAATAATCAATTTTTTAATAAATAGACCTTTATAAAGACACGGATTCCCTAATAATATATTAGTAGATTACTGCAATACTAAACATAATATATATTTAAGCAGACCTTCCATAATTTTTTTTACAAAACATTAATTAAATAAATTCCGAGTATTCAAAAATACGCACAAAGTGTTTGGCTCAATATAGATTATGTGATCCAAATTTTTTTTTTGAACCGGCTTTTTGATTTTTCAGCATCTTCACGCCACCATGCTTCCCATCTAATTAAATACACTTGACCTAGGATGCATCGTAGGTTTGTCTGGCTCTAATTTTGCAAAATTTTCATTTACTGCATTTCGCTAGGACCATTGCTCTGCGACATAAATAAAGCCTTTTCGATTCCATTTATAATACTAACCGCATATATCCATCAAATATATAATAAAATTGCTCTGCTACGCAAAATAAATTTAATAAAATAAAATTTTATTATTTTTGTGATAAAAATAAAATATATTATATAATATAAACACAACACCCCTAAGTTGAAACCAAAAACCAAACAAATATAATAGTTATAATAATAGCAATAGTTCGTACCTAGTGTAGCAAAACGATTAATAATTCAAATTATTAATGTAAAAACAAAAAAATAATAGAAATTTTTAGAATTAACAAGTTTTTTTATCAATCGTTCCTTTTATATAAAAAATTTTATTTATGTAAATATTATATAAAATAAATTACGTCATCTTAAAGTTACAAAAAAAAACCTTTTTATTTAATAAACAAAAATTTAAGGGCTTCCAAATAATTAATAACAAAATAATTTATAATTTTCTCCTTAATAAAAAAAAAAACATTTAGATTGCTCAAAATTTTGTACGAAATCCCCGAATATTTTTAATTAAATTTATTTTAAAAAACAATATTTTATATTTTAATTAGGAAAACTTTGGGATGACGTAATTCAAAATATAAATAACATTACGTATTAAATAATACACAACCAAACGTTAGTCGTGTGAATTTTATAATATTAAATATGGTATATACTCTACGGAATTTTATTATTTTTATTATAAATTAAATATATTTTTTTTTTAAATTTGTAAATGCACAGAAATTTGAAATTTTTAATTCAAATTTTAATTTAATTGAAAAATTAATTTACATAAAGCACACATTTTCTATTTTCTTAATTTTGTTTTATTAATTTTTTTTTGAAATTGTCTACTAAAAACTAATTTACAAAATAAAAAGTCCCTGATTTAAAATAAATATTATAAATACTATTACAATTGAAAATATATTTAAATTATAATTAATTGTTATTATTATTATTTATGTAATAATGATAATAATATAACTTCTATATTTAATTTATAAGACATATTTGTAATTTATATATGAGAACAAAAATGTATAATAAAATGAAAATATTTTATGAAAGAAATTGAAAAATTTATTAAATCAAGGGTTTTGTTTTAGAAATATTTGACAGGTAGAGAGCCAGTTTGCAGCACGGTGAGTAGCAAGTTATGATTCCGAATTTAAGTATTTTGTATTTTGAAATTTTTCAGCCACAAACATTAAACCGCACAAGGAGTGCACTTGCACAAGGATTGCACAATCGCATAGTGGATTTTGAATGGTTCTTGTAAGGTTATATAAAAAAAGTAGTTAAAAAACAAAAATTTAATGTTTTGACGTTTAAATTAACCCAAAACATCGTCCAGTTTCCCTAAAAACGACTAATGATGTTCTAATTTACTCATACGATAAACATTTAAAATTCCCCATATAAAATATGAAATATTGCATACACCACGTCCCCCCCCCCCCCCCACCGCCATACGTTATATGCACGTAATTTGTTAGTCAAGTTGGCAGTCTGATAAATTCCACACAAATATCGTGGACCTAATACATGATGTTCCACCATATTTCTAGTCAATGTGATGGTATGAACGCCATATGGCAAAATTAGGAAACAAAATGTTCACCAGAATTATCTGCCAATTTACCTGACATATAGCCTTCTTGATTTTTGCGAGTTAAAATTTTTTCCACTGAATTTCCAGTACCTATAATCATTTTGGGCCGGAATTTCAACAATAAAATATTTTCAATTTTTTTGCAAAAATCCCTGATGGTTAGCCTTACCGATTTTGGACGGATAAAATTGATTGTCACAGATTCCGCATGTTTCGGTTATTTTACGTTAATAATGTAATTGTGAGTAGATCAGCGTTTAAATTGCTGCAATATGTCGCCTCATTCGCCTGTATCCAGGTTCGATGACATAATACAACCGGACTTCAAAATTCGATATTTCCAATAACCGCGCTTTCCAAATGCAAGCCAACCGTTAATTTCGTACTCAATATATTATTTCCAGTACCTATAATCATTTTGGGCCAGAATTTCAACAATAAAATATTTTCAATTTTTTTGCAAAAATCCCTGATGGTTAGCCTTACCGATTTTGGACGGATAAAATTGATTGTCACAGATTCCGCATGTTTCGGTTATTTTACGTTAATAATGTAATTGTGAGTAGATCAGCGTTTAAATTGCTGCAATATGTCGCCTCATTCGCCTGTATCCAGGTTCGATGACATAATACAACCGGACTTCAAAATTCGATATTTCCAATAACCGCGCTTTCCAAATGCAAGCCAACCGTTAATTTCGTACTCAATATATTATTTCCAGTACCTATAATCATTTTGGGCCAGAATTTCAACAATAAAATATTTTCAATTTTTTTGTAAAAAATCCCTGATGGTTAGCCTTACCGATTTTGGACGGATAAAATTGATTGTCACAGATTCTGTATGTTTAGGCTATTTTACGTTAATAATGTAATTGTGAGTAGATCAGCGTTTAAATTGCTGCAATATGTCGCCTCATTTGCCTGTAATCCAGGTTCGATGACATAATACAACCGGACTTCAAAATTCGATATTTCCAATAACCGCGCTTTCCAAATGCAAGCCAACCGTTAATTTCGTACTCAATATATTATTTCCAGTACCTATAATCATTTTGGGCCAGAATTTCAACTATAAAATATTTTCAATTTTTTTGTAAAAATCCCTGATGGTTAGCCTTACCGATTTTGGACGGATAAAATTGATTGTCACAGATTCTGTATGTTTAGGCTATTTTACGTTAATAATGTAATTGTGAGTAGATCAGCGTTTAAATTGCTGCAATATGTCGCCTCATTTGCCTGTAATCCAGGTTCGATGACATAATACAACCGGACTTCAAAATTCGATATTTCCAATAACCGCGCTTTCCAAATGCAAGCCAACCGTTAATTTCGTACTCAATATATTATTTCCAGTACCTATAATCATTTTGGACCGGAATTTCAACAATAAAATATTTTCAATTTTTTGCAAAAATCCCTGATGGTTAGCCTTACCGATTTTGGACGGATAAAATTGATTGTCACAGATTCTGTATGTTTCGGTTATTTTACGTTAATAATGTAATTGTGAGTAGATCAGCGTTTAAATTGCTGCAATATGTCGCCTCATTTGCCTGTAATCCAGGTTCGATGACATAATACAACCGGACTTCAAAATTCGATATTTCCAATAACCGCGCTTTCCAAATGCAAGCCAACCGTTAATTTCGTACTCAATATATTATTTCCAGTACCTATAATCATTTTGGGCCGGAATTTCAACAATAAAATATTTTCAATTTTTTGCAAAAATCCCTGATGGTTAGCCTTACCGATTTTGGACGGATAAAATTGATTGTCACAGATTCTGCATGTTTCGGTTATTTTACGTTAATAATGTAATTGTGAGTAGATCAGCGTTTAAATTGCTGCAATATGTCGCCTCATTCGCCTGGAATCCTGGTTCGATGACATAATACAACCGGACTTCAAAATTCGATATTTCCAATAACCGCGCTTTCCAAATGCAACCCAACCGTTAATTTCGTACTCAATATATTATTTCCAGTACCTATAATCTTTTTGGGCCAGAACTTCAACAATAAAATATTTTCAATTTTTTTGTAAAAATCCCTGATGGTTAGCCTTACCGATTTTGGACGGATAAAATTGATTGTCACAGATTCTGCATGTTTCGGTTATTTTACGTTAATAATGTAATTGTGAGTAGATCAGCGTTTAAATTGCTGCAATATGTCGCCTCATTCGCCTGGAATCCTGGTTCGATGACATAATACAACCGGACTTCAAAATTCGATATTTCCAATAACCGCGCTTTCCAAATGCAACCCAACCGTTAATTTCGTACTCAATATATTATTTCCAGTACCTATAATCATTTTGGGCCAGAACTTCAACAATAAAATATTTTCAATTTTTTTGTAAAAATCCCTGATGGTTAGCCTTACCGATTTTGGACGGATAAAATTGATTGTCACAGATTCTGCATGTTTCGGTTATTTTACGTTAATAATGTAATTGTGAGTAGATCAGCGTTTAAATTGCTGCAATATGTCGCCTCATTCGCCTGGAATCCTGGTTCGATGACATAATACAACCGGACTTCAAAATTCGATATTTCCAATAACCGCGCTTTCCAAATGCAAGCCAACCGTTAATTTCGTACTCAATATATTATTTCCAGTACCTATAATCATTTTGGGCCGGAATTTCAACAATAAAATATTTTCAATTTTTTGCAAAAATCCCTGATGGTTAGCCTTACCGATTTTGGACGGATAAAATTGATTGTCACAGATTCTGCATGTTTCGGTTATTTTACGTTAATAATGTAATTGTGAGTAGATCAGAGTTTAAATTGCTGCAATATGTCGCCTCATTCGCCTGTAATCCAGGTTCGATAACATAATACAACCGGACTTCAAAATTCAATATTTCCAATAACCGCGCTTTCCAAATGCAAGCCAACCGTTAATTTCGTACTCAATATATTATTTCCAGTACCTATAATCATTTTGGGCCAGAATTTCAACAATAAAATATTTTCAATTTTTTTGTAAAAATCCCTGATGGTTAGCCTTACCGATTTTGGACGGATAAAATTGATTGTCACAGATTCTGCATGTTTCGGTTATTTTACGTTAATAATGTAATTGTGAGTAGATCAGCGTTTAAATTGCTGCAATATGTCGCCTCATTCGCCTGGAATCCTGGTTCGATGACATAATACAACCGGACTTCAAAATTCGATATTTCCAATAACCGCGCTTTCCAAATGCAAGCCAACCGTTAATTTCGTACTCAATATATTATTTCCAGTACCTATAATCATTTTGGGCCAGAACTTCAACAATAAAATATTTTCAATTTTTTTGTAAAAATCCCTGATGGTTAGCCTTACCGATTTTGGACGGATAAAATTGATTGTCACAGATTCTGCATGTTTCGGTTATTTTACGTTAATAATGTAATTGTGAGTAGATCAGCGTTTAAATTGCTGCAATATGTCGCCTCATTCGCCTGGAATCCAGGTTCGATGACATAATGCAACCGGACTTCAAAATTCGATATTTCCAATAACCGCGCTTTCCAAATGCAACCCAACCGTTAATTTCGTACTCAATATATTATTTCCAGTACCTATAATCATTTTGGGCCAGAACTTCAACAATAAAATATTTTCAATTTTTTTGTAAAAATCCCTGATGGTTAGCCTTACCGATTTTGGACGGATAAAATTGATTGTCACAGATTCTGCATGTTTCGGTTATTTTACGTTAATAATGTAATTGTGAGTAGATCAGCGTTTAAATTGCTGCATATGTCGCCTCATTCGCCTGGAATCCAGGTTCGATGACATAATGCAACCGGACTTCAAAATTCGATATTTCCAATAACCGCGCTTTCCAAATGCAACCCAACCGTTAATTTCGTACTCAATATATTATTTCCAGTACCTATAATCATTTTGGGCCAGAACTTCAACAATAAAATATTTTCAATTTTTTTGTAAAAATCCCTGATGGTTAGCCTTACCGATTTTGGACGGATAAAATTGATTGTCACAGATTCTGTATGTTTCGGTTATTTTGCGTTAATAATGTAATTGTGAGTAGATCAGCGTTTAAATTGCTGCAATATGTCGCCTCATTCGCCTGGAATCCAGGTTCGATAACATAATACAACCGGACTTCAAAATTCGATATTTCCAATAACCGCGCTTTCCAAATGCAACCCAACCGTTAATTTCGTACTCAATATATTATTTCCAGTACCTATAATCATTTTGGGCCGGAATTTCAACAATAAAATATTTTCAATTTTTTGCAAAAATCCCTGATGGTTAGCCTTACCGATTTTGGACGGATAAAATTGATTGTCACAGATTCTGCATGTTTCGGTTATTTTACGTTAATAATGTAATTGTGAGTAGATCAGAGTTTAAATTGCTGCAATATGTCGCCTCATTCGCCTGGAATCCAGGTTCGATGACATAATGCAACCGGACTTCAAAATTCGATATTTCCAATAACCGCGCTTTCCAAATGCAAGCCAACCGTTAATTTCGTACTCAATATATTATTTCCAGTACCTATAATCATTTTGGGCCAGAATTTCAACAATAAAATATTTTCAATTTTTTTGTAAAAATCCCTGATGGTTAGCCTTACCGATTTTGGACGGATAAAATTGATTGTCACAGATTCTGCATGTTTCGGTTATTTTACGTTAATAATGTAATTGTGAGTAGATCAGCGTTTAAATTGCTGCAATATGTCGCCTCATTCGCCTGGAATCCTGGTTCGATGACATAATACAACCGGACTTCAAAATTCGATATTTCCAATAACCGCGCTTTCCAAATGCAAGCCAACCGTTAATTTCGTACTCAATATATTATTTCCAGTACCTATAATCATTTTGGGCCAGAACTTCAACAATAAAATATTTTCAATTTTTTTGTAAAAATCCCTGATGGTTAGCCTTACCGATTTTGGACGGATAAAATTGATTGTCACAGATTCTGCATGTTTCGGTTATTTTACGTTAATAATGTAATTGTGAGTAGATCAGCGTTTAAATTGCTGCAATATGTCGCCTCATTCGCCTGGAATCCTGGTTCGATGACATAATACAACCGGACTTCAAAATTCGATATTTCCAATAACCGCGCTTTCCAAATGCAACCCAACCGTTAATTTCGTACTCAATATATTATTTCCAGTACCTATAATCATTTTGGGCCAGAACTTCAACAATAAAATATTTTCAATTTTTTTGTAAAAATCCCTGATGGTTAGCCTTACCGATTTTGGACGGATAAAATTGATTGTCACAGATTCTGCATGTTTCGGTTATTTTACGTTAATAATGTAATTGTGAGTAGATCAGCGTTTAAATTGCTGCAATATGTCGCCTCATTCGCCTGGAATCCTGGTTCGATGACATAATACAACCGGACTTCAAAATTCGATATTTCCAATAACCGCGCTTTCCAAATGCAACCCAACCGTTAATTTCGTACTCAATATATTATTTCCAGTACCTATAATCATTTTGGGCCAGAACTTCAACAATAAAATATTTTCAATTTTTTTGTAAAAATCCCTGATGGTTAGCCTTACCGATTTTGGACGGATAAAATTGATTGTCACAGATTCTGCATGTTTCGGTTATTTTACGTTAATAATGTAATTGTGAGTAGATCAGCGTTTAAATTGCTGCAATATGTCGCCTCATTCGCCTGGAATCCAGGTTCGATGACATAATGCAACCGGACTTCAAAATTCGATATTTCCAATAACCGCGCTTTCCAAATGCAACCCAACCGTTAATTTCGTACTCAATATATTATTTCCAGTACCTATAATCATTTTGGGCCAGAACTTCAACAATAAAATATTTTCAATTTTTTTGTAAAAATCCCTGATGGTTAGCCTTACCGATTTTGGACGGATAAAATTGATTGTCACAGATTCTGCATGTTTCGGTTATTTTACGTTAATAATGTAATTGTGAGTAGATCAGCGTTTAAATTGCTGCAATATGTCGCCTCATTCGCCTGGAATCCAGGTTCGATGACATAATACAACCGGACTTCAAAATTCAATATTTCCAATAACCGCGCTTTCCAAATGCAAGCCAACCGTTAATTTCGTACTCAATATATTATTTCCAGTACCTATAATCATTTTGGGCCAGAATTTCAACAATAAAATATTTTCAATTTTTTTGTAAAAATCCCTGATGGTTAGCCTTACCGATTTTGGACGGATAAAATTGATTGTCACAGATTCTGCATGTTTCGGTTATTTTACGTTAATAATGTAATTGTGAGTAGATCAGCGTTTAAATTGCTGCAATATGTCGCCTCATTCGCCTGGAATCCTGGTTCGATGACATAATACAACCGGACTTCAAAATTCGATATTTCCAATAACCGCGCTTTCCAAATGCAACCCAACCGTTAATTTCGTACTCAATATATTATTTCCAGTACCTATAATCATTTTGGGCCAGAACTTCAACAATAAAATATTTTCAATTTTTTTGTAAAAATCCCTGATGGTTAGCCTTACCGATTTTGGACGGATAAAATTGATTGTCACAGATTCTGCATGTTTCGGTTATTTTACGTTAATAATGTAATTGTGAGTAGATCAGCGTTTAAATTGCTGCAATATGTCGCCTCATTCGCCTGGAATCCAGGTTCGATGACATAATACAACCGGACTTCAAAATTCAATATTTCCAATAACCGCGCTTTCCAAATGCAAGCCAACCGTTAATTTCGTACTCAATATATTATTTCCAGTACCTATAATCATTTTGGGCCAGAATTTCAACAATAAAATATTTTCAATTTTTTTGTAAAAATCCCTGATGGTTAGCCTTACCGATTTTGGACGGATAAAATTGATTGTCACAGATTCTGCATGTTTCGGTTATTTTACGTTAATAATGTAATTGTGAGTAGATCAGCGTTTAAATTGCTGCAATATGTCGCCTCATTCGCCTGGAATCCAGGTTCGATGACATAATGCAACCGGACTTCAAAATTCGATATTTCCAATAACCGCGCTTTCCAAATGCAACCCAACCGTTAATTTCGTACTCAATATATTATTTCCAGTACCTATAATCATTTTGGGCCAGAACTTCAACAATAAAATATTTTCAATGTTTTTGTAAAAATCCCTGATGGTTAGCCTTACCGATTTTGGACGGATAAAATTGATTGTCACAGATTCTGCATGTTTCGGTTATTTTACGTTAATAATGTAATTGTGAGTAGATCAGCGTTTAAATTGCTGCAATATGTCGCCTCATTCGCCTGGAATCCAGGTTCGATGACATAATGCAACCGGACTTCAAAATTCGATATTTCCAATAACCGCGCTTTCCAAATGCAACCCAACCGTTAATTTCGTACTCAATATATTATTTCCAGTACCTATAATCATTTTGGGCCAGAACTTCAACAATAAAATATTTTCAATTTTTTTGTAAAAATCCCTGATGGTTAGCCTTACCGATTTTGGACGGATAAAATTGATTGTCACAGATTCTGCATGTTTCGGTTATTTTACGTTAATAATGTAATTGTGAGTAGATCAGCGTTTAAATTGCTGCAATATGTCGCCTCATTCGCCTGGAATCCAGGTTCGATGACATAATACAACCGGACTTCAAAATTCAATATTTCCAATAACCGCGCTTTCCAAATGCAAGCCAACCGTTAATTTCGTACTCAATATATTATTTCCAGTACCTATAATCATTTTGGGCCAGAATTTCAACAATAAAATATTTTCAATTTTTTTGTAAAAATCCCTGATGGTTAGCCTTACCGATTTTGGACGGATAAAATTGATTGTCACAGATTCTGCATGTTTCGGTTATTTTACGTTAATAATGTAATTGTGAGTAGATCAGCGTTTAAATTGCTGCAATATGTCGCCTCATTCGCCTGGAATCCTGGTTCGATGACATAATACAACCGGACTTCAAAATTCGATATTTCCAATAACCGCGCTTTCCAAATGCAACCCAACCGTTAATTTCGTACTCAATATATTATTTCCAGTACCTATAATCATTTTGGGCCAGAACTTCAACAATAAAATATTTTCAATTTTTTTGTAAAAATCCCTGATGGTTAGCCTTACCGATTTTGGACGGATAAAATTGATTGTCACAGATTCTGCATGTTTCGGTTATTTTACGTTAATAATGTAATTGTGAGTAGATCAGCGTTTAAATTGCTGCAATATGTCGCCTCATTCGCCTGGAATCCAGGTTCGATGACATAATACAACCGGACTTCAAAATTCAATATTTCCAATAACCGCGCTTTCCAAATGCAAGCCAACCGTTAATTTCGTACTCAATATATTATTTCCAGTACCTATAATCATTTTGGGCCAGAATTTCAACAATAAAATATTTTCAATTTTTTTGTAAAAATCCCTGATGGTTAGCCTTACCGATTTTGGACGGATAAAATTGATTGTCACAGATTCTGCATGTTTCGGTTATTTTACGTTAATAATGTAATTGTGAGTAGATCAGCGTTTAAATTGCTGCAATATGTCGCCTCATTCGCCTGGAATCCAGGTTCGATGACATAATGCAACCGGACTTCAAAATTCGATATTTCCAATAACCGCGCTTTCCAAATGCAACCCAACCGTTAATTTCGTACTCAATATATTATTTCCAGTACCTATAATCATTTTGGGCCAGAACTTCAACAATAAAATATTTTCAATGTTTTTGTAAAAATCCCTGATGGTTAGCCTTACCGATTTTGGACGGATAAAATTGATTGTCACAGATTCTGCATGTTTCGGTTATTTTACGTTAATAATGTAATTGTGAGTAGATCAGCGTTTAAATTGCTGCAATATGTCGCCTCATTCGCCTGGAATCCAGGTTCGATGACATAATGCAACCGGACTTCAAAATTCGATATTTCCAATAACCGCGCTTTCCAAATGCAACCCAACCGTTAATTTCGTACTCAATATATTATTTCCAGTACCTATAATCATTTTGGGCCAGAACTTCAACAATAAAATATTTTCAATTTTTTTGTAAAAATCCCTGATGGTTAGTTAGCCTTACCGATTTTGGACGGATAAAATTGATTGTCACAGATTCTGCATGTTTCGGTTATTTTGCGTTAATAATGTAATTGTGAGTAGATCAGCGTTTAAATTGCTGCAATATGTCGCCTCATTCGCCTGGAATCCAGGTTCGATAACATAATACAACCGGACTTCAAAATTCGATATTTCCAATAACCGCGCTTTCCAAATGCAAGCCAACCGTTAATTTCGTACTCAATATATTATTTCCAGTACCTATAATCATTTTGGGCCGGAATTTCAACAATAAAATATTTTCAATTTTTTTGTAAAAATCCCTGATGGTTAGCCTTACCGATTTTGGACGGATAAAATTGATTGTCACAGATTCTGCATGTTTCGGTTATTTTACGTTAATAATGTAATTGTGAGTAGATCAGCGTTTAAATTGCTGCAATATGTCGCCTCATTCGCCTGGAATCCTGGTTCGATGACATAATACAACCGGACTTCAAAATTCGATATTTCCAATAACCGCGCTTTCCAAATGCAACCCAACCGTTAATTTCGTACTCAATATATTATTTCCAGTACCTATAATCATTTTGGGCCAGAACTTCAACAATAAAATATTTTCAATTTTTTTGTAAAAATCCCTGATGGTTAGCCTTACCGATTTTGGACGGATAAAATTGATTGTCACAGATTCTGCATGTTTCGGTTATTTTACGTTAATAATGTAATTGTGAGTAGATCAGCGTTTAAATTGCTGCAATATGTCGCCTCATTCGCCTGGAATCCAGGTTCGATGACATAATGCAACCGGACTTCAAAATTCGATATTTCCAATAACCGCGCTTTCCAAATGCAACCCAACCGTTAATTTCGTACTCAATATATTATTTCCAGTACCTATAATCATTTTGGGCCAGAACTTCAACAATAAAATATTTTCAATTTTTTTGTAAAAATCCCTGATGGTTAGCCTTACCGATTTTGGACGGATAAAATTGATTGTCACAGATTCTGCATGTTTCGGTTATTTTACGTTAATAATGTAATTGTGAGTAGATCAGCGTTTAAATTGCTGCAATATGTCGCCTCATTCGCCTGGAATCCAGGTTCGATGACATAATGCAACCGGACTTCAAAATTCGATATTTCCAATAACCGCGCTTTCCAAATGCAACCCAACCGTTAATTTCGTACTCAATATATTATTTCCAGTACCTATAATCATTTTGGGCCAGAACTTCAACAATAAAATATTTTCAATTTTTTTGTAAAAATCCCTGATGGTTAGTTAGCCTTACCGATTTTGGACGGATAAAATTGATTGTCACAGATTCTGCATGTTTCGGTTATTTTGCGTTAATAATGTAATTGTGAGTAGATCAGCGTTTAAATTGCTGCAATATGTCGCCTCATTCGCCTGGAATCCAGGTTCGATAACATAATACAACCGGACTTCAAAATTCGATATTTCCAATAACCGCGCTTTCCAAATGCAAGCCAACCGTTAATTTCGTACTCAATATATTATTTCCAGTACCTATAATCATTTTGGGCCGGAATTTCAACAATAAAATATTTTCAATTTTTTGCAAAAATCCCTGATGGTTAGCCTTACCGATTTTGGACGGATAAAATTGATTGTCACAGATTCTGCATGTTTCGGTTATTTTACGTTAATAATGTAATTGTGAGTAGATCAGCGTTTAAATTGCTGCAATATGTCGCCTCATTCGCCTGGAATCCAGGTTCGATGACATAATGCAACCGGACTTCAAAATTCGATATTTCCAATAACCGCGCTTTCCAAATGCAAGCCAACCGTTAATTTCGTACTCAATATATTATTTCCAGTACCTATAATCATTTTGGGCCGGAATTTCAACAATAAAATATTTTCAATTTTTTTGTAAAAATCCCTGATGGTTAGCCTTACCGATTTTGGACGGATAAAATTGATTGTCACAGATTCTGCATGTTTCGGTTATTTTACGTTAATAATGTAATTGTGAGTAGATCAGCGTTTAAATTGCTGCAATATGTCGCCTCATTCGCCTGGAATCCTGGTTCGATGACATAATACAACCGGACTTCAAAATTCGATATTTCCAATAACCGCGCTTTCCAAATGCAAGCCAACCGTTAATTTCGT
Organism: Nephrotoma guestfalica; assembly: GCA_963691935.1. Taxonomy (NCBI): domain Eukaryota; kingdom Metazoa; phylum Arthropoda; class Insecta; order Diptera; family Tipulidae; genus Nephrotoma; species Nephrotoma guestfalica. The sequence continues at coordinate 233,627,659 of OY829914.1, forward strand.
ACTCAATATATTATTTCCAGTACCTATAATCATTTTGGGCCGGAATTTCAACAATAAAATATTTTCAATTTTTTTGTAAAAATCCCTGATGGTTAGCCTTACCGATTTTGGACGGATAAAATTGATTGTCACAGATTCTGCATGTTTCGGTTATTTTACGTTAATAATGTAATTGTGAGTAGATCAGCGTTTAAATTGCTGCAATATGTCGCCTCATTCGCCTGGAATCCTGGTTCGATGACATAATACAACCGGACTTCAAAATTCGATATTTCCAATAACCGCGCTTTCCAAATGCAACCCAACCGTTAATTTCGTACTCAATATATTATTTCCAGTACCTATAATCATTTTGGGCCAGAACTTCAACAATAAAATATTTTCAATTTTTTTGTAAAAATCCCTGATGGTTAGCCTTACCGATTTTGGACGGATAAAATTGATTGTCACAGATTCTGCATGTTTCGGTTATTTTACGTTAATAATGTAATTGTGAGTAGATCAGCGTTTAAATTGCTGCAATATGTCGCCTCATTCGCCTGGAATCCAGGTTCGATGACATAATGCAACCGGACTTCAAAATTCGATATTTCCAATAACCGCGCTTTCCAAATGCAACCCAACCGTTAATTTCGTACTCAATATATTATTTCCAGTACCTATAATCATTTTGGGCCAGAACTTCAACAATAAAATATTTTCAATTTTTTTGTAAAAATCCCTGATGGTTAGCCTTACCGATTTTGGACGGATAAAATTGATTGTCACAGATTCTGCATGTTTCGGTTATTTTACGTTAATAATGTAATTGTGAGTAGATCAGCGTTTAAATTGCTGCAATATGTCGCCTCATTCGCCTGGAATCCAGGTTCGATGACATAATGCAACCGGACTTCAAAATTCGATATTTCCAATAACCGCGCTTTCCAAATGCAAGCCAACCGTTAATTTCGTACTCAATATATTATTTCCAGTACCTATAATCATTTTGGGCCGGAATTTCAACAATAAAATATTTTCAATTTTTTTGTAAAAATCCCTGATGGTTAGCCTTACCGATTTTGGACGGATAAAATTGATTGTCACAGATTCTGCATGTTTCGGTTATTTTACGTTAATAATGTAATTGTGAGTAGATCAGCGTTTAAATTGCTGCAATATGTCGCCTCATTCGCCTGGAATCCTGGTTCGATGACATAATACAACCGGACTTCAAAATTCGATATTTCCAATAACCGCGCTTTCCAAATGCAAGCCAACCGTTAATTTCGTACTCAATATATTATTTCCAGTACCTATAATCATTTTGGGCCGGAATTTCAACAATAAAATATTTTCAATTTTTTTGTAAAAATCCCTGATGGTTAGCCTTACCGATTTTGGACGGATAAAATTGATTGTCACAGATTCTGCATGTTTCGGTTATTTTACGTTAATAATGTAATTGTGAGTAGATCAGCGTTTAAATTGCTGCAATATGTCGCCTCATTCGCCTGGAATCCTGGTTCGATGACATAATACAACCGGACTTCAAAATTCGATATTTCCAATAACCGCGCTTTCCAAATGCAACCCAACCGTTAATTTCGTACTCAATATATTATTTCCAGTACCTATAATCATTTTGGGCCAGAACTTCAACAATAAAATATTTTCAATTTTTTTGTAAAAATCCCTGATGGTTAGCCTTACCGATTTTGGACGGATAAAATTGATTGTCACAGATTCTGCATGTTTCGGTTATTTTACGTTAATAATGTAATTGTGAGTAGATCAGCGTTTAAATTGCTGCAATATGTCGCCTCATTCGCCTGGAATCCAGGTTCGATGACATAATGCAACCGGACTTCAAAATTCGATATTTCCAATAACCGCGCTTTCCAAATGCAACCCAACCGTTAATTTCGTACTCAATATATTATTTCCAGTACCTATAATCATTTTGGGCCAGAACTTCAACAATAAAATATTTTCAATTTTTTTGTAAAAATCCCTGATGGTTAGCCTTACCGATTTTGGACGGATAAAATTGATTGTCACAGATTCTGCATGTTTCGGTTATTTTACGTTAATAATGTAATTGTGAGTAGATCAGCGTTTAAATTGCTGCAATATGTCGCCTCATTCGCCTGGAATCCAGGTTCGATGACATAATGCAACCGGACTTCAAAATTCGATATTTCCAATAACCGCGCTTTCCAAATGCAACCCAACCGTTAATTTCGTACTCAATATATTATTTCCAGTACCTATAATCATTTTGGGCCAGAACTTCAACAATAAAATATTTTCAATTTTTTTGTAAAAATCCCTGATGGTTAGTTAGCCTTACCGATTTTGGACGGATAAAATTGATTGTCACAGATTCTGCATGTTTCGGTTATTTTGCGTTAATAATGTAATTGTGAGTAGATCAGCGTTTAAATTGCTGCAATATGTCGCCTCATTCGCCTGGAATCCAGGTTCGATAACATAATACAACCGGACTTCAAAATTCGATATTTCCAATAACCGCGCTTTCCAAATGCAAGCCAACCGTTAATTTCGTACTCAATATATTATTTCCAGTACCTATAATCATTTTGGGCCGGAATTTCAACAATAAAATATTTTCAATTTTTTGCAAAAATCCCTGATGGTTAGCCTTACCGATTTTGGACGGATAAAATTGATTGTCACAGATTCTGCATGTTTCGGTTATTTTACGTTAATAATGTAATTGTGAGTAGATCAGCGTTTAAATTGCTGCAATATGTCGCCTCATTCGCCTGGAATCCAGGTTCGATGACATAATGCAACCGGACTTCAAAATTCGATATTTCCAATAACCGCGCTTTCCAAATGCAAGCCAACCGTTAATTTCGTACTCAATATATTATTTCCAGTACCTATAATCATTTTGGGCCGGAATTTCAACAATAAAATATTTTCAATTTTTTTGTAAAAATCCCTGATGGTTAGCCTTACCGATTTTGGACGGATAAAATTGATTGTCACAGATTCTGCATGTTTCGGTTATTTTACGTTAATAATGTAATTGTGAGTAGATCAGCGTTTAAATTGCTGCAATATGTCGCCTCATTCGCCTGGAATCCTGGTTCGATGACATAATACAACCGGACTTCAAAATTCGATATTTCCAATAACCGCGCTTTCCAAATGCAACCCAACCGTTAATTTCGTACTCAATATATTATTTCCAGTACCTATAATCATTTTGGGCCAGAACTTCAACAATAAAATATTTTCAATTTTTTTGTAAAAATCCCTGATGGTTAGCCTTACCGATTTTGGACGGATAAAATTGATTGTCACAGATTCTGCATGTTTCGGTTATTTTACGTTAATAATGTAATTGTGAGTAGATCAGCGTTTAAATTGCTGCAATATGTCGCCTCATTCGCCTGGAATCCAGGTTCGATGACATAATGCAACCGGACTTCAAAATTCGATATTTCCAATAACCGCGCTTTCCAAATGCAACCCAACCGTTAATTTCGTACTCAATATATTATTTCCAGTACCTATAATCATTTTGGGCCAGAACTTCAACAATAAAATATTTTCAATTTTTTTGTAAAAATCCCTGATGGTTAGCCTTACCGATTTTGGACGGATAAAATTGATTGTCACAGATTCTGCATGTTTCGGTTATTTTACGTTAATAATGTAATTGTGAGTAGATCAGCGTTTAAATTGCTGCAATATGTCGCCTCATTCGCCTGGAATCCAGGTTCGATGACATAATGCAACCGGACTTCAAAATTCGATATTTCCAATAACCGCGCTTTCCAAATGCAACCCAACCGTTAATTTCGTACTCAATATATTATTTCCAGTACCTATAATCATTTTGGGCCAGAACTTCAACAATAAAATATTTTCAATTTTTTTGTAAAAATCCCTGATGGTTAGTTAGCCTTACCGATTTTGGACGGATAAAATTGATTGTCACAGATTCTGCATGTTTCGGTTATTTTGCGTTAATAATGTAATTGTGAGTAGATCAGCGTTTAAATTGCTGCAATATGTCGCCTCATTCGCCTGGAATCCAGGTTCGATAACATAATACAACCGGACTTCAAAATTCGATATTTCCAATAACCGCGCTTTCCAAATGCAAGCCAACCGTTAATTTCGTACTCAATATATTATTTCCAGTACCTATAATCATTTTGGGCCGGAATTTCAACAATAAAATATTTTCAATTTTTTGCAAAAATCCCTGATGGTTAGCCTTACCGATTTTGGACGGATAAAATTGATTGTCACAGATTCTGCATGTTTCGGTTATTTTACGTTAATAATGTAATTGTGAGTAGATCAGCGTTTAAATTGCTGCAATATGTCGCCTCATTCGCCTGGAATCCAGGTTCGATGACATAATGCAACCGGACTTCAAAATTCGATATTTCCAATAACCGCGCTTTCCAAATGCAACCCAACCGTTAATTTCGTACTCAATATATTATTTCCAGTACCTATAATCATTTTGGGCCAGAACTTCAACAATAAAATATTTTCAATTTTTTTGTAAAAATCCCTGATGGTTAGCCTTACCGATTTTGGACGGATAAAATTGATTGTCACAGATTCTGCATGTTTCGGTTATTTTACGTTAATAATGTAATTGTGAGTAGATCAGCGTTTAAATTGCTGCAATATGTCGCCTCATTCGCCTGGAATCCAGGTTCGATGACATAATGCAACCGGACTTCAAAATTCGATATTTCCAATAACCGCGCTTTCCAAATGCAACCCAACCGTTAATTTCGTACTCAATATATTATTTCCAGTACCTATAATCATTTTGGGCCAGAACTTCAACAATAAAATATTTTCAATTTTTTTGTAAAAATCCCTGATGGTTAGCCTTACCGATTTTGGACGGATAAAATTGATTGTCACAGATTCTGTATGTTTCGGTTATTTTGCGTTAATAATGTAATTGTGAGTAGATCAGCGTTTAAATTGCTGCAATATGTCGCCTCATTCGCCTGGAATCCAGGTTCGATAACATAATACAACCGGACTTCAAAATTCGATATTTCCAATAACCGCGCTTTCCAAATGCAACCCAACCGTTAATTTCGTACTCAATATATTATTTCCAGTACCTATAATCATTTTGGGCCGGAATTTCAACAATAAAATATTTTCAATTTTTTGCAAAAATCCCTGATGGTTAGCCTTACCGATTTTGGACGGATAAAATTGATTGTCACAGATTCTGCATGTTTCGGTTATTTTACGTTAATAATGTAATTGTGAGTAGATCAGCGTTTAAATTGCTGCAATATGTCGCCTCATTCGCCTGGAATCCAGGTTCGATGACATAATGCAACCGGACTTCAAAATTCGATATTTCCAATAACCGCGCTTTCCAAATGCAACCCAACCGTTAATTTCGTACTCAATATATTATTTCCAGTACCTATAATCATTTTGGGCCAGAACTTCAACAATAAAATATTTTCAATTTTTTTGTAAAAATCCCTGATGGTTAGCCTTACCGATTTTGGACGGATAAAATTGATTGTCACAGATTCTGCATGTTTCGGTTATTTTACGTTAATAATGTAATTGTGAGTAGATCAGCGTTTAAATTGCTGCAATATGTCGCCTCATTCGCCTGGAATCCAGGTTCGATGACATAATGCAACCGGACTTCAAAATTCGATATTTCCAATAACCGCGCTTTCCAAATGCAACCCAACCGTTAATTTCGTACTCAATATATTATTTCCAGTACCTATAATCATTTTGGGCCAGAACTTCAACAATAAAATATTTTCAATTTTTTTGTAAAAATCCCTGATGGTTAGCCTTACCGATTTTGGACGGATAAAATTGATTGTCACAGATTCTGTATGTTTCGGTTATTTTGCGTTAATAATGTAATTGTGAGTAGATCAGCGTTTAAATTGCTGCAATATGTCGCCTCATTCGCCTGGAATCCAGGTTCGATGACATAATGCAACCGGACTTCAAAATTCGATATTTCCAATAACCGCGCTTTCCAAATGCAACCCAACCGTTAATTTCGTACTCAATATATTATTTCCAGTACCTATAATCATTTTGGGCCAGAACTTCAACAATAAAATATTTTCAATTTTTTTGTAAAAATCCCTGATGGTTAGCCTTACCGATTTTGGACGGATAAAATTGATTGTCACAGATTCTGTATGTTTCGGTTATTTTACGTTAATAATGTAATTGTGAGTAGATCAGCGTTTAAATTGCTGCAATATGTCGCCTCATTCGCCTGGAATCCAGGTTCGATAACATAATACAACCGGACTTCAAAATTCGATATTTCCAATAACCGCGCTTTCCAAATGCAACCCAACCGTTAATTTCGTACTCAATATATTATTTCCAGTACCTATAATCATTTTGGGCCGGAATTTCAACAATAAAATATTTTCAATTTTTTGCAAAAATCCCTGATGGTTAGCCTTACCGATTTTGGACGGATAAAATTGATTGTCACAGATTCTGCATGTTTCGGTTATTTTACGTTAATAATGTAATTGTGAGTAGATCAGAGTTTAAATTGCTGCAATATGTCGCCTCATTCGCCTGTAATCCAGGTTCGATAACATAATACAACCGGACTTCAAAATTCAATATTTCCAATAACCGCGCTTTCCAAATGCAAGCCAACCGTTAATTTCGTACTCAATATATTATTTCCAGTACCTATAATCATTTTGGGCCAGAATTTCAACAATAAAATATTTTCAATTTTTTTGTAAAAATCCCTGATGGTTAGCCTTACCGATTTTGGACGGATAAAATTGATTGTCACAGATTCTGCATGTTTCGGTTATTTTACGTTAATAATGTAATTGTGAGTAGATCAGCGTTTAAATTGCTGCAATATGTCGCCTCATTCGCCTGGAATCCTGGTTCGATGACATAATACAACCGGACTTCAAAATTCGATATTTCCAATAACCGCGCTTTCCAAATGCAAGCCAACCGTTAATTTCGTACTCAATATATTATTTCCAGTACCTATAATCATTTTGGGCCAGAACTTCAACAATAAAATATTTTCAATTTTTTTGTAAAAATCCCTGATGGTTAGCCTTACCGATTTTGGACGGATAAAATTGATTGTCACAGATTCTGCATGTTTCGGTTATTTTACGTTAATAATGTAATTGTGAGTAGATCAGCGTTTAAATTGCTGCAATATGTCGCCTCATTCGCCTGGAATCCTGGTTCGATGACATAATACAACCGGACTTCAAAATTCGATATTTCCAATAACCGCGCTTTCCAAATGCAACCCAACCGTTAATTTCGTACTCAATATATTATTTCCAGTACCTATAATCATTTTGGGCCAGAATTTCAACAATAAAATATTTTCAATTTTTTTGTAAAAATCCCTGATGGTTAGCCTTACCGATTTTGGACGGATAAAATTGATTGTCACAGATTCTGCATGTTTCGGTTATTTTACGTTAATAATGTAATTGTGAGTAGATCAGCGTTTAAATTGCTGCAATATGTCGCCTCATTCGCCTGGAATCCTGGTTCGATGACATAATACAACCGGACTTCAAAATTCGATATTTCCAATAACCGCGCTTTCCAAATGCAACCCAACCGTTAATTTCGTACTCAATATATTATTTCCAGTACCTATAATCATTTTGGGCCAGAATTTCAACAATAAAATATTTTCAATTTTTTTGTAAAAATCCCTGATGGTTAGCCTTACCGATTTTGGACGGATAAAATTGATTGTCACAGATTCTGCATGTTTCGGTTATTTTACGTTAATAATGTAATTGTGAGTAGATCAGCGTTTAAATTGCTGCAATATGTCGCCTCATTCGCCTGGAATCCTGGTTCGATGACATAATACAACCGGACTTCAAAATTCGATATTTCCAATAACCGCGCTTTCCAAATGCAACCCAACCGTTAATTTCGTACTCAATATATTATTTCCAGTACCTATAATCATTTTGGGCCAGAACTTCAACAATAAAATATTTTCAATTTTTTTGTAAAAATCCCTGATGGTTAGCCTTACCGATTTTGGACGGATAAAATTGATTGTCACAGATTCTGCATGTTTCGGTTATTTTACGTTAATAATGTAATTGTGAGTAGATCAGCGTTTAAATTGCTGCAATATGTCGCCTCATTCGCCTGGAATCCTGGTTCGATGACATAATACAACCGGACTTCAAAATTCGATATTTCCAATAACCGCGCTTTCCAAATGCAACCCAACCGTTAATTTCGTACTCAATATATTATTTCCAGTACCTATAATCATTTTGGGCCAGAACTTCAACAATAAAATATTTTCAATTTTTTTGTAAAAATCCCTGATGGTTAGCCTTACCGATTTTGGACGGATAAAATTGATTGTCACAGATTCTGCATGTTTCGGTTATTTTACGTTAATAATGTAATTGTGAGTAGATCAGCGTTTAAATTGCTGCAATATGTCGCCTCATTCGCCTGGAATCCAGGTTCGATGACATAATGCAACCGGACTTCAAAATTCGATATTTCCAATAACCGCGCTTTCCAAATGCAACCCAACCGTTAATTTCGTACTCAATATATTATTTCCAGTACCTATAATCATTTTGGGCCAGAACTTCAACAATAAAATATTTTCAATTTTTTTGTAAAAATCCCTGATGGTTAGCCTTACCGATTTTGGACGGATAAAATTGATTGTCACAGATTCTGTATGTTTCGGTTATTTTGCGTTAATAATGTAATTGTGAGTAGATCAGCGTTTAAATTGCTGCAATATGTCGCCTCATTCGCCTGGAATCCTGGTTCGATAACATAATACAACCGGACTTCAAAATTCGATATTTCCAATAACCGCGCTTTCCAAATGCAACCCAACCGTTAATTTCGTACTCAATATATTATTTCCAGTACCTATAATCATTTTGGGCCGGAATTTCAACAATAAAATATTTTCAATTTTTTGCAAAAATCCCTGATGGTTAGCCTTACCGATTTTGGACGGATAAAATTGATTGTCACAGATTCTGCATGTTTCGGTTATTTTACGTTAATAATGTAATTGTGAGTAGATCAGAGTTTAAATTGCTGCAATATGTCGCCTCATTCGCCTGTAATCCAGGTTCGATAACATAATACAACCGGACTTCAAAATTCAATATTTCCAATAACCGCGCTTTCCAAATGCAAGCCAACCGTTAATTTCGTACTCAATATATTATTTCCAGTACCTATAATCATTTTGGGCCAGAATTTCAACAATAAAATATTTTCAATTTTTTTGTAAAAATCCTTGATGGTTAGCCTTACCGATTTTGGACGGATAAAATTGATTGTCACAGATTCTGCATGTTTCGGTTATTTTACGTTAATAATGTAATTGTGAGTAGATCAGCGTTTAAATTGCTGCAATATGTCGCCTCATTCGCCTGGAATCCTGGTTCGATGACATAATACAACCGGACTTCAAAATTCGATATTTCCAATAACCGCGCTTTCCAAATGCAAGCCAACCGTTAATTTCGTACTCAATATATTATTTCCAGTACCTATAATCATTTTGGGCCAGAACTTCAACAATAAAATATTTTCAATTTTTTTGTAAAAATCCCTGATGGTTAGCCTTACCGATTTTGGACGGATAAAATTGATTGTCACAGATTCTGCATGTTTCGGTTATTTTACGTTAATAATGTAATTGTGAGTAGATCAGCGTTTAAATTGCTGCAATATGTCGCCTCATTCGCCTGGAATCCTGGTTCGATGACATAATACAACCGGACTTCAAAATTCGATATTTCCAATAACCGCGCTTTCCAAATGCAACCCAACCGTTAATTTCGTACTCAATATATTATTTCCAGTACCTATAATCATTTTGGGCCAGAATTTCAACAATAAAATATTTTCAATTTTTTTGTAAAAATCCCTGATGGTTAGCCTTACCGATTTTGGACGGATAAAATTGATTGTCACAGATTCTGCATGTTTCGGTTATTTTACGTTAATAATGTAATTGTGAGTAGATCAGCGTTTAAATTGCTGCAATATGTCGCCTCATTCGCCTGGAATCCTGGTTCGATGACATAATACAACCGGACTTCAAAATTCGATATTTCCAATAACCGCGCTTTCCAAATGCAACCCAACCGTTAATTTCGTACTCAATATATTATTTCCAGTACCTATAATCATTTTGGGCCAGAATTTCAACAATAAAATATTTTCAATTTTTTTGTAAAAATCCCTGATGGTTAGCCTTACCGATTTTGGACGGATAAAATTGATTGTCACAGATTCTGCATGTTTCGGTTATTTTACGTTAATAATGTAATTGTGAGTAGATCAGCGTTTAAATTGCTGCAATATGTCGCCTCATTCGCCTGGAATCCTGGTTCGATGACATAATACAACCGGACTTCAAAATTCGATATTTCCAATAACCGCGCTTTCCAAATGCAACCCAACCGTTAATTTCGTACTCAATATATTATTTCCAGTACCTATAATCATTTTGGGCCAGAACTTCAACAATAAAATATTTTCAATTTTTTTGTAAAAATCCCTGATGGTTAGCCTTACCGATTTTGGACGGATAAAATTGATTGTCACAGATTCTGCATGTTTCGGTTATTTTACGTTAATAATGTAATTGTGAGTAGATCAGCGTTTAAATTGCTGCAATATGTCGCCTCATTCGCCTGGAATCCAGGTTCGATGACATAATGCAACCGGACTTCAAAATTCGATATTTCCAATAACCGCGCTTTCCAAATGCAACCCAACCGTTAATTTCGTACTCAATATATTATTTCCAGTACCTATAATCATTTTGGGCCAGAACTTCAACAATAAAATATTTTCAATTTTTTTGTAAAAATCCCTGATGGTTAGCCTTACCGATTTTGGACGGATAAAATTGATTGTCACAGATTCTGCATGTTTCGGTTATTTTACGTTAATAATGTAATTGTGAGTAGATCAGCGTTTAAATTGCTGCAATATGTCGCCTCATTCGCCTGGAATCCAGGTTCGATGACATAATACAACCGGACTTCAAAATTCAATATTTCCAATAACCGCGCTTTCCAAATGCAAGCCAACCGTTAATTTCGTACTCAATATATTATTTCCAGTACCTATAATCATTTTGGGCCAGAATTTCAACAATAAAATATTTTCAATTTTTTTGTAAAAATCCCTGATGGTTAGCCTTACCGATTTTGGACGGATAAAATTGATTGTCACAGATTCTGCATGTTTCGGTTATTTTACGTTAATAATGTAATTGTGAGTAGATCAGCGTTTAAATTGCTGCAATATGTCGCCTCATTCGCCTGGAATCCTGGTTCGATGACATAATACAACCGGACTTCAAAATTCGATATTTCCAATAACCGCGCTTTCCAAATGCAACCCAACCGTTAATTTCGTACTCAATATATTATTTCCAGTACCTATAATCATTTTGGGCCAGAACTTCAACAATAAAATATTTTCAATTTTTTTGTAAAAATCCCTGATGGTTAGCCTTACCGATTTTGGACGGATAAAATTGATTGTCACAGATTCTGCATGTTTCGGTTATTTTACGTTAATAATGTAATTGTGAGTAGATCAGCGTTTAAATTGCTGCAATATGTCGCCTCATTCGCCTGGAATCCAGGTTCGATAACATAATACAACCGGACTTCAAAATTCGATATTTCCAATAACCGCGCTTTCCAAATGCAACCCAACCGTTAATTTCGTACTCAATATATTATTTCCAGTACCTATAATCATTTTGGGCCGGAATTTCAACAATAAAATATTTTCAATTTTTTGCAAAAATCCCTGATGGTTAGCCTTACCGATTTTGGACGGATAAAATTGATTGTCACAGATTCTGCATGTTTCGGTTATTTTACGTTAATAATGTAATTGTGAGTAGATCAGAGTTTAAATTGCTGCAATATGTCGCCTCATTCGCCTGTAATCCAGGTTCGATAACATAATACAACCGGACTTCAAAATTCAATATTTCCAATAACCGCGCTTTCCAAATGCAAGCCAACCGTTAATTTCGTACTCAATATATTATTTCCACTACCTATAATCATTTTGGGCCAGAATTTCAACAATAAAATATTTTCAATTTTTTTGTAAAAATCCCTGATGGTTAGCCTTACCGATTTTGGACGGATAAAATTGATTGTCACAGATTCTGCATGTTTCGGTTATTTTACGTTAATAATGTAATTGTGAGTAGATCAGCGTTTAAATTGCTGCAATATGTCGCCTCATTCGCCTGGAATCCTGGTTCGATGACATAATACAACCGGACTTCAAAATTCGATATTTCCAATAACCGCGCTTTCCAAATGCAAGCCAACCGTTAATTTCGTACTCAATATATTATTTCCAGTACCTATAATCATTTTGGGCCAGAACTTCAACAATAAAATATTTTCAATTTTTTTGTAAAAATCCCTGATGGTTAGCCTTACCGATTTTGGACGGATAAAATTGATTGTCACAGATTCTGCATGTTTCGGTTATTTTACGTTAATAATGTAATTGTGAGTAGATCAGCGTTTAAATTGCTGCAATATGTCGCCTCATTCGCCTGGAATCCTGGTTCGATGACATAATACAACCGGACTTCAAAATTCGATATTTCCAATAACCGCGCTTTCCAAATGCAACCCAACCGTTAATTTCGTACTCAATATATTATTTCCAGTACCTATAATCATTTTGGGCCAGAATTTCAACAATAAAATATTTTCAATTTTTTTGTAAAAATCCCTGATGGTTAGCCTTACCGATTTTGGACGGATAAAATTGATTGTCACAGATTCTGCATGTTTCGGTTATTTTACGTTAATAATGTAATTGTGAGTAGATCAGCGTTTAAATTGCTGCAATATGTCGCCTCATTCGCCTGGAATCCTGGTTCGATGACATAATACAACCGGACTTCAAAATTCGATATTTCCAATAACCGCGCTTTCCAAATGCAACCCAACCGTTAATTTCGTACTCAATATATTATTTCCAGTACCTATAATCATTTTGGGCCAGAATTTCAACAATAAAATATTTTCAATTTTTTTGTAAAAATCCCTGATGGTTAGCCTTACCGATTTTGGACGGATAAAATTGATTGTCACAGATTCTGCATGTTTCGGTTATTTTACGTTAATAATGTAATTGTGAGTAGATCAGCGTTTAAATTGCTGCAATATGTCGCCTCATTCGCCTGGAATCCTGGTTCGATGACATAATACAACCGGACTTCAAAATTCGATATTTCCAATAACCGCGCTTTCCAAATGCAACCCAACCGTTAATTTCGTACTCAATATATTATTTCCAGTACCTATAATCATTTTGGGCCAGAACTTCAACAATAAAATATTTTCAATTTTTTTGTAAAAATCCCTGATGGTTAGCCTTACCGATTTTGGACGGATAAAATTGATTGTCACAGATTCTGCATGTTTCGGTTATTTTACGTTAATAATGTAATTGTGAGTAGATCAGCGTTTAAATTGCTGCAATATGTCGCCTCATTCGCCTGGAATCCAGGTTCGATGACATAATGCAACCGGACTTCAAAATTCGATATTTCCAATAACCGCGCTTTCCAAATGCAACCCAACCGTTAATTTCGTACTCAATATATTATTTCCAGTACCTATAATCATTTTGGGCCAGAACTTCAACAATAAAATATTTTCAATTTTTTTGTAAAAATCCCTGATGGTTAGCCTTACCGATTTTGGACGGATAAAATTGATTGTCACAGATTCTGCATGTTTCGGTTATTTTACGTTAATAATGTAATTGTGAGTAGATCAGCGTTTAAATTGCTACAATATGTCGCCTCATTCGCCTGGAATCCTGGTTCGATGACATAATACAACCGGACTTCAAAATTCGATATTTCCAATAACCGCGCTTTCCAAATGCAAGCCAACCGTTAATTTCGTACTCAATATATTATTTCCAGTACCTATAATCATTTTGGGCCAGAACTTCAACAATAAAATATTTTCAATTTTTTTGTAAAAATCCCTGATGGTTAGCCTTACCGATTTTGGACGGATAAAATTGATTGTCACAGATTCTGCATGTTTCGGTTATTTTACGTTAATAATGTAATTGTGAGTAGATCAGCGTTTAAATTGCTGCAATATGTCGCCTCATTCGCCTGTAATCCAGGTTCGATAACATAATACAACCGGACTTCAAAATTCAATATTTCCAATAACCGCGCTTTCCAAATGCAAGCCAACCGTTAATTTCGTACTCAATATATTATTTCCAGTACCTATAATCATTTTGGGCCGGAATTTCAACAATAAAATATTTTCAATTTTTTTGCAAAAATCCCTGATGGTTAGCCTTACCGATTTTGGACGGATAAAATTGATTGTCACAGATTCTGTATGTTTCGGTTATTTTGCGTTAATAATGTAATTGTGAGTAGATCAGCGTTTAAATTGCTGCAATATGTCGCCTCATTCGCCTGGAATCCAGGTTCGATAACATAATACAACCGGACTTCAAAATTCGATATTTCCAATAACCGCGCTTTCCAAATGCAAGCCAACCGTTAATTTCGTACTCAATATATTATTTCCAGTACCTATAATCATTTTGGGCCGGAATTTCAACAATAAAATATTTTCAATTTTTTGCAAAAATCCCTGATGGTTAGCCTTACCGATTTTGGACGGATAAAATTGATTGTCACAGATTCTGCATGTTTCGGTTATTTTACGTTAATAATGTAATTGTGAGTAGATCAGCGTTTAAATTGCTGCAATATGTCGCCTCATTCGCCTGGAATCCTGGTTCGATGACATAATACAACCGGACTTCAAAATTCGATATTTCCAATAACCGCGCTTTCCAAATGCAAGCCAACCGTTAATTTCGTACTCAATATATTATTTCCAGTACCTATAATCATTTTGGGCCAGAATTTCAACAATAAAATATTTTCAATTTTTTTGTAAAAATCCCTGATGGTTAGCCTTACCGATTTTGGACGGATAAAATTGATTGTCACAGATTCTGCATGTTTCGGTTATTTTACGTTAATAATGTAATTGTGAGTAGATCAGCGTTTAAATTGCTGCAATATGTCGCCTCATTCGCCTGGAATCCAGGTTCGATGACATAATGCAACCGGACTTCAAAATTCGATATTTCCAATAACCGCGCTTTCCAAATGCAACCCAACCGTTAATTTCGTACTCAATATATTATTTCCAGTACCTATAATCATTTTGGGCCAGAACTTCAACAATAAAATATTTTCAATTTTTTTGTAAAAATCCCTGATGGTTAGCCTTACCGATTTTGGACGGATAAAATTGATTGTCACAGATTCTGCATGTTTCGGTTATTTTACGTTAATAATGTAATTGTGAGTAGATCAGCGTTTAAATTGCTGCAATATGTCGCCTCATTCGCCTGGAATCCTGGTTCGATGACATAATACAACCGGACTTCAAAATTCGATATTTCCAATAACCGCGCTTTCCAAATGCAAGCCAACCGTTAATTTCGTACTCAATATATTATTTCCAGTACCTATAATCATTTTGGGCCAGAACTTCAACAATAAAATATTTTCAATTTTTTTGTAAAAATCCCTGATGGTTAGCCTTACCGATTTTGGACGGATAAAATTGATTGTCACAGATTCTGCATGTTTCGGTTATTTTACGTTAATAATGTAATTGTGAGTAGATCAGCGTTTAAATTGCTGCAATATGTCGCCTCATTCGCCTGGAATCCTGGTTCGATGACATAATACAACCGGACTTCAAAATTCGATATTTCCAATAACCGCGCTTTCCAAATGCAACCCAACCGTTAATTTCGTACTCAATATATTATTTCCAGTACCTATAATCATTTTGGGCCAGAACTTCAACAATAAAATATTTTCAATTTTTTTGTAAAAATCCCTGATGGTTAGCCTTACCGATTTTGGACGGATAAAATTGATTGTCACAGATTCTGCATGTTTCGGTTATTTTACGTTAATAATGTAATTGTGAGTAGATCAGCGTTTAAATTGCTGCAATATGTCGCCTCATTCGCCTGGAATCCTGGTTCGATGACATAATACAACCGGACTTCAAAATTCGATATTTCCAATAACCGCGCTTTCCAAATGCAACCCAACCGTTAATTTCGTACTCAATATATTATTTCCAGTACCTATAATCATTTTGGGCCAGAACTTCAACAATAAAATATTTTCAATTTTTTTGCAAAAATCCCTGATGGTTAGCCTTACCGATTTTGAACGGATAATCGGCGATCCTAAAATCTATGATCAAAGTTCGCTCTCATCCACTCAAGCACTGGAGTTGGTATGATGTTGGTATTCGTTTTACCATTGGTCCAGGTAAGAGGTTTAACACCATTTCCTACTTGAATGGGCCTTCTTGAATTTCGAACGCTTATCGATGTTAAGTAACCAAGACGTCCCTTAAACGTCTGAAGTAACTGTCCTACTTAAACTGCAGCGACCACTACAGCCTGTGTCAAGGTGAAGTAATTGCGGTAAGAAAACTAATTGAGCTATAATGGAATATCTGAAAGGGATAGTCGCAATTTTACAGTCAGGCTTCGCTTAAAACGCTAAAATTTATTTACTTACTTATTAGCAGATCTAAGCAGAATATTTCAATAGGACGGATAGTTTAAGTGCAGATGAGTTCATACCTAAACGCAACCTAGCGAGTAAATGTTGAAATACTGCCAAGATACTGCTGAAGAGCTGCCAAGATTCTGACAGCTGATCTCTGCGTTATATAACCGCGATATTTGGTGTCTCCTAACGTAGCTACGAATCTGAAGAGGAGGAAGAAACCTCTCTAGCACCAACCAGACACAAATTCTTGGGAGTTTGATTGTTGGAAAATCTAACGGACCTTTGTTGGGTGGACGTCAATACAGTTTCAATTAGGGGTAAGGAAACTATGTAGTGCGGCTGCGGACTAAAATGTGTCTGTACCAGTCCTTGAGGGGCATATTTCTACTTAAGGGGTCCTTAAGTAGGTTCGTTGGTTTCTAATTCCTCTCATTTCGACGTAGTTTCTCTCGTAGTATTTCTGTTATTTTATAGAAATTCAGATTCCAGTATTTTCATTTAATCCTTTCGGTAAAGGTGCAGTTCACAAAATGGTTGAAGTATTGGGCCAAAGTGAGCAGAACCACAGGATCTTTATCATTTTCAATTCGTTCAACGTCGGGCGCAGGTGTTATAAATCGAAAACATCTCACAATCCCTTTTTAACAATTAAATGTACACTATTTATTAAGTTCTAAATAAGAAAATATAAGGCATTTAAGTACATTTCAACATTAAGTGTAATTGCTCTACAATTATGTGCCAACTTGTCAATAGTAACTAATGTAAAAGTAAAACAATTTAATTTATTTATTATTGTTATGTGATATGATTTTTTATATCATTCGTTTTTCACTGTCCCGCTTCTGTGATAAAGCTGAATTCGGATTGCTAAGCTCCATTGCCAATTTATAACCGAGTTCTGGCCGTCGGTCTCGCCCTTCAACCATAGCCTTTACCTTAAAATGTAAAATATTAAAAATATTTGTTTACAATTATAGGAATATGAACCAGCATTTCACCTCCTTGGTATGTACAATAACCCCGTTACTCGAAATAACAGTTTGTTTCGTCTTCTCGATATCATTTAAATCAACACCTCGGCAACAATCATCAATCAATATGGTACGATAACCAGCGTATAAGGCATCAATAGCGGTAGCACCTACACAAACATCATACGCCAACCCACAAACATAAATATCCGTTGCCCCTTTCATCTTTAATTGTGCGATCAGCGACGTGTCCGTTAATTTTTTATTATCCCAAAACACAGAATACGAGTCCACTTCAGGATTGGTCCCTTTGTAAATTTTAATACCGTGATCGACCACTTTTAATTGTTCGTGCAATTCCGAACCCCATGAATCTTGAACACAATGACGCGGCCATAAACGTTGTTTCATCGGGGGCTCACCAGCAAATACAACCGTATCATACACTTGTGCACTATCAGCATCAATCGAACAAGAGGAGTCGAGCGGCCGCTGTTTAATATTATCGATAAACGAGACATGATCGCTAGGATGCCAATCCAGTGAATAAAATACAGCATCAAAATCAACCGTATCAAGTAATTTATTTATTGGTTCTATAATTTCAAGGCCATCCTGTTGTGCACTACAATTACTTATGCTCAGAGAACCGCCTATGAAATCATTTTGAACATCAACTATTAGGAATGTATTTATTGGGCGCACAATCTATAAAGGAAACAAAAAAGGATCAAATGTTAAATATTGTTGAGTGACAGTTAACATAATTTTTACCGTTTTTATCCAACAATTCCAACAGAACTGGAATTCGTCACGATCAATGTAACCATCGGCATTCTTATCAAATACTTTGAACATTTGTTCGACACGATCCGGCGGCACCACGTATATATGGCCCTTGTCGTTGCGAAATAGTGCCCGGCATATTAATGAAAATTCACTCAATGAAAGACGGCCGTCTCTGCAAATAAAAATTGAAAAAAATAATGTCAGTGGTTTTTAATAAAATTGGCTTAAGCCAGTAAAATTTTAT
This sequence comes from Nephrotoma guestfalica, assembly GCA_963691935.1. Taxonomy (NCBI): domain Eukaryota; kingdom Metazoa; phylum Arthropoda; class Insecta; order Diptera; family Tipulidae; genus Nephrotoma; species Nephrotoma guestfalica. Next base: position 233,646,347 of record OY829914.1, read on the forward strand.
TAAATCGTGAAACAATATAAATGGAGAATAAATCCAAGCTTGAAACTAGGAAATATAGCGTAGGATACTATTCTCTACTCTACTTTCCAGTCGGCAAATAATCCATAGGACCCTGCATTAAACGACGCAGTAAGGTAACAGTGTTTGTGCATGCAACTGGCAAAATAATAATATAATAAACGCATCGGGGTAACAAACAAATGAAGCGCAGCGATTACTAGAATGAAGCATGTCTTTTTTTTACACCTGAAAATAACGGAAGGATCACTACGGTAAAAAACAGAGATGCCGATCCGCCAAACACCTAGCATATCGAATGATTAAAGTCATGCGAGCGGCAGGAGTTATCGAGTCATCGAATAGTCCGTGGAGCTGAGCGGTGGTGTTGGTCGAAAAGAAGGACAGCAATATGAGATTTTGTGTTGATTATCGGGAATTTAATGATGTGACGAAAACTACCATTAACAGCTACACTTTTGTAATTGGCCCCAAGTTGTGTGATTTTAGCGATGTTCTTGGGAATTTTTCTCCCTTTCACCCTTACGCCTCCTCATCGCGCTCAACGTATAACTGCCTCATTTCATCGTATTTCTTACATTGTGCGTCAGCTTCTCTCGCGCGTTGTATAGATGCCTGCTTACAGTTCCTAATGTAATGGCCAGAATGTTGGCATCGAAATCGTAGGCTCAAAAATCTTGCCATGTTTTTCGCGTCCCTTCTTTTATTAGTGTTCAGCTCTGCCAACACCAATACTTCATTCATGATTTCACCTCTCGTATTAGTTCTGAAATAGAGTCAGATGGTCGTCCGGTCATGGGTCATGACTGAGTTAGAACTGAGGTATGGCCAGCCCAATAATTGTGATGTACTGCCGCTTGGAACTGTATTTTAAAAATTTCAAATAGGATCTCGCCATCGTACATCGGAGGTTTTCAAATTTCGTTTGGTCTTACGGTGAATAGTTCTGTTAAAAACGTTAAAAACTGTTAAAAATTACTCTCCCTTCATTTAACCATTGGAACTTTCAACCAGCACAGCAAATTTGTTACGGATTTTTGAATTTCAATTTTGAGTTCGAGCGAAAATGTTAATGACCCAATAACACGTCTTCCCCACTGTTTGGAGTCGGGTTCCGATATCAACTGAAATAAAATGTTGAATTGCTCAGCCTAGCTGCTTAATTGGACCTTCTTAACTAGGACAGTAAATTTGTTACACGGTTGAAAGACATTTTAAGTTTGAATGAAAATAGGAAACTGCTATTAACTGTCCATTTCAGAGATTTAAACTCAGATTCCGTTAGCTCCTGAAATAAAATATTAAATTTTTCAGCCAGTTAGGTAGGACCTGAAACTTCCTAGGCAGGACAGAAAATTTGTTTCGAATTTTTGAATTTTAATTTTGTATTTAAATAAAAATAGTAAACGGCAATTAACACGCCTTCCTCGAGATTTGAACTCAGGTTCCGATATCACCTGGAATATAATATTAAATTATTCTTCTAACCAGCCCAAATGTGACTTTCTAACCAAAATAATAATCATCAAGGTTTCCTTACGATGTCAAAAATTAACGAAAACTCGATAATAAATTATCGTTATAATTATTTTTGGTAATGATGTCTAAATAACAAAATGTACCTGGTTAATACAAGGCAACTGCAAAGGCTTGTAGAGATACTTAATAATGATTGATAACGAATGCTACAAATCAATATTGTTACTCCTTGAAACCAATATTTTCAAAATGACGCGATTAGTACAACCATCTAATGTCGCCGTAATGCAACCAACATAATATGCCGCAATACGATGAAACATAATTAACGAAAAAAACAAGACCAAGCACGAAACAATACACAATAAAAATCGCGCAACATGGTAAAACATCACGCAACATGGTACACATGACGCAGCACGATGCAACATCAAACATGGTGCAACATTCCATAAAATGGTGGGCATACCGTAATATTGCGCAACATCACGCAACATGGCATAACATCAAGTAACTTGGCACAACATGGTGCAACATTTTGTAATATAATTCAACATGGTGAAACATTACGTAACGTGGTGCAACATGACGGCCCATCTGGAGGACTCTGAACAATCTAATCCAACTGTCTAGATTATGTGAATAATTCCAACCACAGATTGGAATTAAACATTTTCTTATTGAATGGTTTTATTTAATGAGAAGTGCGCTTGCCTCTGGTGGGGGCTTTGAGCACTGTTCAGTTAAATAATACGTTGTACTTTCAATTAAAGAAGAAAACAAGCAGGTTGCCTTTATAATTTTGTTCTAATTTATTTTATTCGATTTTCTTGTTTATATACAACACTTATAGGGTGGGCCAAATAATTTCTTTCTTAAAATGCAATTCATTCATATGACTGCCTCGGCTGGCCTTGACGTACCCCATACGGTCGGTCCAATTTTTGAGCACATTTTCGATGGTTTGCGGTATTATGTCTTCAATGGGAATGCGAATATTGTTCTTGAGAGCGTTAATCGCTGCTGGTTTATCGACGTAACACTTAACTTTGACGGCACTCCAAAGATAATAGTCCAGCGGCTATCACAGCTCCGAGGCGGCCAAATCACATCAGCATTTCGGCTGATAATTCGATCTTCGAAGACAGTGCGCAAAAGATCAATTGAAACGTATGCTGTGTGGCACGGAGCGCCGTCTTGTTGAAACCAAATGTTGCCTATGTCCTCCTCTTCAAGTGCCGGGAACAAAAAATAGTTTATCATGGCGCGGTAGCGCTCACCATTGACAGTAACGGCAGCTCCTTGCTCATTTTCAAAGAAAAATGGCCCAATGATGCCACCGGACCAAAATCCGCACCAAACAGTCACTCGTTCAGGATGCATCGGCTTCTCTACAATCGCGTCGGGTTCTCCGTGCCCCAAATGCGACGATTCTGCTTGTTTACATAGCCGCCAAGATGGAAATGCGCCTCATCCGAAAAGATGATTTTTTAGCCAAAATCGGCATCTTCTTCAAGTCGATCGCAAACCCACTCAGCGAACCGAAAACGCAATGGGTGGTCTCTGTGCTTCAATTCCTGAACCAATTGAACTTTATACGGTGTCATACCAAAATCTTTATGCAGAATTCGTCGCAATGTTGTGCGAGAAATGTTCAATTCTTGAGCACGATGACGAGTTGACGTTTCCGGCGACTCACGCACATTCTCAGCTGCAGCATTAACAGCATTAACATTTTCGGGTGTACGCTTGGTTGGCTGCTTGGTTCGTATTGGTTTATTAATTAGCAAGCCTGTTTATTCACAAAATAACGCACATATGAAGCTCCGGGCGCTTCGTTTCTTCCGAAAACCGCACGCAATTCTCGCACACATTCTGCAACATTACTATGATTTTCGAAGTAATGTTTCAATATTTCCCAGCGTTGTTCAAGCGAATACACAACCATTTTCGTTCAGCGGAAGGATAAAACTAACTTTCTGTCAAATCAGAAGTGACATAACCCTTATCATACTCAAAATAATCGCTAATTCAAAATAAAGTTAGATGGCCCACCCTGTATACTTAGATTATAACAATAACTATTTAAATGATGAGCTAGGTTTACAAATTCCATTTAACTATGTTGATTATGGTTTGACTATATAGATTCATTAACCTAGTTGTTAGTTTAGTAAGTTATACGAGTATATATACATGTTGAGCTTGCCTTAACATATTCCCGGGCCAGCTTTTGTTGTTCTGGTAATTGCGCATTACACTGCACTCACACTCAGCCTTGGCAAAGGTATGGGCGGTTGGTGGTTGTCTACCGTTCTTCATTTTTAGCGTCCTGTATAATGTTGGTTGTCTTGTGAATAGGATTGCTGATGTTGTGGTGCATTGCTCCTATGGTAATTATTTGAACCTAGGAATCCTTTAGCACGTATCCCGCGTCTATGTGGGCAACACCAGAACCTTGAAGATTGTAGCCTCGCACCTTATCCCCACATATGACGTCGACTGTTGTTTCATTGGGTAATACATATATCCACTTGTTCGGAGTATGGAGCTTGATCCAATGGCGTTGTAAAATGGCTATCGTACATCGGCTCTAATTACTAGCGGAGCAAATGATTGGTGAGACTTCGCATAGAAGTTGCATAGGTTGGAAAATTTGCCACCTTCTGACATCCTCTTCTAATAAAAGCGCAAAATGTTCGCGTTGATGATCCATTGCAATATAGTCAGTTGATGTGACTATCTGAGATTGTGAACTTCTGTGGTTAATGTCCGGGACGGGGATAACGGCCAACAACGTGTAGTCCCATGCGAACGACAATGGAAGAGTGACCTCTATTATTATGTTGTTTTGAGTGACCCGTCCCCGTATAATCATGCTTTGGTATAGATGAGGAAGATCGTGAATGTTGTAATTCTTCTTCTAATTGACCTGGCGTGAATGTGGATGAGTGCAGATGTTGTGTATCATCGAGCCAATATTAGCGCCATTTCGAGTATGCTTAGAAATACTGCTCGCATTCGGTCTTCGTAGGTGCGATATTCCTGCAATTGATCCATCTCTAAACGCAGACGTTCGTGTTATTTCATCAAATTATTTATTGCTGTAGCTGTGAGTTCGCAATTATGTTTCACCAATTTGATTCGATCGTGTTATCGATTACGGTCGTTTGGTTTTTAATGAGCGCTAAGAGATGTTTTTCGTTGTTGGTGATTTTCTCAAATTGTGCTTCGTACTCTTCAGCCTCGCGCTGGCTTAGAACGTCAAACATATATCCTAACACCAATCCCACCAAGTCTCTAAAACCACGTTTAACTCTCCTTCGCTCTTTGTTCCTTAGATAGGCTAAAGTCAATTGGGTGCCCCCATGCGACGTTTTGCGGTGAGGTGAGCATCCTCTATGATCCGTAAAGTGACTATTTACGTCAATCATTGGATTCAGAGAAAACAGTCGGCTTTTCCAGTTCAATGTGTTTGAGGCTCTTCAACACTCGATTTCGCGATTAGTCTTGATGTTGGATGACCTTAACTATTGCGCATTCTGCATATTGAAGCTCGTGGCTGGATAGCGTTCCATTGTATCCGTCCTTGTGTGATTTGTACTGAATGAACCGATGACAGTACGCTACAATTCGCTTTATTTTATCAAAGCTTGAGTGTCGTTCGAATAATTTGTAAAACGCGATGTCATTTGTAAGATATCTTTCCTCTGGAATGGAGTCGTTCTCGATGAGTAATTTGAGTTGTTCTTCTATCGCCTTGGTTGTTATATTCTGACTCCAGATAAACCTGGAGCTACCGATGATAATCCATCCGAGCTCAGTGTTTTGAGCTATTGGTTGATGTTGCTCACCTTTTATTAGACCATTGGTGGCGATGAACGGGTTATAATCGGTGCCTAACACTATATCAATTGATTGCGATTGGTTGTAAAGTGGGTCGGCGAGTTTTAGATTTTCCAAGTGTTTCCAGTCATTTGTGTCGATGCTAATTTCGGGAAGCCTTTAAGCGAGTTTCTCGAAAATCAACGCAGCAATGTTTAGACGGAATTCACCATCGAACCTTGGTGCTAATTTTGAACTCATAAGATGACTGGCCCAGGTTTCCTCCGACACCAGAAATGTTGACATTGATCTTTCTTCTTTTGAGATTAAGCTTGTTAGCCGCCTTGGAAGTGATTAATGTCCCACGTCTATCAGAGCCCTTAAGGTGACTGGCCGACCATTACTCGACACCGCCTTAATTATTGCGTAGACAACAATACTGGTGCTGGTTGATTTACCAACAGAGATTGTCTGGCAGAAGAAGACGCCGCGTTGTTGCAATGCAGGAATGTGTAATGCTGTTCCTTACATACGATGCATACGTTCGCCTTGCATGAGCCACTGTGTTGCTCGAGACATCTTACACAGAGGTTCGAGGTGTTCACCAAACTAGCTCTTTTCAATGTCCCCATTTTTGCGAATTGGCTGCATTGGTAGAGCGGGTGACTTTTGGAGCAGAATTTAACCCAACATATAGAATTAATAGTCGCAGGCTTTACTCGCTTTAACGATTGTACAACCGATGCATTGCCTTGTGTTTTCCTGGATGTTGATTTAACGCTGCAAGTTGAAATATTATGTTATTGTTGGTAGCTCCCTTGGGTTAGCTAAAGTTGATTCATATAGCCGAATGGATTCTGCATCTAGTTTTCTGGATAGAATGAACATTACGAAGGATTCAAATCTGGAACTTAATTTTAAGCGTTCGATGGTGTGGAGCATTTTTTTTGCATTGTCATGTATTTTCCGAATTGCTCCTGCAGAAGCCGCTTGAATTGGTGATGCAGCTAAAATAAATATTTGTTCGCAAGTAGCCAGGGATTGTTGTACCTGGCTTGTAGCAAATCCCACGCTTTCTCATAATTTTCTTCTACAATTGAGAGATGGCTGATGAGTTGAGCCGCGCCTTTCTGGACGTGTGACTTTAAATAAGTCATTTTGACTATAACCAGGTATTATAATCCGGTGAATGTAGGTATATCCACTTTTGATAGTTTGATGCTGCGCACCTCTTGTGGGGCCGTATTTGGCTTTTGGCTCCTTTGAAGTCACAATATTGTGTCATCCACCTTATCCACTAAGGTACCGTAGTAATCCTTGGGGAAGTAGTTACTACTCCGATTTTTTTCATCTGTTTCTATCAAGATCGTCGTATGTAACTAGGCAATCTTGTCCATCCTTTTTTGCAGCATATTGATCTGTAAGTATTCGGATGGACGAACTTCGTTACCCAGTTTGTACTCGATTTGATGTATACGCTGATATAATTGGCGCAGGAGTACTTGTTTTTTGAATAGCGGGTTTGCTCGCTCGATTCAGTAGGACATGGCTCCGACTTGTTGTTGTCTGTCTTGTCATCATTACTGTTGTTGTCACTAAAAGATGACGATTGAAATTGATCTGATAGCGACTTTAATCGCTGTTGTAATTCATTCACAGTCTTTTCCATAATTCCGCCTCATGGTAGATATCTTTTCGGCGATGACATCTTGTGTTCCTCTGTTTCAAGGGCATGATTTATAGTTGAGAACTGGTGCGCTTAGTTACGATTAAGTTTTTTAATATCTGTTGTTTGTGCGCACAAACTGCTTCCAATACGTGACGTTACGATAGAGCTGCTACAGTGTGTTGTTAACTGCTATACTGATCTCGTTGACGCTGAGATTCGACTTGAACATGGTCCTTCAACAATCTAATCCAACTGTCTAGATTATGTAAATAATTCCAACCACAGACTGAAATTAGAATTTTTCTTATTGAATGAACAGCAATCCTGTACATAAGACAACCAACATTACACAGAGCGCTAAAAATATAAGAAAATTTACTATTTATATCGAAAACAGAACAATAACTTTAAACACGACCAACTTGAAGGATCAACTAGAAACTCTCAAGAGCAATGGAGCCCTACCTTCAGATGATGGTATTCACCGTATTCATCACTACAGCATGGTTCACGTACTATTCTGGGGCACATTGATAATTGGAATAATATGGATGATAAGGCGTTTATGCAGAAGAACGATAGACAACCTAAAACCTCCCATACCATTGCCAAGGAATGTGAGTGCAGCGTAATGCGCAATTACCAGAACAACAAAAACTAGCCCGGGAATATGTTAAGGCAAACTCAACATGTATGTATAACTCACTAAACTAACAACCAGTATACTAGAAGTTAAATGGAATTTGTAAAGCTTGCTCAGCATTTAAATAGTTGTCGCTATAATCTAAGTATAAGTTTTGCTGATATTACAAATTTATCTTACATGCACATGAAATATAAAACCAAAGTTTTACTATATAGAGTCATTAACCTGCTAGTATACTAGTTGTTAGTTTGGTAAGTTATGCATATACATGTTGAGCTTGCCTTAACAGACTCCTAAATGAATTGCCCAGAAATTTTAATTTCTTGTAGACATTTCCTTTCTTTCGAAAACCCTATTATGTAGAATGCCCCAAAAACATCCCACAGCTTCAACATGATGCAATCTTGTAATATGCTACAAGCAACATAGTACAATATGGGATGTTGAACCATGTTTCAGTATATGGCAACATGGTGCCATATACTGAAACATGGTTCAACATCCCACTACGTAGCGCCAGATCCCACAACATGGTGCAACGTATCAGTACAAATTAGTACCCATCGGAATCGACTCGTGGCACTCGATAACCCCCTCACGAAATTTATAAACTTCTAGCGAACCAAATAAATATTATAGAAAGGTGGCCGCCGTTCGACCTTCCGAACGAATTTTCCCGAAATCTGAACGAACCGCAATCGATTGCTGGCAAATAAAAAACCCTTTTCACCAATTTTTATCAAAACCGTATGATTCGTGGCACGGACCCCACCGAATGACCCCCTAAATGAATTTTCCCGAAACCAGGACTTATCACAATCGGTTTTGGTAATCAAAAACTGCTTCACCAGCAATTTTTTAAAAACCGTGCGAGGTGAGAAAAATTAAAGAAAAGGACCCTTGGACCTCGGGTACCGAGTTTGTTGGAAATTCAGAATTGTTTCAACAAATCATCTAACGGTGTCAAATCACATGATCTGTTGGCCAATTGACATTAGAATTTTTTTTGATGAAAAACGCTCATTTTGTTCAAGCATCGTATCAACAAAACGACGGTGTTGCTGGTTCTATTGGCTTCAATTGTTGAGTTATTTGGATTTCGTAAGGATGCATGTGTAAATCAACACGTTTAATTGTTCGGTTCTTCACGAACATTTTTACATACAGCTAGTACTCACGAGCCCGAGGGGTTAATTTTTGATATCCTTCGAGATACAAGGTGTCTAAAAAATTTGGTTCAGAAAAAAAGTACACGCAAATTTTAAGCTGTAACTTCCAAAATATTTATTGTAGAGCAACAAACTTAGTCTTATTTGACTGTTAACTGTATAGACTTATTTAAGGCATGTTTGGTCATCTTGCATCTTTATCCGTTTGAGAGCTATGATGCTTTAAAGTAAACAAAAATATTTTTTTTATAAAAGTCACTTTTAATTTTAATTCAACGTGATCTTACAGTCCCTACTACATTTTCTATATTGTAGTAGTTTGTCTATTGATTTCAATGAGTATTTCGATAATAATCGTTGGGGTGAAATTTACCCTTAAGCAAATCGTAAGGGTGGTCTTGAACTAACCAATGGAATGTAATTAATTTGTAATAAATTCTGGTACAAGCTTCACTTGTAACAAAAGTTACAATTTTGGCGGTGTAGGTTTAATTGTTACCAGGTTACCGAAAACGGTAACTCTAATCATAGCAACCGGGCCCAAACTATCAATGGTACAAAAATCACGATGAATTGTGCATCATTGTGCACTATATGATTTTTAAGCCGGAACCTTATAATTCCAGCCAGAATTTAATAAAGCCACCCGGAACCATAGAAGTACAATAGGGTAGATCCACAGTTTTATCAACCAAAACCATTAGGAGTTTGCACAATGAGCACAATGCATGTATTATTGTAAACTTTCTGATTTTGCAGCCGGAACCAATATTAAGGCAGCCAGAGCCAAAATTTTATCAGCCGGAAGCAGAATTTTATCAGCCGGAACCGATAAGAGTTTGCACAACGAGCACAATTCATTTAAACAATTGTCAACCATATAAGCTTTCAACCTTATTATTCCAGGCGGAACATTATAAATCCAGCCGTAACCTTATATATCCAACCGGAACTATTTCAACCAGAACCAAACCCCAAACCAAGTGTGGCACAAGTAGCACAATGTAATGTGCATCATTGTACACTATCTGATATTTCAGCCGAAACAAAATGTTTACAAGAAAATTTTAGTCCTTGCACCATGGTCGCAGTGCAATTTGGATGATAGTGCAACATATGAGGTTTCCGGGAACATGAAAATGATATTCACTGCAATTCCAACCCAACCAGAACCAGCAATGCCAGCCAGAACCATATGAAGTCAGTGTGAATCATTCGGAGCAATGCACAATAAACATGGTTAATGGTTATTGTGAACTAGCTAAAATTTCAAATTTTTTGATTATATTTTTTATTTCATCGTTTACAGAAATTTTATTTATTTGTCTGGTTTGGGTTCTTGTAAATAGAACAACCTGTAGGCCTGCATTTTTCGTGAACTGTTGGTGCTAGCCTTGGCTTTCTGTAAATCATTATAAATTTTCCACATGTCATCGTTTCTAAATGCATGTACAATTAAAATGCTAATTTAAACTGTCGTACTCAATAAGGTTTCGGCAGGAATTATAAGGTTCCGGCTGGAATTATAAGGTTCCGGCTGCAAATATAAGGTTCCAACCGAAAACTATATAGTGCACAATGATGCACAATGCTATGTGTTTATTGTCTCTTAGTTGGTTTGACTGTACCATGATTCCGGCTGGCTTTATAAAGTGTCGGCTGGAATTATATAGTTCCCGCAGAAAAATCATGTAATGCACAATGACGCATAATCCATTGTGTTTTCTACGCCATAGTTGGCGGTGGACTGTATGGTACGATTTTAACTGGTTTTATAAGGTTCCGGGTGGAATTATGAGCTTCCGGCAAAAAAAATCATTTAGTGTACAGTGATGCACAATAAATTGTGCTGTTTGTAACGTTATAGTTGGTTTCGTTATAGTGGTTCGTTATAGTATTAGGCATTATAAGGTTCCGGCTGGAAAAGCAATTAGTACACAATGATGTACAATACGTTAGGCTTCCTATGCCTTAGTTGGTTTGGCTGTAGTATGCTTCTGGCTGGCTTTATTAGGTTTCGGCAGGAATTATAAGGTTCCGGCTGAAAATTCATATAATGCACAATGATGCACATTACATTGTGCTTTTTCTCCCATAGTTGATTTCGCTATGGAGGGTGTGGTTTCGGCTGACCTTATAGGGTTCCGGTTGGAATTATAAGGTTCCGGTCAAAAATCATTCAGTGTACAATGATGCACAGTACATTGTAATTCATGTAGCGTAGTAGGTTTAGCTGTAGATGGTGTGGTACCGGCTGACTTTTTAAGGTTCTGGCTGGAATTATAAGGTTCCGGCTACAAATATAAGGTTCCGGCTGCAAATATTAGGTTCCAACCGAAAACCATATAGTGCCCAATGATGCACAATGCTATGTGTTTCTTGTCTCTTAGTTGGTTTGACTGTAGCATGATTCCGGCTGGCTTTAAAAGGTGTCGGCTGGAATTATATATAGAATATAAATTGCGCTTCTTATGCCTTAGTTGGTTTGGCTGAAGTTTGGTTCCGGTTGGCTTTATTAGTTTTTAGCTGGAGTTATAAGGTTCCGGCTAGAATTTCAAATAATGCTCAATGATGCGCAATACACGATGGATAATCCATTGTGCGTCTTGTGCCACAGCAATGGCACATAGTAAGCCATAGTTAGTTTGGCTGTAGAGGATATGGTTCCGCCTGACTTCATAAGGTTTCTGTTGCAATTATAAGGTTCCGGCTGAAAAATCAATTAGTACAAAATTATGAGGTTCCGGCTAAAAAATCATATAGTCCACAGTGATCCACAATCCATTGTTCTTCTTGTGCCACAATTAGTTTGGCTGTAGAGGGTGCGGATCAAGCGGGCTTTATAAGGTTTCGGCTAGAATGATAACGTGCCGGCTGAAAAATAATTAGTGCACAATGATGCACAACACATTTTGCTTCATATACCATAGTTAGAGTATGGTTCCGGCTGGTTTATAAGGTTTTGGCTGGAATTATAAGGTTCTGGCTAAAAAATCATATATGTAAAGTTCATTGTGCTTCTTGTGCCATAGTTAGTCTGGCTGTAGAGGGCATGGTGCCGGCTGGCCTTAGAAGGTTCCGACTGGAATGATAACGTGCCGGCTGTAAAACAATTATTCCACATTGATGCAAAATACATTGCGCTTCTTGTAGCATAGTTAGTTTGGCTGTAGAGAGTATGGTTCCGACTGACTTTATAAGGTATCGGTTGGAATTGTAAGGTTTCGCCTGAAATTATGAGATTTCGACTAAAAAATCATATAGTCCACAATGATACACAATCCATTGTGCTTCTTCAACCACAGTTAGTTTGGATGCAGGAATTGTGGCTCCGGCGGGCTTTATAAGGTTCCGACTGGACTGAAAACGTGCCGGCTGTAAAACAATTAGTCCACAATGATGCAAAATACATTGTGCTTCATTTACCATAGTTAGTTTGGATGTAGGGAGTATGGTTCCAGCTGGCTTTATAAGGTTCCGGCTGGAATTATAAGGCTTCGGCTGAAATTATTAGTACAATAATGCACAATTCATTGTGCTTCTTGTATCATAGTTAGTTTGGCTGTAGAGGGTATGGTTCCAACTGACTTTATAAGGTTCCGGCTGATGTGACGGACGCAATAAAAAGTGGAACAAAACCAATGGTATTGGTTTCATTGAGGCGGGCTAAATTGGCCGGTGCAGGTTTAAAGCACTGAAGCGCTCTATACGATTATTTTAAATATTGCCGAATAAAGATATTTTGGTGTTCCATTAAAAATGTCTGAAGTTCATATTTGGTTTAAGGTTGAACGATGCCATATATCAAATAACCAGATCAATTTATAACGACATAACTTTGACATCATTTCGTATTAAATTTCCATTGATTTCCTTCAGCGGTATAAACATCTAGACCTATACACGCCGTTTTCAGAATATTTTCGTTTAGAATGGTAAGGGGAGATCATTAATAAAACAAACGATACTTCTTGACTAAAGAAAAACGAAGAAGGGGGTTAATATCTGCCTCTACCTTTTGTAGTGCAAAACGTAAACTTCCTATTTTTAGCGCGGCTTGTGCTTTTTTTAATTTGTACGGGTATATAGCCCTAATCATCGTTCAATTTTGATCAAACAATTTCCTAACATAAATAAGTCAATAAATAAATACAAAATCAAAATTGAGGGGTAAAACATATTTATGATTTAGATATAGGCGTTGAATTTTTTTTTTTTAGCTTTAGTTTGATTTCGTGCATAAGTTTACTTATCAGTTTTATGTAGGTTTGAACTGATTATCATTAATATAATATACACTGGGTTCGTAAAATAAGTAAATTTATTAAAAAATTGCCATCGATTTTTCTGTTGTGAGGTTTTATGGAAGAAATTTCACAAGACCAATTCGGCATCGATTTCGTTACTCATATTATCCAAAATCTTAAGATACCTACGTCAACATAAAAAATTTTATGATGACATAACATTTATCGCTTTTATGAACAATTTTTCCGGTTTATGTAATTTCGAATTCAACATATTGTACACGTCACTAGTGGAAAACTGTGAAGTTTTGTACATATTTTCATTGTGAATGGTTCTGATTTTGGGTGGTGGTTATAAAAATAACCAAATTTATTAATACACATTCGTATATTTAAGAAATGTATTTCTTGTAATAGTGATAGCATGACTTAGTACTAATTAATAAAATTTATTGTGGCGTCATTCAACTGTAATTTGTTATATTTTGCTTAAAATATACCTTGTACAAGTCGGCGGGAAATTATGTGAAATCGTTTTAACGTAAAATTGGATTGCACCTGATGATTTTTATCATTTATCACGGTATCCAAGACATATTTTCCAGCAGAAGGAATTTAAAATTTATGGTCTCAACAACGTTGTCGTGAATGCAGACGATACATGCATGTTTACTCAGAGAAGCTCCTATGGTAAATGCTTTTAATTTGGCTAGAAGTAATATGGGGAGAAATATGTTTATGGGATCCCTAGGTAGTAGTACTATTATAGGATTAGAATGAAAACTACGAACTTTATTCCACCAAATTGTGAAACAGTTCCTTGATACCTATAGAAGAAATAATCACACCACCATACTGTACTTTGAAAAATAAATTTATTTTTGGATGCTGTGAGTGAACCAGGTAGTGGAATACACCTAATGGACTTATAACCATGGCGCCAAAATACGCGTACCTGTGAGTGCCACTTCGATAGCAGGGAACTATTTGGTGACAATATGTTCTGTTTGATTAAAGCTATACATCAATTTCAACATCTAAAGAAAGTGATGAGTGGAATTCATGGTGAACGGTTGTTCATTCGATTATATCCGCTTTATTTGCTAAATTTAGGTAATTATTTTATGTTTATTCTAATTAAGTGGGTTTTATAAGGACTTCGGTATACAAATGAAGGAGGAAACTAGATATTTATGAATATTTACGTATCGTGATCCAATAGGAGGAACTTTTTCAATTGGGATTCTTACGTCATAACTGTCATGTTCATATGACATTTGTGTTCAGTATTCATTGACATTTCATCATGAATAGAATTACGCGAGAACAACGTTTACAAGTTGTGGAAATTTACAATTTTTTGATGAATTTTGTTGAATCAGAGTAAAAAATGTTCACAAATATTTAAATTTTCGAATTGCATTAACAGTTTTTGATTTGGATACCCTTAGCCGCCATTATGGCCTTCAAACGGCCGACAATGCTATTGCATGCAGCACGAAAGTGGCTCTGCGGTATTTAGGTCCATTCCCGGCGAAGCGCTTGCTTGATATAATCGACTCTTTGGTATTTTTTTGTCCCAACCTTGCTCTTCAAAATACTACAAACCGAGAAACCTAGTGGATTTGCATCCGGTGAATTTGATGGCCATTGGGCAGTGGAAATGAACCGCGGAACGTTGTTTTCTCAGCCAATCTTGATGAAATGTCAAGAAAATTGCCTAGCGGCCCAAACCATCACCATAGGCGGCGCTTGCTTTCGAGTGGCAATGCGTTGGTCCAAATTTTCAGTAGAACGGCCGGGCAAGTAAATTCGGTAGTTTTGCTTGTTTACATATTGCTCAATAACGAACGGTGACACATCGGAGAAAACCAAATTCGGCAAATTGCCACTTTCGTGCAAGCATAACAACTCCTTTGCTCTTTCCAGTCTAACTTTTTTACGAGCAATTTTTCTGCCGCTACGGAGCCGATTCCGAGCCAATTTGGCCTTCACCTTCTGAATGATATCCGGCGATGTTCCAGTGCGTTTAGGTCCACCACCTTGGCATTTTGCAATACTGCCAGTATCGTTATAATGATTTATGATGCGATACATAAACATTTTATTCACATGCAGATGTTTTAACTGGTTAACAATCTGCGGCTGTGGTTTTCCACACTAAAATGCTTTTGTAAGCTTGTAAACAATGGAATGAACTGTCATTAGTGTAAATTTGAGCGCTCTGTTATCACTGGTTTGACAGCAAAGACAGTCTGAAGTTGGTAACACCTCGTGTCAGTCACCCGGTATTTCAAAAATCAGTGTTCAGTGAAAAATTGTTTTCGTGCTCTTCGACCATTTTATGGTGTTCATAATCGTCCAACTGAACGCACTATTCGCGAAACAATCAAAAAATTTCGAACCACTTTTTCATTAGTGGATATTCATCAACCGACTAGAGTGCGTATAAGTCGATCTTTTGTGAATATTGCTGCTGAAGCTAAAAGTGTACGTGAAGACCGCAATCAATCAATTCGTCGCCGTTCTCAAGCTCTGGGTCTCTCGTATGGCACATTGTGGCGTATTTTGAAGAGAGATCTTGGTTTGAAGGCATACAAAATAAAGCTTGTTCAAGAATTGAAGCCGATGGACCTTCCTTTGCGCAACGATTTGGTTTATCGGCGTTGTAACAGAAACGCATCCGTGAATTGGCCTCTAAGATCTTGGGATCTAACGCCGTTAGATTACGATTTCTTTTTATGGGAATATCTGAAATCACTTGTTTATATCGATTCCTGCATTAGAAGCGAACATAACTCTAACTCAACAACAAGAGTATCATATAGCATTTTTATTATACATTCAATATGTCTCAGTAATTTTAGAATCACTTTAAAAATGCACTGCCGAACTGCCATGTTTAAACATCATAAACATACATCAAGTGAAATACAACAAAACCAACGAACATGTGTAACGTTGTAGCCTCAACGTATTTGGTTGATGGACGTGTTTCCTTGGCACCAAACACACAATTGTTTGATCAGAATATCAGATCTTATTTCCCTAGCACAAAATAACTACAACTTTGCGTAAATCATTATAAGTGCCGATAATTAGAATAAATAAATCAGTTATTTTCCAAAACATCCAAGTTTCGTCATTTAACTGGAAATATAGTGGTCTAAGCCCTCACCCGAAGTAAGCGCACTATTCTAGTAAATCAACTAATTACCCGGCAGCACATCTAAGGCCCAACAATCATTGGTCCTTCGAGCGAAGTAAAACGAATCAGCAACTACTGAAAATGTTAAAAAAATGATCCAGATCGTAAGGCGAAACTAGAATATTTCGTCAAACGTAAAGAAAAATTGGTCGAACTTTACAACGAACTTAAACAAAATGACCAACTCATGAGTCAACAATTTGCAGATCAACAAGACAACAAGACAACAAAAATGACAACAAAAATGATTCGCCGCATTTAATAGGAATTCTAAACATTAAAGGGCTGGACTTAATGCGAACAATCCAAGCAATTAAAAAGAATTGGGACACTGACCTAAATTCAAAATTATACTTACGGCAGAAGCTTCAGAACATCAGAGGCAAATGGTCGAATATAGCAGCATCACATCCAGAAGCTGCGTATAAGAACCTAGATAACTATACATACATCGAGCAATATACTGACTGGGAAATGCAGTATGATTGTAGAGTAGCCCAGTTAGAAGACACACTGGAAGAGGTACCGCAAGTCGGAGGAGATGCGGTGAAATTAACTCATGAAATTAAACTGCCATAAATGGAGATTCCTACATTCAATGGGAATTATTTAATTGCGTAACAATTAGAGATATATTTCACCAGGTAGTGCACAATAATAAAGAACTACCGAGCATTACTTAAAAAGTCATGAAACAGATCACGCAGCTGGTCTACTAAACTTCTTTTACATCACAGAGGATAACTATATGACATGGAGTACGTTGCAATAACGCTACAACAATAAACGAATACTTGTCTCAACAATCATCAAGAAACTGCTAAACATACCAGCGTGTTAAACATAATCAGCAGCCCCAATAAACAAACTAGTCGAGACAGCTAGAGAAACTCTACAATGCATCACCAATCCATTATTATTGGAATTGTTTCTGCCAAAAGTAGACAGTGATACAAATAAATTATATGAGCAAAAATTGGGAAATCGAAAAGAGGCTAAATCGAAGAGAGAAGGATCTGTCTACAACATCAATAAGGTGAAATACTTTCCAAGGAATTCGTCTTATACTCACCACAGTACAATCCAAGAGTACTGTAGATATTGTAAGGGTAATGTTGTTTAATCACTTGTATAAATATTAAAAATCTTAGTCCACAATGGAGACATAATTTTGCAATAAAAGCAGAATTGTGTAAAATGTGTTTAATACATTTCAGCCACAAACGATGTGATTCAAAAACATAATGTAATACCTGTCAGAGGGAGTCCATCATTCCTTACTACATCAACATACCGCCATAATGGCAGTGGCACATCGAGCGCACACGACTTTTGGACTTCTAGCAACCGCGCTAGTGAAACTAAAGTTAAATAATGGACAGGAAGAATTTGCAAGAGTTTTCATTGATAGCGCTTTCAGGCAACATACATCAATGAATCGACAACTCAGAGGCTAAGATTCAGCAAACAAAAGACGAATGTGCAAATATCCGGAATCGGCGACAAAAGAGTAACATCAACCAAGAAACAAGAATAGCAATAAAACCCCATTCGTTTCTCATTTTGAACTTCACGTCAATGCGTATGTTTTACCCAAATTGATAAGAAGAATGCCAAGTGAGTTTCTAAGCACAGAAACTTGGAGACACATAGACGATTTAGTTTGGGCCGATCCGAAGTTTAATGTTCCAGGAGTCATAAATATTATATTAGGAATGGATTACATTTCTGATATTTTAATGCCAGAAATAATAAATGGATTATGTTTGGAGCTATAAACTCAGTCTCCAATGTACATCATCAAAGAAATTCAGTCACCGAAACATATAACTACTGAGCAAGCTAAATGTGAAAAATTTTACCAAGAAGACTAAGCCATTGGATAAACGTTTATCCAATGGCTCTTATGAAGTGAAGCTTCCATTAAAGGAAAAAGTAGAGCTAGGTGACTCTAAAAAACAAGTAATTGCAAGATTTCTTCAAATAGAGAAAAAATTTCAAAACAATCCTGCGCTAAAAACAGATTACAAAAATTTTATGGACGAATACCTGAGCTTAAGACTTACGGTTCCAGCAAACGACTCAACAAGAAGAAAAAATTATTAACCACATCATGCAGTTATAAAGGAGACAAGCACAACAACTAAACTTCGTGTGGTTTTTGATGCTTCAATAAAAACATATTCATGTGGCAGCCTTAATGATGAACAACTAACTGGGCCATCCATACAGCAAGATCTTTTTTCAATCGTGCTAAGATGGCGAAGATACAAATATATCTTCCCTGCCGATATCGAGAAAATGTATCGGCAAATAAAGGTCCCCAAAGAACATCAGGATAAACAAACAATAGTCTGGCGGGATGATCCAAAAAAGACATTGCAGGAGTACAAATTAACAACAGTAACTTATGGCACGGCCCCAGCACCATACCTGGTCATTAGAGCATTACATCAGCTGGCACATGACGAAGAAACTGTATATCCCAAAGCAGCAGAAATCTTAAAAAGGGGCGCGTTCACTAGACGAAATATTGATCCTGCAGAACGAGCTAATTAAATTGCTGAAATGTGGAGGTTTCAACCTTAGAAAATGGTGCAGCAATTCAAGGGAGGTACTACAAACAATTCCGGTCGAAAATCGAGAATTTACGAAATTTGAAATCACAGAAGATCAAAATGTAAAAACATTAGGTATATACTGGGATCCTCAAAGAGACGAATTTAGCTTTAAGGCTTTTAGCTATCCTAAATGCACAAAAGGTTAACACCGAGCGAAATCTACTAGGCTGGATAGCTCCCATAACTATATTGAAAAAATATTGATGCAAAAGCTATGGGAAGCAAACATTGGTTGGGACGAAAAATTACCTGGTTATCTGGAAAACCGTTGGATAAAATTTCAACAATATTTACAGCTTGTAAGCAAAATTAAAATTCCTAGGTGGGTTAATTCTTATGACAATGTAATTGAATTACATG
Organism: Nephrotoma guestfalica; assembly: GCA_963691935.1. Classification (NCBI taxonomy): domain Eukaryota; kingdom Metazoa; phylum Arthropoda; class Insecta; order Diptera; family Tipulidae; genus Nephrotoma; species Nephrotoma guestfalica. Next base: position 233,665,589 of record OY829914.1, read on the forward strand.
GATTCTGTGATGTTTCGGATGCGGTATACGCCGCTGTCATATACAGCACGACTAGAGCTATGCGAGGCCGTTTTGTTGCCAAGATTAATGAACAGCGTAAGGCAGTCATTATAGAGTCGCCAACATCAATATAGGCTTATACGGATTCAACCATTACTCTTGCATGGATTCAAGGTCCTTCAAACAAATGGAAGGTATTCGTAGGAAATCGTGTAGCTGAAATACAAAACAACATCAGTCCAGCCTATTGGTTTCACGTCAAATCATTAAATAACCTCGCTGACGCGGCTTCACGAGGCCTTGCGCCTAAAGAAATTCAACACAACGACCTGTGGTAGTCTGGGCCCAAGTGGCTTCAAAGGATGAATCTGCCATCATCAAAACACCAAATTTTCAGCACTCAGGAATGAAGTGAAGAAAATCTTAATCATCACGCAACCAGCAATACGTCAACGTGACATTTGGGATAAATATTCACCATACACGAAATTGATAAAAATCATTACTTATATAAAAAGGTTTATCAACAATGCCAGATGCAAGGATTACTTAAAAAGAACACTCGGCCCACTGTCGACCGACGAACTAAGGAGCAGTTGAAACTTAACAATCAACAACAACAGAATGTTACAAAGGGGCTTCAATTTAAGCAACAAAAGTTCTTTGTGGCAATTAAATCCATTTGTCGGCAAAGTAGGTATTCTACGAGTAGGCGGAAGAATCAGAAACTCGATAGTATCATTCGATTCTAAACATCCAATTAGTCTGCCGACAAATCATCATTTTACGTTACATGGATTATGAATGCCAAACAAATAATTCAAAAAATAATCAACAAGTGTGTTCGCCACCGGTATAAGACAAAGGAAGTAACTCAGTTAATGGGACAACAGCCAACATCGCGTGTTAGACCATCTCGTCCTTTTACACACACGGGAATTGATTATGCCGGTCCAATCAAACTAAATTGTTGAGTGGGCCGCAAAAAATTTTCAAGGCTTACATCGCGGTATTTATCTGTATGTGATGCGCATCTGTAATGCGATTTAACAACAAATGCCTTCATAGCTGCCTTGAAACGATTTACTTACCGTTGAGGACTGTGCAGCCACATCTACGGCGACTGCGGTACAACAATTAAAGGCGCAGATAAACAATTGAAGAGTGCCATAAAGGAGTTCAACAAAACCTATATCTCAGAAATAATTAATATTTTATCAAATGAAGGTATAAATTGGCATTTTAATGCCCCAAGTCCCCACTTCGGAGGATTATGAAAGGCAGCCGCAAAATCAGCTAAATATAACATAAAAAGAGTTTTAGGTGAAACCGTATTGAGATACAAAGAAATGTGAACAGTGTTAAGCCAAATAGAAACATGTCTTAATTCTAGACCACTGTGTTCCACGTCTTCAGACATCGAAGACACATTCATCTTAACCCCCGGACATTTTATTATCGAGGAATCATTAATCGCTGCACCTGATCAAGATATTAGTGAAGGAGTCCGGACCTTAAGCAGTCGTAGGAAGTTAACTCAGAAGCTGGTACAAGATTTCTGGAGAATATGGTCGTGTGAATATTTAACCTCATTACAACGTAGATTAAAATGGAACGAAGAAAGGCCAAATATAGAAATTGGAAACATCGTTATAATCAAAGAACCGAATCTATCGCCATCTAAATGGGCTCTCCGTACGGTCCGTGTGGTTACGGTTCGTTGCAAGTGAAATAACTTCCTAAAAAGACCAATCCAAAAAATATGCATTTTGCCCATAGACGACAATCTCAAGGTTGACAAATCTACCAGCACTGAACACCAACCAAATACACACACAGAAAAGCTACCAATTTTAGAAGATCACCAAGGTTTGTTAAGGGACCTCTCAGCATGTTGACAATCTGCATGATGTACAAGGAATGATGACTGCGTTCCCAACACCTCAATGGAATGCAAATGGGCTAATGCAACATATTCCAGAATTAGCAATTTTCCTGAAAAAATAGATATATGCCTAGTATCGGAAACCCATTTTACTTCAACTTCATATCTTAAAATATATGGATACAGTTATTACCACGTCATTCTTCCAGCAAGAAGGGCACGGGGAGGATCGTCGGTGGTTATAAAAGAAAACATCAAACACTTTGAAGATCTTAAAATTGAAGAGGAATTTATGCAAGTAGTCACCTTAAAAATATTTATAAATAATAACAAAGAATATAGTGTATCGTCAATATATTGCCCCCCAAGATATAATTTAATTAAAGAAGACTATTGCACATTATTTAAATCACTTGGATCAAGTTTCATAATTGGAGGAGATTTTAATGCAAAAAACACCTACTGAGGATCAAGAGTAACCTCTAAAAAAGAAAGAGAGCTGTTTGCAGCAGGAGGACTATGCAATTGCGATTTTCATTCTGGAGATCAACCAACTTATTGACCTACGAATAGAAACAAAATACTATGTCGGATCACACGCCTGTTATTTTGACAATCAGTGAAACGATTGTCAAGAAAACTAGTCCATCTTCGCTAACTAACAAAAAAACCTGCTGGGAGAAATTCCAGAAACTTGTTGAGGATAATATTGATCTTCAGGTGCCAATTAAAAACCCGATAGAGCTAGAAGAAGAACTAGCACAACTCAACAACAGTATACAAGAAGCGGCGTGGAGTAGTACCCCCTGAAGTTCAAAGGGAATGCGCCGGAATGCTATTTATCCTCTAGAAGTTAGGGAACTGGTTGCAGCAAAACCAAAAGCAAGATAGGCTTGGTAAAGACGTCGAGCGCCAGAATATAAAGCAACTCTAAATTTTTTATCCAATAAACTAAAGTTGCTAATTAAAGAAATCAAAAACGAATCAATTAATAAATTCTTAAGTGGCCTTACTAGAGAAAAAGATACCGAGTACTCCCTTTGGAAAGCGACAAAAAGTTTAAAACGACAAAAAGTTTAGAAGTGCAAAACAAAAAGCTTCGTTGTTTGCAACCCACCTCGAGAACCTCTACCTAGACAAACTGCAGAGGAAAACATACCACTACTATATAAAATAGATAACTGCAATATTTCTCCAGTCACATTACAAGAATTAAAAGAGGAAATCAATCTTAACCTAAATACAAAGAAATCTCCAGGGTATGACTTAATTACAGGACAAATAGTAAAAGCTCTTCCTGAAAATGGACTACGTAAACTACTCCAAATAATAAAAAAATTCGTATAGGCCGATTTCCTTACTCCCAATAATTTCAAAATTATTCGTGAAACTACTCCGAAAGAGACTCAAACTATTATTGGTAGAAAGAAATCTTATTCCTCCACATCAATTTGGCTTCAGAGAAAACCATTCAACAATAGAACAAGTACACCGAATTACAAACATAATTGAAGACGTACTTGAAAAAAGAAAGTTTGTTTAAGCGTTTTCTTGGATGTAGCACAGGCCTTTGACAGAGTGTGGCATAAAAGCTTGAATATACATTACAAATAAACTTACCAAAGCAGTTTTATGAAATTCCAAAATCTTACATATCTAACCAACACTTTCGAGTTAAATTAGATGGCGCATACTCAGAAATTAAGAAAATATCAGCAGGAGTACCACAAGTTAGCGTTCTGGGACCAACTTTATATGTTCTATACATCTCGGACCTGCCAAAGATAGAGGAGACTAACATAGCGACGTTTGCGGATGATACGGCCAGCTTAGCAGTTGCTAATAGCATAGAAGAATCTACAAGCAAATTGCAAAGAGAGATACTGACAGTAACTGGACCAAGAGACGGTGAATTAAACTTAATGAAACAAAATCTATTCACGTAAACTTTACCAACAAGAAGGTCAACTACCAGATACCAGTAGAACTGAACTCTCAGCAAATTCCCTATGCAAATACGGCAAAATATCTAGGCATGACCCTAGACACGAAACTAAAATGGAAAGAGCATTTGAAAAAGAAAAAACAAGAGTTAAACATCAAATACCGAAAGATGGGTTGGCTCTTAGGAATAAATTCTGAGCTAACTCTACATAATAAATTGCTACTACACCGGCAAATCATAAAACCTGTGTGGACTTACGGTATTCAGCTCTGGGGCTGTACAAAGAAAACCAATGTCAATATCATCCAGTCATTCCAAAGCAAAGTCCTACGTGGTATAGTTAATGAACCGTGGTACATAAGAAATGACAACCTCCATAGAGATCTGAAGATGGATTTCGTCAGTGGAGAAATAAGCAAACACGTGAGAAAACACATGCAACGTATTAGTCTACACCAAAATGCTGAGATACGTCGTATATTGAAGAAACCACATGATCTACTAGAACCAATCAGAATCGACTTAAATATATAAAAAAATGTATATGTAAAATTACAATTGCATGATATTGTATTTATGAAGTATGAGTTACATTTGCATTTTCAACGTTGGCAAGTGCTGTGATTTGGTGGCAGTTTGATCTGAAGTATCACGGGGGAAAAATTAAAACAAAAATAAAAAAAATCAGAAATATTTGATCACGGGGTATTCGTGTGCAGTATTTTTCTTCAGCGTTTGGCGAGTGCGATGAGTCAGTTGCAGATTTTTCCGTTTGAACATCAACAGGACTATCCTAGGATACTTAAAAATCAAAGGAAGGATACATAAAGCTAAGAATTTTGTTTTAAATTATTTATTAAACTTTTAATTGATTTAATTTAATTTAAAAAAAAAATTTTTAATTATTTTTTGTGGCTGTTAAATTTTATTGAATAGCGTTATTTGTTTGCATAAATTTTTTGTGGGTTTATTTTGTCCCTTTGACTGAACTTAGTTGTTGTATATTGATAATAATTTCTTTTTGTGATGATTGGATTGAATTGAACATTCACAATTAATTAAAAAATCTTGTGTGTAAGAGTTATTGCTGAACTACGATGTTGGCTCATCAAAATTTTCAAAATTTAAAAGTTCAAAGTTTAGTGTAAAAATAACTCCACACCCTGATTACTGAGCTACCGGAGGGGTAAATATAAAAAAATGTTATGCACTGTAACAACTGATTACTTTCAAATTGTACCTTTTCTTCGATTATTTGTTTCAAAATGAAGTTGGCTGTAAATCGTAATCTTTTCATATTTTCTTTAATTTATTTTGTTGAAACGAAGCATTTTCTTTTAACCCTTTCGAACGCCTTGTACAATATATTGTACATTAACTTTGAACGCACATAGCAGGTAAAATATAATTTTTTTGCTTCAGAAAATTGTTTAAAATCGTTTTCCTTTAAATACTCTCTCTTATTTTGCTATTGTGAATTTTACTACGCTCGTAAAAATTAGTTTTATGACAGTTCTCAACATGTAAAGTTGTGTTTTTTTCTTGTTGGTAAGATAGGAGATTAGTAATAAGCTAATACATATTTCGGTAAGTAAAACGTAAAATGTGATTTTGGTAATTGATTTTTACTTTAGAATATTTAAATTTTATTTATTTAACCATTTATTTGTGTATTTATACGTAAAAATAAAGTATTAACGATGTTCTACAATATATTGTACACGGAGTTTCAAACAGTGTGTACAATATATTGTACATAAATGTTACATAGAGTATTATACGAACGATTACAAATTTTGCAGTAGTTACAGCAATGGCACGAAAATGGCTTTCTGAAAAAGAAATTCTAGAGCTGTGGTACGATTCCGATTTTGGTGCTGATTCTGATGATAACTTTGATGAACTAAATGATAATGTCCAAACCGATATACCGGACAAAAATGATATAATTGAAATTGAGGCGGCTGTTCATAAACAACAAAATGAAGAGATACTGGAAATAGAAATCTGCGACATAGATGATGATGATGAAGTTAGTTCTACCAACGAGGCTTGCATAGTTGTTACCGCGGATGGTACATCGGAAATCGAAATTCCAGAAACAATATTTATTGAAAATGTACACTACACTAAAAGATCCGACATTCAATGGCGTCGAAGAGAATTTGAGCCCAACGTAACACCATTTATTGAGCCTCCTCAAGATGGTGACGATATTTTAACCCCATTAAATTATTTTTTAAGGTATATCCCTAATGAATTGTTTGAAAAATATGCCTTTCACACTAACCAATACGCCCAGCAAAACAACGTTAATGGATATAAACCAACGAACGCGAATGAAATAAAAATATTGTTCGGCTTACATATCCTTATGGGAAGCCTGAAGTTTTGTAACGGAATCTTATCATATTCCGATATCAACCCATTTCCCAAAACCTTGCCTATATGCAAAGTGATTCCACCATGACCTTGAAGAGATCATCTTCACAAAGATTCTTTAATTAGTTAGTCATGCGGGAATCACCTAGTTTTCTTTGTGTTTGTTGTTGCATTCTTATACCTGAAAACGGTATAAAATGCAATGCAACGAACATAAAAATATTTCATATCTACGTATGTATCCAATTGCAACCGACGTCACTCAATGTATCTATAATGTAGTTATTATAAATACAAATGAGTAAACGTACATATTTATGTTGTTGTTGGATTGCGTAGTCATGTGTTTTGTGTTGTGCGCGCAAAGGGTAAACGTTCTACATGGAGGTAATCGAACTACCTGTATGTAGAAATTGAGGAATTGCACTTTCCGCAACACATGCAATATAAATTCCCCAAGTGCAAATTAGCACACTTTTTAAATGGGCGGTGTTTATGGCAATATTTTGTTAATATTGCAAAAATGAAATTAATTAACTGAGAGAGTAGTACATTAATTGTACAAAAATGTCCCCCTCCCTTCTCAACCAGTTAATTAATACGATATAAATACCGTACCAAAATGTTGGAAAGGGGTCAGTGAGTTTGAAGTCTCAACGTGGAGACATTTAGTTAAGTAAGTTTGAGTGTGTTAGCGAGTGTAAGGTTTTAGATTTTGTTTTTTTTGTGTAAGGTGTTAAAATAAATAAAAAGAAAAAAAAAGACTGAGAGTTATTTTTTGTGCTTGTGAGGTGGTTGCTGTTGGTTGTAGAGATTGCTGCCGTGTTGGTACGTGGCTCATAGTGGTAAGTATTTATCGGTAAGGATAAAAACTAAGTGTCAGTGAATAACAAAACGGTAGCAGACTGTTCCTCTAACAGTCTTTCTGAGGCGGAACTGATACGGCCTAGGCTGTACTTTTCCTTTCCGTTAGAGCCAGCTGCTACACCATTTCCACTAATAATTTGGAAATTAAAAAGGGCGAGCTGCCCATTTGTGTTTTTTTTATTATTAACACCCGGTTAGTGATGACTCACTAAGAGTCTTCATATATACACTCGTACGGTCACTCATCAGCGGGATGAGTTGATACATTTCCTGTTGTGTTTCCACTTCTGGGTCCGATGACCCGTCCAAATTCCCTCGCCTAACCTTTTGGGTTATGGTTTTCTCCTCAGTTTTATTTCGCGGCTAACAAGGCTGCTATCTGGGTATCCTCATCCCCACGCCGTTCCCTCAACCGACTGAGCCACGGGAACAAATGCCGCGAGGGATGCCATACAGATAGTGGCAATTCTGTGAAATTGGGTTTGCCCTACCGCGTGTAGAAGAAAATCCATTTCAGTTTCCTCGTCTGCGGTTGTATTGGTCACAAGTTTTGAATTTGGAGTTTTTCAATAAAAATATGTCTAGTAAGCGGTTTTGTCAACTACGGCAGAACTTACATGTCGCTGATAATTTAAAGCGGACGGAAAACTGCACGGATAAGTTTTATAATACAAGGCCTTTGATCGATGCAGTCCGTGTGCATTGTTTGTCGATAAATGTAGAGGAAAACATCTGCATCGATGAACAAATAATCCCGTTTAAAGGCCGATTGTCTGTAAAGCAATATATGAAGGGAAAACCCAACCCGTGGGGAATCAAGGTCTATGTATTATGTGGCAAAACCGGGATTCCATACAACTTCTTCATATATCAAGGAGCTAATACGGGTCTTTCACCGATAAATCTTAGCCGCTTCGGTTTCGGCGCCAGCGTAGTTTTGAAGCTAGTAAATAGACTGCAAAATCAAGGGCACAACCTTTTTTTTGACAATTTTTTCAGCTCGTATAATTTATTTGAAATTTTGAGAAGCCGAGGAATTAATGCAGCTGGCACGGTACGGATTAATCGATTCGCCAACCCTCCAATAATGTCCGATAAGGACATTATAAAAAAACAACGGGGTTTTTGTGATTCGGTGACAAGTCGTGATGGCAAGACCACTCTTGTTAAATGGCGAGATAACAAACCAATAAATCTTGCGTCGAATTTTGTTGGAGTTGGTTCCACTGATACGGCTCAAAGATGGGAAAAGTCCGAAAATAAATATATTTCAGTAAATCGACCCGAAATCGTTCGGTTGTACAATAGAAACATGGGCGGTGTAGACCTGCTCGACCAGCTTATTACCAGCTTATTAGCTATTATTAAGAAAGTGGGCGTTGCGCATTACAAGCCATTTCATTGATTTCGCGATTTCATCAAGCTGGCTTGAATATAAGCGAAATTACGACATACGGAATGTATTAAAAAAAATGTAAAAGATCTATTACATTTTAGACTTGAAGTTGGTAACTGTCTGATTCTTGCGGGGAATACGGTGAACCCCCAAAAACGGGGGCGTCCAATCTCAACTATTGGCCATATGCCCGCACATGACCAAAAGTTGGAGCCCACCCGCTGCAAACTTTTAAACTGCAGAGGAAGAACATTCTTTTATTGCAAAAAATATAAAGTTCACCTTTGCATAAATAAAGTGCGAAACTGTTTTGAAGAATTTCATACAAAAAAGTAATTGTGATCAAAACGTAATCCTCGACTAAATATGTAACGTAATGATATGAATAATGTGATTAATTTAAATTTATTTTATTTTATATTTTATTTTATACTTTTTTTATTTTTTATTAATTTTTATTTTTTATTTATTATTATTTAAATGGACAATGTAACTTTTATGAAATGTGAAATAAAGAATTCCTTTTATACCAAATTATTATTGTTTGAAGCACCATGTACAATATATTGTACATTTTCAGGGGTCCAAGAAAAGGGGATTGGCCTCCAAAAAAATTTAAAAATTGATTAAAAATGTTTCAAAAATAATCAAGCACTTAAAAAAAAATCCCAAAAATTTTTAGCTACATTATTTAAAAATGGTGTTCGAAAGGGTTAAAATAATATTGAGTTTTAGCAATTGTAATATAAAAATAAAAAAGATATGTTATAAATGACTCATATGTGAATAGGCCTGGCATTACCCTGGATACTTGACCAGTACTTGGTTCAACAGTCCAATCAATCAATCCGTTAATAAATTATTAAGGACACGCCATTATACTTATCGTAAACAATCGCAAGTACTTCTTTGCATTTGTAAGTGTCACTTAAAATGTTTAATTATGTATATGCGGCTCAATCCCACCAACTAATTATGCGAATGACCGCACTCTCGAAAAAGTGACGACCATAATTTTCCAAACTCTTAACTAAAATTGTAATAAAAACTAAATGATAATAATAAAAGATCAATTTTCACATGTTGTAAATATAATCATTCCGATATATATTTATTACAACAACTAAACGAATAAAATCAGAACATAAAAAAATGTAAAAAAGGAAAACATTGCGTGATATTAACGAATTTTCACTGTGTTAATCTTCTCACGGGGTTTACCGATTTCGATTGATTTACAACTTGGAAATTTAAATTTTTAAATCACGATAAGTTTATATCAATACATCAAAAAACAATGAGGTTAACTACACTATCACAGTAAAAATCTAATTTATTTATTTTGTTATTCCATTCCTTTCTTAATATTTTGTTTTAATTAAAATTACTTATTTAGTTCCGGTTGCGCGTATTACAAAATACTTATCACTCGTAGTATAGTTTTTGAGGTATAACAAAAAAAAATAATACACAAACCACACATCAAACAAAAACTATGGAATCAATCACAATGTTGGATCAATATAATAATACAGAATACATTTTGATAATTATTATCGTTATTATTATTACATATTAACAACAACAAATTTGTATAAGGATATTAAACAAATAGTTTTAAAAACTTTAAATAGTTTCATTGAAATTTAAATTATGTGCACTAAAATATATTTGCATCCTTGAAAAACACAATACAAAGTAATATATATCATCACTGCAATAAAGTTGTTCACTATATATTTGCACAAATTTATTAGGATCACAAAAAAAATATAAATCGCTGACTTACACAAATCCACCCACAACCAACAAGAACAGTTACAAAAAAACACACTCACCCGTCTTTATCAAATGCTGTAAAACATGCGTCCATATTTTCCAACAACGTTTCATCAACTGAATCATTAATAGTGCTGCCGTTTGAAAAATGTTCGTTCAAACTAGTCGAATACTGTAAAAAAGTAAACAAACAATATATTTTAGATTTTCATTATATGATTTTCCTTTTTTATTGTTTTTTTTTTTTCGTGTATTTCGATAAAATTTGTGTTCCATTTTTATTTTGACTTGAACAGTGATTTGGTTTATTTATTAGCTTACAAAACCTCAATAAAAATATTGCTTCTTTATTGACAAATTGGAGGAGCATTTCGTTGACTAAATTATTTCTGGTTGCATTTTAATTTCGTGGAAGTAAAATTGTTGAGCCAGTTGACGTCGATGGTGGGAGGCATCACCATGTACATATTTTAGCTGAACAGAGGCTACCTAGCGATATTTAGGTTAATTAGAAAATAGACGAGACCGAACCTTAGACCTTATTTTTACTAATGAACAAGTTTTATTAAAAACAGAAGAATCATCAACACCTTTCGTAATTGATGATATTCACCACAAAACAATAGAAATAATATTGGAAACGAATGTGAATAACAGGTTCCAAAATTACCAAAACCGGAAACCATATTACAAATTCAGAAAGGCCAATTCGGTTTAACAGCAATGACATAAATGTAAATGTGGAAAAATTGTACACACATCTATTTAAAGGAATTGATTTCTTCATTCTCGTGTCTATGGCCAAACCGAACAAATATCCTCCTCCATGGTTTGACGATCAACTTACTTAAATAAAACCTCAAATTATGTTCCCTGATGAAACTGATGATTACCCAGCCTGGATGAAATTTAATGATCAAAAGTCTTCTGATCCACAGATCATAACCAACGTGTTTTTCCAATCTGTTTATAAAGGAGAGGACATTGATAATTGTAAAGATCCAATCACTAGTGAATATACTACATTCATATTTACTCCACACATTGAGCCAGAAAACATCTAGCGAGCATTAGGAGGATTCGGAGAAGGATGTGGTCCTGATGGTATTCCGGCTCCATTTTTAAAAAATTCTAAAAATTAGGCAATTCTTCAAAGCATTTTGTTCAATCAGTCATAACTAGAGTGACACCTATTTCCAAAACTGGATCTAAAAATGATATTTCTTGCTACAGAGGTTTTCTTGCTACAGATGATTAAATCTATATCTGATATACCAAAATTATTTGAACCTGTAATATGCAACTCATTCAAAGCAGTGCAAATTTACTAGCTATTCTATTACAGAAATTAAGAAGAACAAACAAGTTGACGTAATATAAAGGGTGGTTAAATTTTAAGGGCCGACGTTGAATGTGAACCACACCTAAACGTCAAGTTTTTTTCTGCATTTAATTTGACATTTCTCAATTTCAGACTAACTCAATTTGAATTCTAAACGTCGTCAATGGTCAGAATGGTGGCAAGAAATGGCAACAGTGGATGATCAATTTTCGAAGAAAATCATCTTCAGTGATGAGGCACATTTTCACCTCAGTGGATTCGTCAATAAGCAGAATTGCCGCATTTGGGCGAATCATAATCCAAGAGTGATTGTCGAAAAACCAATGCACCCACAAAGAGTGACAGTTTGGTGCGGTTTATGGGCTGGCGGCATCATCGGGCCGTATTCCTTCCAAAATGAGGCCGGTCAGGCAGTTACTGTGAATGGTGTTCGCTATCGTGAGATGATAACGAACTTTTTATGGCCCGAATTGGAAGATATAGATGTGGACGATATGTGGTTTCAACAGGACGGTGCCACTTGCCACACAGCTAACGAAACAATGGCTCTTTTGCGCGACAAATTCAATGGCCATGTTATCTCACGTGTTGGCGATGTCAATTGGCCGCCAAGATCATGTGATTTGACACCGTTGGACTTCTTTCTTTGGGGTTATTTGAAAGAAAAGGTGTACGTCGATAAGCCAGCAACAATTCAAGAGCTAAAGGATGAGATAATTCGGCACATTAACGGCATAGAACCTCAATTATGCCTAAGCGTCATCAAAAATTTGGACCATCGGGTGGAGGTGTGCCGCCGAGGTCGCGGCGGTCATTTGGCCGATATTTTATTCCATACATAATTGAACCATACCATATTATCATAATAAAAAGAATTGACAATAATTTCCTAAATAATTTGTGTTTTATTCAAAATCAACATCGGCCCTTAAAATTTAACCACCCTTTACAAAGACTTTGCAAAAGCTTTCGACTCCAACAGCCATTGTAAAACTTTGGACCACATTTTCAAGTTAGGATTTTCCAGCCAGTTTCCATCCTGGTTCAAACCTTGTGTTAGTGTACCACAAGGCTTTCATGTTGTTTCTCATCCTGATGTTCGCAGATAACCTCAAAATCTACAAAGCCATCGAGTCAGTCGACGATGCCAATAAATTCCAGGAAGATATTGACAACCTAGCGTTATGGTGGGAGTATAATTCTCTGAGTCTCAATATTGGAAAGTGCAAATCTCTATCATTTGGCGTACTCCTTCAGATAGTAGTTGAAAGTAAAGACCTAGGGGTTACTTTCATTGAAAACATGAGCTTTACTAAGCACATTGAGCTGTGCATCGCTAGAGTGAACTCCATGCTCGGTTTTCTCAAACGTTGGACGGGTGACATTTTTAATGTGGAAACAATTAAGATCCTGTATTGTGCTTACGTTCGATCCCAGCTGAAATATGCTGTTAATGTGTGGTGTCTGATCTACGAAGATCATCATATCGAAAGTATTGAGAAAATTCAAAAGAAATGTATACGCTACTTGACCTGGAAAGACGGATGGGTTTATGATCATGATTTACCATACCACGTAAACATACAGCGACAACCACCATATTTAACCGGGTGCAAGACATACAACTTGACAACTCTGGAAAATAGACGCGAATTGCTAAAAAGTACATTTATTGATAATCTCCTACTAAGCATAGTCGACACATCGGATGTGCTAAAATCAATTAAAATAAGTTCCTGGTAGACAACAGATCATGAATTTCTCCACTTAGGTAGACACAGAACCAACTTTGGCGATAATGAACCAGTGAAGATGATGTGTAATAGTTTCAATAGAATTAGCTATTTATTTGATTTTTGTTTAACTAAAGTTAATTTAAAAGTAGGTTAAGGCAATTTTATGCCCCTCAGTGATTTTTCTTGTTAGTTTACTCAAGTACTTTACTCTCTTACTTATCAAATAAATAAATTACTGCCTCACGGGGAAAAAATCTGCTACTCCAGACTGATATGGCCCCTACAAGATACTTTATTGAAATAAAAATACGTCTACCGTTCAATAATTTCTGTATATTTAGCCAAAGCTCTTCATGCGGAAAATGTCGATAACGTAGATTCGTCCAATATAAAATGAAGATAATGCAGATCAAGTGCCGATAATTCAGATTGCATCGATAAAGAAGACCAATTTCAATAGTTAAACGAAAAATTCCGATAATACAGATTTAAATGTAACAAATGAAAAATATTTCACCAGCCGAAAATGGCAATAATGAGTAATCACGGGGTCGATTTTGTCGAGTCAGTGCGAATGCGCGATATTTAAATTTTTTTGATATGACATTTCTAGATAACATTAAATTTATTTAATTATTTAATTTTAGTTTTAAAATAATTGCAAATTCTGTGTTTCTGAGAAAAGAAAACATTTATTTGACATGACATCCCATTGAACAAAAAAATTAAAATCGTAATAAATATGTGTAGTTAAAATTTTTGTTTCCTAACACATTGACGCACACGTTCTAAATGTGTGCACTACTCAGGAATACGCATTTGATAACTTTTGTAATTGCAATGATATGTCGTCGCGGAAAGCTAACATGTTCGCGAAATTTTTCCAATCAGTCTATAAACCAAGCGTTAATAGTGGATTGCACGAACAACCCAGTAATACCAACGTATCAATAACTCCTCCTGTTATATATGAGGATAACATTTTATCGGCTCTAAAGGGATTTGGAGACGGTTGTGGTCTTGACAATAAACCCTCTTCTATTCTGAAGGAGTACGCTGACATTTTAGCAATTTCATTATGTTACCTATTCAACCACTCCTTAAGCACCGGCGTGTTTCCCGAAAACTGGAAAATTTCACAAATTACGCCAATTTTTAAATCGGGCAAACGAGACGACATTACATGCTACAAAGGAATATCAACTATGCAACAACTTTAAATCTACAATTGCACGTCATATACCAATAAACCAGCATGGGTTTATCCCTGGCCGATCCACATCAACTAATCTGGTTGAATTCACCAGTAAAATAATTAATGAGATAGAAAACCATCATCAAGTTGATGTAGCGTACGCGGATTTCAGTAAAGCATTTGATTCCACCAAAAAGCACTCCGGAGTTTATTCGCATTTGGGTTTCACTCGAGTACATAAATTGGTTCGAGTCCTATCTATCAAACCGGCGACAATTTGTAATAATGGGAAATGAGAAATCAAACGTTATTAAAGTTACGTCTGGTGTTCCATAAGGATCTCACATCGGGCCGTGGATATTTATTGTCGTCATTGATCAAATAACCGAGATAATCAAAAACTCAAAAGTGCTCATATTTGCTGATGACGTGAAAATTTTTCGAACTGTTAATGGAATGCTAGATTCGAAGAAACTTCAAGAAGACATCGATAGATTAAATGAGTGGTGTGATCGAAACTCGCTTTACTTAAATATTAAGAAATGCAAGATCATGTCTTTCCATCGTAAGAGAAATTCGCTAATTACTCCCTACAAAGTCAACAACGAAGTATTGCAAAGAGTTAATGAGATCATAGATCTAGGGGTTACATTTGTCGAGAGTGCCAGTTTCAATAGGCATATTGAAAATTGTATTGCGAGAGCTAATGCCATGTTTGGATTTGTTCAAAGATGAACTGGTGAATTTAAAGATATTCATACCTTATGTTCACTATATTTCGCTTACGTTGGATCTCAACTTGAATACGCTGTACCGGTCTGGAATCCATACTATGATGTACACATTAAAAGAATTGAAAGCATTCAAAAGAAGTTTCTGTTAAAGAAAAGTGACTGGAATCACGACCACAATTTACCATTCCATGAAAATGTGGCTCGGTTACCTCCATACTCAACAAGATGCACGGATTACAAAATATGCACGCTTGAAAATAAACGGCTTCTGCTAGGTGCGGCTTTCATTGGAAAACGTTTTGCTTGGTCACATTGATTCAGCATACATTTTGGAAAACATATCAATTCATGTGCCTTGCAGAACATTTCGAAACCATGAGTTTTTAGCACTAGAACACCATTCCACAAACTATGGAGAAAATAACCCCATTAATATGTCGTCTAAATCTTTCAACATCGTCGACGATCTATTTGACTTTAATTTATCAAAGGACAAGTTCAAAAATATCCTTAAAAATTATTTTTTAAATTTTTAATTGTTAAATCAAAATTTGATTTATATTTTTATGTTTTAAAGTTCTTTATTTGATTTTTTAATATTTTTGTTTTAAATGAAATTCTGAAATCATACATGTAAATCACAAAATAGATTTGTTTAAATAAATAAATAAATAAAGGAATATATTGTTGAGAATCGAGAACTAAGTTGAGTTATTCCTTAAAAAATGCAAGTCATTTGCGCGAACATGATAACGCGCCTTTTCAAAAGCAAGGGAGATGTCAAAAAAGCGAGAGAACAAAACGACATAGGCACGAAAAAACTGAACCGATTCGTACCGATTCATAATTTTTGATGCATACATTCGCAGAAAACAAACAAATATAACCACAGAAAAATTACACACTCTAATATAAAATTGTATACTATATTCCTTATACGTCCACGAAAACGTCATGTCTCGTGTCTCGGATTTTGAACAAAAACGACCCAGAGGACTTGAGTTTTCTTTGGCATATCTATTACATCACTGACGGTGATTTGTGTTGTCCGCATTACTTTATCGGCTGTAGTGGAATTATCGGTTTCAGAATGGAGTATTGATTTTTGATGTGTAAACATCTTTTCTCGCGCCTACCAAAAATTTTTATAATAGAGTAGACTTGTAAACGAGATCAACGGAAATGACGTATTCCGTATAAATATCTTAATTGAAAAAAAAAGAAACAAAAACAATTTTGTACTATACATGGTGTGTGTGTGTGTATGTATATGCGTGTGTGTATAGCTCGAAACAGAACAAATAAAAAATATGGCCGCGATATCGCTGTACCTGACAGAATAAGAGCATCAGCGTATGGCGATAAAAACAACCAGAAACGACATAATCATGACAAAATTATAAAAAATATTTACCTTTTATGTCTTTGACACATGACATTGGGGCGTTACGAACTTAATTATATAAAAAACAGTTGGCAATATTATTGCGTCGGTGATAAAAATAGAAATAGACCCTAAGTTCATTTCAACGAAAAAATCGTCGTCGCCTGCGTCGATGGTTATGTTTGTATGGCATGTTTTCGGTGCTTTGTAATATGACAGGCGATTTCGCTCGCCGCCTTTGCTCTTGTTTTGTTTTAAGCTTATAATAGCAAGGAAAGCAAAAAAAACTATAAAAACAAAAATTAATAAAAAATGTAAAATAATAAGTGTGCCACTACATAACGAGATGATATACTCTTACGATAAAAAACACAGTCAACAACTTGTGTATGTTGCTTTATCACGAGTAACGAGTCACGAAGGGCTGTTCATCACGTCGGCTATCGATGATCATACATGTCTTCTACCATGGAGGTAAAAATGCAACCTCAATGGGTCCTCTTCAAAATGAGCTAGCGCGCCTCACCACAAACCCGCTAACTACAGCTCAGGATGTAATGGCGAATCTTCTACGAAGTAAAAATGACGTCGCGTTTTGAACATTGAATTGCCAGAGTCTCAGGAATACTCAATTTTCTTGCTTTCCGAGACCTGGCTACGCAATGACGAGTTTGTTAATATACCAAATTTTTAATGCTGCGTTCAGTTCAAGAGATATGGTCAGCAGGCTGCACGCATAAGGATATCATCGTTGAACAAACAACTGGTATGAGCGTAACAACACAACCAATTGGCGATATAAGCACGGCTGAACTCCAGCTTCCCAATGGAAATAAGATGCTTTCGGTAGTTGTATACATCTAGCCGAATAAAGCTGTAGAAGACATAGCCAAGTTCATACATTTCGTCCTTTGCTCCATATTCTGAAAGAATTTCAAAAATTCTCCAAGGAGACTATAATTTTCAATATTAATTTTGCTGCTCCTCAAGCAATTCGATTTGTACATGAACTCAGATCGAAATATATCTACTATGAAATATGGGACGACCATTGATGCCGTTTTTCAAAGAAAACTAGAAAAGTTAGAGTCTACAGTATATGTATCTTATTTTAGCTACCATAAGCCAATTGCGTCGGTTATGCTGAAAGAGTAATATACCAATTTGACGATAATAAACAAATGAAAAAATCTGGTTAGAAACATTTCATTTCTTCTTCCTTCAAAGTAAACTGTACACACGCACTATACACACGCCATGTTTACACATCTCCTTGAGAGTACTAATGAGCTTACTCTTATTTTTTTTTAGAAGCCGTTGAAAAATCCGTATCCGCGACATTCAACCGCGCGACTCACAATAAAATTGACAATTAATTAATCGACATCAACTTCCATAATCGATCGCGCATGAGTGCACGACATTCAACGGGCCACGTACACACGCAATGTACATATGCATGTTGACAACATAAAAATAAAAATAAAAAATGAAAATGAAATAAAGAAAAATAAAATTCTCTCTTACTGCTGCCATCCGAATCGAACAGCACGCGCACTGTAAATTCGTCCATTTTAAATAAAATTGAACCTAATACGTGGGTGAAATTATAATTATAAATCGTGTACTAATAATAATAATATGTATCGTATATTAATATAATAAATACGAATTGTTAAAACTACAGGAAATCAGAGTATAAATATAAATTACGTAAACACTGTAAAATTAACCCTCCGACAGCATCGTACAAGCTCTCCAATTAGTTTTGGTGTAAATTGGTCTACGGTATTTTCGCTATCGGCGTTATATTATACTACCTTGGTATTCGACATTCCCTTACCTTCAAACAAATCCTTTAACTCGGGACTACCAAAATCTTTGAATCCGTCTCCCCCGAGAGAATGAGGCAGATCGACGATGTTTCAATAGAGCATTTCGGTTGACGGGATAGTAGTTCTCTGATTCAACATCTGGCCAGATGATCTACCAGCATGCATTAGGAGTTGTACTTTTGATTTCGACCACTGTAAAATATTTCCACGCCTCATGGACAGTAAGAAGTGCATTAACATCTAATTTTCCTAAAAGTTCTTCTAATATAATATGCCTTAAAAGTAGAAATTATGCCCTGGTCTTAAGGTTGAACTATTGATGTTGTGTTAGTCGGTAAAAACTCGATTTAAAAATTTGGATGCTGTGTTGATGACTTGGTGAATTATTTATTAGTAAAAACATTTTCAACCTGGATTTTTTCAAGTAGATTTTCACGTCGGGAACGAAGCACTGGTGACATCAACCTTCATCAAATAAAATGAAAGTTATCATACCGTTTTTATTTGCCCGCCAATGAACTGCTAAATTATTCATATTAACGCGTTTCATTGCCCGTGGTTCTTAAGCTTGATTAATAAAGATCGGCTGTAACATTCGAACCTCGATGCGTTGCTACAAAATAGCAACGTAACTCGGAAATTTCGTTTTCAAACGTTCAGTTCATATGAATAAAACAACACCACTAAAGGGAATTCTCCATTCCAACCATTTTGACATTCCCTGAGAGCTATGGAGTAAAATATAAAAATGAAATGACAGCGTTTAAAGCACATTGAACATCGAAATATTAGAACATTTTTTAATTTTGTTAACCGTGTAAAAGCGAAATCGCGTAAATCGAGTACCGTGTAAATCGAGGGATGGATGTATATCAAGATTCAATTCGATGAACCATGATCCTAAGTAGAATTTGATTAAATGTTTGGAGTAGATTTATTGAGGTTAAAAGGGTGATATGTTCCTTCTTCCGCTGTTTCGTCGATGAAATTGTCTACCATTCCAGATTTTGCCAGATGACCGGTGCCTATCTGAGTATGTCAATTCTTTAGTATATGAATCTATGTAGCTTTTCATTGTAAGTTTGTGGTGGATTTAATGAGGTTATAGACGTAAAATTTTGATTTTAACCATGCTCTATCGATAAAATCGTTCGTTATTTGAGATTTTGCCAGATAGACACCAATCTCGGTATGCCAATTCGATGGCCAACGAACATAGGTAGATTTTCATTAGAGGTCTATGATGGGTCTGATGAGGTTATAGAGGTTACATTTTTTATTCTCCCCATGTTTCGTCGATAAAATCGATGGCCCATGGCCATAAGAAGGTCTTGATTATAGGGTTTGGGTTCGTCATCCGAAATTTTGCCAGACATACACCAATCTGACTATGCCAATTCGATGGCCCATGACCGTAAGTAGATTTTGTTTATAGGTTTGGGGTAGGTTTGATGAGATTATAAGGGTGAAATTTAATTTTCCCGATGAGATTTTGCCCGATAGACACCAATCTATGCAACTGAAGTTAGCCGATAAAATAATCTGCATTATCGACATACGTATTGACACAAAATTACACTGATGTTAGCGGCAAATTTCGCCGATGGAAATTATGATTATCGATAAAATGAATTCACCTAATTACAAACACAAATTACAAAAAAATTTACTGATTAAATAGAACAGGTATGATTCATTATTAATTAGAGGTATTTTATTTTACATCTAACAGTAGTGAGGAAGGAGTCCCTGTAAACCCTGGTGACATATTTTGAAATGAGCCAAATTTAAACAATCTCGGAACCGAATCAAGTTTTAATCAAAAACGTTTGAGCCGTGCCTGCAACCATTGACCCATATAAAGATAAACATCCTCACATATAAGCATAATTCAGCTTTGTAGCCCGGACCCGTGCAGCTTTTAATTTTAGTTATTTTAATTGACTATAGATGCAACATAAAACATACCCTAATTTTTTGGACATGGATTCAGTGCTAGAGCCACAACTCAAATTCACTTTCCGCTAACATGACAAACTACGTATATGCGACGTGTTTAACGTTTTTTAAACATGTCTCTTACCGTAAGCCTTAATAAACAATTCAATTGACCATGTCTCTACGTAAAATATGGCAGCAGCATTTTACAGGGGCTCTTCACTACTGTCATAAGTGAAATGAAATACTCCTAACTCGATTGATAATTAATTAAACCTGTCGCTCGTAATCATTTAAGATTTTTGTACGTGTGTTGTGTAAACTACATGTTTGTTAAATAATTTTTGTTCTTAGGTGAATTCATTTAATCGATAATCGAAATTTTTTCGGCGAAGATTTTTTACTAACTCTCTGGCATGAAATTTTTGGTTTACATCAGTCGAATTTTGTACCGATACTTCATCAACACCTAACTTCAGTAGCATCTTTACAAATCATAAAATCATAAAATTATCTTTCCGTTTTATCATACGCGAGTATTTTTACTGATGAGTGCTGCCATCTTTTATGATATTACCGAAACGTGGTCTAGTAAAATAAAAGAGGAAAAACTAGATAATAAATGTGAGATGATGGAAATAGTTTCCGAGGACCCTGGAACTTTCAAAATGGCGCAATTATTGGCGGTTATAATTCAAAAGTTTGATCAGCAAAATAAATTAACAAATGAAACAAGAAATGAATCAAAAATGTGATCAACAAAATCAGATCCATAGAAAAATGAAACAAGAAATTCAAGAAGCAAAAAATTCGAGAAAAAAATGAATGAAAGTTTCTAGAGGTACGCGTCGAAGTGGAGAAACTACAAAAGGAAGCTAGACAGGTGCCATTGAATCTTCAGGAGGTTGAACATAAGTCGCAGTCAGAAGTTAAAGGGTTCTCTACTTGAAAGCAAATAGAACAACATCGCAAGTGGTTCAAACAATACACTCAAATAAACTCAAGCCACCGACATTCAATGGAACAACATTATTTGGGGTTTTCAAATTTTAAATTGAAACGACAACAGGTATGCATGGGAAGAAGTGAGTCGAGTCGTAGAATTCGCGAGCGAGCAGCGCAATCTTGCGTATTCTAATATGTTCACCGATTACAAGGAAAGAATCAAGCTGGATGCTTTGGTTGACGAAACTGGGGATCCAGAGACACGCATAGCGGAGGTTTTGTCACCGAAAACAACTCTTGGTTAAAACCATTGCATGTGCATTAATTAGTGAAACTGCGCAAGCCGTTATAGACATCGAGAGATTCCCAGCGACGCCCAGATTCTGTGACAGTAGGATTACTTGTTGGATATGTGAAAAGCTCAGTTACATTTCATGGGGCTGCTATAAAAATCGACGAAAGTGGGCTCGGTCACAAGAGAAAGCATTGGCAAAGGATGAAGACCCAAATAAAGGGTCGTTAAAGTCCAACGAGGCAGATTAAAGAAGCAGAAGCTGCCTCAGCTTAATAATAAGAGATGATGTTGGTGAGCAAAGTTGTACGATTACTTTAGGCACAGGAGCAATTCACACGATTGTATCGAAAAGATCTCATCAGTGAAAATACTGGACCAGCTAACGGGTTGAAGTTTCAAACAGCGACTGGACATTTATTTTAGGTAAGAAAGTAGTGCAAATAAGAATTTGAAATATTAGTTTTCAACACGAAGTACTAATCGCCGACATTGTCGGTAAGGTCCTGCTGGGTGTAGACTTTATGAGAAACAATGGCTACGTGTTGATTGAGAAAGTTATCACCAAATACAGAAACAACGGATAATTAAAAAACAATCAAGAAAGGGACAATCATCGGAAAATGTGAATAGGTAAACCATAGTGAAACGCGAACAGAAAAATCCGGTGCGAAAAGAACTTAGTGATGTGACGAAAAAGGATAGCTATCCATTACCATCTTTGGAAGTGAATATTGGAAAGTACAAGTCCAAGAGGAAGATCGTGAGAAACCATATTTTAGGCAAAGAGTTTTGACAATTTAATGTATGTAATGCCCTGTGACTAAAAGTATTACATTGGAGACCATGTCTCGTATTTTTAGACGACATTATCATCATTGTGGGGCGAGGCACGTGGCAAAGAAAGACAATGCGATAATAACTTCACCATCAACGTGCTGCCAGCAGTATTGGGACTTGGCCAGGACTCAAAGGAGTAATCATTTAGCAGATCATGTAACCTTAGAAATAAAGCGGCCAAATCTCTACCAGTAAAATAAATAAAATCATCATGGGAAAAACTTTCAAAGAGCACAAGAAGAATCTAGCAGAAGTTCAGAACAGAGGGAAATATTTGGGTCAGAAAGTAACCACCAATGGAATTGATTTGGACGAACCAAAAATATCAACGGTAAAAGAATGGCTAAAACTCAAAAACTTACATGAATTACCAAGCTTGCTTGAATTGTGTACCTATTCTAGACGATTTGTGTCAGGATTCACTAATGTTCCAAAAAAACCAAGTGAAATGTGTTCCAAAATAAAATACCCAAATTTGTTGCATGCAATAAATGTTGCACAGTAAAATAGGTTGTTGCAACAAGTTTCAATTAAGAAACATGTTTAAAAAAATTCAAAGGCTTGACATATGGGTAGGTTTTCTGGCAAACCATTCCTCTCGGGTCGAAGATATAAATAACGGGTCTTTTACAACGCGGCTGTTGCAACAAGTTTCAAATTCAAGGGCATTCCAAAAAACCTACATACACGTCAATCTTATGAAATTTGTTCAACAGATTTCTAATTTGAATCTTGCAGGAATAAACCATGTGTATGTGTCTTTTAGAAGTTGACTAGAATCGTAACTAATGCGAAAATAATTATTGGCTATAGTAGAACAATTTCCAAAATACTTCAAAACAAGGCGCGTTTATGGGACGTTACGGTTGTCGCTACAATTCATCAGTCCGGGGAGACAGGTAGCACGTTGGATCGATTTTGAAATCGAGCATCAAAAAAGAAGCGCACTTGGAAACGCTGACGCATTATCAAGGTGGCCATATAAAATTCAATATAAACTCTGCAGACGAGTAGAAGGAATGGAGGGCATAAACGATGTACGGCTTATGAAAGTGCCACCCGACGAGGAATAGACAAATGAATTAATCTGGAAAGAGCAGTTAGAAGACCCGGATTTATCAATAATATTGCGTTATAGGAAAGAGGATCGTCGGCCAACATAAAATAAGATTTTAGATAAGTCCCTCTTACTGAACGCGTATTAAGCACAGTCGAAAAGCCTTGTTTAAGAGAATGGTTGTTTAAAGCCAATGTAGAAGATCTCATAGGAGTATCATGGGAAAATAAATAGAGGCCCGGAATTAATAAAACACAAATATTTGCCAACGATTTTATTGGCGGCATGTAGATAGTCGGAAGTGGAGTAATGTCAAAATGTGATCAATGTATACAAACATTACAACGTCGGAGCACCACTCGAGAGAATTACCATAAACGTGGCGGAACAATAGGTATGTATTAGTATGTATGTAAGAACGGTATGTAATAACGAACTATTTAAACAAATGGTCGGAAGTGTATCCTATATTCCTATTCATATGCTGGCTATCAAATAGGCCAAATAAATCGACCGACGATATTTCAGACACTTTTACACCAAGGAATTTAGTTGAAGTGACCGACTTGTACTATCTGTTCAGTAGCAGTTTTACAAGATAACCAGATATACTAAAATAATCTTAGGTACTTTGCCGGGTGCCGGGCATTAAGTTTACACGGTTAATAGTAAGCACTTGGACAACACAATATATTTTTTATATCTGAAAACCCGTTAGGAATAATTTAGATATACCAATAATGTTAAAAATTGAGAATAATGCAATACAAACGAGCTAACAAATCTGGCGGTTTAACCCACAATTACTACCCACAATATTATCAGTTTGTTCGAACACAAAGTAAACAATAAAACCATTAATTAGTCCGGCTACTTGGAGAATGTGGTTTGACCTTAATTAATCTGTAAATTTCAATTATATTTATCTGAGAATCATATTTAGGTTTGATATACTGTTTGAGATCTAAGCGCAATATAGCACGACTTCATCAAAGGCGTATTCAAGCAAGTGACGGTAGTAATTTTTTTTCTACATCGTGCGAATAACGTCCCGTGTGAAAAATATCAATATTGCGCCAAAAATACAATTCGCAAATCAAACAGCTTCGTTATACTAATCTCTCATAGAATGAAAAAGCGGTTAACTGTCCAAAGGCCCTGGGATACATCAACGTTGAAAGCTTGAATGTTCCAGAGTGAGAGCTGGCATCAGATACGAAAGTAGGAATACTCCATGTTTTTTTTACTAAATAATTGTGGGATAAATAATGTAATTTTGTTTGAAGTTTATAATTGTCTTAGCTGCTCGAACCTTAATAAGATTTAAATTTTGGAACATGCCTTATGTAACTAGGCGGGCAACCAGCTCTCTATGGTATTTGTGGTGCGTTATGTTAAAACATGGCGCGAACTGGGCCGGGTTAAAGTGTTAGTCAGTCGTATGTCATGTTAATCGTATCGACAAGAAAGCGAAGGCTCTAATGATGTATCCGGGTACTTGGCATCTTCCGGAACAAACTACCCCATCTGTGTTGCGGATCTATGGATGAAGATTGCTTTCTCCGCTACTCGTGAACCCGTACTCCGTACCCGCTACTTCCGTAACCCCGGAAACTAATGCTGGGGGATTTTGGCCTTTAGGCCTGGTCTCCAAGGGATAGGGAACCAACTTGGGGTTTGGGCCATTAGGCCTGGCCCTCAAGACGTACCGAAAAAACGGGATACAGGCACGAACCAGGCTGATTTCTTGAATGCAGTCTCTAGGGACACTACAAAACCAGGAAAACAGACAGAAAAGCTCTAGCAAAGCACAATAAGATTCAATTGGAGGGAGCACGGACAGTGGAGAGTGGCCATGTTGAAAGAACAAAAGGCCGATTATAGCAGGCAGAGCATCGCTGGCGAGAACTAATGGTTTACGCGCATACTCAAGAATTATAAGAAAGATGAGGGTGACATCTTAAGTGTGCCAATACCGATAATGGCTCTGGCTGGCAACCTGAACATCATACAAAATGAGTGAGGATGCAATTGTGGTGGAGGTTGAAGAAAAGGGACAAACCTAATGTTGAGGTTACTGCAGATTATCTCCTGATTACTTTACCGGCCGCTCCAACTGTGCTCATGCTCAAACAAACAGCAGAGAAGATAGATATTGTTCAAGTCCAAGAACTTTGGGTTAATGATATCCGGGTACTTCTACTTAGAACTTCTAAATATAAACTGCTATACGCAAAGAAGATAGCTAGGTAAAATTCCTGCATTCTTGCTAAAAATAATCTGAATATTTTTCTGTTATGGAATTACAGTAATTCAGATGCGGTCACAATAAGCATTGAAATCCATGGTCAAAATCTCTAGCTAATATCAGCTTACCTTTCACATGATGGCGTCTCATGCTGGCAGGAAGAAATCCGACTGGGATATTTTTAGAACTAACTACTAACTCAGTACCGGTATCGGTTCCAAACCCCATATTCAACAAAAAAGCTTGATGTCCTATTGAACCATGTATTCGACACTTTTAATAAACCTCGACCACTGTGGTGGCCGAAAGGACTTCAGAACACCCGTAAAAAATACAAGGGGCACATTGGAAAAGCCAAGGAAATTAAAGTGCTAAGTACTGTATACTCATACCTAAGGCAGGAAAAATCCCTCATTGCAGACCTAACGACCTCAGGGAGGAGTTCGATTGAGTAAAACAAGCTATCGGAATCCCAACATGCATATTGCAAGAGGAAATCGGTGGAAACTGCTCTCCACATTCTTATTGCTTCTACTGAGAACTCCTTTAAGGACGGTCCAGAGGCGATCACGCAGACACTTTTCTCTCAGGATTTACTCAGGGACTGGATAGTTCAAATGCTTCAAAACAGGGTCGTAATGGCCCGCGTGTGTGAGTCCTTCAATAGCAGATTTATGAGTATTTCTGTTAAGAATTAAATGTAAGACTCTCTTTTCGTCTTCCCGGACTACTTCAGCATTTTTCAAGCTGAACTAATTGCGATAAGGAAAGCCGTTGACTGGTTGATAATGTAATATCTGCAAGGAGTATTTTGCTACAGTCAGTTAGGCTTCAATTAGTTCGCTCAAATCATATTTCCTTACAAGTAGCCCAGAATTGTCACTCGTCTCGTAACGAAATGGCAGATCAGTTCAACATACACCTGATGTTAACAGGTTACCAGGGTATGATGATGTTAACAGGTTACCTCTTTACGCTACCTGCAAATTAATGCTACAAGAGGAAGCTAATGTATAGCTGCGGCGGCGGCATGTCAGTATGGTGGTGGGTGCTATTACAGGGCACTATCTCATAGGTAAGCATCCGTGCAAAATTGGAGTTGCCTCACTTGATTACAGTCTATGCCAGTTCTTTACGACAGCCATTCTAACCTAGCATAACCTACTACTTTTCTTGGATCAAAGAGGTATAAGAAATTTAACGAAAATTCTAAATTTGAATCGAATTCGAGAAAGGCATAGAAATATATATCGCATATTACATAAAACTCAAGAATAAGACGTCATTCAAAATTAAAATTTTAAAAATTGACTTGTAGATATCTTAGGTACCAGTGGTGGTGTCGGTTGATAGGCATTGATATGACATAAAGGCTGACAGAGAAGTTAAATTTCATTTACCATTATTTTTTTAAATTCACGAAAGACTCTGGAAATAGTGAGTGTAACATTAAATGCAAGTAGTAGACCTAAGACTAAGAAAGAGTAAAGATGGGGCGCAATAGAGATCAATATCACGAGTCCCAGCGATAAAACGAAGACGTAAAACGACCAATATGGGAGAAATAATGGTTTCAAGACTGAAACGTTTTTGTCTAAGGCGAGAGTCTGAAATGATATAACATTGGATGGATCAGTTTGGGACGAACAGAATTAATAATCGTATAAGACTTGGTATTCGAGTGGTAAGGTTCGAGTAACACTAAACTTTTATTTTTTCCGATATTACCGAATCAAGTATTTCTTAATACTTGGACTTCACAGTGACATTCCATGTGAAAGAAGATGCTAAAACGAAAAACAATTGTAAACAGCGATGTTAACCATACTGAAAGGAGAATACTCCATCTCGAACGCATCTTAGGACTTTAGTAAGAAATTTTAGTTTCGTTCGTATCTAAAGAGCAGTAAATCACATCTAACCTTTTTGAGAGCCTTCATAATGAAAAAAGTAGGTTCCGTAAAATGTTTTTAACTATCTGCTATTAACTATCAATCAATCATTTACAGTCAAACAGTTTTAAAAATCATTTTTTAAAAGTGGGGTGCTTCACAATAGACTTTTTCACCTTCATCTTTTGTAAAGACATATTGTGTTATTAACTTCGTTCTGCAGGATCAAGTTAATGAAATCCTAATAAAATGGCCTAAATCCAAAACCACTTTTCTCAACCTTTTGAATGTCCCTGAGTCCAAAAATGAAAAAAATGACAATGAAACTGTAATTCATAAACCCACCGTTTTGGCGCTATTGGCAGCGTTTTCACCACAAGTCTATGCGAATCGACAGAGTAATATATTTTGGCCTGCTCGTTTCATTATAATTAGAACTAAGAAGTCCGAACTTGGAAATTCTGTGAAGCGAATCCTCTGTCAAGCGAAATCTTGAATATTTTATTTTTGGCTGTGTACCAAAACCTTCAAGATTCGCTTCACAAACTTTTTCACTCTAATTAAAATAAAATAAACGGGTCAAAATGGGACATCCTGACTATCCGCATAGATATTTGGCGTATTTTTGCGAAGTTAAACAGTTTTAATATATTGCACTATGTAGGTGGCTGCACTAACCTTTCAGTATACACAGCTGTTAAACGAAAATGCAGATATCAAAGAACTTGAAGTCGCGAAGAGACTGAAGAGAATGTAGAACTAAATTTGTTGATGGGTGCCTCAGTAGTATACCATAAATAAAATACTACACAAGAAACGGCGTTACACATAGATTCTTGATTGATGCGAGTGACAATAAAAATTGCACC
The DNA here is from genome assembly GCA_963691935.1 of Nephrotoma guestfalica. NCBI lineage: Eukaryota > Metazoa > Arthropoda > Insecta > Diptera > Tipulidae > Nephrotoma > Nephrotoma guestfalica. The sequence goes on from OY829914.1 coordinate 233,694,150, forward strand.
GACCCCCAATTAGCCAAAAACACGATTCCCACCAATACCAAATTCAAAATTAGATCGGCAGGAGGCCAAATCGAAATTATGTGGACAATTTTTTAAAAGTATTGAGATTAACACAGCATTCGAAGGCATAATCGGCGCAGTTATTGATCGGAAAAACAAAGAAGAAATCACTTCAGGAGCAGCACGCATCTCAGGTGAATAATTTAAAAATCCCAGATAGTCACCTCTCCTCTGAAATAAAGAGGAAATCCAAATAATGCTCTCAAAATACAAACCACTCTTTGGTCGTATGAATAACGTAACACTATTCGAAACTACCGTGAGGGCAGAAACCAAAACAGCTACAGATGAAGCAGTCTCACAAAATTATCCCCTATCCAGTCAATATGAGAAACAAGGTAGATGAACAAATTGACAAACTCTAAAAGATGAGATCATAGAACGCTCAAAAAACCCTAATATTTCACCAATCTGGATAGGAAAAAAAGATGGTTATTGATTACCACTCTAAGTTCTTCACCACAATCGATCTTACATCGGGATGGCCTTTAAAATACATGTTCCACCTTCTAGAGGATGATAGACGGCGTATTAAAGGAGTTTATTGGCAAAACTTGCTACGTCTACATCGAAGACATCATTATTTTTGGAGGACAAACCGAGGAAGACTGAAATAATATTCTCGAAACTTGAAACGCCAACCTACGGATCAATTTGAACAAAACGGAATTCCTTAAAACATAAAGTGATTTTCGAGGTTATATCATCACGAACCAAGGCATTAGGGCCGACCCAAAGAAAGTAGCTGTTATTTATAATCTAGAAAATCCAGATCATCTGAAAGATCTAAAACCATTTCGCGGATTGACACGATACTACAGGCGTTTCATTACGGACTTGTGAAGATAGTGAAACCTATGATAACCTTACAATAGGCGAAATTAGGGCAAGCCGATCGAAGAAAGTAAAAATCAGTATGGATCAAAATCAGATTCGAGCATCAAGTATTTCCGATGAAATACTGGTATCCTGATTTCAACAAAGCATTCAACCTGACTACCGATGCTTCGGACACGGCAATAGGAGCTGTACTAGCTCAGAGGGATATTGGCAAAGACAGACCAAGTATATGTCGAGATCTTTAAACAAAACGGAGGAAAATTATGCGGCCAACGAAAATGAAATGTTGGCGATAATTTGGGCCATGGACAACTTAAAAAATTACGTATATGGTGCAAAGAAAATTAAAATATTTACGGACTATCAGCCACTCACATTCGCTCTCAGCAACAGGAATAACAACGCCAAATTAAAGATGTGGAAGGCGCACTTGGAAGAGTATAATTATGAATACTTAATAATCATAATTATACTCTTAACAACTACCTCTAATTCTAGATCATTGATAGTAACCCTAAAACAGGGGAATGGACAGATAATCAATGGGAATTTTAGGAAGGAATTAAATTTCGACCTCAACTAATCCATCAAATGAAATAAATATCGCAGTTAATTTTAGAACACAAGAACCAAAAACCGAAGACCGAAGATTGGATTAGTCACCTGACGCCACCGATTGGGACCAAATCGCGAAAAGTCATAAACCAAAGTGAAAAATTATCAATACGAACCTATTAGATCAAGGGGAATATAACCGAGTAATCACAACAATAGAAATTTTGTAATACTGTAACGAAATACAGACCATGGAATATGCAGAACCAATGGTGATGGTTATAAACACTGCAATTCTGTACGTCATAGCAATAACTAAGACAGGCAGCAGATCTACCTGGGATTCAAACCACTTTTGCCCAATCAAAACAAACTGTACAGAATTACAAAAGATTGAACCCTTTTACGAGACATCACAATCTGCTGAAAGAACTAAATGAAGATCACTGTATCAGTCAACGTATAAAAGGGTCAAATGCCAGTTGTGATTATCAATTCAATAGAAACGTTTATAAACAAACAAATCCACCAAGAAGAGATTTCCACCAACCAAGGAGGAATTCAACCTAAGGTCTAATTACCATTCGCCATGCGCGTCCGGTCTAATTACCTCGACATCAAGAATGTCGAATATGCAAATATTTTATTAAATTAATTCTTTGATGCTAAGCAAAACATATTTTTAGATTAGATTAGTTTTTATTTTGTAGTAAATTGAAATAAAACTCAACTACAAATAAAACTCATAAAAACAAATTTTTACAAGTTTGCGATCAATTAACTTAGCAGGAATTAGCGATGTTGAACATTTTTCCGGGTTCCCAGTTTTTCAATTAAAGTTCTGATTATCTCATGAGGTTTCAGTTCCTAGCACTTTTCAGAATAAATATTAAACGTCTTATTGCAGTTTTCTGAAAATTATTTTTGGTGGAAGGTAAATTATAGGGAAATTGGCCCCGAACGATTAAAAATAGTCCTACTACGATTGACTATAAGAAAAACGTCCTCCTTTCTTGCATAAAATAATTTACCGTCCAAAATTAAGACATATGATAATATGGACTGTGGTCAGTTACATACAATATCAAAATAAGCAACTAGTGGTTTGCATAATCTACGTACTTATGTCACAATTCATAGTGAATAAAGATGCCTTCGATAAATTTATGGTACCAGCCTTAATATAGATTTTTTGCAGTTTTTCATAATAGACATAACTAGATAATAGACTTGCGTTCAGTTTTATTTATATAAACAGTGAACATATTTGGTTAGTTACGCAATAACAACATCAAATTATACGAAAACTATTCTCACAATTAAAATAAATCAGTATTTTTTGTTAATTTGCAGTTTAGACAACGATTTGCATTTTAACATTTAACATTACATCAAAACGATTTTAAAAATTTATCTCTCTGTTAGTAGTTTCAAATTCTAATTTCTAACCTCAAAAATATTACGGTAAAATCAATTAAGGGAAAATTACCTTTAGCAATGCACATAATCCATTAACACATTCACCCACGGCACATATAGAATGTAGATTATATAATTTAACACCCAATCGCACAAAATTACAATTAGAATACCTACAAAAATAATAATTTAAAAAAATAAAATTTTAAAAACTAAAAACACCCATGAAATGAAGAACTATTGAAGTAACTTTGTTATTTTCCAGAAATAAACAAATTAGAATTCGGCTTCACAATGAAATTGAGGCATGCGCAGTGCGCAACGCCCTCTCTTATCGGCATAACATTTTATTAACACTATTACCTCGAATTACGTCGTCCTTTATATTATATTCGTATGAAATACTCAAATTAAAATACTGCAATAGGCATCTTAAGTGTTGTACTGTATGTATATCGAATACATCCAGAAAAAAAGTTTTACCTTTATAAAACTTCCAAAATGCTGTAACATGAATATATAGCGGCGGCAGCATACTCGTACCCGTACAAACTACGAAACAAAGCGCTAAAAGTTTCAAATATTATTTTACAACTGAGTAGGGTTGGCGTTTCCGAGTGGGTCGCGAATCAAATTAAAAAGTTGTACAAAAATTAAAATAGAAAATCGTTTGTGCTATTATGGTGGCAACAATATAGGTTGAGTAGTAGTACACAGCTTTTTATAAAGACAGTTTGTCTAAAACTTTAATTTTATTTTTAATTTAGTTTTAAATGCTAACACTCAAGCAATATACGATGAATATCTGTTAGTAGTTTATATGCCGGTGTATTTAGATTATTGATTGATATTGTTTGAAGTTAGCATTGGTACGACCGTCGTCCTTCGAAAATTTTACCTTGAATTTTATAATACCGTGCCAAGCATCAAAATCTCTTTCGCTTCACCAACGCAACATTGTATGGATCAAATTTAGAGTTCTCAGTATCATGAATTCATGACTGTAACTGACTTCATACCAGATATCATTTTATAGTTTCGTTCGTGCAAATTTTTGCATCCTCCGAGGAACACAATCAAACAAACAAAGATGCTTTATTTTATGAAAGCGTTTATAATAAAATGACCCTCCATAACATGAACATTATGTTAGGTGACTTGATATCTTGGAACTATTGGCCCAAACATGATTGTAAAATACATACAAAAAATCTACAGTGTTAAAACCGGTGTGAAGTACTTCACGTCAAAAAAAAGTGTAGCTACACATTTTAACGAAAAGTGTAGACTCCAAAAGTGTAGATACACAAATTATCAAAAGGTGTAGCTGCAAAAGAAAAACGTTTGGAATTCGAAATACGTGATTAAACCACGTAAATTATTAAAAATAAACAAAAAATATTGAGAACCACAGTACTACAATAATAATTTTATATACTCGTACCTTCTTTATAAAAAAATTAATTTTAAAGTCTTTTTAATTCAGAAAATCATCGAGTGTGGAATTTAGTGTTCTCAACTTGGCTTGGTATCTGAAATTTGTACAAAAAATGTCAAGACAATTTGCATGTTGTGATTGGCGATATGGCGCTACACGTGGAAGTGTCTTTCGGTCCAAATTCACTTAAGTCTTTCATAATTCAAAAAATCATCGGAACAATGAGTGCCGAGTGTGGAATTTTTTTTTTTCATTTTTTACTTATTATTGTAGTACTGTGATTCTCAATATTTTTTGTTTATTTTTAATAATTTACGTGATTTAATCACGTATTTCGTATTTCAAACTTTTTTTTTGCAGCTACACTTTTTGATAATTTGTTTATCTACACTTTTTGAGTCTACACTTTTCGTTAAAATGTGTAGCTACACTTTTTATTAACGTGAAGTGCTTCACACCCCGGTCTTAGTGAATGGGATCTCATTATGATGATTTGTAGCTTGTCTAGAGTCATTTTTGCGATTGCGGTTGTATCGCCTATCACATCCCTATACGAGTATATTTGAATAGGCCAGGGAATTTATTAGCAATAATGTAACAACGAGGCGTTTATAATGATTTGCACCATGGTGTTCAAAAAGCAAAACTTAAGCAATATAACAGAATAGTTTCGTGTAAATAATAAAACAAAATTCTTAGGATGGCTGTTTAATGAAGAGTCGGCAGCATCTTATAAATTATGTTTATCAGATGTTTCATATAACAGCCTCATAAATACTCTGCTTTTGATATCGCCTACTATCATATCGATATATACGTGTGGCAATAATTTTGCAACTGTTTGCAACTATTAATATTAACCGAATAAAAAATACAGGGTGGCTGAGACCAAGTGTTACCAAATTAAAACGCTGAATTTTTTTTAATTTTGATTATTTTTTATTGAAATTTCGTGGAATATGTTGAAAACATATTAAGCATTGCATAGAAAGCATTGCATGCTGACCGAACGTGAGCTTGCGGAATTTTATTCCATTCTCGAACAAGAGCTGACTTCAATGCATCAACAGTTTCGTATTTTTTAGTGGACACCTTACTCTCCAAAAGTCGCTCGAGTTTTGTGTGACGTTGCCGAGTCCTGTTGGAATGTCCAACGGTTCGTACCAAAGTGTTTACGTGCCCAAGGTTGGCGGTACACCTCTTGGTTTACCTTGACTCCATGTTCGATGAAAACCATAGGAGTGCGTCCATCTGCAGTCACTGCAGCCCAAACCATAACATAAGCTGGTGATTGCTTGCGCATGGCAACTCTTGTGTCGAAATTATCGTTGGACTTGTGCTCTAACCAAACACGATCATTTTGTTTATTCACATACTGTTGAATGGTGAAAATTTTCTCATCAGAAAAGACAATTTTTGGAATCTCATCACGTTCGGCCAAGGCCTTCAATGCTCGTGTTCTTTCAAGCCTAACTTTTTTTTGTGCCTCCGTAAGGTCTTGAACTTTTTGTATCTTGTAGGGCTTCAAGTGTAGTTCATTTTTCAATATGGTTTGAATGCTGTATCGTGAAACATATAGACGTGCGGCTAATTGATTGGCACTTTGACGAGGATTTCGTTGGATTCGTTTCTTCACATTTCGTATCATTTCTTTTGATGTTGCTGTCTTTTTAGGACCGCCTCTGTTGCGTTTAGCGATGCTACCAGTTTCGTTGTATAGAGTTATGGTTCGACACTCAAACATTTTATTCACATTCAAATGCTGGAGCTGCTATTACAACCATTTGGGTGGAAATTCACAACTATTGCTATTTGTGAATTTCCACCCAAATACAGTGCAATTACACTATTACGTTTGAATTCCATTACGATTTTTTTATGAAGATATTAATTTAGAACAATTATTTGTTGGCCACATGTAAACAACTAACCAAACTTCAATCTGTCAAAAAATTGACGCGCGAAAATGAGAACTACACAAATGACAGCAGAGTGAAGTCAGTAACATTTGGTCTCAGCCAACCTGTAGTTCTTCTGGTCCGAAGAGTAGTCGTAAAAACGAAAACGAATGTAAAACAACTTATTGGCTTTTTATGTGAAATAAAATTTAACAATAAAAGCGAAAGTGTCTTTAATTCCTAAATGCAATTACAAAAGTGGCGACGAGGATCGGATAAATAAATCTACAATCATACTACAATTACAAAATTACAAAAATAAATACAATATAAATTTCGGGTCATACTACAATTTAAACTCAAAATATTTACAAACATTAATGGAACATCGTTCTCAAGACGTATGTGAAACTTGCCCGAAAACCATCCGAAAAACGCCTTTAAAATTTAGGTGTGTTCCTTCGCTAAATCCATTAAAAGGCTTTTCAGCCAGAGAAATTAAAAAAAAATATGGAGAAAATCAAATTCCATCCCGAGAAAATAAAACAAGCTCACGCACACACAACAAATTTTAAGTATAAATTACCTTACAGTGGGGATAAGGCACCTCAATTAGGCATGTACCGTTATATCCGCCAAACTTTGTGAACGGAAAATTTTTCAGCCACACATGAGCATAATTTCGATACCTAATCTAACAGAAGCGAATATTAAATCAGCTGGGGAGGTCGCTTATCCTCACTGTAAGGTAATGAGCATTTGTGTGCTTAATGCTAATGGTCAGTGCATTAACTAGGCATATACCGTTACATCTGCCAAACTCTGTGAACGGAGAAATTTATGGTGACATATGAGCATAATTCCGATACCTAGCCCAACAGAAGCGAATATTAAATCAGTTGGGGAGGTCCCTTATCCCCATTGTAAGGTAATGAGCATTTGTGTGCTTAATGCTGATGGTCAGTGCATTAATTAGGCATGTACCGTTACATCTGCCAAACTCTGTGGACAGAGAATTTGTCAGTGACATATGAGCATAATTCTGATACGTAATCTAACAGAAGCGAATATGAAATCAGCTGGAGAGGTCCCTTACCCCCACTGTAAGGTACTGAGCATTTGTGTGTTTAATGCTGATGGTCATTGCATTAAATAGGCATATACCGTTACATCTGCCAAACTCTGTGAACGGAGAAATTTATGGTGACATATGAGCATAATTCCGATACCTCATCTAACAGAAGCGAATATTAAATCAGCTGGAGAGGTCCCATGTCCTCACTGTAAGGTACTGAGCATTTGTGTGTTTAATGCTGATGGTCATTGCATTAAATAGGCATATACCGTTACATCTGCCAAACTCTGTGAACGGAGAAATTTATGGTGACATATGAGCATAATTCCGATACCTCATCTAACAGAAGCGAATATTAAATCAGCTGGGGAGGTCCCATATCCTCACTGTAAGGTAATGAGCATTTGTGTGCTTGATGCTATTGGTCAGTGCATTAACTAGGCATATACCGTTACATCTGCCAAACTCTGTGAACGGAGAAATTTATGGTAACGTATGAGCATAATTCCGATACCTAGCCCAACAGAAGGGCATTAAATCAGCTGAAATCAGCCCTTATCCCCAATGTAAGGTAATTTTATACTTAAAATTTGATATGTGTACGTGAGATTGTTTTTATTTTCTCGGGATGGAATTTGATTTTCTCCAGATTTTTTTTTAATTTCTCTGGCTGAAAAGCCTTTTAATGAATTTAGCGGAGAAACACACCTACATTTTAAAGGCGTTTTCGGAATGGTTTTCGGGTCAGCTTCACATACGTGTTCTCAAGATGGGTCGAAAGATTAAATTATGCGTTTACAATCTTTGCGGTGGCAGAATTAGAAATGAAAAAAAATCTGTTGATTCATTATATGGGTGAGGAGGCATATGAACATTTATCAGGCAAAATAAGTCCAGCTAAACCGAAAGACAAAACCTTCGACGAAATCGTAAAACTTCTCGAAGAATATTACGATCCACAACCACTAGAGTTATGATAATGAAGTTTGTTGGAATTTATTTTCAGATCATGCGGCTTCCTTCGCAGCCATCTTACTGGGTTTGAATCATCCAACATACTCGTACGACGTATCTCAGCATTTTGGTGTAGACTAATACGTTGCATGTGTTTTCTCACGTGTTTGCTTATTTCTCCACTGACGAAATCCATCTTCAGATCTCTATGGAGGAGGTCATTTCTTATGTACCACGGTGCATTAACTATTCCACGAAGGACTTTGTTTTGGAATGACTGGATGATATTGACATTGGTTTTCTTTGTACAGCCTCAGAGCTGAATTAAGTCCACACAGGTTTTAGGAGTTGCCGGTATAGTAGCAATTTATTATGTAGAGTTAGCTCAGAATTTATTCCTAAGAGCCAATCCATCTTTCTGTATTTGATGTTTAACTCTTCTTTTTTCTTTTTCACATGCTCTTCCATTTTAGTTTCGCGTCTAGAGTCATGCCTAGATATTTTGCCGTGTTTACATAGGGAATTTGCTGAGAGTTCAGTTCTACTGGTATCCAGTTGACCTTCTTGTTGGTAAAGTTTACGTGAACAGATTTTGTTTCATTAAGTTTTATTCGCCATCTCTTGATCCAGATACTAAAATATTAGTAGCTATTTGCAATTTGCTTGTAGATTCTTATATGTAATTAGCAAACGTCGCTATGTTAGTCTCCTCTATCATTGGCAGGTCCGAGGTGTAAAGAACATATAAAGTTGGTTCCAGAACGCTACCTTGTGGTACCCCTGGTGATATTTTCTTAACTTCTGAGTATTCGCCATCTAATTTAACTCGAAAGTACAGGTTAGATATGTAAGATTTTAGAATTTCATAAGACTGGTTTGGTAAGCCTCTTTGTAATTTATATTCCAAACCTTTATGCCATACTCTGTCAAAGGCCTGTGCTACATCCAAGAAGACCCTTGAACATACTTTCTTTTTTTCAAGTACGTCTTCAATTATGTTTGTAATTCGGTGTACTTATTCTATTGTTGAATGGTTTTCTCTAAAGCCAAATTGATGTGGAGGAATAAGATTTCTTTCTACTATTATTGGTTTGAGTCTCTTTCGGAGTAGTTTCTCGAATAATTTTGAAATTATTGGGAGTAAGGAAATCAGTCTATACGAATTTTTGTCATTAAGTGGTTTGTTTGGTTTAGGTATCATAATTACTTCTGCTACTTTCCATTAACTTGGAACGTGTTTAAGTCTGAACACTGCATTAATTATTTGGAGTAGTTTACGTAGACCTTTTTCAGGAAGAGCTTTTACTATTTGTGCATTGCAGTTATCCATTTTATATACTGGTGGTATGTTTTCCTCTGCAGTTTATCTAGGTAGAGGCTGAAACGTGTTCTCGAGGTGGGTAGCAAACAACGAAGCTTTTTGCTTTGCACTTATAGCCCATGTGCCATCTTCATTTTTTACTGGTGGAATTTGTAGTTTAGGTCGTTTTAAACTTTTTGGCGCTTTCCAAAGGGAGTACTCGGTATCTTTTTCCCCAGTAAGACCACTAATGGATTCGTTTTAGATTTCTTTAATTAGCAACTTTAGTTGGTTAAACCATAAACATGACCACCAACCAGTAAGTTAAATAAGCATATATATTAAGTAGAAACAAACTTGTTTTACTTTAGGTAAAATGGAAGAAGACATTTTTTGAACAACAGGCTATAGCTGAAAAAATAGCACGCCTTTTCAAAAACTACCAGAAAGACGGATAAAATTACAAAACAAACAAATACCTTCAGTCAAAAATTATTGAATTACAAGGCCTTTACGACAACTATTCCGAAAATCACGAGAAAATTCAGGTCTGCACTCCAGAAATCGAATCTACACACGGGTATTTTCAAGAAAGAAGAAACATCGTGGAGACGTTCAACAAATTCATAGCGGATATGAAAAAACAGATAACTGAGAGCCCTTTCACATCGTCACAAATGAGCAACTACCAATAAATACTTAAACAACAGAATCAACAGTAGCTCAAGAGCAGCTTTAAACTTAAAACTCAGAAACATAGACCGGATGATGATGCAAATCATGGAACTTCATGAAACAACTTGCATCGAATCTTCAGAATACGATGAAGCACAAGAAAAATATTTCATAGAAAACCACTATGATAACCTAAAACAGCAATACGACCGGATATCCATAACAATAACTACAGAAGTAGAGGAAAAAATTACGACATAAAACCCATGGAAATTCGTTAATCGATTCAGGGTCACAAGGAATATTTATAACAAAAGAAGCAACAAGTAGGTAAAACTTGCATTGGCAAAAAACACAAATAGAAATATCTGGGATTGGACAAACATAGCCAGGAATAAGGAACAAGTATATTAGTAAGATTTCTGTTCCGTCTTCCATGCTGGTATAGGCTGGCATGGAGCTTGCAATGTGCAGATGGTCTTAAAATCGGTCCTATAGCCGTACGTCCTCGAGTTAGCCGCAAGGCGTAAAGTAAGGACGTTAAAAGCATAACCGCGGAAGAGCAGGGTGAGCCTTGAGCCCCAAAACAGATCGCATAGTTACCAATAAAAAAAAAAAAAAAAAAAAAAAAAAATAAAAAAAAAAATAAAAATAAAAATAAAAAAAAAAAAAAAAAAAAAAAAGATTTCTGTCGAAATTTTCTATCGAGATAAAGGCATTAGTAATCGATAAGTTAACTAAAATATTACCAGACTAACACATAAATGCTTGGTAGTGGGAACACCTACCCACTGCCAAATGCTTAGCAGTGGGAACGACGTAGTATGGTCTGATCCAAACTACAATCAACCAAGCAAGATCGACATGCTATTAGGGGCTGATTATTATCCAATGATAATACTAAATAAACTGTCAAAATGGCGTTACGGCGGCGAGCCAATAGCACAACGCACTGAACTAGGATGGAGAATTTTCGGAGCAACAAACAACGCGGTATCGGAAATCCAACCTTAAATTGCACTCACAGAAATCGATGAAAATCTAAAAAAATTCTGGGAACTAAAAAAACTGCAAGAAGAACCGGGCTTAGCACTAGAAGAACAACAATCCGAAGAACATTTTATAAGAACGCATATCTGAGAATCAACAGGAAGATACGTAGTAAGAAATCCCTTCAAATCGCACTCAAATCCATTAGGACAATGAAGGAGTCAGGCGTTAGGAAGGTTCTTACAATTAGAAAAAAAACTAACCAAATCTAAGACAATGGCGGTAGCATATAAACAATGCATCCAGGAATATAGAGACTTGGGACATACGAAAATTTGTAATAAAAAACATCAGAACACAAAGAAGACTACTACATCCCTCACCATGCAGTTATCAAGGAAGAAAGTATAACAACAAAACTAAGAATTGTGTTCGACGCGTCCGCTAAAACATCAAATGAAATAAGTCTTAATGACAATCAACTCGTGGGCCCTACTATTCAAAATGATTTAATGTCAATTCTAATACGATTTCGGAGCTATAAATATGCAATGACAGCCGACATTGGAAAAATGTACCGGCAAATAAAAATACATGAGGAAGATCAACATTACCAAAACATTTTATGGCATAATTCACAAACAGCCAATCAACGAACAGCTAAATTAATATTAAAAGATTTTTATGTTGACGACCTCATTTCAGGCGGTGATAATTTAGAAGGAATCCTAAAAACACAACACGAACCGATTCAAATATTGAATTGCGGTGGTTTTAAGTTACATAAATGGGTCAGTAGCGATTCCCACCTTTTGTCAAACACACCAAAAAACCAGCAGCATAATGAAAAGTTACCAATCCAGTCAGATAATACAGTACATTACAACTCCGAATTTAAAGTCAACATCAACAAAAACAGCACTAAAACAACCAAGAGGCAAGTAGTGTCAGAAGCATCTAAATTATTTGATCCATTGGGCTGGCGATCACCAAAATTATTCAAGCAAAATTATTAATGCAAGAATTATGGCTCGCGAGAGTATCATGAACATCCAAAGACCCAAATTACACCCTGGACGAAAGCCATGCTGCAGCGATTAACTTCACTCATTTTCAATTCTAACCTGGGATCTTCTAATCTGGCAATATCGCAAACGAGCTGTTTGGAGTACTCGATCAAAGAGACTCCGAAAAATATGATAAATAAATCAATTTATTAAAAAACAAACTATCAATACCTTACTATTTACACCCAACCAACTATGTGGATAACTCCAGTATATCCATCGGGCATTACCTGGTCATTTGGATCTACCAACGCGCGAGGTAATAAAACTATACAAGCTCTTAAACATCAAGGCAAGTATTCTGTAATGAAAGGCCATGTTTTAAATAAAAATCCCACTGATCGATAGAAAATAATTCCAAATTCTGCATGTAATATCGGTACCAACACTTCATAATGAACAGTATATCTACATCAAACCTTCCGCAAATTACGTGCTATAGTATCGTTCCAACGGCAGGCATACTATTTTGCAGTAGAATTTGACTTCGAAACATGTCAAATTATTCAAAATAATCATTTCATGTGTGATCTAAATAAACCGTTACAAAATGATAAGTATAAGAGTGGTCGCTGCAAAATAGGATTACTGCATCATGAGCCTATCATTCCAAAAAGCTGTGCCATCCATTCAACACCACCAAGTGTGATCTGGTTACAACATCATAGGTCAAAGAGCTGGATATTTGTAGCAAACAGAGGCTATATTTTCGACAGCATATGTAACACTACCATCACTCCAATAACAATTTCAGGATCTGAGATACTTCAACTACCTGTATGTATTGCACATTCAAAGGAGGCTAAATCACTTCAAACGTATGAAGACAGCTTCGCGTGATACATTTGATCCGCGAGTTGTGTTTGCGTTTGAACGTCATATCCTCATCCAAAAATGTTTGCAATTCTATGTCTTCAAACTTTTTTGACAGATGTCAAAACAAAACAATGGCGCCGATGACGTGGTTTGTTGAAAGGTACATTGACAGGTGGCACCATTTATTGGTAAATTCCAGTTTCATATTTACACACCTGGTAAACTGTTTTGCTTTAGGAACTGAATAATTCAACAATAATTGGATACAGTAGCGGCACGGTAGTGAAAAATCATGGAAAATTGTGTTTTAAACAATTAATGAATTCTCGAATATAATAGTAACTGAACATAATAGTGGAAAAAATAATAATTTCTTGAATTTTAATAATGAGAAAATTAATTAACAGTGTCTGGAACGATATTGTTTGCCGGTAACAGCTGATTGATATGATTAAGTAACACCGAACAGCAGGGGATTTTTCTTCTTTCCGAAAGTAGATTACGGATTTTCTTATCCAGAGAAACGTAAAATTAATATGTTTGTTGGCTTTACGAGGTTCTCTATTTAGATTTAGTTTGAATTGTGTCAAGTGATCCCTAAAGATTTGTTTTTCTACTGGAAAATTATAACCCAGCTGACTTAAGATAATCATTTTTTTCTTGTCCGTAAATGTAATTAGCAGCTTTCTGCCGATTGTGTCACCACCACGAACCGCAATCCAGTACATTAAAAATTATTTTTCTAATTTCGCTGGGTTGAACTTCTTTGTTAGGAATTCCGGCTACAATAAGACCTTCGCCTTCGAGATGATAATTAACGCCGTTAATAAGTTAATAATTAATTTTATTAAAATCCAAATCATAATCAGTAGTGGAGTAATACTTGATCAGGTAATATTATTATGTAGATCTTTTGTAAAGCGTCGAATCTCTCGGAACCCTTTTTCTTTAGTAACACGTTGTCGTATAAAATGTACCCACTCGGCCACTCAGTATTGTAATTGTGTTTAGTTTAACGTGAACAAAAATTTTATCATCTGGGAGGAGGAACTGAGTTGGAACTGGTATTACATAATAAATTTCGTTTGGCTGACTAAGGTCCCAGCAAGTGGTGGAAGATTATGAAAATGAACGAGCCAGGTTACATAGGAATGTAGTCTTATCAGGTGCTCTCAAGACACACAAAATGGTTCAAGGTGTTTAGTGACATTCTAAAGGAGCATGGTTTGATGCGAGGCAACTTCCTTTCTACGAAAAGCAATAACTATCAGATTCACAAGAAAAGATTGGTGCCGCTATAACAGTAAAAGGATCTAGGCGGCAAAACAAAATGGAAAAATAGCATGCTTCAATGCTTCAAATATTAAAGACTAATCTGCCTTGATTCAAAGCTCAGTTGCGGGCTTCATTCTTATCCAAGAACCGTTGGTAAATATCAATAGATATGGACCATTACAATAACAAGATATAAAATTCTAAGCTCAAGTATGCATCTACCACGTTTCATAATAAAGAGATGGTAACGTAACCGCGGCCAACTTCGAGGTTGGCAAAAACCAAATCTCAGAGATAAAATCTGAGAGATGCTCGGCTGTATTGCGAACCCTCATTAAATAATCTGGGAAGCACAGATACGATAAAGTCTAAATTATATCAGCAGAAATCCCAAATAGCCGGAGATTATTCTTCCCTAGTTGAAAGTAATCTTCACAGGAGGTGGACAGAAGTTAAAATAATTTCGATCCCTATACCAGAAAAAACTCTCATGGATATCAAGACGCGACATAGACGTCCTGCATTTTCGTTGCTATACTATGTTGTTAGATATAAACATTCAAGTTAGAGTGGGACCCATCATTCATCATTTAAAAAACTTGGTAATTAATGGAATACTATTAAACCTGAAAAGAAGGGATTAGAGTGATCGATTCAGGAAATCTTAATACACAATTCCCACTGATGACCCTTCTTCTTTGAACTAGACTACTTTAACTGATAAAGCAACACTTCTGAACAATAATTTGTCAGCTTAGTAAGCTCAGTTAACGTCTGAAGTTTATGAGAACTTCGAATCATATGAAAAATACGTAGGAGTAACTGGAACCTACCCTGATTCCCTTTTATTATAATCAGCTATGGCTGTTGTATGGCCACTACAGAAGTGGTGCAGAGCATTTATTAAAACCAGGACGGTACCTGAGTTCCTTTGATTTTACCCCAGTAGAGTGCAGTTTCTACCCAAATTATTTTCGTCCTTTTCGAAAGAGTGACACAACGAAAATATCAAAAGGTCTTGTTACTAAGCGCCAGAAAGCATCCTTCTTTATTTTCTTTATCAGTCTACTACGTTGTACGACTAATGGTTGTGCAATTTTGTAATAGGACGGCGTTCCATCAATCCTTGAATGTTTCATTTCCAGCAAAGACAGGGTCTTCATAATGGTAGCAATATCGTAATTTTCCGTCAAACGAGTGGTTTCATTGTTTATTGCATTTAGTTTTTCTAAATTGATAAATATTTTGGTTTGCTAAATATTTTTGCTTGATAATTATTTTGAATGTGTTAGAAAAGCTGGAAGATTGTGCCAATCCTAACATGCGGCTAACACTGTGACGCTCACCATAGTTTTCCCTTACAATTCATTACCAACTGACAAGATAAAGAAACATTCCGGACTATTAACTTAACATGGTCATTTAATCAAATTTGAACATATAACTGGTGCTGGTCATTTGGCCTGCATCCACTCTAGCACGTACCATCCCAAAATATCGATCGCTATTTCCGGCACAGGAAGGTCTTGAAAGTTATAGACCATTTTCATATAAAATAATATGGGGCCATATCGCAGCTGGACGATTGAGGCAATCCTAACATACGGCTGGCACTGAGAACCTCAACATAGTCTGTCCTTTTTATTACCAACTCAAAACATAAAGTTCTTCTTCAGGCCTAGGAACTTCTTAAGAGATACAAATTTTTATTTAACTTAACCTGAGATTTTGGAACTTGGCCATTTACTCAAATTTTAACATGCGGCCAGTGCTAGCCATTTGGTCGGCATTCATTCTATCATACATGAGTATGATACTCAAAACATCAAACGCTATTTCTGGTCCAGTAAGTTCTTGGAAGTTATAAGCGGTTTTCGTATATATTTATATGAAGCCTTATCGAAGCTGAAAGATTATGCTAATCCTACCATACGGCTGGCACTGCGGAGAAAATGAAATATTTCCGGTCTAGAAACTTCTTAAGAGCTAGAAATTTTTATTTAACTCAACCTAAGATTTTGTAAGTTGGCCATTTACTCAAATTTGATCATACGGCTGGTGCTGATCACGTTCCATCTTAAAACATCCGTCTCTGCTTCCGGTCGAGGAAGTTCTTGGAAGTTGTAGACGATTTTCATATAAATTTTTATGGAGCCTTATTGAAGCAAGAAGATTGTGCCAATCCTAACATACAGCTGGCACTGAGGAGCTCACCATAGTTTCTCCTTACGATTACCAACTGAAGACATACAAAAACATCTCCAGCCTAGGAAGTTCTTAAGAGATACAGATTTTTATTTAACTTCACCTGAGATTTTGAAAGTTGGCCATTTATTCAAATTTAAACATCCAGCTGGTGCTGACCATTTGGTCAGCATTCATCATGTTCCATGAAGTTCCCAGGAAGTTCTTGGAAGTTATACGATTTTCATATAAATTTATATGGAGACCTATCCAAGCTGGAAGACTGTACCAATCCTAACATACGGCTGGCACTGAAGAGCTTACTATAGTTTGCTCTTATCATTACCAACTCAAAACATACAAAACCATTTCTGCTCTAGGAAGTTTTTAAGAGACAAAAAATTTTATTTAACTTAATCTTAGAATTTGGAAGTTGGCCATTTACTCAAATTAGGATATATGGCTGGTGCTGGCTACTTGTTCAGCATTCATCCTATCACGTACCATCTCTAAACATCAATCATTATTTCCGACCAGAAAGGTTTTGGAAGTTATAGACGATTTTCATATTAATGTATATGGGGCCATATCGAAGCTGGAAGATTGTGCCAATCCTAACATACGGCTAGTACTGTGACGCTTAGTTTTCCCTTATCATTCATTACCAACTGAAAACATAAAGATTTAACCAAATTTCAACATACGGCTGATGCCGGGTACTTGGCAGTTTTGATTCTATAACGTACCATTTTAAAACATGAATCGCTATTTCCGGCAAAGGAAAGTCTTAGTTACAGACAATTATCATATAAATGTAAAAGAAGTTTTATCAAATCTGGACGATTGTGCCAATCCTAACATACGGCTGGTACTGGGGGTTCACTATAAGTTTTTCTTAATATTTTCAACTCATAATATGACACCTTATTATTTCGAACTTAAAATATTTAGAACTATACTTCCACCGACCAAACGGCACAGTGGTGAAAGCTTTGGCGTTTGGGTCGGGAGGTATCGGGTTCAAATCGCGATAGAGACGCGATGCAAAAGGGATTTTACATCATTAGATTACGATTTGTAATGAAAATTAACACAACTATGACCCCTGTTGGGGTACAGACCTGTACCATGGGCCGACCCATCTTGAATGCCAGTGATATAGGCTTGCATGGAACTATGCAATATGCAGATCGTTCTACGAAAATAGGACCAATAGCCGAACAACCTCGAATTGGCTGGCAACGGCGTAAAAGTAGGACGTGAAACATATTTATAAACGAAAAAACCAGAGATGGAATATTTTGTTGTTGTGTTGAAAAACTGGCATGGAATAGAACAGTTTCGTGAAAATAGTAAAAAAAAATTCCTGCGAAGAATTGTAGCGGTGCACGTATATACGTTTGAATATCACAATTACAAATCAAAATAGTTTTTATTTCACTGCCGTCCTGTAAACCGCAGTATGCAAAACATTTAAATTCGTTCAAATATATTTGTCAAAAATAAATTTAAAAAGTTGAACAAAAAAACCTTGAAAAGATTTTTTTTTTATTGTTGTGATAAGAAAAATGGAAAATGTGGAAACCAGAGAACGACTGCAATCGAAAATCGCTCATATAGTAAACCAACCAACATGAAAAATTACAATAAGCGGGATATACATAGACATAATATACCCAATGTATGTATACAAAGCTTTCATTCACACACTTACGTCGTACTGTGCTTTCTTTTAATTTTGGGTAAATAATTTATCATACCCAATCAATGGCTGGCACCTAATGATACCAGATTAAAAAAAAATTATATAGCGGTAATGAATCTATATATGTAACGTCGTTAGTGTTGGATGGGAATGTGTATGGGCTGGATATATAAACACATTGGTAGTGGGGTAGCACCCGTTTTATAAAGCGAGGTAAATTTGCGCCCTGTCCATAATATTGGTATACAAAGGTATAATACTACGGCATTATGATATAACCTTCTCAGTTTTATCCAATCGAATCGAAATTTAAATTTGAACTTTAACCTATTCAACTACACGAAATGTAAAAAGTTTTTGTGCCTGAGTTGTAAAAAGTTGTGTATACAATTTGAAAAACCATGCAATGCCATAAATAAGCTCCGATAAATCGAAACAACTTTTGAATTAATGGAGGTATGTCGATTACCACAAATCGGATTGATTGTAAATTAGTTGATGTACATTAAAATTTGCGGTATAACAACATAATTAATGAAAATGTCTAGATTCGAGCGTTATATAGGTAAATTAATTGTGGTGTCGTACAAATAGAGTCAACAAACGATTAGCGTAAACCATACCGTAAAGACGTTTTAAGATAAGATTAGTTTTAACTTTGGATTGTACCTCATAATTTCTAAACGGGGTGCAAATGACTGACAGCCCTCAAGAAGTATTATCGGATAAGGGCGCACCCTGCTGGCAATGTATTGTAACACGAACGGTTGTGGTAAACAATCTCTTCGTATTAGTGGATCAATATAGCGAATAGGCAATCCAACACAATGCAATGGACCAAAACACAAAAGGATTTACCCCATGTGGTACACCAATTATTGCATGTTGGTCAATTTTGAAACAGCGAATCGGTTTCAACAGCAGTCAAATACAGCAAGAACATATGTCCAAAGTAGAAGCAGAAGCAGTTCTGCAACCGATATTTTCAACATCGGTAGCAGTGCAAATGATGGATATTCTAATATAGAAAAAGAAAATCAAGCACTAAAACAAAAAATTGAAGACATGGAGCTTCTAATCTCCAATCTTCAACGCGAGTTAATCTGCCTGAAAACAGATAAAACAAATTCAAAAACGTAAAACAAAACCATAAACAAAGGAGCGTCAGACAACGAAACACAACCTAAACGAGACAAGTCGCAGAAGACTGAATACTCAACGGACGAGGAAGAGTTAGATAGGGAAACTAACCGGAAAAGTTGAGTCCTCACCAAAGGTAGAAAAATTACCCGAACGGCAACCAGCTCGACAAAATGAAGCACAGCCAAAGGTAAAAGCCCCCTAATATACAATTATGTGTTTCTGAGCTTCGTAAAATCGCTTATGTATCCGATAATTTGTTAATGTTTCTCATTTTAAATAGACTTGATGCTCAGACTAAAGAGAAGTAGGCGAAAAATTCGGTAAACAAAGAAACCCCTACTTTCGAGGAATTTTTATTTAAGATTCCAAGACAAACGATGTGACACATTTGAATTATGCGCACCAATCAAAATAGTGCATCGTAAACATCCATCGAAGATCCCAACGAAAGGTAATTTGCATTCAACCACCGACAACATTAAATGTCCATGTTGCAACAAAGGTCACCATCCTCTTTACAAATGCTTTAAGTTTAAGCCACAATCACTTAGTGTCCGAATGTTCATCTATAGTATATCCTGTATAACATGTGATGAACGACACAGTTCATTGCTTCATGAAAATTCGTCACACAATAAAAGCCCAATCAGTATCAACACTCTCCACGCTGTGGTTAATTCACCTTTAATAAATGACGATAAGCCTAAACATAATACTCCATCTACCGATTGACAATTAACAACTCGCCTGTCTGCCAAACTTACAACATTCCACGTAAATCTTCTATTTTAACTCACTCTTGTCAACAGAACCGTTCATTAAACTTTGATTCAAGTTCACCGTGTAATTCTACTATTAATGCAGCGCATTCATCTAAGTCACTAACTGCCAGGGTTTCTAAATCCAGGATGCCAGCAGATCTTATATCAAAAATTTAGAGCCATATTAGACTCTGCAGCAGAAATCAGTTTGATCACGGAAAAATGTGTTCAATCCCTTAAACTTTCGCGTAACCATGCCTGTGTAAATATTAAAGGTCTCGGTTCCATAAGAGCTGGTAAAACCAAAGGATCTGTACGACTGAATATATTATCATCCGATAATCTCTCTTTATCCGTGAGAGCTCTCATAATGAAAAATTTAACTTCTGATCTGATAACTTCTTCCCCCGATCACTGTGAAGTTAACAAAATTCGAAAACTTTCAGTCATTACATTTGGCTGGTCAAAATTTCAACCATTCGAGTTCGGTAGATATATTACTTGGAGGTGACATTTTTATGAAATTACTGCGTCCGGAAAAATATCAACTTGATGATGCTCTTTTCGCTCAAAACACATACCTCGGTTACGTCATCTCTGGTGAAGCAACTCTTGAAATTAATTAAAATTCCGTTTCAACTTATGGCTCTGTTAATACATGCCTTGTCGACCTTCATGCGACCTTCAATCTTTGAGGTTCTCGAAAGTAGAGGAGATCGGGACCATAGCGACTGAGATTGAACATTGGTGTGATTCTCATTTTAAGGAGAATACATTTAAGGATAACGAAATACGTAGTACGGTTACCGTTTAATCCAAATACTCCTAATCTCGGAGACTCGCTAATATGTCTCTTATTCCACATACGGAAATCAATAGCTCAACTCATTCAAAAACATATTATCTGCCACACCACGCGGTGTTTAGAGATTCGAGTTCAACAACGAAATTACGCGTCGTTTTTGCCGGTTCTTCATAATCGTCATCGGCTGTGTCACTTAATGATAAACTGGACGCCGGACCGCCAATACTACAAGAATTATTTTCAATTATTTTCATTTAGTTCGTTTCCGAAAACACAAAATTGCGTTCGCTACTGACGTTGCGAAAATGTTCCGCCAGGTGATGGTGCACGAGAAAGATCGCAACTACCAATGTATTGTCTGGTATGTTGACACAAATCTACCGATATTATACCTTATCGCCTGAACACCATCACATATGGCACAGCCTGCGCAACATTTTTAGCTTCGCGAACTCTCTCGGATGCAACGAGAAGAACTACTAAGCTCTATACCAAAACATGAACAGGAACCTCTTATTGATTCATTTCCAGCTTTCGTAAAAACATTAGACTTAGTTTGAATGACTCATTCGGATTGCTTTACATTCAAAATTAATAAGACAAATTGTGGCCCTAGTACCAAACGAAATTTTCTATCCGTAGCCGGCCGCATTTTTGATTCATTACCATTTCTCTCGCTCTGTACGGTCCACACGAAAGTCCTTTTTCAAGGTCTTTGGCTTCTTAAAATTGACTGGGATGATCAAAGATACATTCAAATTTCATATTATTCGGGAAAATTCAAATCCCGTGGTTTTTCAACATTCCAGCAGTTTTGTTGGTTAAATTGATGAGAAGACTAGTTTGTTCCCTAAGCATTCCTAATTTACAAATATTTGGGTGGAAGGATTCTACAATTGTCCTTGCTTGGCTTTCCGATGTACCTAGCAAGGGTAATGTACCTTCCAAGGGTAAACTGGGATCATGTAAACTCTAAAAGTAGTCCAGCAGATTTGGCTTCGAGAGGAATATATCCAGATCAATTGATTGGCAACTCGCTATGGTGGGAAGGTCCAGACTACTTGTCTGAATCACCAGATTATTGACCGAAGGTATCTGATGCCCAGCTCTCTAATATAAGCTTAGATGAGTTGGAACCCAATAAATCGTTCGTCTTTACTGCGCTAACTAGCAATCTAACCGATTTCTCCGCCATTTCAAAACTATTCGAGAAGTCGTCTTCATTTTATTTTGTAATTCGAACGTTTGCTCAGTGTTATCGATTTTTTGACCAATTTAAAACTAAACAAATTTCTTTGTATTTTACAGGCTCTCAAATCAAACGCGCTACAATGTTTGCCGTGCGATGGTCTCAATATGAATGTTTTCCAGAAGATATTAAACGAATCACCGCCGGGTCCGATTTGAAACGGAAGTACGACGACCAGGGAACACTAAGGGTTAGTGGACGGATCGGTTGACTACTTGCTGTTCATACGACACTAACCATCCTGCAATCATCGACGCTCGCCATCCATTCACGGAGATACTCACATGGACTCTACACAAACAATACCTTCATCCTATACTCAACAACAATTACTTGGCATCATTCGACAAAATTATTGGATAATTGGAGCAAAAAATCTGGTGAAGCAAGTTTCATGTCGTCTGAGTACAACAAAACAACAGATGGGTAATCTACCGTTATTCCGAATAACACCTTCAAGAGCATTTTTTACAGTAGGCATCGACTTCGCGGGACGGACTGTTAAAGCAGTCCTCATCGAATTGGTATCAGATTTGACAACAGATACGTTTTTGGTCTGCTTGGCCTCCATCGCCACCACATATCTAGAAAACCGGTGTTAAATCGATGAAGAGACACCTATTTCATACGATTGGAGAATAGGACCGCGCTAACTTTCGAGGAATACTAAACCATCCTATCTCAGATCGAATGCCTCTTAAATTTGGGACTCCTTGCACTTATCGATACAAATTTCTCCGAGAATTGTGAAGTATTTACTCCAGGACACTTTCTCATGGGTTGAGCCAAAGCTTACACTAACTGTTGGCAGCTCTTACAGAATATGATGAATGGCTTTAAGAAGGTTTGGAAATCTGATTATTTAACTACGTTGCACCAGCGGGCAAAATGGAAATCCAAATTTCCGAATATCGCAAAGAATGACATCGTTCTCGTCAAAGATGAATATGTAACAGTCGGTTCCTGGCCTTTAGAACGTATAGTTTATATTCACTCCGGCGCGTATAGTTTATATTCACTCCGGCGCTGATAGACTCGTTCGTGTGGTCTCCGTGAAGACCCAACGTGGGATCTACAAAAAACCTATTGGAAAACTCTGTCCTTTTTTTAAGTGATTAATTCATTATTTCCTTAATGTGGAGGAATATGTTCGGACATCTCAAAATCAGACACGCAAACCCCCTCTAAATCATCCAAACAATGATCGAGCAAGAAATGAAGTACCTATGCGTAGGGAGAATGACACCAACGGTACCGAAAATTTGTCGAAAACACTGTCCAAGAAATGTTAAATAGCCTTGAGGAACAGAATAAACTAAATAAGTTAATTCTGAATCTACGCAATCTGCTGAAAATACCAAGTTCGAAAATAGCAAAAAATAAATAATGTCGGCAATATATAGTTCAATTTATAATTCCGGAGCAGAAACTAGACATCAAAACTAGTCATTAAAAATAGCCATATGGAATACAAACGGATTAACACAACACCTAGCAGAATTAGAACTATTTTTAAATACTGAACGGGCAAGAGGAGGGTCAGCAATATTTATTAGGGATAGTATTAATCATCATGAAGAATTAAAAATAGAAAAAGAATAGATGCAAGTAACCACCGTGACGATTAAACTTGGTTATCATAACACTTAACTTGCTCCAGAAATTAGGAAGTAACTTCATTGTCGGAGGTGACTTTAATGCCAAAAATACCTTCTGGGGTTCAAAAATAGCCTCTCCAAAAGGCAAAGAATTACTTGCAGCTGGCCAATACTCAAACTGTGAATTTTACTCAGGAAAGAAACCAACGTACTGGCCATCTGATGCTAACAAAATCCCAGACCTTATAAATTTTTACATCACTAAAAACAAATCGGAACGCAACATCTTCTTAAAAAATGATGAAAGACTAACATCTGACCATTCTCCTGTTATTACCATGGTTACTGAAAATGTAATAGAAAACACAAATTCGCCAAAGCTCACAAACAATAAAACAAATTGGGAATTGTTTAATCAGCTAATAAAGGAAAAAATAGAACTTCAAGTGCCAGTCAAAAGTGAAAATGATATAGAACAAGAATTAGACAGGCTCCTTGATATCATACAATGGACGGTTTAGGAATGCACCCGCAATTTATCGTCCAAGAAAGAAAACTCCGTTATTTACCCAATAGAAGTAAGAGAACTAGTGCAGGAAAAACGAAAAGCCCGAAAGAAATGGCAGACTATGCGTGTGCTGCAAGATAAAACAACTTGTCCATCAAACTTAAGGTTCTTATAAAAACAGTGAAAATAAAACAATTGGGAAATACCTTTGTTCTCTAGCTCCAACTAAAGATACCAACTATTCCCTCTGGAAAGCAACAAAAGGGTTAAAACGGCCAAAAACGCAGATTGCCCCAATCAAAACAAACGATAGGAAATGGGCTAGAAGTGCGAAAGATAAAGCTGACCTGTTTGCTGAATATCTTGAAGAAATATTTCAACCTAATTTTCTATTAGGTCGGCAGACCAGTTACTGACTTCGAAGATGTCAGGCCTGTAACATTGAAAGAACTAAAAGCTGAAACTAAGAACATAAAATCAAAGAAAGCTCCTGGTTACGATCTGATAACAGGGCAAATAATAAACGAGCCGCCTGAAAAAGGCACCCGTAAATTATTGCATATAATCAATGCGATCCTCAGGAAAAAATATGTGCCAATGCAATGGAAAGTAGCAGAAGTAATATTGATTCCGAAACCGAATGATAGGAAATCTTACCGGCAAATTTCACTTCTACCAACACTAGCGAAACTGTTTGAGAGGCTGTTGCTCAAAAGATTGCAAGGAACTATAGAACAAAGAAACCTTATCCCAGAATATCAGTTTGGTTTCAGAGAGAAGCACTCAACAATTGAGCAAGTTCATAGGCTTACAGATGTCATTGAGAATACATTAGAGAGGAAAAAGGTTTGCTCTAGTATATTCTTAGATTTGACACACGCGTTCGACAAGGTGTGGCTGGTTTACTCTTCAAACTACATAGAGTTAACAAAAATACTATATGATTGTGTTTTGGGACCTATTCTTTACCTGCTCTACACCAGGGATTTACCTCAATTAAACGATATTATCGTTGCAACATTTGCTGATACTGCAGATCTCGCAGTAGGCGACACTATCGAGGAATCGACAAATAAACTTCAAGAACCATGTGATAAAATCATAAAATGGACAAAATAGGGCATTTCGGCCTCAATGAATCGAAGGCCACGCATGCGAATTTTACTAATCTAAAAATCAGCAACAAACCTGTAATCATTAACGGTCAGCAGATTCCGTATGCAAATAAGGCTAAATATCCTTGAGATGACCGTAGATACCAGGCTCAAATGGAAAGAGCACGTTAAAATATCGAAAAATGTATTGGCTGCTCGGGTAAAATTCGGAATTGTCAACCGAAAATAAATTGCTATTATATTAACAGGTGCTAAAGCCTTTATGGACTTACGGAATTCTGCTCTGGGACTGTATATATACAAAGAAAACCAACACCAAAATAATAAACACTTTTCAGAATAAAATGCTCCAGACAGGTTAAGAAGAAATAAAAAAAAGTTGCAGTAATTCATGGACAACGTATTGGTCAACGCGTAACACGCTTCGTGGTATGTTGGACACTTCACGTGCAGTAAGGCGATTGCATAGAACAAAACCAATTGATTTAATGGATTAAGGACACCAGTGCAAAGACTACTTCAGTAAATAAACTATAAATGGAGCTGGCCAATGGGCACCGAATTTTGGTGGGCCCAAAATGAATGAAGAATAATGAGAGTAATGAAATTATATACAAATAAGGAGTTTGCGTTATTTGCATTTTTTTTTATTTGGTAGCAAATGTGTCAGTAATTCGAGACTCCAAACTAACAAAATTCATTCCTTCGATTTAAGATTACCAAAGTACGAGTACGTATTGCAGCAGTGCAAAGAAAATTATTCTTGTCCTATAACACTACCACTAACAACTAGGCACATAATGTTGCACTTATAGGACTTTGACTTAGCGGCTAGGTTCACATCAGCAGATTCATCACAACAATAAAGCCTCAAAAGACGGTGAGATCACTTAAACCATTAAAATCAAACAAGTTATCATGTTACACATCTGCGAGTTAACTTTCATTAATTCAGTAAGAATTACACTGTTAAAATATTGAATGCGCACTTGCAATAATTTTAAAATAACAAATTTTATTAAGTTCGTCACACCGGTTGCCATCAGTCGAACGAATCTCGCAAAAATATATCGGAAGGGTTACAAGCTCAGAGGTGGTCAGAGGTGAGAATATCATTATTACACTTCCCGAATGATGATGTCGATTATCGATATAATCATCAATTGACAGATGGCTAATGATATTCTTACCTCTGACTACCTCTGAGCTTGTAACCCTTCCGATATATTTGTGCGAGATTCGTTCGACTGATGGCAACCGGTGTGACGAACTTAATAAAATTTGTTATTTTAAAATTATTGCAAGTGCGCATTCAATATTTTAACAGTGTAATTCTTACTGAATTAATGAAAGTTAACTCGCAGATGTGTAACATGATAACTTGTTTGATTTTAATGGTTTAAGTGATCTCACCGTCTTTTGAGGCTTTATTGTTGTGATGAATCTGCTGATGTGAACCTAGCCGCTAAGTCAAAGTCCTATAAGTGCAACATTATGTGCCTAGTTGTTAGTGGTAGTGTTATAGGACAAGAATAATTTTCTTTGCACTGCTGCAATACGTACTCGTACTTTGGTAATCTTAAATCGAAGGAATGAATTTTGTTAGTTTGGAGTCTCGAATTACTGACACATTTGCTACCAAATAAAAAATTCGATTCGCGCATTCAATATTTTAACAGTGTAATTCAATAAAAAGTTGAACAGAACTGATTGGAAATCGCACTAAAATAGTTAAAAAGCAAACTAATTCAATTTTTTGTGCAATTGTTGTTCAATATATTTTCCACGAGGTTACATAAGATACATTAAATAGCCTAATTAATAGGCTTTCAAAACACCACCATAAGATGTATGGGTAGTGAGATGCACATTGAATTAACAAGCTTTCAATGGAAAATATTAAGTCATTCAATTTTTTGGGTTGGAACCGTTTTGCAGTTTGTTATAAGGGGACGTGAGTGTGTCTCACTAGCCCTTAATCTTACCATGATGCTTTGAAAGCTTATTAGTTAGGTTATTTAATGTTTTTAATGAAATCGCGTGGAAATCTCTAGGAACGGACCCATAAAACATATTGTGCAACACAAAAAATTGAATGAGTTTAGTTTTAAATATTTTGATGCGATTTTCAATTAATTCTGTTCAACTTTTTGTTGAATTACACTGTAAAAATATTGAATGCACACTCGCGTAATTTTTAAAATAACAAATTTGTAATAACAATTTTGTTAAATTCGTCACACCGTCCTCTTATTACCAAACAAAAGACTCAGAACAAACCTAAGAAAACTGCAAGGAGACTCAAAAATAAGGCTAAAAGATCAGGTTGATTTGGATAAATATTTAGTATCTCAAAAAGATTATAAAAAAAATAAAAATCCGCTCGCAGGTCATCTCGGGTCAACTTCGGCGAAGTAATTAATAGTCTTTCTGGAATTGCCAGGCTCAGTACGTCTCTGGTTAAAAATGAATCTTGCAGACTTAGTATAAAAAAATTTATGAATTACTGCTTACTGTACATTTTCCCGGTTGCGACGCAATTAACCCTGATTTTGCAGCTTCCGAAAAATTTAACAGTACTGTCATACCGCCCGATGGGAACCTAACCGGTAGGCTTGCCACTCGCGACATTTTTCGTTGAAGTTTATTCTCCTTCCCCACCCTATAATCATCAGGTGGTCCGGATGAAGTTTTTCCTGCTGAATTACAGCATAAGTTTCCTTCCATTCAGGATCACTTACTTCTACTCTTTCAAGCATGCGTTGCTTTTGGAACTGTTTCACAATCTTGGAACAGGAGTAAAGTTGTATTCGTCCCGAAAGCTGGTAGAGGCAGAGAATTGTTGAGAGATATACTAGAGTTAGGAATCGTGTCAAACTGCTCTGCATGAACTTGTTATAAGGATTGAAAGATCACTTAATATTAAGGAGTTTCTTGTAGGCACTTTCATAAGTATTGCTGGTGCCTTTGACAGTGCCATCACTAAAACACACAAATTTTGACATCGACCAAACCATCATCGCATTGTTGCGGCCGAGCTGGATTCTCTTTCTGTCTCTGTTCAAGTTATAAAAAGTTGCCTCGTGAGAAGTATTTTATCACCTCTCTTGTTTATCACCTCAGTTGTTAAACTGCAGTAATCGACTTTACTGCTCAGAGCTATGCTGATCACTTAGTCATTTTGGTTGCGAGCGAACAAATTAATGTACTATCTGACTATTAATGCTAAGGGCTCTTCAAGTTGGTAGAAATGTGGTGCCTTGAGAAGAGCTCGTACGTTAATATATACATCTAAAACTAGTCTGCAAGTCTTCACTATACGTAGTAATATGGGCGAACTGCCTCTTCCTCCTCTGTTTGTGGAGATGCTCGCCAGTTCTGACACAGTAAAACAACTTGGTATAATTTTAGACAGTAAGCTTTTCTGGTAAATTCACCTTGAAATCAAACTTCAAAAAGCCACTGATATTGGTTGGCAATGTAGAAGAGCATTTGAGAAATATTGGAGCTTGACTCCCAATATGCTGATATTAATCTACAAATCTCAGGTTTGTCAACCTGTGGTTTAGTCAGAATCCGTTATTGCAAAACGTAACATGCCAATGGTGCTATATGTCTTAGACTCCTGTACTTGCGCATTCCAGACAATGGTCTGCCGCCGCGTGGAATATTCTCGGTTTGATTGTAGGATGTTGAGTCCAACAGTATATGCTTATGTATATGCTAACTCATTAACTACAATTTACAATTTATTTTTTGAGTTATATAACAATTCGTTAAATATTAACATCGAACTTTAATTAGGTCGAATTGCAATTCTAATTTGAAATATTTTTGTATAGTTTTCTATAATAGTTAGGAAATATATTCTTTATAAAGCGTGGGCCGTTTAAAAGTTTGTTTTGTGGAAACTTTATCGTGTAGGTTCGAGTCTCCGATTTAATAATGAAAAACAATTTCCTTCATGTGGCTCACCCTGCTGGCTCTGCGGTAAGCCATCATGTGAGACCAGTTTTTAAGAACTTTTTCGATGATGTCGGCGGCTATTACGCGAATAGCTATCGCAATGTTCTGTTTTAAAGCGGGAATTGTCTCTGGATTATCCGCATAACATCTATCCTCAACAAAACCCCATAGAAAAAAGTCCTACGGCGTCAAATCGCAGCTCCGCTCCAATTGATATCTTACTAAACGGCTGATTATTCGGTTGTTGAAACCAAAGGTTGTCAAATTTCAAAAAATCGTTCAAAATAGTGTTGCCATAGCCTATGATTTAAAAACAAACCAATAGATGGCCCACCCTATATATTCGTATTATGAGCAAGATATATAGGCATTAAAAATTTGCATTTAAAGAGCTAAAATTCTCAAAATAAATCAGAACAAAATTATATACCAACAAGTTAGTTTTGTTCTATGGTAAGCGCACTATTCCCTAGATAGACACCGAAGACAAAGCAAATTAAAGCTATTGATATATGAATTTGATTTTTACTACCAACTCAAACACCTTGGACAGAGAACTTAATAACTATTATGATAGGGTGGAAAAGAGAAAGCTCAGAAGGATTGCTAATTTTATAAATAGGAATAATTTTACTCAGTGGAATACTGAGCGGGATATGAAGAGGCCGTTAAAATAAAATTGACACATATAACAAGTAGCTTAATACAATAGGGAAAATTCACTTAACTGATTTTAAACTAGCCATATCTGGACCAGTGGATTGCGATTTAACTTTCCAAATTGCAGAATGCAAATCGACAATAGATAGATGAGAGTTTAGCATTTTACGTTACTACAAACTAATAAAACTAACTATAGCCAACTAGTTACCAAACTTATCCTATATATGCACAGGGTTTCAGAATATAATTAACAATATTTGGAAGTTTTGAAACACAATTAATTTCCGTTCTAATCAGCATAATCAAAACATAAAAAAGTTCACTATATGCAAATTTATGAACATGATCGATACGAAAATAGCAACTCGGTTGGAACCATTTCCCTAACTCTAATTTAAAAACACCTATCCCTTAGCTAAATAAAATTGTAAACCATAATACCGCGCGTAAGAGTTAATTTCAATATAGTATGTACGAGAACAATGATATCATAAACCGATAACACAATTTAACCCTTCAACTATAAATATAAAAACTCTACATCGCACAAAGCACAAAAAACCGGAATTGTAAGATTAGATAATGACCAGAGCTCATACGATTTTTTGCACAAGGTAATTTTTATTTTGAAACAAATACAATTTTGCCTATAAACAAAGTAGGGTTAGGTTTTAATGTTTACCGAGTTACCGAAAATCGAAAATCATAAATTTCTAACGGACACTCATTGTATTTTATTTACATATGCAATACGATTTCATGGTGTTGCATGTTGCACAATGTTCGAACGTGTTTATTCAAAACAGAAAACATTTAAGTACGCGCGCAATTAGCATTAATATAATTTTGACAATTGAAACAAAATTGCTTACCATTTGTCTAGCCATCTTAAAAATTATTTTTAATTCAACTTTTCAATAAAACAAAACACCAACGTAATTTATTTATTTAGTTTTATTTAAATAAAAATTACCGCACAACAAACACAACACACCAACATTCGATATCACTGTCAAACTATTTGAAAATCAAAAAACAATTTGTATATAGTTTTTGACGTGTATGAAACAATAATTTATTACACGAGTTGATTCTTTCACTTCTTATTTTCTTTTTGCTTTTTTTTGGCTTTCGTTTGTTTATTTTGCTTTAACTGTTTATGTCTACGCACGATAGGTTCAATAATGTAAATGCACAGTACCGCGTACGTGCATGCGAATGTGTGCGGATTTGAATGATAATAACGTTAATCTCCGGTTATTGATTGAATTTATATCAATGCGATTCGATTATCATTATTGCCTCAGAACTGAATGATTTTGCACGTTTGATTCAATGTACTTATTGTGTATTGTGATGTGTCAGTGATTTTTGAAGGTCGTAGTAGTAAATAATAGACGTAAATAGATTTTTATAGCAATTTTGAACTATTTATACCTATTTAGGTAAAACATGAACAATTGGGAACAATAGAGGATTGGTATTGAAATTATTGTACTCATCATTTTCATTTCGGTTATTTAGCTTTGTTTGCAACCTTATTGATTCTCCAGCGCTTAGTCCAGTTACAAACCGCATTAGTAATCTTCTGGAGTTTGCTCGTTGCATCAGCGACATTACTTCCAATCGTCATGGTTGCTGCCATCTGCAGGATTGGTCCTAAGACACTCCCCTGCGGGACACTGGCGGACTAAAGAAACACGAACCGATTTTCTTTAGTTCGGAGTATTCATCCTCATATTTCACACGAAAATGTCTATTGGATAAATAATATCTTAGTATGGCATAGGACTGCAGATCTCTATGCAGCTTGAATACCAGTCCACTGTGCCAGACTTTATCGAATGCTTGGGCGATGTCCAGAAATATACTAGAGCATACATTTTGACGTTCCAACGTTCTTTCAATAATGTTGGTGATTCTATGCACCTGTTCAATTGTGGAGTGCTTTTCTCTGATTCCAAATTGATGTGGAGGAATTAGTTGTCGGACCTCAATTATTGGCTTAAGAATTTTTAGTAATAATTTTTCAAAGAGTTTTGACATAATTGGCAGCAATGAAATTGGCCTGTATGATTTTTATCGTCAGGTGGTTTATCAGGTTTTGCTGTCACTTCTGCTAATTTCCATTGCTACAGAACATATTTTAACTTAAGGCTTGCATTGATTATGTGTAATAGCTTACGAAATCCTTTATCTGGTAGAGGCTTGATTATTTGGCAAGTAATCAAGTCATACCCTGAGGCTTTTTTAACATCCACAATGAATAATCAGAATTTTTTTCATCGGTCATCATGCAACTTCTTTAAGAAGAGATTTGAGACTGTTACCTAAATTGTTAAGAATTGTTTTGTTCTCCGGTGTTCTAGTTATTTACCAGGTTTTACGTGCCGATCGTTTTTCTCATACCAACTCTCTACCTTCCATTGGGTAGGTTATGTTAAGCTTCTTCTTATTTTGTATTATGGGAGTACTTGCCAGAGCAGCATAGTGAATTGCTTCATTGAGTTGTTCTAATTCATCTTCCAACTGGTGGGGATTTCTTATCGGTACCTGAAGATTGATTTTTTCCTCCATTACTTCACGAAAGGGATCCCAGTTTGTTTTTGAATTTGTTAATCTGGGTGCACTCTCCCTTTGAATTACCATTTCACTGACTGTCATGATAATCGGGGAATGATCCGATACTAGAGAATTACTGTCTTCAATGTAAATGTAGTTCTGGGATATACCTCTTGCTACATAAGAGTCTATTAGGTCAGATACCTTCGTTACGTCACTGGGCCAGTATGTTGGGGAACCACCAAAGTAAAATTCACATTTTGATGCCTGCCCTGCTTGAAGCAATTTTTTACCTTATGACGTCGTAAGTCTAGATCCACAATAGGTGTTTTTCGCATTAAAGTCACCTCCAATAATAAAATCACATCCAAGCGATTTAAATAGTTTAAGGTAGTCCTCTCTACAATATATTGCAATCTGTATGTGTTTAATTTGGATCCTTACAGTAGTGACTTGCATTGTTTCTTCTTCGATATTTAACTCTAAATGGTGTGTTATATTTTCTTTTATTAGTAATGCCGAACCACCGCTTGCTCTTTCCGCGCGGTGAATGGAGTGATATAAGTTCTAACCCCGTATTTTAATAAACGAAATGAAAATGTCGATTTTTTCTGAATTTAAAAATATTTCTATTTCTGGAATATGTTGCATAGTCCCATTCGCATTCCAGATGGCTATTTTGAAAGTTGTGTTCTTACTTAACATTTTTTGTTGGATTACGTCAACTCCGTCAGCATTTTCTTCAATTGATCAAATATCATGTTGTTCAGATTACTTTGGTCATCTAGCCGCTTTGTAATAGCTGCAATGCTGTTCATAATGTTTTCCATAATTTGGTTATTTTCGGAACCTATTTGTTTGGTTGAACCCAAACCTGTCATTACTTGAGCAAGTGAACTTATTTGCCCTGTGTTGCTTGGTTGTGGGTTTTAATCCATCTGATTTGATATTTGAACCCTTCGATTTTCGTGATTTTGCTGTTGATTTCGTGTTTTGTCTTCTAATTTTTGTAGTTGTTTAGCAACCTCACAGCCTCGATAATTAGCCGGATGCTGGCCCTTACAATTTGTACACTTGGCTGGTACATCTCTCTCTCTCTCTTTATCTTGTACATGCCTGGGTAATATGATTACTTGAGCATTTTACACATCTTGAACCCCGGCCGCAATATATTTGTGATTAAATGCCCACTATTTCTTGCATTGGGATATGCGTGTTGTGGTTCCTCATTTTTCGATTTTCACATTCATGTGAACGATTCCTTTTATTCCATAAATGTTTTGAACATTCTCTTTGTTGCCAAATACCAGCATAAAAAGAGGGAGTCCCGTTTTACTGATAATTTGATTTCCTTCCTGGATTTCTGTTCTCTCTTTTTTCACAATAATCACAGCATCGAGAATTTTAAGACCTTTATCTTACAACTTCCATCAATTCTTTGCTTGAAGCAAGTGTGATGCCATGACTTTTATAGGTCGGGCCGGTTTGTTCTCGTAAGTGAACCACTGTATGGACTTCCTGAACTGCTTTTTCTTCTTTAGGATCCAATCCGTCTCTCTTTGTAATTCACCTTCATCAGTGGAATAGATGAGTGTGTCTGGTGCAATGCTTCCTATATCGAATTCTTCTT
This sequence comes from Nephrotoma guestfalica, assembly GCA_963691935.1. Classification (NCBI taxonomy): domain Eukaryota; kingdom Metazoa; phylum Arthropoda; class Insecta; order Diptera; family Tipulidae; genus Nephrotoma; species Nephrotoma guestfalica. The sequence continues at coordinate 233,728,401 of OY829914.1, forward strand.
CTGAATCCCGATTCATTTTTAGATTTTCATTTTTTCGCTTTAGATACTGAATTTCTTCACTTAGCTTGGCAAATAATTGCTCCATATGCTATAGCCTCGCCAAGAGATCCATATTCTCCTTTTCTAGGTCAATAGTTGTTTTACTAGATTCGGCTATTTGCAAAGTCAAATTTCCGGCAGCAGCACTTATTTTTTGTAATGTTTGTCCAGTACATCTATAGTTATAACGTTAGAAAAAGCATCGGATTGGTCATCGAGTTGCTTCTATTTTTCTTTAGCGGTGATCTTAGTAAACATGATCTTCTCTGGAATGGATTTGATGTTCCATGAGAATGCCCCTCCCCAGAATCCGTAGGGCCAGTCTCCACAGCGAGTGGATTTACAAATGTTGATATTGGTCTATCACCTGGGGTATTATTTCCTTTTGTTTGATTGACTAATTAGCTAATCTGCTTCACTACTCGTGGAGGCTGTCAATCCCATACTCCATCTTGGCTTAAAATGAATTATGCGATAAAGGGTTAACAATCTCCTCTCAGATCTTAGATGATTTTGGACCCCCACCTTGCTACATTCTATAAGAACGGGAAATTAAACACCTATTTAGAGTAAACCTTGTCACTTACGGACGCATAAGACAGCCTATCATCTGCTTCCACCGGAACTACATTGTATTGTTCCAATAAGAATTCGCTATGAGCAATTTAACGATCAAGGATCATAGTTAAAAATTAATTAATTAGAAACATGCTAAATTTTATTCAATTGTAAATAAGAAATAAGGATCTTACCTATTAGAACATTAAAGTGGTGACAGGTTTGACACATTGTGTTTTTGAAAGTGTGTACCGTGGTCCGTGGTTTTAGACTCGGTCGATGTGCTCGATTATAACCGTCTTCTTGTATTTTTGACAGCAAACAAGAAACACGCTGAAATGTTTTTTTCTTTGTTAGATATAAAATTTTGTTTAATACACGCCAGCATTTATTTTAACCGTTCCACAGTTCATCAACGTGTGTACGTTTTTGGAGGTTACAATAACCGCGAAGTGTTGCGAAATTGTGGCGAGAAGTGTGGAAAAAGGAATAGTGTTTATTACAATTTCATTGATCATCGTGTAAAAAAAAATCGGAAGACGACAATAAGCGTGATTTTTATTAATTTTGATTTCGGAAGCGAAACAAAATCGAAGGCGATCGGGTCAACATTGAAAAAATGAAAGATTTGGCTAACATGGAAATTTAAGATGTCCCAATTTCTAGAGGCCAGTGAATTATTCGACGTAGTGGATGGCACCGATCAAAAAGCAACGATTCGAATGCAGATTATGCGATGAATATAAAAACTTAGAATGATAATGATTCCAAGACAAAACGTGCAAAAAGCAGTTATTGCTGCATACATAATGTACTTGCGACAGCGGTATTACAGTTTCACAAAGGAACCGGGCGATGATATTGCAACATGTATGTCAATTCTCATGGAAGTCGTGCAACAATTAAAGAATCAAAGTGAAGAGGTTTCCGATTCAATGGTTATGACGAAGATTTTAATGAGTTTGCCAGCTGAATATAACCATTTTCATAGTGCATGGAAAACAACGAGCGCGGACAACCAAACTATGATAAGTGTACGTGCGCGATTAAGGGCAGACGAACTTCGATTGAAGTCGCAAGGTCAGATTGTAAGAACGGAAGTGTTAATGGCCAAATTTAATTAATTTTTCGAAGAATAATTCTATTAGAAGAATAAGAAACATAAAAATGTTTTAGACGACGCATTTCTGTGTCATAGCTCGACATCAAGTGGGGCTAGTGACCATACATGTCATCAACGTGAATGGTTCGAGAACTTTGTGGAGATATCGTCACACATAACGCTGGAAAATCAAAGTTTGAGTGTGCAGTTTTCGATCAGACAACGTAACAGGATTCGTCAATTTAGAGTTGGGACAGTTTTTCAATAAGATAGGCATTGAGCATCAGGGTACTGTAATCTACGCGCCGGAGCAGAATGATATTGTGGAACGTGACTATCAATCTGCGACTGTGCAATCTGCGCAGATTATGGTTCATCCAAGCAAATGGACTACAAATTGTGGGTGGAAGCTTTCAATGTACAGAATCGAACTGGAACGAGCATAGTGCCTAAGAAATCACCGTATGAATGAATTATGACGCGATAAAAAAGCGAAAATCGATCATTTGCGGATTTTCGAGTCAGCTGTCTACAGCGACAAAAAATGAATCGAAAGGCAGTCAAGTGTGTGTTCGTTAGATATGATAATCATTCGAACTCGTATCGAGTGTGGAACGTGACGTGATTTTTGTCCTGGAAGAATCAATGGTTGTACTGGACATTAGAGACACTAATACGAAAACCAATGAAAACGGGATCGTGGCAGATAATGAATCAGAGTGAACGATGCTGAGAAACGTCGGCACAACCAATCAATATTGGTGCTATATACGATCTGCATAAAAGAAATATCATTGAACGATATTTGTGTGATCGAAACAACATTACAGCTCCGCGGTGATTAACGTATTATGGAAGGACATACGAGGGGTAGTTGGTATGGATGATCACAAGCAGTGGGAGCAGGCAATGAACGAGGAGTACGATTCGGCCATTAAAAATCGTACGTGGAAGTTGGTCAATTGCACCAAAAGATCAAAAGGTGATTCATAATCGTTGGGGCTACAAACTAAAGCAAAATCCAACTGGAAGCATTGATCGATACAAAACACGAATGGTAGTGTAAGGGTTCACACAGCAGTATGTCATCGATTACATAGAAAGCTTTTCTGAACATTGATTTGGAGGAGAACGTTTATATAAAACCTTGTACGGATTGAAACAAGCGTCGCGCTGCCGGAACAATAAGTTTACATCATTAATTAAAACGTTCAGTTTGTGACCAGAGAATCTGATTCATGTGTTTTTGTGGGTAATGCATTCCCATTCCCATGGGAAGAATAGAATGATGATACATGCGATTTTTGTCGACGAGGGTTTGATTAGAACGGAGAACGAGGAAGAAATTTTTCTGGTAATTGAACACATCGCAGAGAATTCAAGGTCTAAGTATTCGAGCTCAAATGTTTCTTCGGGACTGAAATTGAACAACGACCAAATGGATCCCAAAGGGGACTATGGACATGGAAATTCGATTTGAAAGCGGCATCAATTTTAGTTTGTGTGGCTACGGTGACGCAGACTATGCAGGAAACATCGAAACCAGGCGGTTGACGTCCGGGTATATATTCATGTTTGGCAATAGAATCATAAATTGGGGCTTATCTACAACAGACTCCGAATACATGGCGGCGGCGTATGCGATGAAGGAACAGGGGTGGCTGCATCGATTATTGTTTGAAATTTTATCAACTGATTTGGACAAGCCGATTTTCCTTATGGATCATCAAAGCGTGCAAGCATTTTTTTTTATTTTTTCTCTTTTTAGTATTGAACTGAAGGACTGGTTTCGTAGTCAACTAAAAGCTGCGTTAACCCGTAATACATCGCATTAGTCTTCAGAACTTCCAACAATCCTATTGAGTATTCCAACCTCAGTCAAGGAAGTCCTCAACTGTACTCCAGCAGATCTATTGTATGGTCAAAACATCAAGCTTCCCGATGAATTCTTTACCAACGATCAATATTTGAAGCCAAACAAAGAGACTTCGGATTTCGTCCAGCAGCTTCGTACTACCATGAGACCCTTAATTCCTACGGACACAAGACATCCGACCGAACAGGCAACGTTAAATTCCAAAAAATCTAAAACCCTATTCACACGTATTTGTGCGCGTGGGTAGAGTCAGAGGTCCTTTGAGTACACCCTATTCTGAATCATATCCAGTGACCTACAAATTGCGCAAATTCTTTGTTGTGGATGTCGACCGGAAGTCAACAAAAATTGGCATCTACCAGGCTTAAGCCAGCATACGGAATACTTGTGGTAAACCCAGTCGAAAATCGTAGTATTCGTAAAACCGTTACGCTCAATTTAAAACACTACGGTTTTCTGTCCAGGAGGGGAATGATGTATCGGCCAAAATCTAACATACAGTTTTGACTTCTTTAATTACGAGACCACATACACTCGCGAATCTCGATATTTATCGATTATCGATAAATATCGAGAATGCAAATGTTAGACCCAGATAGTTACGAGTCCGAAGAGGAAAGTGTAAACCCGGAAATTAAAATAGAAAACCAGACGATAAGCGTGAGAAGGTGGAAAGAGTTTCCGATCGGAAACAGTTTCTAGAAATGTCAATTTTTGGTAACTAATGGTTGCGGTACGGCAATAATGGTAGAAAAACAAATTAAAAGTTAAATGAAAGTAAACAGGTCATTTAGAGACGTCTGAGCGACTTGAGCTATCAAGTGATCGAGCAGTCCACGCAGCTCAACCGTAGTGTTGATTGAAAAGAAGGAAGGTAGGAAGGTAATCATAGAAAATTTAATTATTTGACGAAAATGGATGGCCAAAAATTAACGACACATTATCGGGCACTAGAATATTACCCACATTGGTTCCGCAAAGGGGCTATTCGCAGGTATAGAAGTTCAAAAGGAAGATCTTAAGAATGGAAAAAACTATCAAAGAGCACGCGAAGACTTTAGCATTTTAAAAAAATTTAGTTAATTTAAATTTGAAATTTGTTTTGATCCAGTTTTTCAAAAAAAGCGCAGATCTTTACGATTCTGTTGTGGCAATACTAAAAAAATTAATCGAGAGCTGTGGCAAGTCGGGGTGATGAATGGCCGATGGTTAAGAAAAGCGGAAGGCTGATATTTAAGAGGAGCAATGGCTATACGAGATATAGGAGGTGGGACGGATTGGACCTTGTATCGCTAAAGTTTGAGAAGGTCGGGTAGTGGCTAGAAGTAGTACTCGTGAGACACTGACTGATGTATGCGTTGGCTATTGATTACTCATGAGTGACAGCACGATTGGGAGAAATGTGCAAGCAGTGGCAGACCATAGACGGAAACTGCGAGGTAAAATGGCGTTGAGACTGATCCAGAGGAGAAGTTGGATTATTTGGCGCTATACGGGCTAAACTACAGGATTAGTAGAGAAAATTGTTACGATCGTGCATATAGGGCAAAATATATCTTACCGAAAACGCTCACTTATAGTCGAATTTATAGTCTAAAATTACATGTTATAGACGTTTTTTATGTTTTAATTTAGGCAACCTGTTCTTTGGTCCCAAGCACTCCCACCTCTTTCGCGTTTCGCTTTTTAAGTCCTACCTTACGCATTGCTTGCCGAATCGAGGACGTACGGCTATAGGTCCGATTTACGTAGAATCATCTGCCCATTGTATAGTTCTATGCCAGCCTATAGTACTGGCATGGAAGATGGATCGGCCCATGATATGTGCACTCCGACAGGGGCTCATAGTTGTGTTCTACATCACCGATCGTAATCGTATGATAAAAAATCCATTTTGCATCCTGCCCCTATCGGGATTCGAACCCGGTACCTCCCGATCTAAACGCCAAAGCTTTAACCACTGTGCCGTTTGGTCGGTGTTATTGAAATTAGCACTAAATTTTCGTCGACAAAAATTTGAGTTAACAATAAAAATTGGTTTCACATAATTCGATTGTTTACTGGTAATATGGAGACTGGGTGAAGTTAGACCAGTTCGTAAATTTGCTGGATCCTTTGTTTATAATTTGTCGTGTTAGAAGGCAATGAATTTGAGTTTTTACACTAACAGTGAACACCTGTGCCAATAATCAGGGCATATTTTATGTAGCATCACAGCCAAATAAATTAAAAGCTCACCCATTCAATATCACCACTAAGCATGCGTCCAGCTTTTAATTTATTTGAGTGTGTAACACTCCATAAAAGTAGTTCAGTATAATATCAGATGATTCAATTGAAATTTTAAAATAATCTGCAAGATCCAATCTTGTGAGGATAGAACATCGTTCGAGTGGATTCGAACTATGGTAATTAAGCTTCGCGCGGTTTCAAATCTCCGTTTTTCTCCATCACCAAATACAAAGGACTCAAACGCCTAATTTTACAAGAAACAAGATCAGTTCCTCACGATGTGTTGATATTGTTACGATCCTGCCTATTGGTTTGATGGACAATTAATTCAGCAAACATTTATGCAACGAATTTTGCGGATTTAAAGTTTAGAAAAATAATGACATTTTGTTGGGAGATAAGTGACATCTACATTTAAGTATTAGCATTAGAGGTAGTTTTGTTGACGGTTATATTGCAGATTAGTGAGTCTAGAATGTACCAGCGCAATATAAATACGGGTGTAACGAACACAATGGGTCAGTCGTTTGGGAGATTCGGTACGCGAAAAATTAAAAGCGAAAGTGAACAGTGCGAAAAATAATAAATCGCGTTAAATGGAAATAGTGGTTGATGTTAAAATAAATGGTAAATAGTGAATTAATAAATAATTGTGAAAATTATTTGTTGTGGTGTTTTAGTGTTAGTGAATCTTGGGAAAATAATTGTGGGAATATGTCGGGAATATTCCAGTGGTATACGTATTACGGTAGTAGTATAAGTGTGTCAGAAATTATGTCCGAGATTTTCACGAATATTCAGGGAGCGGTTTGAATTACGGGAATTGGTGTTGTAACCGTCAAAATCTATAGCTGTATTTACAATCCAGTGATATGAGCCGCATTTGCCAGGGCAAATTCGTAACAACTGGTGATAGCGGTGAGATTTGTGAATATTAGAAGATGGGTGCTAAGAATTTAACAGTTACGGAGTTAAAATTACAATTAAAGCCACGTAATATAACGACGGGTGAAGAAGCAAGGATTATATCCGAATAATTAGGTTCGAAGGTGTAATAGAGGAAAAACTAGATGAGAAACGTGAGATGGTGGAGGCAAATAATGCTACCTGGAACCTTCGATTTGGCGCAAATAATGGCAGCTATATACATAAGTCATTTGCCACAACAAATGGATCAAAAATTTGATCAACAAAGTAAAGATTTGACGCGTGATATGAAACAAGAAATTAAAAATATTAAAACAGGCAACGAAAACATCGAGAAAAAACTAGATCGAATGGTAGACATTATATTTGGCAAAAGGGATGATGACGTAGTCGATATGGAGCAGTAAGTCGAATATTCATAAAAGGGTTTGGCGCAGATGTTGGAAATGACTGTCGGTAATAAGGTTAAACCGAATGATGATAATGGAGTGGGTGCCATTGGTTGCGAGGCACCAACGGGTTTTGTGGAATAAAGTGTTGGCGAGAAGATAGTAAATATGGAGAATTAGCTGAGCGAGCTCGAAAATGATACTTGAACCGGCATATTGCCACAGTTCAAGAAGAAAGTCGGGATTTTGGATGCTAAACAGGATGCAGAATTGACGACTCATAGTGGGCGACTCATGGGGATGACAACGGATCATCTGACAAAGATAGTTTCGATGATTTTACTGCAAGGATTATTTATGTAACAGAGAGCGGCGGTAAACTTGATGAAAGTGATAATGCTGATGCTAGAGGTGGTGAGGTGACATAGAAAATCAAACACCGATTGCACCGCATAGAAACTCGTTACAGGTGCGGCGATGTCCTCAGATGATTACGGCTCAGTAGAGCAATTGTGGCAATTTCGTTTGGATGGGATGGAGAGACAGCTTGAACCGATACTGGCCAGATCAATATGGGATTATTTGAGCGGGCATCTTTGGTTCGAATGAAGTTCCGTTGGAAAGATTATTGAAATTTATCTGGAGGAGATACAAGCTAAGGGGAGTTGAGATTGCAGATGGCCCATCAATTGTGATTGTTCGGGCAGCACCAGTAATCGGAAGCGGTGATTGACGATTGACAATTCTCAGAAAGGTTATCGAGCGGGGGCAGTGTGTGTAATAATGGCCCGTGGACGGAAGAGACATTTGTCGCAAATATAGGAAAGGGATCCTGTGCATTCTTCACGAAGGATCATATTGCTTTTAAATCCTGGAGAGTAGCGCCACTAAGAAAATATGTGAAACATATATGTCAAGGTTGTTTTAGGAACTGACGCAGAGCAGGATGGGCAAAAGCCGTACGAAGAACGATAGGCATGAAAGACGGCCTATGGAAGAAATGCACAAAGGGAAAGATCATTTATTAAATGTTTGTCAAAGAGGGCGTTGGATATGGATGAAGAGATGTGTGAGCCGAGTATAAAAGTAACGAATGGCGTGCTATGAAATGAACATTAGTGTATAAGCGACCTGACAAACAAAATCCCCTTAGCCATAAATAAGAAAAAAATATTTTATCAACTAGAAATTTATTCAACTACCGCCTTCTCAAATGAATAAGGGACTTGAAGGCAACCAATTACTGCACATCTGTTAAGGAAGTAATACTTGGTAACCTGAATTGGTAACAACACAAAGTGCTTACTAGATTCCAAATCAAAATTTGTGATCCAAAGCAAAATTTTGATCAAGTTTTCCGTATAAAATTTAAACTGATCCACATAAAGGGGCGTCATGAAATGCAGCAAATACTAACCCAAATCATTACAATAATCAAACCTCGAGTATTCCAGAAGCAATTATTGATGATAATCACTTAAGTTATCATGCGACACTTGGCAAATATAAGCCAAATAATATTTCAAAAACTTTACATCATGCCGTAAAATAACTGCCTATGAAATTTTATAAAGGGTTTATCAATGTGGGCGGGTTGTTGTTGTTGAAATGGAATAAAACAAACTGTGTGTGAGGTATTAACGAAAGTCTTGTTTTATTTGAAAGGCCTATGTATGCCATTAGTAATGGAATATAACATCGTTTAAATATGCGCCGCGGTTACTCACGGTGGCACGGATAGATCCGGATGAATTTGAGTGATGGTTATGTTGGTTTTAAGGGCATCCAAAATCCGCACCAAACAGTAACTTTTTGTGAATGCATTGCCACCTGATGAACCGCGTGTGGGTTGGCGTCGTCCCATATCATCCCATTCATACAAAAATGCGGCCCGTCGCTAAAGATAATTTTTCGGACAAAATTAGGGTTCTCTTCCAAATGCTCCGAAACCCAGTCAGCGAACAAACGGCGTTGTCTATGATCATTAACTTTGAGCTCCTGGGTCAGTTGGATCTTGTACAGATGTAGGCCCAAGTCCCGACACAAAGTCGAACTCTGTAAAAGGCCGAGTTCTTGTTCACGGCGAGGAATTGACTGCCTCGGGTTCTTCTGTACACTTTCACGGACCGCGGATATTTTCTTGGTCGAACTGATGTTCCTTTGACGTACAAGTGTTGGCTGATTGTTTACCGAACCGGTTGTCTCGAATTTGGCACCAAACAACATTGGCGAGTCGACTTTGAAGGACCACCGCGTCTGCCGTAAAATGGGCGCAACGCGCGAATCGTTTGTTCTAATGAATACTCATTTTGATATAAAGTTTTATCATTTGGACGTGCTACTCAATCGTGTAACTTGTCATGGTGATTTGGCATGAATGACTGAAAAAAACACCAGATTAGACAGACGTCCCAAGACAACATGGCCGCCACAGGTTGCCAACATCGACCCGCCCAAATTGGAAACCCCTTTAAATAGAGCAACGGATACACCGGCTTCCGTGTCTATTAAACGTTTTGTCCTGATACTTAAATCTACTATTAACTTAAGACTACATATGTGGTTAGTTTCTGATCACTCACTTATGTTCGCTAGATCACAATCGAATTTAAACAATTTTGGTTTCTGTTTTTTTAAGAATTTATAAACAAATAATAATAATAATATAGAATTTAGGATTTATGCGTCTGTTTGACCGTAACCGAAAAAAATATTTAACTCTGTTAATAACATTTGATCGAGAGCGTAAACGTAGATTTACTATTGATTTAAATTCGGAAAAATTTAAATCCTGAAATTTTCGAATTTCGATCGGAACATTCAAACGGTTTTTGCAGGTGGGTTTTTTGAGATGACAGAAAAATCGAGTAAAGATGAAGCACATCAAATGTGTATAACATGCAATGAATGCATCATTACTTCCGCCATTTGGCCGTTCAAACTGCGAGCAGATACGAACAGTGTCACATCAACGCAATTGGTGAACTTGTTTTTAACAACTTTCATTTATGTTGAGATTAAATTAAACAATTTAAATTTAAATGCAAAACAAAATACATACAAATTTTTTATTTCAAACATCATTTTTACAGCATATCTATTTTCGAACGGATATCTTTCGCAGAATTTTATGTTTCATATTTTCTTTTTTAATAAAATAAAATTTTTTTCAATTTTAAATTCAAAATATTTAATAAGTATATTATATATAACTTATAAAACGAGTTAATTCATTTTCTAATTTCAAAATCAATTATATTAATTAATAATATTATATTTGTAATCATATGTAATAAAGATATACCGCTTCAGCAGCAATCTATATGAATATATATCTACAATAATGTTTAGAGTAACTAAAAAAAATCCGTGAACAGAATTCCATTAATTTTGAGATGAAATCCTTTTAAACAACAATACGGAAAAGATTATCAATCGTAATTTTTCTAATGTTCAACCACATTTATACCGTGTACTATGGAGAGGAGTATGGATAACCAAACTTTTATCCATAAAAATTATTAAATTAAAAATGATCATGTACAAATTTATACTGTTGTCATTAACACTAGATTAAAATTAATAAAAAAAACAATTTAATTAAACCAAACATATTATAAAATTATTAAAAAATTAAGCTCCACTGAAGTCTGGCATTTCTTGATCTTTAGTATTTTCCATGTACTGCTCCAGTTCTTTATCCAATTCTTCTTTACTTTTTTGCGGTTGATCAGCACCTCCGCGGCCTAAAAAATACAATTGATATTATTTTCGCACGATCACGTATATCAAAGATCCACAACGTAACGAGATTGAACGAGTATTCAGACTGTCGATTCCTTCTCCCTATACAAAATACACCAGAGCAAAGTTACACACACAAAATATAAACGGAACGGAATTTTTTGAACCCGATTTGAAACACTTACAACACAGTGTATTATAACGTAGTCGAAAAGACGGTAACTTGAAGAGGCATCTATGAAAAGCCTTATACTCCATAATTACTCGTATATCATTCGATCATGCGGACGCGGTTCGGTCATAAATATTTTTAACTAGTGATAGTATTGTGATAGTGGTTTATTATTTTGTCTCCGACATTTGTGAGGGCCTCAATTAACATTGTGATTATCTGTGCGTTTATACTTGCGGAAGCGATTGACGAAAAAAATTTGCAGAATCGTACGTAATGTATTAAAACAACAACAAAGAAAAAAAATATTTCAACGCTAGTGTGGAACTGGTAGGTGGGGGCATAAAGCTTTTCACGAAATTTGATTGGTTTAGTGTGCGGAAGCGAGTGCGTCAATTTTTATTTCCGCAAGTATAAACGCACAGTAAAGCGATGACATTAAAAGGTAACACTATCACAAATAAAAAAATTCCCCTGTTGGGATTTTTAAGGTACAGTGTTCCCCCCGAACATAACGAATACGCATTATATTCGAATGTTTTTTGTTTAATTTTCAAATTTTGTGATTTTTTTCGAATATTGTGACCCTTTAAATATAACAGCCTGGGTGGTTTTTAACAAAATTGTTAAAAAATACACAGCCCTAATAATTCTTTCCATGGTAATAGTAGCAACCCTGCATTTAATTTTGACGTTTGTTTTTGAGAATAAAATCATTCAAGAGAAATACCCAAAACTATTGAGTGTGCAAATGTATTTCTGACCTTTTTATAGAGGTGTCGTTAGTATCACTGCTTCCATATTATTCAATCGGCCAATAGATGTTTTTTAGAGATTAGATGTCAAGCTTGAATAATTACTAGTGACATTTGTTCAAAGCGTAAACAACAATTATTTTCATGTAATTGAAAATGTCGAATTGTGTGCCAAAAAACAGCATTTGTGGGAAGTTTTACTTCATTATTTTTTGTTGAAGAAAAGTGCAGCGGGAACTAATCGTTTGCTAGTGGAAGTTGGCGGTGAACATGCTCTATCGAATACAACATGCAAAGTGGTTTCAACGATTCAAAGTTTGTGATTTTGACGTAAGAGACAAAGAACGTGAAGGCAGACCAAGAAAATTTGAAGAAACAGAATTGGAAGAATTGCTTGATGTGGACCCTTGTCAGACCGAAAAACAATTGGCAGAAGAGATGAATATTACCCAACAATGTGTTTCGTAACGTATACATGCAATGGAATTGGTTTAGAAGCTGGGAAATTGGATGCCACACAAATTGAAAGAACGGGACATGGAACGTCGGAAAACCACCATGTGCGAATTGTTGCTTTAACGACAACAAAGGAAGAGGTTTTTGCATCGGATCATCACTGGGGATGAAAATTGGATCCACTATGACAATCCAAAGCGCAAACCAGCATGGGCCAAGCCAGATGAATCAGGGCTGTCGACACCAAAAGCAAATATCCATGGTTCGAAGATGATGCTTTGTATTTGGTGGGATGTGAAGGATGTCGTTTATTATGAGCTGCTGACGACCGTGAAACCATTAAGGGACAAGTTTATCGACAACTGATGGCTTTAAAGCATGCTCTAGCTGCAAAACGACCGGAATGGGACAAAAGGCACGATAAAATTATTTTGCAACATGACAACGCTAGGCCACATGTTGATATACCTGTCAAAAACTACTTGGCCAGGCAGAACTGGGAAATTCTACCCCACCCGCCATATTCACCAGACATTGCCCCCTCTGATTACTACTTGTTCCGATCGATGCAATCAGCCCAGGCACAACAGGACTTCACTTCAAATGAAAACATCAAAAAAATGAGTCGATGACTGAATCGCCTCGAAACAACCAGACTTCTTCCTTCGGGGAATCCGTTTATTGCCATACTTTCAATAAAAGATTTTCATTTTCTACACAAACTAATGTCTTTAATGTCTTTTATTTCACTAAAAAGGTCGGAAATACATTTGCGCACCCAATACAAAGACGGGTTATTATTTCAACAAAAATCAATCATTTTTGCAAAGTAACACTGAATGAATCGATCTAAAGATGAGTAATTTTGCTTTATTGGGCAAATACCACCAAAAAAAACTAACTTGTAGATCCGCGTTGCACACTTGACCAAAACCGGGCTTCAAAAAACACTTTTCCCTTATAAAGACAGACTATAGGTACAAAATTTAGCGAAACTGCGAATGAATTTTATTTCCTAGAGAACTTGATCGAACTATGCTAACTCAACAAAAAATTTTTATGAAAAATCAAAGTATTATGAAACAGAAGAAACATTTTAATTAGAGGCCTATCGATTTAAGTGAATTGTCTTATATCACAGACAGAGTTTCATAACTATGGAGGTGAACAGTAATAGCAGACAATCTAAAACAGATGTTTCATCTTTCATTCTTTGTAAACGAAAAAATTTAAACTATGTCGTTTTTTTCTGTAAATACTTGCACACAATAGAATATATTTTGTTTTTTTTTGTGTACACGTATACGCAGTTTAAGCAAAAATCAGATATAACGATGACATTGGAATTATCAGAAATAAATTTTGTTTTAATTTTTTAGTTTAAATGAAACATCTCCTTTGATTGTCTGTGGTAATAGTTTACCAAGCAAATCTAGTTTCCTACGAGTTTTCTATTTGTCATTGAAGCATTTAGTTGGCTGGTTTTCTGTTCAATCTATATAAAGCCAGAGAAGACAAAAGAAATTGTAGTATGCCTTGAGTTCTCTTTTAGGAAATCATGATCTCGAAACTATAATTATGAAACCAGTAGTCTGTATATAGCATCTCAGTATAAACTGGAGTGCAATCATGAAATACTACTTAGTAGACGTGGCGTGATACATAGATGCAATATTTGTAATATTTTAAGAGTAGTCTGCTAGAAAATTTTCAAAATTAAATTTCCATCGATAGTGGAATCCCGTTCAAAAATGCTCGATAATGCAATAGTTATCGAATACAATTTTACGGTTAATCTTACATTTATTTGCGTTTTCATACAAAATATCTAGCTAGGCCAACTTTGATCATTTTTCTGTCTGTTCATTGAAATATTTTAGAACAATTGAATTTTCCGGTCGGATTTCATGATTTCGCCCCTGATGTGATATATCCAGTTGATTCACTCCAATCGAATAGGCCTTAAATGACGAAAAGCACCATAATGCTACTATCAAGTTAAATATTAAATGTTTTAATATTTAACTTGATAGTAGCATTATGGTGCTTAATGGTTTTAAGTCCGCTAAGCTGGAGAAAACATATCACACATTTCAAATTAAAATGATATTTACATTTAAAAACAATTTGAACTAACATTTTACCTTCTATTTTAGCAGTACTTTCGATTTTTCATAAAACGTCTGATTAAAGGTTCAATCAACCAGTCAATAAGAGCTTAAGTTGTCCTCAATTTGACCCATTTGCAATACTGTTAAAAAAAGAGAAATTAACGAGACTTCAGAATCTTTTCATTGGACGTTCATAGGATCATTTATATCGTTTGTTGGCAAAAGTGAATAGCAAAAACAAATTTTTCTGCTTCTTTGCAGCATAAAAGATAACGAAAATGACGAATCGAAAAACAACAAAAATTGTAAGAATAAATAATTCATTTTGAACCCGTAACATCAATTGAGGACGCTAGAAATCATAGAAAAATAATCATTTTTAGCATTATATAAACTTGAAAATACGTTTACGGCGTTGACTGCAGCTCTGAAGCCGGCGTCCCCGAAAGTGTTATGCACTAGAGAACAATCTAAAGAGTATAATTTATATGGAATATGAGTTTGTGCGAAGTAGTTGTCAATCCAAAATACAAATTGGGCGTCATTTGCTTGATTAATTGAAAAGTTTAAAACCACAAAAATGTATTCGTAGAAAAATTTAGTCAGTGCAACATTCCTTTTGAAAGATTTTAGTCTTCCTAGTCTAACGTAGATCCAACCAGCCTGAAAAGCAATGTATCAAAAATTTATAGTCCGAAATTTATACAGGAAACCCTCGAACAACACTATTAATTAATTTCGTGTTCTTTGAAACCGTGTTGTTCGAGACTACAAAAAACGGGAGTGTGAAAATAGAAAAAAAATTTTTTTTTGTTATGGTATACAAAAAACAAAATAAGGAAGGGCGATACATGTTTTATTTTTTTTTTTTCAAAAGAATTACTCGAAAATCGTGTAGTTTGAAACCGTGTAATTCGGACATCCGTGTTCTTCGAAACTCGTGTTCTTCAAGTACCGTGTTCTTGGAGGGTTACCTGTAGTAATATCGCGTTTGATATATTATTTAAGATGAGATAGCCATTCGGCAATAATTTACGCTGGTTTGCCTTATTTGAGCTTACTCTTTGCGCTATATTTCTTAAAAGGCTATTTCGAGTAGAACAGAACTATAATCCAATAAGGCAACGTAAAGATATTGGTAAACTGGGATACATAAACTTCGATAAATCATCGAAAATGTGATGTTATAACACCCCTTTATCGACCTTTATGTCCCGATTCTTTAGAATAAAATGTGAAATAGTGTCACTGCAGAGTTAAAATTTGGCCATTTATTTGTTTGAAAAAATGGTTTGGCGGTAATGAGGCCAAATAGTAGTTGACGGAGATACATTCAACTGTGGAGGTACACCAACACAAAATTCTAGCATCAATTTTAGTTTATTACGAAAATTACTGGTTTCGCTGGTCCATGGTCGAAGATTAAGGACAGAAACAGATCATTAATATAAGAATAAAATGTCACACTATTTCACATTTTATATCAATTATCAGTCTACTAGATTAAAAAATTGGGATATTTCTGGTGATGAATTGGAGCATTACCAAAACATAAATTTTCGATACTTGGAAATTTGAGTCACCTTGTTCACTTGATCTAGTAGGTTGTGAGAGCAATAGAAAAGACGAAATAATTCATAAATGAAATAATTGTCCATTTCGGTTTAGGAAAAAGAGACATAAACTTCGATAAAATATCGAAAATGTGATGTTATAACATGTCACTCCTGGTTCACTCAAGCTTTTATTAACATTAGATTTATTCTTGCTTACATCCCACCCACGAGAATAATCATTAGCGATTTCGGAAATAGTAAAACTGTAAATATGGGTTACAGAAGGTCCTTTTCCAGATTCGCAAAATTTTGGGAGTCATCAAAATCTCGTCAAAATTTTGAGAGGCAAAATACAACAAACATGTAATCAGTGTTTTGGGAAGACAGCTGACTATAGATAAGAAAATTAGTTAAGAAGACGATTAGATAAAAAAAACGACAAATGATAAGGTGTGTGATGCTTTTTTAGGTCCATCAACTCCGATTTCATTTACTTCAGAACTCCGACTGACGTTTATACATCGTCCATTCACTTACTAACAGCATAGAGTAAGTTAGTAAGTGAAACAGAGAACAAATGTTCATCAAAAAATGGGTAAGTTATGCAATTTAAATGGGTTATACAATACGTATCGAAGTAAACGAAAAATTTGTATCGAATTTTGTCATACTCGTCTGACTATTGATAGAAAACGATACAATTACGGTAAATAAAGATGTGTAAGTGTATTGTTTATCCCATTTAAATTGCATAACCCACGCATTATTTGATGAAATTTTTTCTTTGTTTCGTTAGTTTTTATAATATAAAATTCTCTTTGCTAACAGTTTACCATCAACAGTTTAGCCTCTCGTCGACATGTCAACTGATATGTTAGAGAAAGGCGCCTAGCTCAACAAGGGCCTTATTTGTTTTTATTAACATCACCAATCACAAACATGTAATAAAAATTCAATTTGCATCCTACCTCGGTTTGAGATTTGAATCCAGCACCTTCCGATCCCACTGCCATAACTTTAATCACTGCGTCTGTTTTGTGGTAAAAACTTCGATGAACTAAAAAAATCTAGAACCGGTTTATTGCATATTGGACAGCTTAATCCGATTTCAGCTATCAAAAATCGGCTTAATAAATGCATTTAAATGAGAACTAAAGCTTTACAACCCAATTTGGCACACAGACACTGGTGACTACGGAGGATATGAACTCGGAAATCTATGATCTCGTGAAAACACCTTTAGTATAGCTCCCCCAACTTACTGTTGTATGGGAAATCAAATTTGCAGACATTTTATTGTCCCTCCGAGGAGCCTTTCTATTAAAAATATGAGAGGCGTATACTAAAGATTAGCAGATCGTGTTAGCAGAATGCCGACAATTTCGGAAACTAGATCGAATTACACTACGAAATGCAGCGTTGGTTTGGCCAGTTATTTCTTTTTGAAAAAATGGTTTGGCGGTAAAGCGTACGAGATCATTCCCCCAACAGTAGTTGACGGATATACATACCGTGGAGATACACCAACACGAAATTCTAGCATCAATTTTAGATTATTACGAAAAGTAAAACATTGGCTATAAATTGCTGGTTTCGCTGGTCCATGGTCACAGATTAAGGTCAGAAATAGAGCATTATTTAGTAATATAGGGTTTTCCAATAAGAGTGATATGATCCAAACTTTTATCGCAATAATTCAATTGTTGCACTTGCTGTGTGGCACGTAGCCCCGTCTTGTTGGAACCAAACGTTGTCAAGATCAACTTCTTCCAATTTCGGCCATAAAAAGTTGGTTATCATCGATCTATACCGATCTCCATTGACAGTAACGGTGTTACCAGCTTCATTTCGAAAAAAAATACGGACCGATGATTCCACCAGACCAAAAACCACACCAAACTGTCAATTTAGGTGAATGTAGTAATGGTTTTTCATGAATAATTTGTGGATTTTCTTCGCACCAGAATCGACAGTTTTGTTTATTTACCGCACCACTGAGATGAAAGTGAGCCTCATCGGAGAAGATGATTTTCTTAAAAAAAAATCGTTATCGTTTTCAAGTTGTTCCAAGGCAAAATGAGTAATGAAAAAGTAATAAAGTAATGAAATTATTACGACATTACTGAATACAATGACACAAAAAATGACAGATCATGACATATTACAAATGGCCGAAACGTCACTTAAAAATCATATCATTCCTATTGGAAAACCCTATATAAGTATAAATAATATAGGTTTCACAATGAATATTTTTTAAAGATTAGTTGGCTTAGACCTTAGTTTGAAAAATATTCTATTTACTTGTCACATGAAAATTTCAAATGATAGAAATGGTCGTTTGAAGTGATAGCAGTCGCAAGGAAATATTTATAAAGCAGCATACTAAGAATTAAAGAACAGAGTTTTGTAAACAATTATTTTGTGTTTCGATTTAATAATCTAGTAACCAAAAAGTTGAGGGAAGAGGTGTAAGCATTTATTAAACAATATCAGTGAAAATACATATCACGTCATAAAAGGTGAAATCAGATTGTTCGAAAATTGGGGTTACGCTAAACCAATCTTATTATCAATCAATTACGCATGGAATTAGTTTCCCGCGAAAAAGGTTCGAAATATTTTCATTCAAATTTTTTAAACATTAGGAGACTTATTATTACTTTGTTGAACTTCTTAATTGGATGAATCCGGTTACTAAGTTTATTGATTAGAAATTTTTGATGTTTTTACCAAAAATGTCTAAAATTTTGATTTCTATCAAAAGTACTGTCTGCCTAAATGGATGAACCGTTCGAATAACTACTCACAATTATAACGTCAAAATGATAGTTTATCATCTATTTCTGTTTCTAAAGTAAATTGCAAACCAAACCTGCTAGTATTAACATGCGTTAAAACTTCATAAATTTAGTCCTGGGGAACATAACAATAAATGATCCACCTATTTTCTAATAAATGGGATATTTACATTCGTTGTAGCTAGCACAGTATAAATGATTGTATCCATAACAATGTCTGCCACTATATGTGACAAAGGTGAATCCACAGCAGTTCCATTGATTTGTTTATAAAAAATTATTGAACACAGTAAAATATCCCGACACATCCCGACTATATACGAGTGTGTGGTTCAATTAATATCCATCTGTAAGATACGCTCAACAGCAACATCTAAGTTGATGTTCGTGAAAAGTGATACCACGTCAAGGCTTATCAATCATATGAATTTTTAACATTGTATTTTAATTCATCGACCGATTTTTTGAATAAATTTTCCAAAACATTTAGAAGAATTATACACGAGACTGTTAATAAATGAGACAATTGGCCCAAATGGATAATTTATTTTGTGCATTTTCGGTAGACCATAAAATTTTAGTACTACTAGCATATACATCGTGAATTTAGGCCGGGTCTCTTTATCAATAAAATCTCCAGTGCATAAAGGTTTGATTCTCTTGTTACGTATTTGAAATAAGGTGACCTACTACTTTTGGAAGCAAAATACTTCATTTTCGCTTGTTTACATCAAAAAACTGATTGCTTCTAAATACTTCTAAAGTAAATTAATTACTTAAAATTTGAATACGAATAATTTGAATAGGAATAATTTGAATACGAATAATTTGAAATCTAATTTTTATAGAAAAACTACCTTTTTATTATTTAGCTTTGTTTAGGGGGTAATTTATCAGACTTTGGAAGAATTTGAGAAAGTATGGTCTCCCAGCTGCGAATACTGATGTATACAGGATTTTTCTATTACCAGCGAAATGTTCATATATACCACCTGAAAATCGAGAATGGGAAGATTATGAAAAATATTTGTCAATATTAGGAAATAATGAGAAGTTATTAAAACATTTAAGCACTTCAAAAGAACAAAAGGAAGGCACTCAAGAATATTCAACATTTACTCTTTCTTCCTTCTTACCGCGTATATTTGTAGATTCGACCGAAGCTTAAGTGACGAAAAACTTCAAACATTATCATAATTTGTTTGATAAATTAATATTTGTTTTATGTGTGAAAAACGAATCAGATCTAATTACACGAAATAAAGTAGTCTAGAAGTGTAAGGAGACAACGATTTAAATAAGAACTACGTATTGTTATCATAAAGATCAAAGCCGACCATGAACGTTCTGGCAGTAAATTAATACATTATTAAACATTTCTGTAAGTAAATTTTCTGGTTTTGGAGTAAAGTTCAAAAAAATGTGTGTAGGCAAAAAAATAACTCGAATGTTTATATAATTGAAAACTCAAAACAAATTATTAACAAGTCGTTGATGACTTCATAAGTGATAAGAAACTTTATAACGTGCATACACTTTCAACCTTGAATACTAATTAATTAGTTTAAGATCTCGGTTACGATTGGAGAAATTCAACTGATACTTTTATAATGTTTCCATACTTTTTAAAACTTACCTCTAGCATTTCCTCGCCCCCTTGAGCTAGAAGAACCACGACGTATTCCACCACGTCTCTGTCCACGTGAATTATTATTTCGTCCAGCCCTACTGTTTGGACGACTTCCGGATCTAGATCTTGGCCTTTGTTGAATTTGCCCACGTGGTACAGAACTAAAATTGAATTTTAAAATGTATTTTAACAATTTTCAGTATACAAGTCTGTTTTATCATCATATTTCGCAAGACTGATTAAAATACCGTGTTCTGGACCTTCCTCGACGGGTTTGTACATTATTATTATTTAATCCATTGTTTTGTACATTTCTACGGAATACGCGGCCTTTAATAGGTCGACCACGTCGCTCTCGAATACTAACGGGCGCCGATGTACGATTTGGTCCTAATCTTGAATTAACTGAATTACTTCTAGCCCGAATATTTGACCGGCTACGACTTCTACTACGATTATCATTAGTTCGATTGCCACTAGCATTCCGTACGTTAGAGCGACTACGGCTACGACTTCGGCTCCTATTTTGTGCACCATTATTAGCGGATAAATTAGTATTACCATTTGAGCGGGTTCGATTTCGTGGTTTTATGTTTAAATTTTGCTTTGAATTTGTTCGCCGCAAATTATTAAAATTATTTCTATTTAATGGCCGTCGCAATCCTGGGCCACCGCGACGATTTGTTAAACTACCACCACCACCACGCCGGTAACCTAAACGATCGGCTATGGATACAGAATTACGTCTTTGTATTGGCTTCTGAATTTTATCAGCATTCATGCTATTTGGAAAAAACCAACAATCAGAAAAATATGAATTTGTTAAATAAATTGCATTTTAGGTCAGAATTTTTTTGTTAATTACGTTGCTATTGCGGCAAGACTATTTGAACGTCTCAATTTTCCAACAGATCTAACATTTACTAAATCGTGCAATTTAGTATTATTCCTATTATTCCCAATACGATGCTGTACATTTCGTCGCAAACTTCGTTTTTTTATTTTTAACGCTGCCATTATTTTACGGCGTTTTTCCAATTGACGAATAAGCTGAGTATTTTTAGCAGAACCCTTAACTGCAATATCAGTAGATCGCAAAACATTTGGCTCGCTCGTTGCTAGCGTTTGGATTAATGTGAATCTATCGTTTAGCGATATATTGGTTGAATTATTCACGTGGATTTTATTTAGTGATGACATTATGCCAAAATAAAATAATTATGACGCGTTCTTCCCTTTTACTATACTAGTAAATTAATAAAAATTGCACAAAAATGTGACTCGATGATTTTAAAATAGAATGGAGCTCTATTACCAATTTTTTTTTATTGACTTCTGCGTTACAGATTTACATATCTATGACGCCTGAATTTTTTTGATCTGTGAGGATAAATTTAGATATTCTGTAAACTTCGAACTATTATAAAAGTTTAATTGATAATTATATTACCTTTTAAGAACAAATATTAATATTTAAAATTATTTATTTTATAATCACTTGAACACCAGCGAATGAGCGAAATAAGATTACAAACTTTCTATTAAAATATTTGGAGAACAATAAAAAATATAAAATGGCGATTGATGTACCCAAAGAGCATTTTGAAAGTTAGTACTTTGCAAATGTCTTTTAACGAAAAGGTCTTTGGAACGTTGGGCAATTCATAGCGCACAAGAACCTTAACTGAAAGTGACGAAAACGTTTATAAAGGAAAATGTTGGCATTAACAATTGCTATCTCCATTTTAAGAGGCAGCTGTGTATCGATTTTGTCCCAAAATGTGTGAAACGAAATGAGTGTAACCGGAAAGATAAGTAGTAGTATTTATGTTTATGTTAGTTAGTGACGCGCGTGTAATTGGTTTGCTTTACTATACACATGCAAACCACGTGTCATTGTTTTTTGTTTATTCTATTAACCCTTGATGAGATTTTTGATTCGTATATTGTGGAGCGTTGCGCTCCTGGGCACTCAAAAGGTTAGCCATTGTAAACGACATATTATTGTGTTGTTTGAAAAAAATGAAGAAAAATCGTCATTTTGGAACAATATGATTGTAAAATTTAAACATGTAACATATAAAATGAATTTATTATAGAAAAACATTAAATATAAAATACATTCGCATGTTAAATAATGACTCTCCGCATTTTCATAAGAATGACACAAATACGAACAAAAGAAAAATACAAATGTAAAGTTGTAAGAAAGGTTTAGATTAAAGATTAGTTGTAAAAAGGAACTGAAGAAGAAATACATTTTCGAAATCGATCTTCTTAATAATAAAATCAATAAATATTGTCACTCTAAGGAAAATTTTTTACAAGTGTTTTACAAAAAACAATTCAAATTTCAATTTTATAAGTGACAAAAGTTAGCAGTGGGGCTAAAAAATGGGTTTCAACCATTATAGCACAAGTTATATATATGTTCGATACTAATATATCCGTGTTATCAGAAAACACAACCATTTAGTTGTTAGATCGTTAAGACTGTTATGTTCGATATCGCTTTGAATTAATTTAGAAAAACATATTAAAAAAGTAACAGCGTAAAGAGAGCATTTTCCGTTAAAATGGAAAATTGCCTATTTAAAACTACAAGGTGCTGGTGAAATTTTAAATATAGATTTAGATCCATTTAGTGAAGGGTCTCACTAAATTTTAAAGATATGAACACAGAATCAACGGGCCTTTGAAACGATGAACGCACTGAAAAAAAATGCAAGTGATGCATTCAAGTTAAATGCCACAATTCAATTTTAAATTTATTTTTGCTTTTAATAAATTTATTAAAATTGTAAGGATAATTTGTAATTTTGTTGTGCGACGTACTTTCAAAATATCTTGTGTACTAAAATGTTGTGTTTATGTGCGAAATTATATAATTTCTTATGTTTTTAATTGAAAATTATTGATATTGAGTGGTAAATAAATTAATAAAATTGAGAAATGGGAGACACTATATTGAACATTTTAATTTTTTGCTTTATAATTTTTTATTATACCGATTTTTATTATCATAAGCTGAAATGATAAACCCGGCATTTTTAATAAACAATTTTTTGTCTTTGCTTTCACAAATACTACTACAAAAGTCGGGTAAATTGTTTTCATGTTCGTTTACATAAAATCCGGGTAAATTTTTGTTGTAAAAGTAAACGAATACGCTATAAGCAACTGTCAAGCGCCACAAATTCGGAGAAAAAAGAGAAAGCGTATAAATCAACAGGGCCGTATCTCGATTTTTTTTCGACCGAATGCAATGAAGTTAGGAAGTTAAAATTAAAAAATCTATGTAAATTGAATTATATTTTTATTCATTAGTACAACAAATTAATTGTTTTTTCCTTAAATAAAATATATTGTAGGTTTAAACCTGTGTTAATATTAAGTTAAATAGGACCAATAACTGTATCCAAATAGTTATTGGTCCTATTTAACTTAATATTGTTTTCATTGCCGTCAAAATTAGTCGTTGGCTCGTTTACCAATAAGGGAATAACTCGTTTCTTAAAAATATTTACCGAATCTCTTTTGTCTGCGGCATAAAATAATTATTTTCAAAATGTAACGAGCAAATAATCGAATTTTTACTCGTTTTTAAATTTTACATCTTCTACATCGAAGCCAATTGAGTTCAACCATTGCTTTTCTAATTCCTCACATTAACGTTATCCTTAAAAAGAACAAAATATGTTTTTCATATAGTTTCTGTAAAAACTAATAATTATGCTGTTCAAAAATAAAAGTGATTATGAAAAGAAAAGCACGTTGTACATGAAACTATCAACACCATTTTTTCGACCCATAGTAATACGAAAAATGTGGCACTGGTAATAAAACATGTTTATAAAAATAAAAAACTCAACAACCACAACCAAAACTTTTTAATTAGTTTTCTCTGATTTCTAAATTAAAATAAGAATATTTTTACCACAAATCTTTCTTTTTAGCATAATTTACAGTTTATTTTATACAAACACTTGGTTTTCAAGATTTTAACTTACCGATGGTATGAAGTTCCTTTTTGTAATTTTCTAGGCGTGTTTTGGCAGCCATTCACTAGACACTTCATTTTAATTTTAATTTTTTAATTTTTATTAACAAATGATGCACTACTACACAATCCACTAGCTATTTTATAATATTTTAATTAATAATTTCAATATTTTTTAACTGCGCAAAATTTTATCGTCACTTTGAACAAAAACAAAAACTAGTTTGGTTGATTTTTCTTTGAGATATGAGACCGCCATGTGCATTTTTTTATATAACCACCTGCTCTGGCTTGTGACACATGAAATAGCAAATTTTATATGGGAAAAATCTTTACATTCATTCTATAGTATATAATTCTATGGATGGCATATAGAACATGCGCAATTAATTGTGAAAACATTTCAGGAATATGCTGATTTGAATCCGGCAAATTCTAAATATGTATTATTAAATTTAGTTTCAGGTAATTCTTAGCCTATGTCATCAAATTTTTGATGGCCTAAGGACTCTCGGGGACGAAGTCACCAATTTTTTAATAGTTGATGATCAAATTCGGTGATAGTAGAATCTGATTAATTTTAGTTAGGCTCTAGAATTATCAAATCCAATGAAATAGGGATACTATGTATTTTGCCAAAGAGAATCGTAATTTCATAGTATATGTTGGTATTAGAATACTTCAACGAAATTCGAAATTCTGGTGAAACTTCGGAACATTCGCATTAAAATTTTTTAACCTTGGAATTGATGAAGGGTAACGAGTTAAATTTATTCATTCTCTATAACACTCTGAGAATTCAGAACGGCTGTGTTTGCGTCTTTGTGATTGCTATTCTAGAATGCTAAAGCAGCAGCATGTTCAAATTTTAACAAAATTTGTCTAAACATTTTCAATTCAATCTAGCTTACAACCGTATCAATCTAGCTTAGATAAGAAATTCAGTTCTTTTCGGCGTGGCTTTATCTTGTTTGGTGCACAAGATAAAATTGGATAACATTCGGTTAAGAAGTAACCGGAATCTTATCAGCATATACCTGGATAGCACTCATGTTTAAATATAGAATCTCATTTAAAACATCAAGAAGTTCCGGCTCATTAGTTTGAGTCTTACCTTAGGTGGTACCATAATATATTCCGAATGGAAACTTCATCTATTCATCGAAATTGTATCTACCGCAATACTGTCCGCTTCGGCTATAGTGAGTGGTAAAATTATCAATAAAGTTCAAACCGACAAGTAGGGCCTTGCATAAATTCTGTCCGAATGCATATATTAATGATTTATAGTTAGAAAATATTGAATATGGTCTGTAGCAATCTGTTTAGTTAAGCCAAAATGGTTACTTGACATTGATTGAACTTGCAGTTCTCAATAGCCGCAATCGATTTGTCTGACCAATCGAATTACGATCTTGGAATTTTTTTATAGTCTTTTAAAAAATCATTCAAAACATTTTGATAAAAATTAATTAATTAATATATTCACGCCATAAAATTATTTCAAATATTGTTAAACAACACTTTAACACTAATATTGTCGTTGTTGCCCAACGTATTAAATGTAACCAGTTTATATATATATATATATTTATTTATTTATTGATTTGATGACCTGATTTATTATAACGAAATCTATTCTGGGAGTTACATGTATAATTCCAGTTTAAAACAAAAATTAAATTACAACAAAAAACAGAAATCAAATTTTGATTCAACATTTAAAATTTTTAAAAATAATTCTTCTGGATTTTTTTGAAGTTATCCTTTGATAAATTAAAGTCAAATAGGTCATCGATGATGTTGAATAAATTAGACAACCTATTAATGGGGTTATTTTCCCCATAGTTTGTAGAATAGTGTTCTAGTGCGAAAAATTCATGGTTTTAAAATGTTCTGCGTGGCATATGAATTGATAGGTTTTCCAAAATGTAAGCTGAATCAATATGACCAAGCAAAACGTTACCAATAAAAGCGTGCATATTTTGCAATCCGTGGATCTTGTTGAATACGAAAGAAGCCGAGCTACATTTTCATGGAATGGCAAATTTTGATTATAATCCCAGTCGCTTTTGTTTAACAAAAAAATCAAAAACTTCTTTTGAATGTTTTCAATTATTTTTATGTGCACAGCATAGTATGGATTCCAGACCGTTACAGCACAATTCCATTTGAAATCGAACGGCAGCGAAATAGAGTGAACAAGCGGTTTGAATATCTTTAAATTCATCCGTTCATCGTTTAACAAATCCAAACATGGCATTCGCTCTCGCAATACAATTTTCAATACGCCTATTGAAACTGGCGTTTTCGACAAATGTAACACCTAAATCCATAATCTCATTGACTCTTTGCAATACTTCGCTGTTAACTTACCGCTGTTAACACTGAGTGTAAAAAGGAGTTCAGTATAATTTTTTTTGATCAATCAAAATTTACGGGATAAAAAGGGTGCCCGCTTTATTGAAATTAAATTTCTCAGTACAAGTTTTGATTATCAATCGAAAACTACATTAATCTAATCTAATTTTTAGTTTGTTCATTGTAATTATGTCATTTTAGATTATTATGTATCTGGAAAACGAGCATTGAGCTCGAAATAACGATTAAAATAAAATTTAATTGTTAACATTCAACATGAATGATTAAACAATTAAAAATTTTATATTGCCATACTACATGTTTTATAAAATACTAATAAGTTTCGATTAAAATCAGCTGTTTCTTTAAAACAAATCAAAAAAAATTAAAAAGAAAGGGCGGTAGAGGCAGTTTTTCCCTGTTGCTATAAAAATACTAAACATGATATTTTCTAAGAAAAATTATGGCAACACAACAAATTGCCCATAAAAAAAATCCACTACGCCATTCCCATAAATAGTCCGTCTATATTTTTCTCTCTGTCATCACTCAGTTTTCGATCGACGTGACCTAATTATTTATTACCCAAGGCGAAAATAAAAAATGTTTCTCTTATTTGAGTTTTGGAAACCAAAACGGGAATCTGTGAAACGAAAACATAGCTTACATCAGTCAAAAAACATAGCTCAAGTGTGCAACGAGCTTCCTAAGTCGTTAGCGCCCTACAATTCCATTAGTTCCGTGACGTCGCACAGTTAAATGAAAAATAAAAATCTCAGCTTATGAAAGGAATCTCGGATTTTTCATCCTACGTTTTATCCAATTAAATGACATAAATTCATAGAAATAGATTATATAGAATGAATGTAATGAGCTGTCAAGTGAGTCAAATTCGGAGGGTAAAAGAGAAAGCATATAAATTAACAGGGTCGTATTTAGAATTTTTTTCGACCGAATGGAATGAAGTTAGGAAGTTAAAATTAAAAAATTATTTAAATTTAAATAAATTTTTATTTCTTTAATAAAAGTACATTAATTATTTTTATTTAAATATAATATTATGTATATAAAAATTAGTAATTATAAAACCACTACGCTTATTTATTTCACATTCCTTTAAAATGTAATAAAGAAACCAACTTGTTTCTTTTTGTTAATTTATATGACCTTTGATTACAAAAATAATTCAACCTTATATCATAATATTTTTCTATGATAGAATGCTCTAACAAATTAACGTGTTCTTGAGAATGACTATATTGATCTTCATCATTGAAAATATTTACACTTATTAGGTTGTGAAGAACGTTATAACAAATTTATTTAAACAACTTAGAACTAGATTGTAGTTGCGTTATGTTTTTGTACTCCGCAATAGCCAATTCCCGTTTTAATACTGCTTCGGAATATTTACAAATTTTTATACTGACGGCGAAGGAGTTAAAAGACCACCCCTGTTTTGTAAATTGATTAGCGATTAATAAGAATTACATTGTTGTATTAATTTGCAACAGTCCTCACAATTCAATTTTCTAAATAAATATCGGACTATAATCCCCCATTAATTGAAAATTCACTTAGTATAATTGGGTATCCAAAAAAATGTTCGTCATACATATTAGATTCGTCTACTTTAGAAATTTCTTGGCCAATTGAAATATCATTTGAGGCTTCAACCATTGCTTTTTCAACTCTCCATATTTTGGTAAACTAAAAACAAGTGTTTACATTATAATTTCTGTAAAAAATTGTATTTATAATACATATTACAAAATAAAAATAAATTATGAAAAGAAAATCACATCGCACATGAAACAATCAACACCATCTTTTCGAACCATAGTAATACGAAAAATGCGGCACTGGTAAAAACATTTGTTTACAAAATTATAAAAACCAACGCCAACGAACAAAATTGTTTTCTTATTTTTTCTTATTTATAACTTAAATTAAGGATAATTTTACCACAAATCACTTTTTTCTTAACATAAATTACATTTTATTTTATATAAACACTTACTGATGGCACGAAATTCCTTATTGAAATTTATTAGGCGCATTTTTGTAGTTTTTCACAAAACATTTCATTTTATTAAGAGATTCTAATTTTTATTATCAAATGATGCACTACACACTATCCACTAATTATTTTATAATATTTTAATTATTTTTTTGATTATTTTAATTGATATTTTCAATATTTTTTAAGAGCAAAATATTAAACGCGTCATTTTAAACAAAAACCAAAACTTGTTTGACTGGTTTTTATTTTGAGATATGAGACCGCCATATGCATTTTTTATATAACCATCCTGCTCTGGCTTGTGACACATGATATAGCAAATTTTATAGGGAAAATCATTACATTCATTCTATAGTATATAATTCTATGCATAAATTATACAAAAGTTTTCAAAAACAATTTGGATGTGGGATTTTTATCCATAGTTATGAACCGAACTTGACCTCAAAAGGCTTTTCCATAATTGCTTACGCAATACAGGAATCCCTCGAAGAACGATAGAACAAAGATTATTTGGTCTGATCTTCGAAACCGTGTTTTTTGTTATGGTATACAAAGAACAAAATAAAAAGAAAAAATAAGAAATACTCGACAATCGTGTAATTCGAGTCAAGCTATCCGTGTTCTTCGAAACTCGCGTTCTTCAAGTACGGTGTTCTTGAAGAGTTACCTGTAATAACAAAACAGGCTTTTAAATTCCAAAGTCATGAATTTACAAACCTAACCAATTTTAAAAATTAAAAAGAAATGTCAAATTTTTAGTTGTGGATACAGATGGGATACAGTGACATACGAAAATATCCAGAAAACCTTTCGCTTCAGTAGTAACCACAAAAGTTTTTATCGAATAAAATGTATTACACATCAACAAATAGAATTGTATAATGGTGGTAAATTATATTTGCCATGCACACGTACATAACTAATCAAAACTAAATTATTCACGGTTTTTTTTTATTTAATTTTAAATGTTCAGTCACCAGTGCTGTGTAGAAGTGAAGGCATTTTAGAAATTTTAGTGCTCGGTCGATTAAATTTTTATACTTTTACAGTTTTATAAAATACATAGGGATAAGCTTTTAACATAGGGAAAGTATTAATGATGTGAGCGCTTATTAACATTTAAGCGATTTGTCTGAGTCCTCGATATTTTTTTAAAATAATTTAAAAGGGAGACCAATCTCATATATAAAAACGCGGAGCTTAATTATTAATCTGTGTAGCAATGAGAAACATATTTCCAGATTTGGTTATATGGTAAGCATCACACACCGTGTTTAGTGTTCGCCTTATCAATCGACGTTTAATCCCACTAACTTAAATATTTTTATTAATTTTAGTTTGATCATATCGGCATCGATCGGAATATTTCACATAATCTCGAATTTGATCCGTATATCAATCGACGGATACAACACAAATCTCACAATAAGCCAACTTGTCGAACAGCATGCTAAAGAATATGGATGGTTTTTAAAGCTTATCATAAACTGTCTAGGATATTCTTGTATTTTTATACCGGGCTATTTAATTTATCGTTACACACATTCCACAAAATATTTAGAACGCTCGAATAGTAAATTATTTAGTAAGGCAATTACTTATTGCTTCACTGGTACGCACGATGATTTAACCGAGTCAAATTCGAATAAGGCAAATCCCGATGATAAGTCTGTGCCGCAAAAAGAATGTGTACTACTATTTTATTGCTTTTCTGGTTTAATGGTGTCGTACCTTACGTGGGGCGTCCTCCAAGAGAAGATCATGACAAAGGAATACGAAAATGCTGAGCATGTAAAAGAGCATTTCAAGGATTCACAATTTTTAGTATTTGCGAATCGTCTGCTTGCACTATTTATAACCGCTATTTATCTAGTATTTAAGAAGCAACTGAAACAAAATGTTCCATTATTCAAATATTCATTTGCATCGATTTCAAACATAATGAGCGCATGGTTTCAATATGAGGCATTGAAATTTGTTAGTTTCCCAACACAAGTACTGGCTAAATCTTGTAAAATAATTCCGGTCATGATTATGGGTAAAATTATATCAAAAACTAAATACGAGATGTATGAATATGTAACAGCGGTGTTAATATCATGTGGAATGATATTCTTTTTAACTGGAAGTGATGATAACGCAAAAGGTATTATATTTTATATTGTATGTCTATGTAAGCGTAAAATTTTTTACTTTAAACGAATTATTTTGATCCAGTTTCATCAGTTACAACACTTACTGGAATTCTACTTTTAATGCTCTACATGATTTTTGATAGTTTTACGTCCAATTGGCAAGGCGATTTATTTAAAACGTACAAAATGAATTCAATTCAAATGACATGTGGCGTAAACCTATTCAGCTCCATGTTTACGCTCACCTCGTTAGTATTCCAAGGAGGATTTATGGTTTCATTGGATTTTGCAAGAGAGGTAATCATCGATTAGACAACCTAACTTTAAATACCGATTACTTGTGTAATGCAAATTCTAATTCTAGCACCCATCATTTATATTCGACTGTGTTATACTATCTGTGAGCTCAGCAATTGGGCAGCTTTTTATATTTTACACAATATCAACATTTGGCCCAGTGGTATTTACAATTATAATGACGATACGTCAAGCGGTGGCTATTTTATTATCCTGTTTAATTTATAATCATGATATATCATCCATTGGTATATTTGGAATATTTATTTTATTTTTAGCAATATTTTTACGTGTTTATTGCCATCAGCGAATTAAACAAAGCCGCTTAAAATTAGACTCGGTAAAACCTAAATTAGTTGTTTAAAATTTGGGTTATAATAAAATTATTTAAATGTTTGTTACGCTAAATGGCCAAGCTATGTCCTTAATTAAATTTATTATTGTATGTATCATCTTAACTAAAAAAAAGGGTATCCTAGCTAGAGTATCCTATATTTTGTGTATGTTGTACCAAAGTAAATGTATTATTTATATGAATGAAATACAAACGAAATTTTTTCTGTATACAAAATAAAATTATTTATGACCAATTTTATACAATTTGGGCAGTGTTTGGTGCAGCAGCTTCTTCAAATGTTTGATCGGTTCGTTTCCGCCGAAATAGCAAAATATGTGGTTCTGGAGCATGCATCATATAATGTACCCAACCAGGGCTCTGTTGAACGCCCAGATTCCGCCATTCTGTTTCAGTCATCAAATGAGATTTTGGGACAAACTTCACCAGATCAACAGGAAGTATTACATGTCTACACACAGTCCAACACAAATATTATTTTTTTTTATAATCCAAAAATTATTATTGCGGTTTCTTACCTATATTCATAAACAGTATCAAAATATTTCTCAGAATATTGAATTTGATCGGCTGGCATTTTATTTTCTAGTATTTATTGTAATTTTTCATATTTTGTTTAACTGGCACACATGTTATAGCGATATTTCTTTTTTTGACCATAGTTTTTGACATTTCAATTTTATGGTCAAAAACCATTGCCACTATATAAATGGCCATGACAATATAAAAAAAATATCGTTGAGTTAGTGTTAGTGACGCAAACACGATTATACTTATGTGGGAACTATAGATAGAATAAAAAGAATAACGTAAGAAACGAAGACAAAAAATTATTATTCCAATTTGACATTACGGCCATAGATGACTTGAAAAATTAAGTTCATTCATATATTTTTGTGATATATTTCCTACAATTATGAATGAAACTACAATATTTTTGAGTATAAACGTATTTATATCAACAAATATATGTTTTTAAAATTATAAAAATTGTTTATATGCGATTTAAATC
Organism: Nephrotoma guestfalica; assembly: GCA_963691935.1. NCBI lineage: Eukaryota > Metazoa > Arthropoda > Insecta > Diptera > Tipulidae > Nephrotoma > Nephrotoma guestfalica. Next base: position 233,760,935 of record OY829914.1, read on the forward strand.
ACCACAATTCGATAAATTATTTTTTTAGGTTAGGTTTAGAAAAATTCAATTCTACAGTGTATTGAAAATTATTTCTGATATTATATTCATATTAGCATATGCATACATGAATATTTTATAAATAGAAAAGATAAAACAGACGAATAATTTAAAATTCCCTTATATAAAAAAGTAAATACGCATATTATATTCAACGCACTAAAATTTATTTGAGTTTTGTTGTTGTAGTTATTAAGTTTTTTATTCTTTGGGCGAAAATTATCGCTCGGTTATTCTTTTTAAGTGACAGCAAAAATGAAAAAAAATTAAACGCAATTTCTGTTATTCTTTTTATATTTATTATTCTCAGTATAGTCGATTGCATGTAAATCCTCTCTTTCGCTCTCTTACGTTATTCTTTTTATTCTTTTTATTCCATCTATAGTCCAGCCATTAGTAACAAAATTCGATTAAATAGGATTTTTTGCCAGGCAAGTTTCGTTTATATTTCCTTAAATACTTAAGTTTTTCTTATGATTTTTCAAAGACATAATCATAATTTATCCAAGTACAGTTTCAGACTATTTTTAATTCAAATTTAAAAACTGTTTTTACTAAAAGTTAGTTTTTTTATCCTATTTATCTAGTTACGTGGACCAATTAGATCTTCGTTTACGTTTTTATAGAAATAAAATACAAGCAAAAAATGTAAACACTACGTTAAAATAGTATCACAGACAGAAACGTCATTACGCTATTTTTGTATGGAAAAATCGACTCATTTTTTGACCTTGCTTTGCGAAATGGTAGGAAAAATTGTTTGCAGGGTACCCAATAGAAGGAAAAATTCGTTATTTTTGAATTTTAAATAAGGTAGGAATATGGTCGATAGGTAATTTTTTCTTGGTCTACTCAATGGCGCTTCTGAATAATATTATATTTATATTATGTGGCAGTATGCGAACAGGCAAAACGCGTACCGTGTGAAAAAGTGATGACGTCATATTTATACGTACTGGGTAAAAATGATATATATTTACTACCTAATGAACCGAACAATTACTTCATACTAAATTAAGGCGGATTTACACTATACATTTCATATATTTCCCTCCACGTATTTATATTAAAATGTTCTATCTTGTGGTAAAGGGGTGATTATTTATTCGATTCTTTTTCACGAAATTTTAATTTCCACTCACTTATTCTCGTGTGTGCTGTTCGTGCCAAAGTGGAAACTAATAAGGGTTTTTTGTTTCTTTTATCTCAAACGACTGTCACGCTCTGGTGTCGGGAATTTGGGTCTACTCACATATTCCGACGATTTGTTTTTGACAGCGAGTGCGTCCGGTTGTATACACGTTTGTCAGCGGGTATGTTGGTGCAGCAGTACCCCACCTCTAGTGAATGATATGAACGATTATTTGAACCGGGCGGGTCGCCTGATATCGCGCCCTGTGCGCGTAGTTGTTGTTTATTTGTTTGGTTAGTTTTTTTGAGTGATGGCATTCACTGGGATGTTGAATCTGAACTAGGATGTCGAAGGTTATGGTTAACTGCAACTGACCGTTGCTTTCGGTGGTGGCTGTCTCTTCGTTTTCGATAAAACAAGGTTTGATCCGATTTATAGAGACATTTGACTCGCGAACTAGGACGCGTGAGCACGTCTTAAAGTCTTTGAAGATGAAGATGACTGATTTTTGTACATGCCTTGCTGGAGTTGGCTGAACGAACCTGAAGAAATTTTTGATTTGCACGATAACTTCGTTCTGTGACGAAAATGATGACGGTTGCAACATGTCTCCATTTTCTTCGTAAACGAGTTCGGCTGAAGAAGCTTTGAAATCGTCTCGAAATGCGGGCCTCAAGCATAGTAGTACTGTTGATATACATTATACCTGCCTGTAAACTACGGTGCCGCTGCTCGACCATTCCGTTACAAACCGGGTTATAGGAAGTAGTTCGTTTGTGTTGGAAGCCGATTAGATTGGCTTAATCTATTGTATAATTCCGAATCGTGTTCCTATCTGTCGAAGACGATGTTTGATGGTATTCCATAGCGACTTATCCTTGGGTTTAGTAGAGCGTCTGTAACTGTTTCGGCTCTTATGTCCATCATGGGAGCGGCCTCTGGCCATCGCGTGAATCGATCTACGTTCGTCAAACAATTTTGTTGATTTTCGGAGATTTTTAGAGGGCCTATAATGTCTATGTGTATTTCAGAATATCATTTGCTTATGATGGGATAATTACCGCACGGGATTTCAACGAGTATCGTGATTTTGCATTTCTGGCAGTTGATGCAACACGTTGCCTATAAACGAATGTTTTTGTTTAATGCTGGCAAAATGAATTTTTTCCTAATTAGATTGGCAGAAATCCGTATTCCCTGGATGTAAGAGATTGTGGAATGCTTTGAAGATCAAACGTCGGAATTTTTGAGGAACGTAAGGCCTTCGTGTACCGTTACAAACATCGCAATACTAGAATTTACCTGTTCCGAAGATTGACATTTTAACAAATTTCAGACTATCGTTGTTTTTCATCTTTTTAGGTTATCGCCCTTGGCTTGTTCATCCGCCATACGAGCGCAATCTATGGCACCCGTGATCGATAGCGCCTCGATTCGACAGAGTGTATCCGCCACCACGTTGTCCTTACCGGAAATGTGTTGTATATCGGTTGCATATTGTGCTATCATATCAAGATGTCTGCACTGCCGTGGTGATGCTTTTTCTAAGTTTTTTTGGTGTAGTACGTACGTGAGAGGTTTGTGGTCGGTGTAAAGTATAAACTTGCGACCGTCGATGAATGTTTGAGGTGCTTAATTGCGGCATATGCCACCAGCAGCTCCTTGTTGTACGTACTGTTTCTCTGCTTCGTGCCCGTGAGTTTTCGCGAAAAGAACCTCAATGGTTGTCATCCTTCTGGTGCAAGTTGCTGCACTACTGCTCCGAGACACTGATTTGAGGCGTCTACCATGATAGCAATTTTTTGATTAGTCGTCTGATGAGATAACTGAATTGCTTCGCCCAATTGATTTTTACAACGCTCGAATGCTTGGACTGCTCACACCAAGTGATTTTGCTGTTGTCGTTTTTTCTGCGGTTTTTTAGGAATTCGTACAATTTTGCTTGTTCCTGAGCTGCGTTTGGTAGAAATATGCGACAAAGAAGGAACGGGAAATCGATCGCATATAAAATGTATACAGATTTGTAAATGTTTATACTTATACAACTTGAACAACCAACGAAAAATGCGTTCTCAAGGTTAAATTTCAGTACTCTTATAATAAATTAATAAATTTCATGCAAATATGATTTATTGTAAATAAAAAGGAACTTCTCTGATTGTGTACGAGTTCAATAAATAAACACATTTCATTAATACGAATACGCATTCTAATATTCTTTATCGCACTGTGACACAAAATGAAATAAATAAAACAAATAAACCAAATATTTAATAATTTGACATATTTTTATTTCATTCCGCTGCATTTTGTTTTTCGACTGTTTCCGTTGACGGTCGAACATGCACTGAATGGTCGAGGTACGTACAACGTAGGAAATTTATCAAAATTAGTTTGTCTCAGAACTTGTAAGTCGAACTTTTAATGCTCACATAATCTACCGCGTGAAAACAGAAGAACAATAAAGCAAAGATTTCGGAAAAAGGGCTACTAAATATTATGAAGTATCACCCAGATCAATTAATCCATCTGGGCTGTACAAAGGTCGAATTTTGTTGAAAAACTGTTTTTATAAATCAAAAATCGTCATTTCCGCTTAAATTTTGAAAAACTGATCTGGTCTGGATTGTTGCAAAATTAATTTAGAATCTTTTAGTTGTTAATTCTATTTATTGTAAATGATATACTTTTGAAAATATTTGTAAAAAACGAAAAATCTCTTATGGAGATAGACATTTAGTCTGCACCACACACTCAGGCACGCACACCAAGATATTTTTTTAAAACTCACTTACTTCGGCGATATAGCGAATGGTAAGCGATCTGCAAAAATTTCGGGTCAAAATTGTTCATGAAAAATATACTTTATTTTACTACGTAAAAGTAAGTAAAATATGTATAAACGAAAATCCCTCAATAAGACTGGACAGCGGAACTATTAAAATGATCACTAGATTATGGAAAAATCACACATTTGGCATACATACCTAAAACTAATTTAAAAAATTGATTCTGAACGACAAATATCGGAAGATGCCAGGACCTATGATTTCAAAAACACGGCAAAAAAAAAAACAAAAAAATTTTATTTGCAAAATCGAGTACGAATTTATACCGAACGCCCGAAATTCGTAACAATTGGTGTCAGAAGTGGGATTTACAAATACCAGCAAAGATTAAAAACCTAAACACTTTTACATCACAGCAGTAGAGGAAAAAGCTACAGAGCCTCGAGCTTTCAACCGAAAGTAATAAGAGCGAGCTGCTTTCGAGACTGTAGGCCGCCATGGCGGAGGAAGCTGAAACAGGAGGGCGAAGCAATCATCACCGACGCCAGGAGCATGAGGGGTTCCACCAGTTACCCTAAACGATGAACAGAAAATCGATCTTTGCGAAGAAGTTAAAAATAAGACAGCTGGAGCGATGGAGCAAAGAGGTACAACCATCCATATCAGCACAGCCGCCTACTCCCGAGCAATAGAAAACCTTTTTGGACATACGAGACATGAAGCAGGCACTTTTGATTCAGCTCAAGGGAATTGACGCTAAATTAAAACAGCAAGCTGCAAAATCCGAGCAGCAAACCGCCAAAACCGCCAAATTAGATCACCTTTGCACCGAGCAAAATTAGACCAGCAGAGGGAACAATTTACTGAGCTACGTAAGGAACAAAGTACGCAATTGGTAAATTTACGAGCAAAACAAGGTGGGCGGTTTACCGAGTTAGTCGCTGGAGGTGAAAGTCGACGGCCAGATCAAGGAGTTTGAAAATAAAATTAAGCAAATGGAGGCCCGCCTCAAAACAAATACATCACAAGCTGTTCCAGAGGGCCATCCAGCTGGATAAAACGTTCACAACACAACCAATTGCTGGAAGCTCAAGGGGAATTTTGAAACCTCCGACATTCGATGGCGATATGCGATATCCCATTTGAGAATTTTAAAGTACAGTTTCAAGTGGCAGTGCAGCATAATTGTTGGGGCGCAGAACAGCAGCTCAACGCTCTCATTTTGGCTATTCGTGGGCAAGCTGCAGGTGTCTTTGCGAAACCGTATCCGCAACAGAAAGGAGATTTGAGCGGGTTATGATCGAGTTGGAACTAAGATACGGCCAGTAACACGTCAGAAAATTATGCAAGATTCAACTCCAAAGCAAATGGCAACTACTCGGAGAAAACCTGCAAGAGCTAGAGAGAGTAGTATCCAAATTAGCGCGTCAAAACAATGGACGCATTTATTAGTGTACGCAGCGATGGAGTGTACGCAACGATGGAATGATCATTTAGTGAGGCAGCTTGATTCCCGAGATAAGCAACATGAAAACTGGCGAGAAGAACAGACACCGGGAATAAAGAAAACCACAGAAGGTTTAAGAAACAACCAGACCCAGAGGCAAACGCTTGATTCTATTTCGGATAGTGCAATAAAGAGAGTTTACGGCAAGAGGAAAGGAGAGACGAATTGGCTTATCAAATGGACAAAGATCCTTGTGAGAGGCCCAGCGGAAGGTTCCAGTACAATTGTTGAGGGTGAGTCCGGCAGTGGAGTTGATTGTTAAAAAGAGAGCATTCTCAGAAGGCCGCGACTGATAGTCGTGCAAAGGTGGTGCGCTTTGGAGTTGAGAAGAAGATGTACTGGAACGCGACGAGGCAGAGAGAGGACCAGGAGTATAATGAGTCAATAGCGGAAAATTTGCAGAAAGCCGAAAAACGACTGATTTGTCAAGCAGTAAGAGGCCGCAAAAATAACGTAGCTGAACAACGACGATGAATGGACAAAGATCGATCCGCAGTGGAGAGCAACATCACTAACACCAGAAATAGACCAGAAGCGCAATACGACTAGGGTTGGAGATTTGCCGATTTTCGACGAAGTGACTTAGTGTGCCTGAATTCTAGAAAGCGGAAAAGTAGGTCTCAAGATACAAACCAAGATTGGAGAAGTTCATACAAAATTGTCAACAGAATAAATGCCGATGTGTATCGGATACAAGAACGCTTTGGAGGTGGACGGAAAGTCGTGTAGAACGATAGACTAAAGCGATACGACATTGGACGAGTCTGTTCAGGACGAACAGATTTAAGGTGGGGGTAGTATATATACAATCAAATACTGTCAACTCAAAAATCGCGAGTTCGAGTCAAGTCAAAGTCCATAATTTTATTGAGGCGATTATTATTCTTAGAACGGATTGATGTTATCGGATCAAGTACTGCTCCAATACTGATTGAGAATAGGATTTTAGAAAGGCATTCCAAGTAGAGAGGAATACGGAGATAACGAAAGCAATTGTGAACGGCGGCGATAATCATCATGGAAAATACTGGAATTAAGAACAACGTTAATAATCAAGATAGGGGAATTGATGACGTGTGGAATGTTCGCAAAGGCAACTACATGTAAGTAATTTACAATTGCAATACACACATCGCCAAATGCAATAAAAAGAATAATCGCGAATAGCAATAGACAAGTATATAAGCGCGAGCAATTTGGGACGCAGACACAGTTGTAATTTTACGAGTAAACAGTAGTGCAAGTTAAACAGTGAAAAGTAAACAGTGCGAAAAGTAGTGACCAGTAAAATTGAACAGTACAAATGAATTAGTGAGCAGTAAACAAATAAAATAAGTGATTAACTGTAGAAATAAAAGGTGTTGGAAAATAAAGTTTGTAACTTGAAAATCGCATTATTTTTTATTTGCAAGATCGAGTATACGAATCTATATCGAACGCCCGAAATTAGTAACAACATGTTTGCGCTTTTGGTATAGAGTACATAACTTTTTCATGAGAGTGAAAGGATTATTATCTGTAACTTCAAGAGATGTTGCTTCAGCTTTTTTGGCTCATGCGATAAATTAACCATCAAAATGCATTTAGAAACATAACATAAGCATTTTTCTGGGTACAAATTAGTACACCAAACCATCGCCACATTATCGAAAAAGTAAATTGTTTATTTGTTAATATAATATTTATAAATTTTTTCTCACCTTGACTACAACAGGCGCCCCCGCTTTCATAATTTTCCACGAAGGTAGTTGTAGAATTTTACTTGGAAAACATCGATCAATACATTAATTAAATTTTTTAAACGAACTAGGTCCTTTGTTCGATTTGATCTTAGTTCAAACTAAAGTTGAACTTTTTTATAATATTCATTATTGTTTGTTTATTAACTTTGCAATCTGTTCTGGGGCCGACGCAGTCCCAACTCTTTTGCGGTTCATTTTTAACGATCGAGCTCTGAGTGCTGCCCTCCCATAGAGGGTCATAGTTGTGTTCATTTTCATCACCGATTGTAATCAGATGCAGAAAACTCTCTTTTGCATCCTGCCCCAATCAGGATTCGAACCCGGTACCTCCCGATGCAAATATTTATTATTTTAAAATAATATATCTTTAATTTTCATGAAAATTATAACGAACGTAAGAAACTTTATTTAAAAATCAATTCATTAGTACACAAAATTTAACAAAAACAATTACCTATATATAAGGCTGAATACCGTGATACGCAATTCCAAGAATAGCTGGATCCGTTGCCATATCCAGTAGGGCCGCAACTTGTTCTTCAACCGATAAATTTGAAATCGGCAATCTTGCTCTAATATTGAATTGTTCAAGACCTTGTAACAACTTCAAATATTTCTCCAAATAATTTACATTTCGTGCCACTACACCCGATTTTAATTGTAGTTTTGTAAGTGTAGCCGGATTATATCCCGATAATTTTTTCGATGCAATTTCAATTCGTTCAGTAGGTTGAAATTGATTTTGTTCCGCAGTCAATAGTTCCTCGTTTGCGTGATCCAACCAATCCAGAATCGGCTCTTTAACAAAAACCTCCATGCAAGCCATTATAAGTTTTTTCGACTTTTGTAAACAACGTAGCGTGTGTATCATACATTTACTCAGCATACCGGTTACACCCAATGGTTGCAAAACATTTAGCATTTGTGGCGTTAAACGGAACGGTATTAATTCCGGTACGGACATATTCAATATGCTGGTGCCGAAAGAATATCCAAAATCAATTGAAATTAGTTCGCCCGTTTTATCGTTGACCATGATATTCGATAAATTACGATCTCCAATACCTAATATCCATTGACATAAACTATTTGTTGCCAATGACGTCGTGTACTTAGTACGCAAGCCAAAATAATTTTCGGGCGAGCAGGATAACTCGCTTAGCGCATACTTAAGTATATTTACAGGTAATTCGTTTGTAACCGTTCTGAAATTATTTACAATTTTATTTCGATCGTACATTGTGATTGCTTTACCGTAAATATAGTCCCAAGGTTTGTTCGGTTCATTTTTCGATGGATTCAAAATAAAGTTGTAATACATTTTATGTGCTTTCATTAATATTTCATTATTGAATTTAATTTGTTCGGCATTAAACCTCCGATTAATACTATCTTGAATAAAGCTAATCATTGTTCTTGTATTATCCAGCCAACTTGTTATGCCACAGTAACGACTTATCGGTACTATTTTATAAGTAATAATATCTAGTGCATGATTTGTACAATTCTTATCCAATTTCATTTGCTTCGACATAAGATAAAACATTTTCTGGATACGTTCATCTTGTCTCAAATCTTCACCATACTTTATTAAGAATTTATATTTTCTTCCATTGCTGCCGAAAATTTGTAATTTAATTGGTTTGCGCAATGACTCGAATACATAGATTTGCTTAGAAAAATGTATAATTTTTACATGACGCTGAAGTTGTGGTTCGGCCTGACAATTTATATATTGCCCGGGTATTTCAATTGAATTTCCACACTCGTCATCGTATTCAAATGATTTATACCGATACAACCAACTGGATAATTCTGATAAATTCATTTCATTTTTATTCAATTTAAATTCTTTTAATTGCGCTATCATTTCAAGTAACCGAGTTTCAATCGTATCTTTATCGGTTTCAATATTTTTAAATTGTAATTCCTGAATTATTTCTTTGTATCCCACTATATTTTTATAACATTCTGATTTATTATTGTTGATATAGTCGGTTGAATATAGTAAATTATATACGTAATTTATTTCGTATCTGAAATCCTTATTTGTCGTTATTCTTTGTTTTTTGATCAATAAGTACAGCTTTTCCAAGTGAAATTTTAATTTAACCGCTGGTATGCACAGATTAATAAGGCTTTCAATAAATTTATTTTGCATTTGATTGCTTAAATGATCGTTTAAAATTTGCTTAACAAAATCGCGTAGTTGAGTCTCCTTAATTCGATTTGAGTACAAATACTGATTTACACTCAATTTAAATGGATAAATAACAGCGTTAGGATACGATTGACATAATCGTAGCATTAATTTATCGAGATAATTACGCTGGTCGAATTTGTAATAGGATATTATTGATGATATCCATTCGAGGAACATCCAATCTGGTATGCTAATAATTTGTTGATTAAATAATTCATTTAATTGATCACTGATTATGTTCGTATGATCGTTCAACGATTTTAATTGTAGGAGATATGGAAATAATTTTCTGGCATCAATTGAATCGAACCGCATGGAAGAAAGAACAGATGTTACAAGATGAGAATCAATGTCGAACTCCTGTAATGTAAATAAAATAAAATATGTTAATAAGCAAGGAGTAATTTAATTTGTTTAAGCATAAGTGAGCGTCGAAATAAGTCGTCTACTCCTAAATATAATTGTTGTTCACTTATAATAAGTTATTGGTTAGACGTCATTACACTTGTACCGTGACCACTAACAAATAAATTGCCTCTTGCCTACGAATATATAAATAGTAACTCTTCAGACGTCTATGTGTAAAAACGGATATTTCGAATGATGCTGTTGTACTCGTACTAGGAAGCGTTGAAATATGTTTACAAACAAATGTTAAATTTAAAAGTTTGAATAGCAATGAGAATTAATTTGGTCGTGGGGAAGTTAGGTTGCCACGGTTTTTAAGTTTAACAAGTGGAACACGGAAGATTCAATTTCAATTTTAGGATGGAATTTTGATTATCTGTAGTAAATCTTTCATTACTTAATAATAAGGAAGAACAGGTTAAAATATTTTGTTTTTATAATTAACCCGTTTCAAGTGGAGCCAAAAAGGGGCCTAAAATTAGCCCAAATACCTGGTATAAATTGCCAAAGATATTCTGGAACCACTAAGTAAATCCCAAACCTAATTGAGGACTCCCTTACAAATTCTAATGATATAATCATTTATAAAAGATCCACTCATTTCAAGAGACGCCCAATCTGGACCATAACACCTGCTCCAAAATTAATTAAATTATTTGGACACGCCCCACTTTCCGCGTGACTTTTAAAACAAGAAGAACACAATAACATCAAGTTTAATTTAAATACTGGCCATCACTGTTTCAAGTGGCGTTTAATGCAGGCATTTAAATGAGTCACTGTCTCAGATGATGCTAGTACATCTGTGACGGCCCACAATTTTACAAGCCGATACTGGCAAGGGTGAATGATGCGATGCCTGGTGCAATGTACCGATACAACCCGGTAGGCCTGCACATTCCCGGGCAATTTGATCAGACAACGGATTTTCTTTGTAAATTTCCACTTTAATCAGTTCAACAAAATACAACGCATTCAGTTAAGATCGCACAATTTTTCACTTCGTGGTTTCATTGAAAATTACTAATTTTTTTTATTTCTAATACTCGTAGCATGCGTTATGGAAATTTTTAACGATAACGAGCCGAATTATTGGCCTGGTAGATATGAGATTATTACATGTCAGTTTTAGGCTTGGTACTGACACGATCCAATGTCTTCCAAGGTAGAAAAGGAATCTGGACTGTGGAACGAGGATAAGACCGTTGACGTGATCAAGTAGGTATTTCGTAACGGATCATCAGATAAAACTATGTTTGTTTTTGTTTAGATTTAAAATAATTTCAATTTAGTTTAGTTTTTTTTAGATATAGGTAAGTTATTGTTTTTATACAAATGGATTGTGAAGGCTTGTCAACAGGCCACCCTTTACGAAGCCTTTATACGAGAGCAAAACATTTCTTGTGTTCTATCTATGGCAAATAATGCGGTAGTAGAATGTCCATTGAAGAGATGGTAGCCTGCTTCGATAGGTTAAAGGAGATTCAACGGTTGTTGAGAACTTGGATGACTACCGATTTAACTGTAAACGAGCTCAAACCAGTTTTTACACTAATCTGCTTCATGTTCGACGTCGGATCAATCGCCCGACATGCCCTCATCCTAAAGTATGCGATGCTACGTTTAGCGAGATGATTCAAGATTGGACCAAGCTAAAGGAGACAGAGTGTGTCTTAATACGATGTGATATTACACCGCGAGAAGCTGTAAATCAGTTGGCAAGATTATTGGTAGTGTCTCACGAAACCAAAGTATTTCTGGGAATTAGTGCCGCCATACAAGATCGGCAAACAAGTTGGTCAGTGCCACCAAGTATCACAATGACTGAATCAGAATCGTATGAGCAATCGCAGCAATAACAACCCACGCCGTTGTGAAAATTGCATCAAAATCAAAGCCTGCCCAATAAATCAATAGCCGTTACCATTTCAGCACCACGCACATCTAATTTAAACGTGTTATGTGGTTCAGCTGAAACAACATCAAACAGCTCATCGTCAAACTGCTTCTTAGAAAATGATGAGGATCGTTCGGGAGGTTCAGTTGATCAAGTTGATGAACAGCGGAGAGTACAACAAATATCTCTAATAAGCAGCTCGTGGGCAGTGGTTTGGTTGCCACGAAAATAGCATATGTACCGAGAAGTAATGCTCCGGAATCAGGCATTAGGGCATTATTTTTCACGTGCAGGGATAAAGGCAAATTTTGTTGCAAATTGTATTACATTTGGAAATCTCTACTGAAGGTTTTCCATGGGAATTTGAAACACTGGTATAGAAAACGTAGACGCGTACATCATCCGCTTTCTTATTAGACCAACTATCTACAGTCGGGCATTTACATAGATGATGTAATAGTGAAGGCTGGTATTCCTCGCAATTATGAATGTATCAGCGTTAGTTAGGGCAATAGGAATACGCATTAAGAAGTATAATAGAAAGTTTAAATAAAATATGAGGTTTGCTCAACCCTATTCAAACAATTTAGCAAATCAATTTTAAGCAATTTTAGCAAAGCGGGATTGGGGTAGTGCCATCTACAATATTAGATAGTGGTAGGTTAAGCTTTCAGAAGTCAATTAATGAAAAATATTGTTTAATGAAATTTGAGTAAAGAGAAACTCGTAACATTCGGCACGCACGGTCAATGGTGAGCACTACCGAGCCATGATAAACGATTTTTTGTTCCCGGCGATTGAAGAGGAGGATATAGGCAACATTTGGTTTCAACAAGACGGCGCTCCGTGCCACACAGCACATGTTTCAATTGATATTTTGCGCACTGTCTTCGAAGATCGAATTATCAGCCGAAACGCTGATGTGATTTGGCCGCCTCGGAGCTGTGATTTGACACCGTTGGACTATTATCTTTGGGGTGCCGTCAAAAGTGTTACGCCGATAAACCAGCTACGATTGTAGTATTCCATAATTAATCGGAGGGATTGTTCTTTACAATGAAAACATAAATATGGAAAAATATTGAGAACTTTTTGTTTTATTGCATTTTCAAAAAAAAAAATGTTTGGCCCACCCTATATAATTGTACTTTGTATATTGAGTTTGGTTACTCATGTATTAGTTTCTGATGTGATTGGTGATTCCGTTAACGGTGTGAAGTTTGCGTCTTGGTGTATTATATGGATATGTTTTTTTTGGAAATAGTTGGTTTCGAGCTTCTCTAAAGGATGATTTATATCTGGTTACGTGTTGAATGATTTTGATTTGTTTCTGTTTTTCTTGACACGTTTTGGCATTGGTGAAATGTTCTTCCTTACAGTAGTTGCATTCAGGTTTTTCTTAACACTCATGTTTATAATTTTTTATTAATGTTTTCACGCATTTTGTGTCAGCCGTACAGAGTTTTTTGTGGTGTCCTAAACAATTTAAGCAAATTCTCGATTTTGGGTAGAAAAATGTTGTTTTGAACGGCACATTGTAGTATCGTAGTATCTTATCCGGTAGTGAGCTCGCTCTAAATTCAATTTTTCGTAATTATGTATCTTTTAAGATTTGGTTGTCTCTATCTCATATTTTTATACTTTCAAGTACAATCTCCTTCTCTGCTGAAATGTTTTTTGTTATTTCTTGAATGTCAAATTCTGCAGGAAGCCGTTTCACAACTCCCAATGCATGGGTGTTTTGGGATATAGCATCTGTATACCTTTGTTTTTTATTCAATGTGAATTGGATCGCCTTGTCTGACGCACTTTTGCTTTGTAGAAAGAATCAAATTCTATTCGCACTGATTTTTTGTTTACGTCCACTATGTCTTTGAATGTTGTTCTATTCGCTTTCATATTTTTTGATATTAAGACTCGCATCATTAGTTTAGGTGTTGGGTATTCGATAATTACATAGAACGGTCCTTTATCCGTTGTTAAATATTTATTATCAGCTTTTTTGGTTCCGTTATGTTATTATTTTGACCGCTGTTGTTGTTTTTGTTTTTTATTTCTACCTCTATTTCCATGCTGTTTTAATCTTCTCTAGTTTCCTTTTGCAGTGAGCACTTCTAAATCCGAAAATGCATAAACATCGGATTCTTCATCACTGCAAGTTATCATTTTAGGCATTTTTAAGAGTGGTGGAACGCATGGGTAACCACCATCTTGTTTACATTTGAAGATCGGTCATCTATTTTCGCACTATTTATCCCTGTTGATTTATCACTGTTTATTATCACTGTAATCACTACTATAATTTGGTTTATTTTTTATTAATTAGAATTTATATTTTTTATTGTAACTATTTTTTTCCACTGTATAATTTTGTTTTTAGGTGTTGCTTCTAAAGGGTGTTTTTTTAAGAGGTTGCCGATTTTTTTTTTGAATAAAACACATATAAAATTATGAAATGACCAAAATTTTTTTTTATTTGGTAGATAATTTTTTGGCATTTAACATTTAAACACAATTTCTGGCATATGGCTACCACGACTATTTTTCACAAATGTCATTCTGGAGGTCCAATTTTCCAGCACTTTTTCAAGCATTTGAGGGCGTATGTCAGCAATGACACGTTGAATATTGGTTTCCAAAGCGTCAATCGATTGAGGTTTATCCACATAAACCAATGACTTCACGTATCCCCACAAAAAGTAATCGAGTGGCGTCAAATCGCACGAACGCGGAGGCCAATTCACCGGACCATTTCTCGAAATAATGTTGTCGTTGAAAGTTTCTTTCAATAAGTCGATTGTTTCACGTGCTGTATGGCAAGTGGCACCATCTTGTTGAAACCACATTTCATCCATATCCATATCTTCAAGATTTGACAACAAAAACTCATTTAACATGGTTCTGTATCGATTTCCATTCACGGTAACGCGTCGTCCTTCCTCATTTTTAAAGAAATATGGACCGATGATCCCACCAGCCCATAGACCGCACCAAACAGTACATTTATCAGGATGCATTGGTAATTCTTGAACGGCGTGTGGATTATCTTTGCTCCAAATGCGACAATTTTGTTTGTTGACGTATCCATTTAACCAAAAATGCGCCTCACCACTGAAGAGAATTTTACGGTAAAAAAATGGATCTTCGTTCAATTGATTTAACGACCAATCACTGAATTCACGGCGCAAACGATGGTCGTGTGGCTTTAATTCTTGCACCAATTGAATTTTGTATGGCACCAAACCCAAATCTTTACGTAAAATTTTCCATAAAGTCGATGGACAAAGTCCAATTTGCTGAGCACGACGACGAATCGATAAATTGTCGTTTTCTTCGACACTGGCCTCAACGACAGCAATATTTTCTTCTGTACGAACTCTTCTCATTCTTGTCGGTGGCTTGGCATCCAAAAGAGTGAATGTAGACCGAAATTTGGTAATTACGTTCTTTATGGTGGTCTCTGACGGACGATTATGTGCACCATAAAATTCACGAAGTGCTCTATAAACATTTTTAATTGAACACTGATTTTGAAAATAAATTTCCACGATTTGAAAACGTTGTTCTGGAGTTAACCTATTCATAATGATTTGCCAAACAATACTGAGTAGAAATGCCACTTTGAGCTGTCAAAACAACTGTCATAAAATAAAACGACATCTATCGGAAAAACAAACCTCCTAAAAAAACACCCGTTACAATAGTTGAAACAAGACTCCAAAAAGTAATTTGCTTATTTTTATTTGTTTCTTGTATAATAATTTCATTTTCTCTGAGAAAAAGAAAAAATACAAACTATTTTGAAATTATTTTCCGGCAAGATCCGATAACAGATTAGAGCGACTTCTTCAGATTTTCCATTGAAATTATTTTAAAAGAGAACAAGTTGCGAGTTGTAATTGCTAGTTGTTAGTTTGGCGAGTATGGTAAATTTCCCTTACAATATTTATAGTTTAATAATTATGGCCTAAGCAAACGCAACGCACGTTTGAAAACAAACACATGTATACTTACTACTTAGACATATTCGGGCATTTGTAATACACAAAACAAAACAGATATTCGAACAAACATTGGCCAGCACTCGCTTCCATTTGTACAACCATGGATGGCCAATCTGTGAGTAGGCAATATATTCCAAATGTTCAATACAAAGCCAACCCTACTTTACCTACTATTGATAAATACGCCAACAATGATAAATAATTATTTTTCGCGACTGGAAATTCACGAGCAAATGCTAAAACCAAAACTGACCTCAAACGTTTTTTTTCAAAACAATACAGCTTTAGTCAAAAATAAAGTGAAAATCTGTGCAACTCTGTTTCATACTTAAAACACTTCTGTTTGAATAACCTTTCAGTACAAGTTTTAGTTTAATTTTCTTGTTAATAAATTAAATCACTGATTA
This sequence comes from Nephrotoma guestfalica, assembly GCA_963691935.1. NCBI lineage: Eukaryota > Metazoa > Arthropoda > Insecta > Diptera > Tipulidae > Nephrotoma > Nephrotoma guestfalica. The sequence continues at coordinate 233,777,063 of OY829914.1, forward strand.
GTTTATTAAATGGAATTAATTTAAAAAAAAAATCGTACTACGTGTTAGTTTCATATCGGTCGGTATTACAATGACAGGTTTATGAATAAGTACTTTAAGGACTTTTTTATGTTGATGAAGTAAGTTACGATCCCGGTAATATCGAAGAGCGAGTAAAACATCAGTTCTAACGCTGAATCTGTTTTAAAATTTTCTTCACGTTCTGTCACAAGTCACTACCATTTTATTTGTTTAAATTTGCGACACATGTTAAGATATCGAATCTTACCGCCAACATATAAAATATTTATAAAATTATATTAAAATAATTTTAATTACAGAATTTTGGTGATTTTAATGAAACCTTTTGATAAAATGTGACGAACTCACTCATATTAAGAAGAATATGGTCTAAATTCAAATATATTTAAATAAAAGTTTTTAATTCCTTACTTGTAACATGGCCCCATTTTCATAAAATTCATAACAAAATTGAGCCATTGCGTAGTACGAATCCATTTTTATTTTGCGACCATCCAAATCATTACTTTCGTAGCATTTATCAGCCAAGGTTATACATTTTTCCAAACAATATAATGTATGTTGAAATAGTTTACCGTTTATTGAATCTAAAGCGAAATAAGAAAAAAATTGTATAGCGCCGTCTTTCAACATGAAATTAAAAATTCACTTACCAACATCATTTAACGCATACTGATGAACTGCCGAAAAATCAAAATTTGGTGGTAATTTTGGAATAAGTTTTAATACATTTAACGTTATGGAATGTATTTCGTGGTAACCGTATATTAAAATCGGATATGAATCTGAATTTAGTGGAATTGACGTATTTTCACATAGTTCATTTTGAATTTTATCCCAAGATTTGATGAGCAAACGATAGGCTTGATCAAACTTCGCATCCATTTTAAATCGTGATTTTAACATGTTTATTTTAAAATTATTTAACATCCACTGCAATCGATTCACCGTATTACTGCTATCTTTTAGGAACGCCATCCGTTTTACAATAGTTTCATATAAGTTGACATAGTTTTGTGCAGCCGCGATATTTAATAGTTTAAAATTTAAATCTGTGATTGAATTATTTAGCGCTTCCTTGTTGGCTACTTGCAAATTATTCAGAACAGCCTTTCGGTACGTTATAATTTTGTCCCAAAGTAATACGGATGTCGATTCGTTCAACTGTGTTGAATTCCATCGATCTGTCAATGTAGAAACCATACAGCCTAGTTTATTAGCGGTACCATCCATTGGATCGTCCAAATCACTACAAAATAAATCATCGATATATTGATGAATTTCAGCCACGTTTCTTATATTAAGTAATTCATTAAAACGTAATTTTGCCGATAGCATACTCATTTGGTTCCATTCATACAGAAAATTTACTATAGATTTTTCTGAGAATAATCGAGCCTGACGGCATTCTCCATTGGCGAAATGTAACATCATCATTTCTTCGCCAAAATAATATTTCAGGTCTTCCAATTTTTCAGTATCTTTAGTCCAACTTTCAATTGCATTTAAAAAATCATGTGATGTCATTTCTTTATTTAAAATCAATCGTAATTCGGATTCTATATAGTGAGGCAAGCAATTTTTTTTATTCCATTCTGTGGACCAAAATTCATCGATGGTATTTACTTGTTTCTGAACGTACTGTGATAATTCTTGCCACTGACCCATGTGACGGAAACACTCGTAAAATGATTGAAAACAAAAATCTTGTTCAATCGGGTTATCTTGAACTGAATTTAATATTTGAAGGTATTTGTGTTGGGCCAATTTAAAGTTTCCTTCGCTTTCGTTTTGAATACCTGTAAAAACAAAATTTTAATCTAAACAAATTGTAGACTGAATTAGAAAATTATTAATTTATACATTCTGTTAAGAAGTGAACCATCTGTAAAATAGTGTAAACCTTGTCATAGAAAAGATTACAAATCGTCAGAAAGGATACGTAATGTTAAGGAATTACAATATAATATGTTGTCAATTTTAACAATTATTTTAAATACATATAAAGTAACTTTCCTGACTGTAATGGCTGTTCCACACAAAAAACCATATTGAGCCGTCACCTGTGATAATTTTCATAAAATGTTTAGAAACCATATTGATCACGTATTAATATAAAAAAATCGAGTTTCAGGGTATAGTGGGCGTAAAACCCTATCGGTGCGCAACCAAATATGTTTTCAATGCAAAAGTTTAAATCTAACTCTTGAAGTTAGGGGAACCCAGGAGAACGGAATACAATATACTCTTTTTATAGATTAAAACTAATTTAATTATTGCTTCAGTTCTAATGTCTAAATTTCTAAAAATATTTTTCGAGGAAAGGAGTTATGTGTGAAGAAGACTACAATTCATGTCTGAACGCATTCTGAAGTGTTAAAATTTGATTCAAGCTGTTCGTCTGGGAAACACAAGGTATGCAAATATGTCAGAAATTCGTAGTGCATAATGCAGATGAATTTCTCTCGAAATTATCTTCTAAAGGCAACTAAAAAGAATTTCTACTAATGTACATCAGATCAAAACGAATAGATGGATCGACCACGTTATGTGTGTTGCCTTAATTTATTTTTCAAAAGTTTCTATGGCAAACGGATCGAAAAATTTGTTTTAAAATCAGGGGTGGGTTGTGGTAACATCACTTTTTCCTATATTTATCGAATATTATATCGTTTTTCCCTAAAATAAAATTGCTTGCCGTTTCACTTTTCAAATTTGGTTTCTATATTACGATCGCACGCAACCGGAATAAATGGTTTATTTATCTATTTTTTGTAGAAAAGAATAAGAGTAGAACGACATAATGATTTATTCGATTAGGTAAAGACTGCAATAGAAACAAGGTAATTGAAAAATGGAAAAACATTAAAATTTGATGAAAGAGATGTAAATAGTGATGCTACAACATCCCACCCCAGTTTTTAGCGTAACAAACGATATGCTCTGCCATTCGCACGCGGCCCGCAGCCTTAGATTATAAATTCAAAATTACCCTACTTTGGAACGTATGCACAAAAACAATTGCCGTTCAACGAGTGTAATAGCTTCGACAGACTGCGAATTAGTTAAACTGGTTTAGCAAAATTCAATCAAGCTGAACACGCGTTTTACTAACCATTAATTTATTGTAAATTTGAATAAAATAAAAATAACCTTACCTTTCACTAGTAATGGATTACTTTTCAGCTTATCCGAATATATACTGGACACAATATCCGATTCTTTCAAACTAAAATATAAATCGGCCAATTTAATCCAATAATTTGTCTCTAAATTCAGCGTAGACGATGATGATTTCGATGATGTCTCATTTTCTTCCAAGTCCAAAAGTAATCGATTTTCCAAATGCAATATACCACAAATGATCATATTATTATTTATCGATAAAGTCGAAATTACCTCAGGTGACGTAAAGCAATGTTCAGGTGAGTAAAATATCATTTCCATTAGTGTACCAAAAAGCATTGGATCACAATATTTTGAATTTTTTAAAATTCCATCGATCGACAAATTTATCATCCACGATAGCTGCGAGTCTTCACTAACGATCGCAGAAAAAATCGAAACCAAAGTTTGACGCGCTACAACTGTATCATGCATAACCAAATTTTGCAATGGTAATAATAATGCAAGCAGATTAATTGATAAATCAGGATGATCACCAATACGATATCTACGGTACAATTGTACAGTTTTCTCTTTTCGTTTCATTTCATATTTTACTTTCGATTGAATATAGCTACGACGATCGACACTCTTTAAAGCTTGATCACGGCCTGATTCTTCCTTTGTTTTTACGAAACGCTTACGAAATTTATTCTCCAATTCTTTCAGTTTTTTATCGACTTCATTCGGTGCCTGCTGTGACATGGATGATGATGTCGTATTTTCGGAACGTCTATTTAAAATTTGTGGCGTAATATCAAAAGCAAACGAACTATGGGTGGACAAAATAAAGTTATTGTTTGTCGATGTAATCGTTGCTGGGTCTTGTGTCGGTTCGAACATCAAATGGGTTTGTGTAACACGAAGGAATTTTGCCATTTCCTCACCGTCACCGGATAATACCGACCGTTGTTGGGATTCTACAAACATGGGTGTAGTTGTTGATCGATTTGAGCTGTTCCAATCCGTATTTATATTATATTCGATCATTTTGAATTCATTCTGAGGAAAGTAATCAATAATTTTTTGTTTGGATGATGGGCGCGATATAACTAAATCGAGTAATAAATGGCAGCAGTAACTTAAGAAATGTTTCTCAATGTTCTCATCATATAATTCGCTGAATATAGTTTTCATGCGTAAACTTAAATCCCGATTTAATTTCGGATGATTTGTCCAGTAATTGTATAATCGATTTTTGATTAATTGGTCGACATCTGCCAATCCAACCAATAAATACATTTGACACTTTGTCGCAATCATTTTGGCAATATTTTTGTCAAATTCACTTGTTGCAAGGCTTTGCACATTATCATTTAGATATATTAAAATTTCAAAAGAAACATCACGACAATCTCGACTATCTGATTTGGCAAAATTCGCAATATCCTCAAAAATTGAGCTGACATTACTTAAATTAAATTTGGGCACAGCACGATTTAATATGTGTAAACAAATTAATTGGTACTCATTATGTTTTAGTAAATCTTTTAGGCCGATTGATATAATCTCGTTGTAAATGAATTCCTCTTCGTAAAGGTCAACGCCGTTTAGCATCATCTCTAGGTACAGTTTTTTAATTGCTCCTGTACTATTCGGAATGTTATACGCGATTATATTTTTAAAATTTTCCAAAATTTTAAAATAGTATTTCTGAATTGCATACAAAATTTCCATTGCCTTTTTATCGTTTCTTTTTCGAACTTCCTTAATCAATTCATCTAGATCAGCGATAATTTGTTCAAATTCGCTGCACTCGCGTAAATAGTTAAGACTCAGGCCAATTAATTGTGAAGCACCTTGATAAATTTTATTATCCTCGTGATTTATACAACAAATAATTGCTCGAACAAAATTCGCTCGGGTCGCTTCGGACCATGGCAGTAAACCGTTCGATAATAAAATTGCATTGAAATTTATTCCACACATAATTTTCCCTTTATCAAATTTTTCATCGATCAAATCGTAAAGTAATTGGACCGGAATGCTAATTAGACTGCCCCATAATTCGGTTATCGATTTAATTAATTCTAAATTTAATTTAAAAATTTCTTTGCGCGGGTGATACGAATTCTTCATAACAAACTTTAAAAGTTCCGAAAGCAGTGAGATTTCTTCAAGTGATGATGGTTTGTAGAGTTCGTTCCATGAAAATAGCAAGGAAATTAGATCGATGTTGAAAAAATTTAAAGTTTCACCTGAAAAAGAGTACAAAAAATTACTCGTCTATAAATCATGCATGCAAAACATATTTTTAATAAGTATAATAAATATAATTTTTGGGATCTTAATACCTACTTTATCTTTGGTGGGTACAGCAAGTTAGAGAAGATGCCATTGTTGACAATTGTTATGTACATTTATTATATATGAGGATTGTCTGAAAAGTGTCCGACCTCAACATAAAGGCAGCAGCACTCGTCAATAAAAGTGGGGGAGTGTGTTTTCGCATGCGTTGAAAGGTACTCACCGCAATATCAGCCATTTTGGACGCGCAGTTGTTGTTTAAGAATCGTTTGAGTGAGTCGATGTGAGTGTTACGCTGTGTACGGGGACTCTGAACCACCATTTACCATCGTGGTTTTGGACAGCTGAATTAAAACGTGGCCGTACCAGCTTGAGTGACGATAAACGTTCGGGACGTCCAAAAACTGTAACCAATGACGATAATATCGCTCAAATTCACCAAATGATGCTAGACAACCGTCGAATTAAAGTCAGCGAGATAAAAGAGGCTATGAATATGTTCAAAGAACACGTTTGTTACATATTGAATCAAAGTTAAGGCATGAGGAAGCTGACCGCGTGTTGGGTGCCGCGTTTGCTTACTTTGGACCAGAAACATGTTCGAATGAACATTTCCAACGATCTGTTGGCGCAGTTTAAACAAAATAAATCACATTTTTGACGACGGCTAATTACTCTTGATGAAACTTGGATACACCATCACACTCCAGAATCAGAAATACAGTCAAAACAGTGGACTGCCAATAAAAATAATTTTGAAAAAAAAATCTTCTATCTTTGGTAAGTCGGAAATTTTTCAGCCAATATCCTCGTACTATTTCAAATTACATATTTAAAAAATTGCTTTGTAGGGTTAAACCCTACATTAGTAGCAATTCAATTCAGGACTAATAATTTTGTTACTATACTACATTAACGACACAAATTTTATACTATAAAAATATTCAAATTTAGGAAAGAGTAACGAGGCTTCAAGCCTTTATCATCTAGCTATTCCAGATGCCTAAGTGCTAATACCATGCCACATAATACGTGGGATGAAGGGTCAATAATTTCGGGAATATAGGACTCCCATTTCCTAAAATTCAGACCAGTAGTAAAACAGAGTTCTCTAATTTTTATTCGTACACATTTACCGATTTCGGACTTTAACCGATACATATACATGGCAATCAATACAGTGATCAAATGTTGCTTTTGTGATATATCATTCGATCTTACCTCCAAAAGTGTTCCGTTGTTACACGTTGATACTATTTTAAAAAGATGCATAGGTCGACTTACTGACAACACCTGCACATCAAACTCGATCTTAGTTGTCCCCGATGGAGTTACGCCTCCGTCAATTCCGTATTGTGGTTCCAAAATGGATCCCATCAACGAGTTTGCCACTTAGATCCAGTATTAACTAAAAAATTTCTAATTTCCTTTAAGCAAAGTAATTAGCCGAACGCCTGGAATAGTGCGATGGTACAATCAGTTCTGGAACGTGATTGTAATAAATCTGGCCCTCTAAACTACCGGCCAATATCAATCGTGTCAGCCTTCTATATCTAGTGAACTATTTCGAAAATAACACGTGTAGAATAATTTCAGATAAACTACATGGCTTTCGTGAAAGCCGCTCCATTAACGATCTCCTGACGTATATCGCAAACAAATGGACTCTAGCTTTAGACCAACATGGGGAGAACTTTCTTTGGATATATCCAAGAATTTTGGCAATAAGGTTTGGCATAAGAATCTCATTTGTAAAGTTATCAAGTGAATAAAAAACTTTCTCAAACCGGAGGTCATCAACAACACAAATGCCGAAGTCCCTCAGATATCAGTCTTATCACCGACTTTGATTTTGTTACACACCCGCGTTACTTGAATAGGGTAGGGCCAACATATAATATTTTTTTCCACTTTTACAATTTATTATTTTCATTTTCTCTTGAGTTATTCTCTTTTATGCGTTGTTGGGAAGAGAAATCAATTACAAATACAATTAATTAGATTCGTGCATTAGAGTGAAACCGTTATTTTTTTAATTTCGTTTAAAATAAGAAATACAATTTGTATGGTTTTAGTTATTCATTTGTATAGGGCCAGTTGATTGTTTGAACTCTCTGATTTGTTTTTCTTTAAATCATTTTTTTTACTGTTACATACAGTGAAGAGAATTAAAGGTTGTTTCAAATTTAAAATTACTTTGATTTTATTCGAAGTAATGGGTCGTGGAAAAACGTTATGTGAGGTTGACAAAGCTAAAACTGATGCATACAAAGAAACAAATCTTACGAGTCGCGTGATTGCAAATAAAGCCGGCAGAAGCAAATCAATAATTATCTTAATAATATTAAAAACTATGGCAAAACATGGAAGGACGAATAGCAGAAGCTACATCACAGCAAGACAAACATGTTATCGTTCGGAAAGCCTCGAATTCCGTCCTCTGTGGCGAAAAACAATTTAATTTAGACTGGCCAGGTGGCTACAATTATTATTTTCATGATTTAAGAAAGGATGAAATGTTTTTGAATCAGCATCACAGCAGCGAAGTGGGTATTATGGTCTGGGCGCAATTTCGTGGTATGGAACCATTGATTTAGTTTTCCCAACAGGCAGGATGACTGGAATATCCTACAAAGCAATTCTGGAAAATAATTTTCCAAATTTTCTGAAATGGTTGGGCCATTACAATGAACATTTCTACACGATAATGATCTGATTCATAATTCTCCTCAACTGGATTGAGAACCAAAGTATTGCAATTTTACAGTGGCCTTCATATACACCAGATTTGAAAAATGTACGAGGGAGGAAAACAGTTCGAAGACACTGAAGAACTTAAAGAGGCAATTAAATCAGCTTGGAGTGAAATGTCCTTAAATCACTTGAAATCGCTAATCGAGTTTTCGAAGTGATTTTAAAAAAAAGTGGAAATACCAACTTCTAAAAATTTAATTTTAGTTTTTTATTTTATTTTAAAATTAATATAGAAGTTGTATTTATGTTTTCCTGATTAAATTATCGCTTTTTTTGTTCATTATTTCATCTTATTTTAACAAAATTCAAAAAAAAACATTTTACTCTCAGAGATAGACGAATCTCATTAATTGTTTTTGTTATTGATTTCTTATCCCAACGCATAAAAAATTTGCATAAATGATTTACTGAATAGTATCGTTAACCCTATCCATAGCATTGCTGATAACGCCGCCTTGCACTCGTCTATTTCATTCGTGGACTCCTTCAGAACTAAACGGTAAACGGCTAGAAGTTGTCACTTCGCTTAATTCTGATTTGAGTACAATATTTGAATGTGGGGAAAGAAATCAGTAGGTCAAGTTTAACGAGAAAAAAACACAAATATGCACATTTGTGCGTAAAGAAAGTCACAACGAAAACCTTTTTGTGGTAAAAGACCATATACTCATGGGTTGTGACTCAATTCGTCGGCTTTGTGTTCAAATTAACAATAATTTAAAATCTAATGAACACATTAATGCATTGGCCAAATCAGCTTCACGAAAACTTAACAATAGATGCATAAGATTTTTTAAATCGCATCAGGTTCTCCAGATTTATAGGACCTTCATCCGAAGTGCAATTCGGCGTGCCATCCGAATAATACGCAAGCCCAAAAACAATTACAAAAGATCTAGACAGCCTACAATACCGCAGATATATTGCAGAACTCTACGTGTTCTACAGATTAATGCATGGTAAATGTTCTGCAGAACTAAAGAATAATAAGAGGAACGGTAAATCCGCATAGGTTTGCAGTGAAGCTACCGAAACCTCGAACTGAGGCAACCAAGCGCGAATTTCTTTATCGAACATTCGAGAAGTGGAATTCGCTAAATGGTTTCGAATTTCCATTGGACTATAATATGCACAAATTTAAAACAGCTATCAACCTTTGCTTGAAGTATCGCGCCTTAAATGCAGGTTCCCTGACAGTTACAGGGAGTTGGGACAGACTAAAAGTCCGCCCTGCACCCAATTAAAACTAAATGTAAAAAAGCAAAGTAGCGTTGAATACAGCGCGGTCAGTCGAAGGAGTACGAAAAAATAATTATGTCGTCTTCTGCCGTACAATCGCTAGATGCGGGTGGTTCCATCCTAAATAAACACCTTCCCTATCCATCCCTCTTGTTATATGTCAACAGACTGCAGGAATAGGCCCGGTGTTATCTGCGTGACTTGTCCAATTCTTAGTCGGACCGTAGGACTCAATCAATTAATCCGTGGTAAAATAAAATCGGATGTGGGCACCACTCCATTTTTAATATTTTTTCCATAATTTGTTAATTAATTATAATTAATTGACTGCGACTTACCAATATATCGGACCAAGCCTATTTTATTTAACGATAACACGAAATGCTTTAGAATGCCACATTATAATAAATAATTAATTGACTGGTAGTTCTTTTAAACCACGACATACCTTCTAACTTTTAGCAAAAATTGTCTCCGTTTCTCGACTGAAAATCTTTTGACAAGGACCAAATTATTTATGGATACCCAAAAATTATATTAACTGTATTTCTTAAAATTAGTTATAAATAAACTTACCAGCACATCCATCCACGACAATTTTACAAATAGGTGCAAATAAATATGGTGCATAAAATTGTAAATAGTTTCGGCAATTATCAATTAACTTGGCTAAAAATATTCTCACATTTTTATGATTGATATCCGAAAGTGAGGTCACAATGGACTTAATCCATATTGGTGGTGTTACTAACACATTAGTCTCGGGTAGTATAACGATTTTATTATCGCACATATGTTTAATAACACCACAGAAGGTGGCCATTACTTCATGGTCATTTAACGAATTCTTTTCTAAATAAACAACAGATGTAGCGGCATATTCATTTTGATTATTAGCGCAGTTGTCAGCATCGGCCTCCTCATTCGATTTTATAAATGAATTGGTTAAATCAATTTTGGTAACATCTTGACTTAGTGACGATTCAAAGACGTTGATTGATTGTATGTAGCTATATTTAATCGGTCGGTTATCATTTTTTATATTACGAATGGAAACAATTTTATCTTTTATGCCCGGGAATTCTTCAAATTCTTGTGGAAACTCATATAGATTTTCATTCGTTGTGCTTATCAAATGTTTCCAGATAAATTCATTTTTTTCCACTTTTTCGTTAAATAATAGTGATGCATAAAATTTAACTTCCTCCTGTGTATTGCATACAATAGTGGCGAGACAATTGTACGCGCGACATTGTAGTAAACGATATAATTCTAAAATTTCATTGTTATCACTAAAGAATATTTCCTGACGGAGACTAAACGCTTTTTTCATAAAATCTCGAGGTATTTCGGCACCTGTTTTTATTTTTGTTACATCATTATCGAAATATGCCTTTAGAATTGTACTGTCTTTGTTAACAATATTTTCTTTGGTTATTAGTGAAAAAAGCTGTTCGATTAGCATGTATCCGCCCAATTTCGATACAATACTTTGTTCAGTGTTAGTTCCTCGCCCGGTTAAATTTCGATTTGTTAATTCAGTAATATGTTTGATTTTTATTTTATAAAATTCTGTTATTGTATGACTGTACGAGAATTTAATTAAATTAATTACAAACCGCTTTAAAATATTTAACCGCAATGTTACTTCAAGATTTTCATTTAAAAACATATCATACGCTATATTGATAGCGACCAATTGTTGTGATATTTTTTTATTTTTTAAAAATAATTTAAGGTGCTCCTCTATTTTCCAGTCTAGTATATGTTTGTTATCGGATGCGGTCGCAATAATTAAAAATTCTAAGAGTATTGGACTCTTTGTGATCACTAAATTATTTAGCAATGCCAAGAATAACGAAACGTATTGGGCTCGTTCTATACTCTGCATAGGCAATTCGGATGTATTTAATGGAAAATATTTGCCTTGAATTACTTTAAGTGTGTCCATCAATTCCTTGTTGTTTGTATCATTTGATCCGGTGAAACATGACAATAAATTAAATGCATTGACTTTTATTTCAACTAAAACTTGTGGCAATCTTAAAAGCTGGTACAACCAAATTTTAAAATCACAATTCTTGTTTATACTTTCGCCAAACTTTTCTAGTGATTCACAACAGATCATGGCCATATTCATAGTAAACTCAATTATGATATATTCACTATTTTTAATGGTGGTCGACGATGCAATAATAATTTTAAATATTTTCTCAAATATAGTAAAATAATTGCTGTTTAATTGTTTAACGTCATTTTGATTCGTTGTCATTTTGTTATTGTAGATATTTGTGTAAAAATTATTTAAAATTTTAACAATATTTATTACACTCGAATCATTTAAATTGCCTAAAAATTCGTTGAAATACAATTTTGAAAATTTTAGAAAATTTTTCGTAATAACTTCCACGAAATTTTTGAAAAAGTTGTAATTATTCATAATTAAATTAACAATTTTTTTCGAATAACTATTCGTAAAACATAATGCTACAATTCGTCCCAACGTATTTCGCTCGGACGCGTTCAGTGCTAACTCATTGTAATTCTGTAATTTATCGAGCAAAACGTTGCGAATCGCTTCATCAATTTCACTAAACAAGGTTTTGTTCTGCAATAAAATTTGAATTGCATTTAGTTTTTTGTGATTACATTCCAATGAAAAATTACTATCAATTGTAGTTTTTAACATCATATTTATGTCATTTTCGATTTGATTTTGTAATTTCTTTTTAAAGTTTTGTGGCAGTTTTACAATCAAATCATTAAGAATTGGAATAATTAATTTATTCTGATTAAGCGACAGCGTATTAAGAACTTCAAGAAATTTTGTATCGTCGTGCCACATTTCATCAGGTACATATCGATAAAATGCTTCATTGTTCATTAATTTAATTACGAGAAATATAATTTTATCATCGTATTCATTAAAATGCATTTTAATATAATTAATAATAATTTTAAATATGTAATCATCGTTTAAGAATGCATCATCCAGTAAATTATTTTCGAGAATCCAAACATAAATATCCAATAATTTTAAAACGTCAAAATTTTTATTTTTGAATTGATCCAATACATCGCTAATATTCGGTAAACCATCTAAATTTTCAAACAACTGTAAATAGATTTTCATTAGCTTTCGCCGATAATTTACTAATTTTGTATTAATTTGCTCGAGAATCCACTGACATAAACCAATTAAATTGTTACTTTTGAATTTGTCAACCGGTGCGCGATCTAAGTTTATCTCAACGAACAAATTTTTTCGTTCTGCTAACACGCGCGTCATATGATTAAGTGTTGAATCGATATTACTTAATTCACAATCGGCAGTTTCAGTTAGCATATAGTTAATAGCGAATGCGTAAAATAATTCTAACCAGAAAACATTAAGGAAATTATCTTCTTCTCTTAATACAGTATATACATTGTTGAACGCTAAACTTGCCCCCAATCTCCTACAATTATTTGAATCAAAACTCATCAACTTTAAATGTTCAATGATATTCCCCAATTTGAATGCCGTGTTATCAATTTGTTCATGTGGGGTTTGCTTAATGTACCAAATTAGAAACTCTCGTAAACATCGTGCGGCCAATGCTCGTATTCCATAATTATTTTCGTGCGATATTAATTCCATAACGCATTCGATTAGTATTATCGATCCATCACTATTTATTTCACTTGGTTGTGATAAATAATGCGTTGTCTGTATTAAAAGGGGCTCAAACATTTCTTGAACAGCCACATCATTGTCACAGCCCAAATAAAATAATATTTCACATAATCGTTTCCATATTTCACCTTTATGATTATTCGTGCCCATTAGGTATAGCACAGTCGCATGAGTTAGTTCGCATGCAGTTAATTTTGTTTGGCGATTGCTTGATTTTAGTGCTAATTTGGTAATTTGGGGCATCATCGAATCTAAATATATAATCGGACTTAATTGTTCTGATTCTAAACGCAAACGAATTTTTTGATCAACATCCCATTTTAGTAAGTGCTGATTTTCAGTTTTATTTGATAGTAAATGAAGACAAATATGGGGTTCCAATGTACCTGTAAAGGAAAATATTTAATTAATTTTATTATTCTATTGCATTAAAATATATGTTCCTCTGGTTAAGCAAAATAATCGAACACACTTAGTCGAGACTCACTAGGCTGCTACTTGGAATGAGAGTGCTGCAGAGAAAACGTTTTAATTTTATGCACTAATCTACTAAATGGTAATCCTCGCGAAATGAAACTCAACGATTTCTTCATCGATATACGTAATATTTGGTTTATATTTAATATTTGTTTTATGCTAAATGAAACACGCCAATTTTTTAAACAATTTTTTCATTAAATTTGGTTTGCACGTTATTATCGGAATCCTTTTTATCGAAGTACTGGATATTAGAAGTACTGAATATGTACATAGAACTAAGGTATTTCTCAACCAATTTTGGTTTGTATGTGTTTGAAATTGAATTTTTGGTGCGATTGAATTTTTCGAGAAGGTCAATAATGATCAAAAATCATTTATCGAGACCATATTTTATAAGAATTCTAAAATCATTCACAATCACAAAAGAGAACTGGGGAATTAAGTTACACGTACGATGACATTTTAGATATACCGAAAATATCTGTGTTTAGGAAACATACAAACGCAAACAAAACACATCATAGAATTCTCGACCATCAGTTAATGCGAATGTGTATGATCACTTGACTGTACAGATATATAATAAACACTCATTACATAAAACGATTACTCGTACCAATATACCTTTTCCGAATATTTAACTCTTAGTATATAATTATATATCAAACAAAAAATGCATTTATATTTTTATAAATGTTGCCCGTCGTTAACTCATAGACTGCGTGTGCCTTTGATTGCCGTATGCGTCAACATACCTTCCAACATCATTTGTTACAGTACAGGTTTATCTGAATTGCCTTAAAGCATGTTATCAGGTGCGCAACTAAATTTCCGAGTTTCACACATAGATGGTGCTAGCGACACATCTAGTTGTCATTTATGCCCGGTAGTTGTCACATATCGCAACGCAAAAATTTTTTTTTTAAGAACGAAAATGTCGAGTTTTGTGCCAAACAAACAGCATTTGCAGGAAGCTTGGCTTTTCTGCTTCAACTTGAAAAAAATGCAGCTGTAGCAAGTCATTTGCTTGAGGAGGCCTACAGCAAACATGCACCATTGAAAACTACCTGTGAAGATTGGTTTGAACGCTTCAGAAATGGTGATTTCATCATTCAGGACAAGAAAAACTCTCCGGAAGACCAAAAACATTTGAAGACACCGAGCTGCAACCGTTATTGGATGTAGATGATACGCAAACTCAAGATCAACTTGCGGAGGCATTAAACACGATTCGCCGAGGTGTTTCCAAACGTTTTATGGAAAAATTTAAAAAGATGAAAAATGGGTGCAGCATGAGTTGACTGAGACAGACGGAAAATCGAAGAGCCACTTGCGAAATTTTACTTTTACGGCATGAAAGAAAGAGCTTCCTGCATCGAATTGTTACGGGAGATGAGAAGTGGATCTTTTTAAGAATCCCAAACTACGTATTCGTGGTTTTCACGTGGCTTTGGCACGGCCAAATCGCTTCGAAAAGAACATAATGCTCTGAGTTTGGTGGGCCCAGAAAGGAATCGGATACTATGAGCTGCTGAAACAGAGCGAAACTGTCGATGGGCAACGCTACCGATAACAAGGCGGCCAGAGTCGATCACGAGACACGAACGAGTGATAATGTAGCAGGGTAACGCTCCATGCCATCCGCTCCCATCGTCCAGGACACCATCAAAATGCTGAGATGAGATCTGCTACCGCACCCGTCTTATTCACCAGGCCTAGCCCCCTCGGATAATCACTTCTTTCGGTCGATGGTACATGGCTTGGCAGGGCTACGCTTGGCCAGTTTCGGAGAAGTACAAAATTGGTTGGATGAATGGTTTCGGTCCAAAGACGTGTCGTTTTATCGTCGTGGTATTCATGTATTGCCAGAGAAATGACAAAAATGTATAGATGGCGAAGGACAATTATTTGAATAAACCATTTTTTACATTTCTATTGAAATTTCTGTCTACATATGTGTTACTCAAATGTGTGATAAGTCTTTCGAAAAGCATCACAAAACTAAGTGTACACATAACATTGGAGTAATGAAACATAAAATCAGATCGTACTAAAATAGGACACTCAAAACTAATTATGTCACATTTTGCACTAAACAATAATGTAAGTGTCCAAATCCAGATTTCCATCTCATAACTGCAAAAACTATTAGTTACCGTAAAGTCATAGTACAAATAAAGTGGGAGCATGTATCCACCTCGGGCCCTAATATATACACTTCAAACATCGTTGGTTCGTGTTATTTATCAACATTTTGATGGATTGTTGGATTATTTTACTCGATCAGCTTAGCAGCGAATCTGCGGTATAAGAACGTTCCACTCTTGCTCCTGGAAATCAGTTCCTGAAATCTAGGTCTAGACTATTCACCGTGATTGTTGACATAATGTTTTCATCTTTAATAAACATTTAGAAATGTTGACATTATAAGGACCAGCATTATGCTGCATTAAGATAAACTTAGGACCATACATTCGTCCGAGTATAGAGCTCACACATCTTTACATCCGTAATCCTCTGACAGTCCCTACGAACTCTCTCTCTCGTCACTGAGAAAATATCAAGTCGAGATTTTGTTTAAGTACAAACAAAAACGCGACTTGATATTTTTATATTCGATTGTAAATTCGAAAAAATTGTATCGCCTCCTGTAGAAAACTGAAAACGTAGATACACTATAATGCATCGTTAACAACGACATTTGATTTTCTAATCAATTTAAACATAAACAATTACAATAAAATTAAGATAGTAAGTTTATAACGTCGATATCGGAAACGCAATTTCATCGAAATATATTTTTAGTTAATAAAATTGTTTGAATTATTTATATTTAACAAGTATTAAAAACCATTGTTGGTTTCAGTTTGAGTGCAAAAATCAATCAATCATCTCATTTTTTCGTTCAAAACAAAACATTGTTGTGTATCAGGACAACGAATTACCGAGTTCATCTTTGGACAACGATCGCAATGAGACAATCGTTGCCAAATATGACGAGAAAGCTCTAATTTCGCATTGACTCTAGAGCATGGCACGAACAAAAGTATCGTACAATTTTTGATAGCATTGTTTATTTGATTTTAATTCAGCAGAGTGAAAAATACCTATTACTAATTATTTTACATGGTCAAAAATGGCTAAAATTGAAATTGGGGGCATATTATAAAAAATTTCGAATTCCATTTTTTTGATATCGAAAAAAATCGATTCGACCCTGATTAGTTCTATTAAGAAAATTAGTTTTCGCATTTTTTCGATGTCGAAAAAGTAAATACGCCGCGAATTTATAGTAATTGGAAAATAGTTTTGACTACATATCTAATTTCCCAATCAATTTAAACATAAATAGATAAATAAAATAAACTTCACATTTTAAAATTTTATTTATAACGCCGATATCTGAAAGGTAGTTTGAACATTTATTCGAATTGTATATTTAGTTAAAATAATGTGTGTCCCTTCAGAATATTATCACCATTAATATTCTGTTCGAAACATTATCTGAGCCCAGATGAGTTAAACAGTGATGAGGTCTCACTCCGGTCTCTATGCCGACCAATCGCAGATGTATGGCGAGATACCGAATGATTAACAGAAGAAGTGCTCAACAGCGTATTAGATTGGTTGTCCCGCTCTTACCACTTTTTATCCTTGGGTATCAATCTCGCACGTGAGATTTTTGTTAGCCTAGCCATAGCTGTGTCATAAAGGATTTTACCCGTTTATTGGGACAATCACAATCATCGCGGCGAATCGAAGCCAAACGTAACGAGATAGCCCTAATTGCGGGTTGAAACTAAATTGGCACGTGTGAAATTATGAGCGGGGATATTTGTGTTGCATCGGTTTGCATTTTTTCCTCAAATTTTTTTATTGCGGACCCAATTGTTATACACTAAACAATGAAAAAGCAATAAAAAAAATTTTTGGTTCGATTTTTTGTTTTTGTTTTTCGCTGTTCCTTTGTAATTTGACTACTCGTCCCTAAGCAACATACGAAATAAAAATAATTTTACGCATAGAAACACAATTTGCAATTGGTGCCAACAGTTTTATAGTTTACGTCTAAACGCGAATTATGTAATGATGGCATGCACTGTTGTCATGTACTACATACTGGTGTGGAAAGCCTCAATAGATTTAAAAAATTGATTTTAAAACAATTTTTCACTTTATTTTTGCAATTGTTTAGGAAGGCCATCTACAATTTACGATTTTGAGATATGCATATCTTCTTTCCATGCAGAGTTGTGTGGTGATTTTCCAATACTTTTTTAACTAAAATTTTGGCACTTTGAAAAAAAAAATTGGTACAGGGTTTTTATCATATATAAATGATAAAACAAAAAGTAGTTTTGATTGTTTTTTATCAGAATTGAATTTTTTTTTGGACAAGTCTTCGAATTTTTTTTTTGGTAATCGGAATAAAATAAAATAAAGTGTGATTCCCCTTTATAAATAGAAATAATTAGTGAGGCATACATTACTCCCAGTTGAAAGCGGCTTGAGTTGGAGTTAGGATACATGAATCTTGTTTCCATGCAAATTTGAAAGTTGCTTGGGTTGGAGTTAGCGTTCATAGAAACAGAGTAGAGTTGAGTTTTCGTTGTTATTTTGAACTCGACGAAAGTAATGGGAGTTGAAATTAAAAATTGCGGCAATGAAAAATTTTCGTTCTTAATGTGAAATAAATTTTGAACTATTAATACTCGTATGTATATTTAAAAGAAAAAATGTTTAAATAATTTTCGGATTTCACAATTTCAACTCAACCTAACCCTACTCCATGGAATGGATCAACACCATTTTGGAATTAACGAAAATCTAATTTTAACTCAGCAAAACCAAAATGATTAAATATGAGTATATTTAAAATTTAAACAAGAGAATATTTGGCGCGAAAAAATTATAATGTATACCGGCTCTCAAAATTTTTACTCAACTCTACTCCATCTAAACGATTAACGCTATTTTAGAAATTTCGAAAAGCTAATTTCAACTCAACCTAACTCCAACCGGGTTCATGGAAACATGTTATGTAGACTATATCCCACTCATAAATAAGACATAAATATGTATGAAAAAGAAAAAAATGATTTTTCCGATTTTTGATGGTATGTAACTTTAATTTCTCAAATGACTCGTGCAATGACTGTCTACGTTCGGCTCAAGTGTGAGACATGTGATACACATTTCTTCTTCTATGATGTCTGGAAAATATTCGATGTTTCTCATTCTATCATGCACTTTTTAATATGGCGTAGGTAAACAATCGAGAGAAGTGAAAAAATTTGCAATTCATTTCATGTTCACTCTCTTGTTTCACTAAACTGCCACTAACAATCATCTTTCTCGGCACATGTGTTGGATTCCAAATGACTGCTAATTTCATTTTTGCTGAATATAAATATACATAACATGCCTCACACTTGTCGTCGAACGTGGACAGTCATAAATTAGTCGGCATATCATCAAAAATAGGCAAACATTATTTTCTTTTTCTAAATGTATGAAAAAGAAAATAATGTTTGCGAGATGAGATAAAAGATAAAACATAAAAACGTATGTCTTACGTAAAATAGTTTTATTATTTAAGGTGTGTCATTGTTGCTTTCTTTATGAAAGCAGAATATTATTATTCAATTCAATAAAATGTTTTTATGTCCATCCATATTCATATATAAATTTATCTCAGATATATCATAAATGATTCATCTTATATATGTCACATAAGATTCGTCTATGACTTCCCAAATACGATTCATCTCAGACATGTTACAAAGACTCTTCTCAGACTTTTTGGAAACGAAAATTAGTCCCTTTTGCTGATAAATGTTTTTATACTTATCATGCTTAACTGTCAACTCAAGAACTTTTCATCTGTGAGATTAATGAAACACACAACATTATTACTTTGCGTAAATTTGACAAACAGAGAAAGTTAACGCTTTAATAGAAAGTGTTGTATTTTGTTCTAGGAGGTATATAAATTTTAGTATGCCTTTGAAAACCATTTATACAACAGTTATTCAGTTTTATAAGAACATTTACGAAGTGGTTTTTTGACAAACTGTCTTTTCAGATTCGCCAGTTCATTTTAAATTATAAAACACTTTTAATGCTATAAAAATTCAGATACATATACGTTAATTTTCCTGAGATTTTCCGTAGTTCTAGTGAGTCATTCTTATGGGCTTATTTTTATTAAATAAAGCATTAATTTACTTACCCAAAAATATAACGATCTTCTTTTGAAATTTCACCAACTCGTTCTCTCCGTGAAACTGGGATTGCAAAATTTTCTTAATTTTTTTACTTTTACGATATTCTTTGACCGCCAAATCACGTTTTAACTCATCTTTTTGTGAAAATATCTGACTCAATAAATACGAATCAAAACATGGCAAAATCTCTTGTAACAGTTTTGTCTGTTTGGCTTTATCGTAATGTAAATGATTCACAACTTTCTGTAATGTCGTGAGACCGTAATCCGCCAGCCAAATCATATTTATACCAATTGCAAACGCGTTTAAAAAAATGCTTTCATAATTGTCGAGCAATACGATTAATTCAACTGGTGCAGAAAATATTAATTGTATACAAGATAGTTGATAATCTCCAATAGTTTGTTTTGCTTTGCTTACAATTAAATTCAAATAGTTAATCAATTTACTATCATTAAATTCTTTATAATTTATGTACTTAGATATTTTTAATGCGATTGATAGTAACTTTAAAAATCCGGATACTAGGGGATATTCAAGGGATTTTTCAACTGTGTTTTCGAACCAAACTTCAATCCATTTGATGAAATTAAACTTTGTATGCATCGCAATATCCTCATTCAAAAGAATTTTAAATAAATCGACTAAATTGAAAAAGATATGATAATCTTTTGGTTTGACTGGATTGAGATCTATATTTGGATCACCCGTTTCTCCCAAATTGGAAGAATTGCGATTCACCGTTTTTAAATTTAATTTATCAATAATTTTAAATAATATTTGTATAAATTTATCGTAAATTTTTTGAGAAATTTCATAAAATTCATCACTTAAATGATTTAAAAGTCCAGACAGTAACGGCACGTAATTTTCTATGGTAATGTTATCTTTCCAATCGGTCATAGTATCCCAGTGAACGTCGACCCGCAGTTTCGACGAACATATCCAAATAATACTTTTCATTGTGACATTATCTAAAATCTTATCAAAAATTTGTTCATCCAATTTATGGATATTTAAAAATGTGTTCATTAACGATGAAATTATTAAATTATGGTAAATAGCAGACAAAAAATGAAAATCTTTAAACAATTTTACAATTACATTTTGCAATGATAGTATTTGGAGCCCGGACAAATTTTTCACGTATGCAAGGATTTGCGATAAAGCTTGTATAAAATCCGGCAGGTAGTCCAGCATATCGCGATTAGACGAATTATAATTTTCGGTCATTACATCTGTATATTCAATACGTTGTAAAACCAATATGGATAAATCATCGAGGTAATTCTCAGGCAATAATTTTTGACATGGTTTTGCCATAACACCAATGCCGCGAATTGCAATTCGAATCTCATATGATTTTGCTGTGGGTGACACCAAAATTCTTTTAAAATAATTTATATAAAATTTTAGGATGTCAATGTCACGATCATTAAGTTCATTATTTGCGATTACATTAGCTATTTCTTTATGGACAGATTGCATAGCATAAATTGCAACTCTAGCATCATCATATTTCCATGACATCCATTTTATTAATAAATTATGCCAGTACAAATGATCTGTGTAGAGTTGTCTGCCAATTACATTACTATGATGGGTCAACAGTGTTAAAGATTTACGAAACGCTTGGCGTTCTCGTATTTCACCCGGGTCCGAGATTTGTTTTACTCGCTCATAGATTTTTTGGCAAATTATTGGCTCTTGACCTAAGTCAGGAGCAAAATTATACAAATAGTAATCAAGCGCTTGAAAGACACCCGAAACAATAATAAAGGACAGCTGAAATAAAATAAATGGTTTAAGATATTATAAAATTAAATAAATTATATATAAAAAACTTACTTGTTTTTGATCGACAAGTGTTGCTTCAAGAGTATGAAATAGAATATCTCGAAAATTGTATACAGCGTTCACGTGAAATTCTCCCGGATAATTTTTAGACATTTGGCCTAATAATTCGAGCGTGTGTTGTAAAACTAAAATAGTTGTAAAATATATTAATGCGCTTGGTAATAATTATAATCAAAAATGTACGTACAACGGGCTGGTAAATTTTTTGCATTATTCCCAAAAAGACCGAGTAGCTTGTCGATAATTTCTCCTATATAGCTGGGCTCACACAACTTATTCGTGATTAAATCATCAATCACTAAAACACATAACTCTTTTTCTTTTGCGCTCACGATTGTTGATGTTATGAAATTAATTAAATGAGTTACAACAGTTTTGGAAAACTTTTTGAATTTACCACCTGCTTCGTTAATTAGTTTTCGGTACAGAGCAAATAAAATTATATTTGATTCTTTAAACACTTTATTAAGAGGTAAACTACCCTGAAGAAATAATTGAGTCCCACATTTGTCATTAAACAATTGCTCGAGGGCTAGGTCTGAAAAAAAATAGAAATTAAATATTGAAAATTATTAAATGATTGAAAATATTGGAGGAGTCGAGAGTTTTTCAAAAACTGAATCGAATGACCATTGCTAAGCAATGTTTGGATATATTTTTGTAACTGAATTTTTGCAAATCATTTTTGTCGAAATCTCAATCCTTTTCAGATAGTTTAACGCGCCCAGCTTTTCTAGACACGCGATATATGCTCGAGAATTAAAATACAGGAATGATGAACAAGGATTGCTGTGTTTTTATTCGCTATCTATGAGAAATGGGAAATTATCTATCCGAAATTCAGCTACTACACGTATTGCCGCTGTACCATACAAATTAAAAATTCATCCATAAACAAACTTTTAACGACCTGAAACACACCAATTGGCATTTATGTTGACATGACGTTATAAACAAGAATTCAGCTTGCTGCAATTTCAATTTGTATTGTAAGATTAATTACCCCTATTACGGTTCTCACCTCACCGAGTGACTCCATACAAATCTAGTTACATTTGCAAAGTAATTTTAGGTGAGGTGAGAATCGTAATAAGGGCTTAAGTTTATTATGGTTTAACGATTGTACAATACAAAAACCTTTTTAAATTTCCCATTGAAACGGATAGCGGCTCCACATAAATAGGTATAGAGCAAAATATTTCTTTGCTAACAACAACATCAAAGATTTTCGAAAGACTGTTTTTCAAGAGACTAACGCTAATTATAGAGAGCAAAATTCTTATACTAACACAATAATTTGGGTTCCTGCCCCATTAGATCGGCCAAAACTATTTTGAATTGCTAAAGTCTTACATCAACGACCGTTACTTCCGGGTGAGACAGGAAGGGAAATACTCAAAACTAAAGAAAATATTGGCAGGGGTTCCATAAAGTAGTGTTCTGAGCCCTGTGTTATACCTGCTGTATACGAATAATCTACCAAACATAGTAGAAGCTAGCTATGAACGTTTGCTGGTGACACAGCTGTTATGACGACTGATGCTAGTATTGTTGAGTCGACAAGAAAACTACAAAGTGCCATAAATATAGTGAATAACTGGACAAAAATGGAGAATAACACTAAACGAATCGAAATCAACACATATAAACTCACTGAATTCGCAACAAATTCCATATTCGGATAACGCTAAGTATCTCGGCATGACGAGGTAGACTCGAGCTAGACTCAAAGCTCAGATGGAAAGCACATGTTAAAAAGAAAAGGCAAGGAATGAATTTAAAATTCAGAAAAATCACTGGCTTATTTAAAGAAACTCCGAACTGACAACACACAACAAACTGCTTTATATAAACAAATCCTAAAACCTATCTGGACGTATGGTATTCAGCTTGAGGGCTGCGCAAAGAAAACTACAGTTAAGAGCATACAAACATTTCAAAACAAAGTACTATGTAGCATAGTGAATGCCCCATGGTACATTAGAAACGCAACCTCCATCGAGACTTAAACATGGAATACGTTAGCGATGAAATGAAATACAAAAATTTGCAAGGAGTTATGTACCGCAACTGCAGCAGCATGAGAATGAGGAGCTGCGGAACCTTATGGATCGCACAAATGGACCGAAGCGCGTAAAAAGAACAAAGCCTTTAGAATTAGCGGTTCCCTGAGTCGATGAAATCACTGGCTGCGCTGGGATGAACCGATAGGTTTCATCCCACAAAAATAGATTTCTTTAAAAAAAAATACTGCAAAACACTTATATAACAACACAATATAAGAACAAAAACTCAGAGAATGCAAAGGTTATGGAATCATACAAGAAATACACATAAAACAAAGAATTAATGTATAAAATACTTCACTCTCTCTCTCTAGCTTTCACATCCCATGAAGGGCGGCGTCTGTCTTGTACCAAGCGGCTCGTTATATAAATGTGTTCCAAGTAGAACTGGATTGGTGAGGCATCTCCCCAAGTGACCGACACGTAACAAGTAGGTTGAGCAACAGGCTAACGGCCTTCTCTCATAAAAACAATTAAGTTATGAACCCTAACCAAAGGTTTCGGATTAACGGATCGGTTTCATCACAAACTCCGTGAAACCACACGGGATGTCATGAAGTCGGTTTCGGAGATACGAAGATTGAAAGCGACTTCATGACATCCTGTGTGGATGCACGGGATGAATGTGGAAAAGAGAACAGAAAAGAAGAAGCAAGACATAATGCAGAAAATATATAGAGGAATAGAGGAATGCAGAAAATACGATAATATGTATAAGAACAAATATAAAACAATAAACAAAAAAGTAGAAGAAATACTAGCAGACAACAAATGTGTAGTACAGAATTGAAAGCATTTTTTTTATTTATCTTTGATCTATTCTGGGGCCTAACCTAGGCACTCCCAACTTTTTCGCGGTTCGCTTTCCCCATCCTTACCTTTTCGCCGTTTCCCAGCCAATTCGAGGATGTACGGCTATAGGTCCAATTTTCGTAGAACCATCTGCGCATTGCAGAGCTCCATGACAGCTTATAGTACTGCCATGGAGGATGGGTCGGCCCCTGAGTTCTGGACTCCACTTCGACAGGAAGGCATGGTAGTGTTCATTTTCATCACAGATCGTAATATGATTATTAAAAATCCCTTTTGTATCCTTGCTCCTATCGGGATTCACACTTGGTACCTCCCGATCCAAACCCCACAGCTTTAACCAGTGTGCCGAATTGAAAACATTCTTAAGAGGGTCCTTTACTAAAATAAATTTTAATTTTGAACCTAACCTAAAATTTAAAACACGCATATGTACAATCATACTACATTATTTTCCTAGTAGTGGTTAATATTCTTTTGATCTCTTGTTTAGTTTTCCTTTATGAATGAAAACAAAATCAACAATAGCGAATATGGAATAAAAACACATATCGGTATATGCATGATTGAAAGTAAATAATTTGAAGTCAATTAGTGCATTCATATAATAATTTTCATGGAAATGTTATAATAATAAAGAAATCTCGCGTCAACACAAAATGCACTAATAACACCTGTATCAACAACGAATGATGGGTATAGAAACGTGAACAAAATGTGTAAGGAAAATAAATAAAATTTAGTTAAAATTAAATTTATTTTCGTATGACCTAACATCAAAATCTACTTGAATATAAGTCCTGCTGTCAATGAGCGTTAGACAGGATTTATATTTAAGTAGATTCTGCCTAACATTCTTACCTTTATAATTCGATCTCTAATCGTTTTATAAGCCGAAATTTATCATTTTTTTTAAATCGAATCGAAACAACACTAGTGTATGCTACATGTAGAAATACATTAGTATTCTCAGAATCTAAATATAAGTCTTGCTAACTCCACACATATGAAATAAACAATAACTAACTAAAGATGTATTGCTAATTTTTTTTCCATAGTAATTTTTGTTTTTGAAAACTAAGTATAAATGTGTTGGTGCAGAGACAAACAAAAATGAAATAAAAAAATCAAATTTACATTGCCATGTTAGTGTATCCAACACACTCTTTGGTAGTTTTTTATATAGGTATCTGTCAATGAGAGTTAAAGCAGGACTTATTTAAGTAGATTTTGGTATTCTAACGTACGGGCAAGACAATTTAGACAAATTTAAACTGTATAAATTCAATATTTCAAATTTAGGAAACTGTATTTCAATTCATTTTAAAAAGTTGGTTACATTTTTACATTAATGCAAAAATTGATTTTCGTTGGTTCGTTGAGCCTTTCGTACGTTTAAAGGGACTCTCTCCATTGCCGATTTAAATATCGATGTATCGAAGCAATTTATGTTTTTTGGTTGATATCCTTTGCTATACACTTTCCGCTTAAGATTTGTCCAAAAATCCTCTATTGGACGCAACTGAGGCATATTTGGTGGATTTTCCTCTTTTGGTACAAAACGAATACCCAAGTGCCGCATTTCGTCTGTTCTTGCTTTGGAGTAATGGCCCGATGCTAAATCCGGCCAAAACAGCGTCTGTTGGTTTGCATGGTGGTTTCTAATAATTTTTTTAACTTTTGGTAAACATTCGACCTTGTACCTTTCACTGTTAATGGCTAATCCAGCTTTAAAAAATGCAGATTCCGACATTCCGTTTTGACTTATTGCCAACCACAGTAAAACTGTACCTGGAAACTTCTCTTTGGGTTATGAACTTCATCTTCTCGTCGATATTACATGTGCCATTGTCAAAGTAGGCTTTGGGTTGTCATTCGTTGCCATTTAAAGTAAAATAGGTCGCGTCATCTTGAATCACAATCACATTATCTTTTGCTCGCAAAGAATTTTGTACAAGTTTTTTTAAACGTTGTTTCTGGAACTTAATTTGTATTTCGGACACTTTAGGAACAATTTTTATTTTTCTTAGCATGATGTTCATTTCGTTTAAGCATTTTTTAACAGTATTTTTGTGGCACTCGAATTTAATTCCTAAAGAACGATATGATTTTGCCACTTGGCCAACTGTAATTCGCTTTAATGCCCTTCGTGCTTTGTTTAACAATTTTTACTTTTTGTTTTCTATTGTAATGGGTTTTTATTGTGATTGTTTCGTACATTGGTCTATCTTCAGTACTCTCGAATTAAATACACAATCATAGGAAATTATTCCATTTAGCGTCAAATGTGAGTTGACAAACGACTATGATAATCGACACCTACTTATACACAATCAACTTCCCAACCACCCCATACTTTTTTCGTCCGTTATCGCTGGACCGCGGATAAATTTGAATTTTTTACTCATAGATGGAAAATTTGTAAGAATCCCAACAATCAGTTTCGAACGAATGAGATTATTGATTTGAAAAAATCAGTCTTCTGATAATCATCTATGCTGTCTAATGAATATAAATTCTAGAATAAAATGTTCACACAAGTGCTTATCGAACCTGCACAAAATACCATTACTTTGGTATAAGACCCTCTTAAGAGAAATTAAAGCAGAAACTTAAGAATAATGGGGCAGTTACATGTAGAAAATTGTTTTCTTCTGCAAATTTTTGCAGGTAAATAAGAAGCATCCGCTATATAAAAATATTCAATATGCGAGAAAGAAATAAACATATATAATAATGCCATAATTTTTTTATAGGAAAATTATTAATTTATTTTTAATTAACTCAAACCCGAAATTTACATTTTTGTCTATGGCGTCGGTTTTTATTATGAATCCTTAACATTTATAAATATAAAATATTTTTTTTATTAATTTTAAAAATGTTGCCATAAAAATACTCGGATCGAATATATTTTATTGATTGATTGATTGATTGATTTTGAATGTACGACCAAGTTCTTAGGCTTGAGTTCCCGGATGACGCCGGGTCCACCGTACACCCTTTTTTACACATAACAAAACCGAAGGATTGGATAGGTTAGTTAAGTGGGACAGAATCGGCCCGGTTACAGACACCTAGGTATAGCCGATAGTTAGTAACACAAAGACAACACAATTCTAATCTACTAGATGAAGGATAAAGGCTTAATAGGTTAATGGATAACGATGGTATTGGTCTTCAACAATTGCTTCTTTAAAACGGCAACCTAAGAAAAAATATTATTATTTCACATGCATCTGGAATTTTCCTGAAATTTAATTCTATTAATACTTTTCGGCTTCCTAACCAAAATTGGTTGACTCGACCCGTTACAGACACCTATGTAAAGTCGTTAGTAATAAAATGACAACACAATTCTAAACTACACAATCAGCAATTACAATGAAGCATTAATTCACAAGCATCTGTAAATTTTCTGAAATTTAATTCTAAATTCATATTTTCCGGCTTCCTAAATAATTGAAACATTTATTAATTTAATCATTCTGCAACTCCGCAACTTACAGTCGAATTTCCTGAAACCAAAGTTATTTGAACTATATTCAAAATAATTCTAAAATTCATTAGTATATTTAGGACAATATATTACAATATAATAAAATTATACTTGAATAAAATAAATGTAAAGTAACGATTAGTATTAACTAAATTAATTTGGTTCTCATAAAACAAATAAAATAAATCGAATCCAGGAAAGGCACGCACGGCCTTCCTAACTTCTAAGTCTGTTGATTTGATGGATTTATTTATCAAAAAATATTTATGAAAGTCACTTGTCCTTGTCATCCCTAATCTAATACAAATATGTTTATTTATAAAAATAGAAAATGACCAAACGAAAACTGGTTCCAAAAACAGCTAATCTGGAATCTGTAAGGTAATGTATTAATAATGAATGTTTTTCACAGCTTTAGAATCCCCAATACCTAAACAAATTCAACCAAAATTAAATAAAACTATTAAAGTAATCAGGAATCTGTAAGATAACAGAATTAATAATAAGTAGCTAGCACATCTGTAGGATCCATGATAATCAAATAACCCAATTATATGGTTCAATGCTTTAATTATAAAATAAATAAATCAGAAAAAAATTACATACATACATATATATATACATACACACACACATACACACACACATATACATACACACACACATATATATATCTACAACAGCATTAAATAAATTATAAATTATATAATCGACATACGTCGATAATTATTTGTCCAACCTAGAACAAGTTAACCAAAACCTTTACCAATTTATAGTCTTCCAAATAATCTAGAAAAAAATTTAATTAAAAAGTGCATGATCCCGAAAAACTATCTACTAGCTTCCATGTAATTCCAAATATTCAAATATTCGCAGAAATAGCAAAGTTATAAAGTTAAGCCAACAATTCCAATTCGATCACAGCCGCCTACATGTCCTAAACTAGAGTTCCAAAATTCGTTAATTATTTTCACGTTCAAAACAAGAATAATAAGAAATTTAATTTAATTTTACACTAAAACCTAAAATTCAAATTAATAAATTATTAATTTATACTTCTACAAGGATCTGTATATATGAATGCGATAATACGTTTTCCGCGGAACCAATCTACCGTGTAAATCGGAGGATGGGTGTATATGAATAAATAAATTCATCTGTCAAGGAGAAAACGAAAAGTACAGAATAACCACGATCATGCTTGGTTAGTTTCTATCCAATTTCGTCATATATTTATCCCCTCAAAATTTTGTTTTATGTATTTTATTTGTCTATTTCCTGTTTCTTTTTTAGTTGAAACATGGAAGGGATAAATTATAAAACACTAAGCATGATCATAATAATCTATTCTCTGTTCTCACTCACGCAACAAGCGCAAAAACAAAAAATAGAAATGTATGTATATATTTAATATACTAAACCAAAACATATAAATGAAATGGTATTTTATTTTACGCTCCTCTCTTAACACGTTTACGCAAATAGAAACAGTTAAATACATATTTTATATAATTAAAATTTATTTCAGAAAAATATGAAAAATATGAATTAAAATAATGAAAAACACTTATCTTAGGCATCCATTGGAATCAAAAAAGTCATACATATTGAAGATTTACATACACTGCGTACGTTGCGTTCAAGCAACGGTATCAAAACACATATAAACGAAAATTGTTATGTACATATTCTATACCATCACAAGCGCACCGTACACAGATTAAAATAAATATACAATACGTACAACTATTCACTTCACTTATTAAATTCACGCAAATTATTATTGAAATTATTATTTATTAAAATTATCAACTATATCAATATTATACTTTTTATTAGTTAATTAAAATACATTTAAAATAAATTATTTATTTATTTAAAGGAGAGACAAAAACACGTCCTTCCTCTACGACGATCAATCGCCGACGACCACTCGGATCGAATATATTTTATGGCAACATTTTCATTTTTATTGTGATTTTGGCGGTGTAGTGGTTCAAAAAAATCGTTTGCAAAATTTTTTTGGGATACAAGCAAAGGCTTGTGCAAAAAGTGCAAAAAGTAAATGTTATATCTCCTTCATTTTGCAGAAGAAAAGTGTTGATCGCATGTAAATGGGGTATAAGATAACGATGACATCTAACAATAAAATAAGTTTAGAATTAAATTTAGGCTAAGTTATCATATAGAGTAAACTGTACAATCAAATGTCAAATGAAATATAAAAATGTACTGAAATAGTATATAATTCTATCTATGCGTCCACACGGGATGTCAATGAAGTGGTTTCATTCTTCGTTTCTTTCCCTCTTTACGTACAAAGCCGTTTTCTTGCGCCGCAATAAAACCGGTTTCATAAGCAAAGGGGAAAGAAACGAAAATTGAAACCACTTCATTCACATCCCGTATCGACGCATAGTATGACTGAAATCTGTAAATTTTATTGATGTGAACGATGAACGTCGCCGTTCACATCAATAAAATTTACAGATTACATCATTTTATTGGTGTGAACGTTCAAGCCAAACAAAAAAATTAAAATATAAAAAATAAACTTCGTATGGGAATGATTAATGTTCTAGTACATAAAAAATACGGGATGCGGTTTTTACCGTTGTGAATAATTCATTGTAAAATCAGCGGCACGATATTTTCATTTGTTTGCATGGCACTTCTTAATACTTATATTATTCTTTGATTCTATCAGCCTTGTTAGACTTTGGAAAGTTTATATGAATTCGATTCTTCCATGTTTTTGTTGGTTCAAATCGTATTTGAAGAGTTCCACATGGTCTAGTAATTAAAATTGGGAATAAAAGATCAAATTTCATGAATAGCTTTCATGAACAGGGGGGTGCTTAAAGGTTCTTAAGTGGATCCATAAATGGGATTACTGGAACCATACACTATTCCAAGGTTCAGACCAGAAAACTACAGGTCAGAGCAAAATATCAGTGTTATAATCAAATTAGAAGAAGGCTTAAACAGGCTTGAGAGTTGGTGCGAAATTAACTTAATAAAATTGTGCATCAGCAAATCTAAGGTTTTACCTTTCCATCGTAAAGCGAACCCCATTTACAAGTGTACAAATTAATGGGATAAATTTTCAAAAATTAAAAGAAAACGAAGCTAAAAGAAGTCGAAGGTCTGGGAGCTACCTTAGTGGAAAATATGATCCAACAATTCATATCTTGTATTATGCAATTGAGAGATGTCAAATTGAATATGTGGTAACTGGTCCTCATATGGGATTCCCCATAAAGAGAATTTAATAAGACGGCGAGGTGCTAAAAGCAATTATTTATGTAACAAATTGCACCTCCAAAATGATACTAGATGAAATCTTGCTTGTAAAACTTAATAAGTTCGTCAAATTACCAATAAACTTGGAGTTAGCAGACTGGCAGCGACCTACTTAGCTGACTAAACTGCTACTGGTACTTCTAATAATACTAATAAATTTACTAATATTTCAGATGAAGATATTTTTAAGGCACTATATCGTCTTACGCAACGGCGTCTGATATCTTACCCCTTAAATTTTTTAAAACTTAAGTCCCAGTGATTACATCGCACTCTACGTAATTGTTTTATAAAATTTGAGATTTGTAAAATTAGTAGTTATTGGGATGCCTAAAATTAAAGAACTCGTATATCCATCTGCTGATGTAATATGTGCAACTTTCAGTCTTCTCACTTGTTTGAAAGAGCTATTTCGAATTATATAAAACAACATTTAATGGAAGCAGTTTAGTAACGTACTTACAATCATAATTGCTTGGTACTATATTTTAACAATTATTCTGTTCTCTCAGAAACGTAATCCATTTACATATTTATGATTCGATATTAGCTGCGATTAAACGTTACCAAGTTAATACTTCTTAATACTTCTAGACTTAATACTCCTTCTTTTGTCCATGAACTATTCGGTGTACGTTGCTGTGGAAGGTATAGATTACTCTGAATAGGATCTGAAACTGGTGTGAATCAGCGATGGTCGATACGTTTGGGTGACCACCATTTAGCGCCCATATCTCTTGAAGGGATGTGTTGTGAAAGCTAGAAAAACAGATCGAATACGAATGCCAGTACTCAATCCATCGCCAATACCATAAATTGGTAAAATTACAAAAACATCGATGATAACGACCCAAATCAAAATTGGCCTTCTCACCTTTTGAATTTGGCATACAATCAATATAATGTTGAATAAAATCTTAATTTCTGCAAAAAATGTTTTTCTCGGAATAATTAAATTTAAGTATCGCAAGCGACCAAAGTTCAATTCTCTGAATCAAGCAGATTAATTAAAAGTTCTTTCCGTCTGCAATACAGATTCTAATTCTGCACCACTTCAGAAGATGTTGAAGGTAAATAGTATGGATTAAATCTCAACTTCCATCAATCGAAATCAGAAAACTTACCCAATTCAGCATCATCTGGACAAATTGTAAAATAGTGTTGAAGATTATTGAAGAATTCCTCCGCTTCTGTTGGTCGATTGCTTTCGACGCAACGTTTTATTAATTGTAGAGTTTTTTCAATTTCGTTATTCATTTTAATTAAATTCAATCATCATGTAATAATCGAAAAAATTTATTTTGGAACACCGTAAATAAAATAGCGCAAATATTGTGTCGTTTTTAATTTTTGTTGTTTGTTTATGACATTTGAGTACATGGTATGAAGCTAGGTACACTGCTTCTTTTTTTTGTACGAGCTGACTTTGAAAATTCCATTGCAAAAGGCCTTTATATAAAATGCCTTTATAAATCAAATTATTGACGATCCACACTGGGTATCATTATGCTGGTATCATTATTCGTTTTTTTCCCCTTTACCTATAAAATTGGTTTTGTCGCGGATTCTTTTTCCAACTAAAATTTTTCTACGTGGCACTATTCTGGTAATTTCCCGGGAAAAGAATTTATATGTAATTTCTATTCAAATATTATTTTTCCGCCCCACTGAGGAGAAAAGTTTGATGCAAATATTTATAAATTGGGAATAACTTATCCATATCTAAATTGGCAGGGAAAATTATCCCCCATTTAATTTTGTTCTCAAAAAAATTAACACTAACTTTTTATCACAGTATGCCAGAAAAAAAATTGAAATAAAAGTTACATATACATTCTTTCCCCAATTCCCTATTCCCGAGGAATTACCAGAATAGTGCCACGCCGTTTATACAAACCATTCTCTATATAGTTTATACGACGATCATCAATTCAAGATATCATAGCGGAAAATGGTAAAATTATGAATAAAATTAAGTTAAAAATGAATAACAATTTATTATTACTTTTCTGCTACGTTTACGAGATATAAATAAATAATACCAAAAAAACTTATCAGAAAATATTTCCCATAGCATTTATTTAAATTTTTTTCCGTGTTTACATTTTTTGAGCCCGCATACATACAATAAAGTTCATATATTGTGATATGGCCGTATACATATGTACATAGGCATTAGGCCATATAAAAATCCATATGTTTACATTTTGTTTTCATATTTGATAAGGGGTCAATTTTGTTCAATGCCCGAGACATGACGAAAAAATAACCGCAAGTTAGTGCACGTCATTTAAATTTTTTGAATATTACATTTCTAGATATCATTTTCATTTATAATTTAAAATTTGTGAATGCAAATATGCTTAAATAAAATAAAATGAATTTAATTAATAATTTAATTTTAATTTTAAAATAATTACAAATTCTGTGTTTCTGCGAAAAAACATTTATTCGACATCGCATTGGAAAAAGAAATTAAAATCGTAATATGTAATTTAGGTTATCATTGCATAGAGTAAACTGCAAGTAGTAGTGCAAGTGTAGTTAAATTTTTTTTCTTAATATATTGACGCCCACTTTCTAAATGTGTGAACTACTCAGGAACACACATTTGATAACTTTTGTAATTGCATTGATATTTCGTCGCAGAAAAGAATGTATTGTTGAGAATTGAAAAATATGTCGAGTTATTCCCATAGAAATAGATTGTATAGAATGAATGTAAGGAACTGGCAAGCGTCACAAATTCGGAGAGAAAAAGAGAAAGCGTAGAAATCAACAGGGCCTTATTTATAATTTTTTCGATCGAATGGAATGAAGTTAGGAAATGAAAATTCAAAAACCTATGTAAATTGAATTATATTTTTATTCATTCAGTACAACAAATTAATTGTTTTTTCCTTAAATATATTCCAAATAGTTAGTGGTCCTAATTAACGTAATATTATTTTCATTGCCATTAAATTTAGTCGTTAACCAAGAAGGGAATGACTCGTTTCTTAAAAATATTTACCGATTCTCTTTTACCTGCGGCATAAAATAATTACAATTATTTTCAAAATGTAATAATTGAATTTTTACTCATTTTTACATTTTACATCTTTTACATCGAAGTCAATTGAGTTCAACCATTGTTTTTTTAATTCCTTACATTAAGCTTATCCAAAGCACGTAGTACATGAAACAATCAACACCATCTTTTCGAACCATAGTAATGCGAAAAATGCGGCACTGGTAATAAAAAAATGTTTACAAAAAGGAAAAACAACAACAACAACCAAAATTCAATGTTTAGTTTTGTCTGATTTATAACTTAAAATAAGGATAATTTTAGCACTAATCACTTTCTTCATAATATAATTTATATTTTATTTGATAAAAACACTTGGTAAACTTACTGATCGTAAGAAATTCCTTTCTATAATTTTTTTGTTGGCAACTTTGCACAAGACACTTCTTTCTAATTAAAGTTTTCCAATTTTTATTACCAAATGATGCACTACTACACTATCCACTAAGAGTGCAAAACTTTGCGGTCACTTTGTACCAAAAAACGTAGTTTGGAAGGGTTTTTTCTTTGAGATATGAGACTCTGGCTGCTCTGGCTTGCGACACATGAAATAGCAAATTTTATATGGGCAAAACCTTTACATTCATTCTATAGTATATAATTCTATGGTTATTCCAGAATCTACTTAAATATAAGTCCTGCTAACTCCACACATATGAAACAAACAATAACTATCTAAAGATGTATTGGTATTTTTTTTATAGTATTTTTAAAAAAAAACTAAGTGTAAATGTGTTGGTGCAGAAACAAACAAAAAATGAAAAAAGTCATATTAACATTGGATTGTTAGTATAACCAACACAATCTTCGGTAGTTATTTTTACATAGGTAACTGTCAATGAGAGTTAGAGCAGGACTTATATTTAAGTAGATTCTGGATATCGATTTTGTCCCGTGAGTTACTCATTTAAAATGAGTGAAGCAAAAAATATCGAATACGTATACACTGTATAATACACAATTATGTCTTTGGATTTGTATTTTTCTTTTGTTCGTATTTGTGTCATTTTTATGATGGACAGTACCAAAATAACGTGATCCGGGTGAATCGGTTTAATTGGTATGGTGCTTATTTCCTTTTCTCAACACATTACGTCTGCTCACGAGCTGTGGAGTGTCGTTATTTAACATGCTAATGTATTTTATATTTAATATTTTTTTATAATAAATTAATTTTATATGTTATATGTTTAAATTTCATAAATTTTAAAAATAAAATATTAATTATAAAAAAATCGAAAATACATAAATATTTAAAAAGTAACACTATCTTGTAAAGGCGGATTCAGTGTTGCGTTAGTTTGTCTTTTCATTCGTTTAAAGAATTGTTTCGACCAATCATATTGTTCGAAAATGACGAATTTTTCTTCATTTTTTCAAACAACACAAAAATATGGCGTTTACAATAGTTAACCCTTTGAGTGCCAAGGAGTGCAATCACGCTCCTCAATATAGGAATCAAACATCTCATTAAGGGTTATTAGAATAAACAAAAAACAATGACACGTGGTTTGCATGTGTATAGTAAAGCACACCAATTATACGCGCGTCACTAACTACCATAAACATAAATACTACTACTATATCTTTCCGGTTACACCGGGCCTATTTAGACGTGTATTACCTCTTCGCCTATAAACTTATTTTGGAGTGGTGATATTTGTGTTGCGGAGAGGTAGGTTAGGTTAGGTTAGGTTAGAGTGGCTGCTTCCGCACGCTTAGGCCAATAGCGGCCCATTGTGATACCACAGGATCCTATTATCCCTTTACCCCCGTTAACACCATCCAGAGCTACTTATGTAGCGTAAAATATCTCGCACTCCACAGTTCGCGAGTTCCGAAAGGCTGTTCATCCCGTACTCACCTAAGTATTTATGCCTTCTGTATGGTAGAGCTGGACACGAGCATAGGAAGTGATCTAAAGACTCTTCCTCCTCTTCGTCCATACAACTTCTACAAAAGCCTTCTCGCATGTTCCCCAAAAAGGCAGTGTCCTGTCAGTATCCCTACGACCAAACTTAAGTCCCGTTTCCCCAGGGATATGAGTGCCTTGGAGCGCTTCAAGTCCAGTTTTGGCCAAACCTGCTTTGCTACCCTGCACGTGAGAGTGTTGGTGCACCTCTCATTTGTCAAGACGATTGCCTTTCTCCCGAGCGCCAATTTGAGCGCTGCTATAGGTCTCCCCAGAACTGCTCTTTCCGGCTGCATCTGGCGAGTCGCACCGTACCTAGCTAGTTCGTCTGCCCTGCAGTTTCCCGTGACGTCCAAGTGACCAGAGACCCAGATTATCTGGATGCTGAAATACTCGCTCATCTCATTAAGAGATGATCGGCAATCCAGCGCCACCCGTGACTTCAGACAAACCGCCTCTAGTGACTTGATCGCCACCTGACTGTCCACATTGATTGCGATATCCCTCCCGGATACCACATTATGCTTCAACCATGTCATGACTTCCCCGATCGCCACCACTTCAGCCTGGTACACGCTGCAGTAGTCAGGGAGACGAACAGAAATATTGACGTTTAGCTTCTCACAGAAGACTCCGGCTCCTACCTTACCGTCTAGCTTAGAGCCGTCAGTGAAAAATTGCAGTGCCTCGTTTTCCAGTATTGATCCGTTCCTCCAGGATTCTCTCGAGGAACAGATGGTCCCGAAACCTTTATTGAAGCACAACGTTGGTTTACTATAATCTAGATTCGCCAGTTCTTCCCTTTGCGATCTAACTACTGTCGAGTGTCCCGTCTGAAGACACTTCCACTGCGATACCGCCGAGAGTCTCGTGGCCACATTGGCTGCAATTTGTTTACCAAAAAATTCGATTGGAATAAGGTGGAACATAGCCTCTAAAGCGCGTGTAGGAGTTGACCTGAGCGCCCCGCTTATAAGCATACAGGCCGTTCTTTGTACCTTTTCCATCATCCTTACATATGTTACCTTATTCAGAGCTGGCCGGAGAGGTAAGAGGCGAGGAAAACACATCATGTAGTACATACACGTCTAAATAGGCCAATTTCGTTTCACACATTTTGGGACAAAATCGATACACTGGTTATTCCTTAAAAAATGAAAGTTGTTTGCGCGAATGTGTTATAAAAACGAAAAAGTTGTATGCCTGTTATAGCAGTCATTTTCGCGAACGTGTTAACTAGCCGTTTCAAAAGCAAAGGAGACATTCCAAAAAGCATTCCAAAACCCGTTTGCTAACCTTAATCAAATGATTACCCCAAGTAAGAGTTTTATTGAAAATTAACCCTAAATTTCTAACTGTATTAGAGGATGGAATTAAAGAATCACCGAGAAAAATTCCAGGAAAAGAGGCAGTATCTATAGATTTTTTATAAATTATAATAGACTGAGATTTATTAGCATTAAGAGCGAGCCGGTTAAATAGTGACCAATTATAAAATCTTACCAAATCTTCATTAATAACAGAAATATTAGGGTTAATAGAATCATTATCTATGCGCCTACTCCTATAAATTTGTACATCATCAGCAAAAATATGAAAACAAGAATGGCGAATCGAACATGCAACGAGAATAACCGATTCATCCGGATCGCGTTCTTTTGGTACTGTCCATCATAAAAATGACACAAATACGAACAAAAGAAAAATACAAATTGAAAAGACATAATTGTGTGTGTATTATATACAGTGTATACGTATTCGATATTTTTTGCTTCACTCATTTGAAATGAGTAACTCACGGGACAAAATCGATATACGGGTTTGCCAAAAAATTTGTTTCTGTTTTGCCGGCGTTAAAGCCCGGTACATACGTCGGATGAAAATCCGGGATTTTTTACATCTCAAACGAGAAGTTATGGCTGGACTATAGATGGAATAAAAAAAATAACGTAAGAGAGCGAAAGAGAGGATTTACATGCAATCGACTATACTGAGAATAATGAATATAAAAAGAATAACAGAAATTGCGTTTAATTTTTATTCATTTTTGCTGTCAACCGAGCGATAATTTTCGCCCAAGAATAAAAAACTTAATAACTACAACAACAAAACCCAAATAAATTTTAGTGCGTTGAATATAATATGCATGTTTATCTTTTTATATAATGGGATTTTATATTATTCGTGTGTTTTATCTTTTCTATTTATGAAATATTCTTGAATATATATACTAATATGAATATAATATCAAAAATAATTTTCAATACACTGTAGAATTGTGTTTTTCTAAACCTAACCTAAAAAAATACTTTATCGAATTGTGGTGATTTAAATCGCATATAAACAATTTTTATAATTTTAAAAACATATTTGTTGATATAAATACGTTTATACTCAAAAATATTGTAGTTTCATTCATAATTGTAGGAAATATATCACAAAAATATATGAATGAACTTAATATTTCAAGTCATCTATGGCCGTAACGTCAAATTGGAATAATAATTTTTTGTCTTCGTTTCTTACGTTATTTTTTTTATTCTTTTTATTCTATCTATAGTCCAGCCATTAGTAACATATAGGTTTTTAGCTCTATATTTGGTCTATTATTTTTGTGACGTAGATCTCAATTTTTTTTTTTTTATTTTACTTTTATTTGGCACTATCGTGTGCCCATTTCTGAAAAAATTAAATGTTGGTATTAATTAATGAAATACATTTGTATTATTTAATATAATATGCAGATACCGTTCCAAATAATTCCAAATAATTTACTTAATTAATATTTTATAATAAATAATAAATAAATTTAATGCAACAGGCACGTTTTACAACACAAACAAAATACAAATGTTATTAGGAAAAACTTTTACAACACACAAAAACTTAAACAAAAAAGTAAAATGATCTTCAAAATATTGCTCTAAATTACAGTTTTGGTTTTTTTGGCAGACAACCTGCAGGATTTTTCTTGGGATGAAAAGGGGCGTGTATTTTGTACTGTTTCTCTCATCTGATTGGATAAAACGGCGGGATGAAATAATCCCGGATTTCTTTTCGACGTATGTACCGAGCTATAGTGTGCACCCGGCATAACTAATCGAACCCAAATACCAATTTCAAACATAAACTTTAATTGTATATCTGGCAGCACCAAATTAAATGCCAACGAATTTTAAATACCAACTGAAGACGCCATAGAATTAGAAATACATTCTGAAGACGCACACCGACTTATTATCCAGCTCTTATCAATTGTGTTATTTTATTAAAAAAAAAAACAATTTTAAATCGTGTAAGTACTATTCATAAATATTAAATTGTGTAGGTACTATTTATAAATATACATATAGTGCATATTGTGTGAAGTTCAACGATTAATTTTTTATAAGCATTTCTTATGACAACACGAAACAAACATGATTTTTATGCTTATTGTTCAAACAATCTCTTTGAAATATTTTTAATGTCTGCTTTGTGGAATAAATTACACAAACAATTCTTAAAATATTTAATGTTTTAGTCTATACTTACCACAGCAAAACTACAGTTAACAATAACTGTCTTAACGGCCCCTCATTCATTACGTGTAAAACTAGTTATAACTACATATTTCAAATATTTCTATTTAAATTTTTCAGGCGCTAGCAAAGAAATGGATCATAAAAAATTATTCAAATCCAAATTAACTATCAAGGATAGCCAGGCTGATCGCAGACAGCATTTTAAAAATAAACGAGCAATGGAACGGGACAACTTGAGAAATTTTGGCCGGGATATCACAATAACGCTCGAGAATTCAAACCTTCATCAACCAAACGAGGACGGTGGTCGACAGTTCAGGGATGCATTTAAAAGAAAGTATCGAGAAGATGCTTTAAGTAAACAAGATAAAGAAGCGGCCTTAATCCAATGGCGGCCTCCATTTATCTCTGTGGTTCCAGTTGGAAAATTCATAAGCCTACCCACGACAACCGCGTTATCGAAGCGAATAACAAAAACGCATGAAACTATCCAGAAAACTTTAACGGCCAAAAAAGTATTTCCACCTAAAACACCGGAAACAACCAGCCGACCAAAGCGAAATGCAAAGAAATTATATTTAAATACCGGCTCCAAAGTGGTAAAAGAAAGAAAGAGTCCGGCAACTACATCGATCATGTATTTTCATTCAACAACGGAGAAGAATAAAAACAAACGGAAACAAGTAAAAATTATTACTAACAATAATTTCGAAGCGTCGGAAGAAGAGGATTTAGCTGGAATTAGTCCAATTGAAGATGTAGACGCTGAAGATGGTCCATCGTCGAGGATAGTAATTGCACCATCGCCCACACAAAGCCATCGAGCAGAAACTTTAATTCAATCACCGCAGAATTGCGTAACATCATTTGTGACGATATCGCGAGGTAAACACGAGTATGAAACCATAAATCCCATTTTAAATTCGGAGGAGGACGAGCAAATGATAAAGAATCACGAGGCCGCCTTAATATATGAAGGCTATTTGAGGACCGAAAAACATCGCTTGACGGAACTAAGTTTTAAATGGGAAATATACAAATCGGAAAATTTGAATTTAGTCGATTGCATCGATTTGATTGATGGCACCGTGGGTCAAACAAAACTGTTGATTTCAAGTAAATTCGAACAATTTCAGAAACTAATCGAGAATTGTCGTTTTCAAAATGGCGATCAACCGATCTTTCCACTTGATTTGGAAGGATTTTGGGACATGGTGAAGTTACAAATCAAAAATGTTGATGATCGATTTTTAAAATTAGAAACGTTAAAGTTAAATGATTGGAAGGAAGACGTACCCCCAGCACAAATTGGCACCAAAAAAAAGGTTGGTAAAAAAGCTAAAAGTAAGCGCACATCAGTAACTTCGAATCTTAGAGCGTTAATCGAACGGAAGCGGCAACAAATATTGGATGAGGAGAATGCTACGCTTAATGAAGCATCATCACGTCGAAAAACGCGTCAAAGTGCAAGTATTTCAAATTCGGTAGATATCAGCCATACAGAAGGAATTCATCAACATTTGGGAAATTTAAAAATAAATTCACCTCTCGCCAAAACATCAAAAAAACGAGGCAAATCAATTCGATTCGTTGAGCCAGCAAATTCATCGGATTCCGATGTAATTTTCGTCGAGAATGCAAATAAAGAAAACGAAACCATTGGCGTGGCTAACGGAGAAATGTTAACTGCCACACCCATAAATACAAAACGAGAATCTAGAAAATATCGTGACACGCCTAAAATACCAATCTTAAATTTAACGGATACACCGGACCGATCAACAGAACGTCGGCGTTCAATAAGAACACCAAAATCGAAATTATCGTTTTGCGACGAGTTGCACAATTGCTCGGTTAGAGATTCAACAATTCGTCCAAAACGCACGCGTAGGATAATGGCACTAATTAATAATGAGATCCATGATTAATTTACGTTTTAATTTTATTTTATTTTTGTCAGATTAATTTATAAGTCATTATTTTATTTTGAATTTTATGTTAGTTTTCATTGAAACATGTAATGTAATTAATCCTAGTATAATAAATGGTATTAAAAACACTGGTTACGTCCTTACGATTGTAGTTGGTTTCGGAATCGATTAAGTTCAATTATGACGAACCGTATTAGTGGATTGACTGAAGGAATCCCTATTGAGGACGACTTCATCATAGTCGTAAAACTCACCTAACACATAATAAAAATGATAAATTGAACGTTTTAAACGATTTGAAGGGCCAAATGAAAAATATTAGCCAAACAGGACCACCACGTACAGTCCGAGTGTTTTTGTGCGATATCAGAGCATATTGGGGAAAAATAAATCAAAGGTATAGCTACTTTTATTGTTAGTACAAAATTATTTTAAAAAAAAAATTTCACGTAGCGAAAACAATTTTTTCGCTAGGTTTTGAAAATAATTTAAAAAAAACGCGATTGTTTTTTGGCAGTATTTAATGCTTATGCATAAATATTTATGGTGTTTTGGAAAGCATTCTTGTGAGTTATCCGCGTCCCGTGGTAGCCGGTGATTTTGATACAGCAAATCAAATGTGCCTGGAGTCATATACGCGCTTCTTTTCGTGAACGAAAATAATTAATTTTTTATGCCCGGTAATTTCAAAGAAATTGTAAGAAGACAAACACTAATCCGTAATTAAGAGAATTAAAAAACCATTTTATATTGGACAAATGTGTATTAGAAAAGTTATATCATATACCTATTTGCAATCAACTTATTAAAAAAGAATTCAGGGAAATTGAATTATCACAAAACTTCAGTAATATTCAGTACAATTCTAGATTTAACAAAAAAATAAATTTAATTATCTAAAGAAAAACTCAAATTATATAATTTCACCACAAAGCACATCAATAAAAAAAATAATTTTCCATATAAAACAGTTGCTACAAATTAATTAATATTTTGATCTAACAATTACTTCTTAAAAACCATA
This sequence comes from Nephrotoma guestfalica, assembly GCA_963691935.1. Lineage (NCBI taxonomy): Eukaryota > Metazoa > Arthropoda > Insecta > Diptera > Tipulidae > Nephrotoma > Nephrotoma guestfalica. The sequence continues at coordinate 233,819,868 of OY829914.1, forward strand.
CGTTTTTTTATCTGCTGTAATAACTTATTCATCGACTGGTTGCTTAATTGCTTCGGCGGAAGAAGTATGATCGGAATCTTAGAATCATATGCATCATCCAATTGATTGATATCGCGTATTACGGGAAGTAAGCGTCGGGCTCCAGACATCCAAAACGCGAACAATGGTTTTGGTACTCGAGAAGAACGTCTTGGTTCTCTGCTACTCATTGCGTTATCTCGTGGTCGTTCGATCACGCTATGTTCATTCAAATCGGACAGTGACGAATCCGATTGGCGACTGTTATCATGTTGTACTTCATGAGGCGATATAGCAATACATTTTATTTTGGATGATTTTGAATGCGTTTCATTACCAGTTTTATATATTTTTTGTTTTTTGTGAGTTGATAATCGTCTACCTGTATTGTTTACATTTAAACTCAGCTCACATTTTGAGTTGATGTTTACTTGTGCTTCTATTAGTGGTGGCGATCGCTCGCTTGTTTTTGGATCGAACGTTTCACTACTGGCAACTGTTTTTATTATTGAGGTTTTTTGTTGCGGTTTAAAATTGATATCAGAATTTTGGATATTCAATTTTTTTTGTATTAAGCGAACGGATTGTCGCAGACCTACAGTTCCAGATACATTTAAACGACACTTATTTGATTTGACTGAGTCGGTTTTACCTAAATTTACTCTGTCAGAAAATTGGGGAGATTCCGGAAGTGGCTTGTTTAATTCACCAGTCACAGACATCTTTTTAACATTTCGGGACGAGTTCCTGGTTGTCCTAGTTGAGGTTCGTAAACGGGGAATAGCACCTAATTCTCTTCCAGGATTATCGTTCTTATTTCCAATTACAGCATTCGGAACATTCACTTTTGTTACAATAGCAAGTAGATTATCGGTGCCCTTGTTTGCGTTTTGAAATTTTTCAACATCCGATGCAATTTGATCTACATATGTTACATCTAATTCCATTCGACTCGATGATCTCAGAAATTCTTGTGTTAACATTGGATCTGGTTCATTGCCTGTTCCACTGGACAAATGAACCGATTTATCTTTTCGGGATGTATTTCGTTTCAAAGTTTTCTTAATTGGCGTTGCACGTCTTTTAGATCTTTTAATTTTTGTCGATTTTCCTTTAATCAAATTTGTTTTAGTATTTGCTTTATTTGGTTCCGCGTTACTGTTGTTCATTTCCCGTTCTGATAAATCTTCAGCTGAACATTCCCGCATAATCGCATTTAAATTTCGTACTTGCTCAGAAATGCCCTTCTCATCGGGCACATCTAAATTAAATTTGTCGTTTGTGATTGGTTCGTTCAATTCCGAATTACTTTTTAGCCCACCTTCTTGTAAACGAGAGATAGCACCTAGTTCTCCTGCACAATGCTCCTTCTTACGATTAACTAAGGATTCTGATATAAATTCGCCAATTTGCTGCAAATTACCGTTCCTACTTCCTATTTCAGCATTGGAAACATTCTCCTTTGTTATGCTAGGAAGTATATTATCGCTTCCCTTGTTTGCGTTTTGAAATTTTTCAACATCCGATTCAATTTGATCTACATATACTTTGTTACCGCAGTCGGTATTATCTTTATGTATCTGTTCTCTTACATCTAATTCCATTCGACTCGATGATCTCAGAGATTCTTGTGTTATCATTGATTCTGGTTCATTGCCTATTTCACTGGACAAATGAACCGATTTAACTTTTCGGGATGTATTGCGTTTCAAAGTTTTCTTAATTGGCGTTGTACGTCTTTTAGATCTTTTGATTTTTGTCGATTTTCCTTTAATCAAATTTGTTTTAGTATTTGCTTTATTTGGTTCCGCGTTACTGTTGTTCATTTCCCGTTCTGATAAATCTTCAGCTGAACATTCCCGCATAATCGCATTTAAATTTCTTACTTGCTCAGAAATGCCCTTCTCATCGGGCACATCTAAATTAAATTTGTCGTTTGTGATTGGTTCGTTCAATTCCGAATTAATTTTTAGCCCACCTTCTTGTAAACGAGAGATAGCACCTAGTTCTCCTGCACAATGCTTCTTACGATTAACTAAGGATTCTGATATAAATTCGCTAATTTGCTGCAAATTACCGTTCCTACTTCCTATTTCAGCATTGGAAAGATTCTCCTTTGTTATGCTAGCAAGTATATTATCGCTTCCCTTGTTTACGTTTTGAAATTTTTCAACATTCGATTCAATTTGATCTACATATACTTTGTTACCTTCTTTAAAAATCTGCTTTGTTACATCTAATTCTATTTGACTCGATAATCTCAGAGATTCTTGTGTTAACATTGATTCTGAAAGTATTGCATTGTTTTCCTTATTCTCAACATGTTGTATTTCATTGATCTCTGGCTCACGTACAGTGAGATTCATTTTCGTACATCCCATTGACGCGTCATTCAGAGAATTAGAAGATGCAAATTTAAGAACGCGAGAGGGTGAGCATACAACACCAAACGATCTTTGTAATTGAGTTGCAGTTTCATTATTAATATCTGGAATTTCTACTGAACTATCTGATGATATACTAGAATTTGATAATCGTTGCTCATTGGAAATTGACATCGAAACAGTTTTTTTGTTTGTATTATTATTGTGTGGACCATGAGTGATAGACCCCCTTCGAAGTGATCCGAAACTCATATACTCTGATTTGTTAGCTTTCTGATTCGAAGATACTCGAGTTTGACTATGGACACAGCAATATTCCGATTTGCGGTTATCATTTATATAATTAACTCGCGAATTTTCTACGGTTGGTGGTGTAATAGAAGTCGAACTTTTTACCTCTCTCGTGATTGGTGATACAGGACATGTAAATGTGCACAATTTATTTGGCTGTTTTGGTGTACTGAAATTATTTAATTTCCGACGATCCTGAAATGATTACAAGTTATTTGATTTATAAATTTTAGAAGTGTTATGCAGTTTAAAATTGATAGGTACTTACAAAACGAGAATGTTTCAAAATTTGATGAGGCGTCATTGGCTTGTTTAGTCCAGTACCAGTCGAGTTTTCAACTTTCCTGGGAATCGATCTCTTAGCCGCTTTCGTTGGTAACATTATTTCTACAACTGGGACCTGAGTAGGTGCGTTAATTGTTTCACGAGGCGACTTATTTACAGAAATTTTAGTGGGTTGCTCACCCGAATCGTTGGTGGGTGGTTTTTCCATCAATTTAACATTAAAACTATGCTCAACGTATTGATCATCGTATAGACATTTTTTAATTCGCACATTGCTTCGATTTTTTAATAGTTGTTTTAATAACTGATCGTTTGTTAAACTATCAATTGACGAATCGTCTCTGTATATACAAATAAAAGTTATTAGTTACATTTTTGTTAAATGAATTAATGAAAAAATCTCAACTTACGAATCAGACATTATGTTGAGCTTGTTTGTTTACAGTTAAACAGTTAACGAATAATTGACATTCATTTAATCATATGAAGTGTGCAACAATTGTTGAAGTTTTGAATTAAGAGCTATTTATGTTTTGGTTAGTATTAGAGAGGTGTCGCTATGTTTGTGAATTATGTCGATGTCAAAGTCAGATGCTTTTGTTTACAATTTTAACATAAAGAGAAATTGTTGAACAATACAATATTACAATGATATTTGATTGTGCTTCGCGTAACAAATTTTGATTTAAATTTAAATTTTAATCGCCGATTAAAACACAATAAACTTGGAGTTATGGATGTAACTAATTTTTCGAAAAAATGCGAATTCATACTCGTACAATTCATAAAATTGTTGCGTTTGGTATGTATTACCACAGAGAATCATAAACAGAGATGGATCTTTCTGGAAAGTTTGATGTATATGAATAATAAATTTCTGATTTGCACATCCAGTTATAATAGGGTTCGATGGAATTTAGAGCAAACAGAGTAAGATACTTTAGCTATTTAATGTATATCTTTCTTTCATGCCAATGCAGAATCTCATAAAAAATATTTTATTTGTTAAATGTGCGTTTACGGAAAAAATAAACATGCTATCCATTTATAATTGTCGTTTGAAAGTAACTCTTTCTCTTAAGTACATATTTATATTTAATAAAACAGATTGAGCTTCCATCAAAATGCACGTATTATATATATATAACTTGTATGTACATATACAGAATCTACTTAAATATAAGTCTTGCTTACTACACATGTAACAATGGCTTGCATTTCCGTTAAGCAACGCGTGATAACAAAAAAAATTTGGATATCTTCTTCCGGAATCAGGGGGGGTTCCATTACTCACGCGTGTGGCCATTGTATACAAACAAAAAAATTAACAAAAACACAAAAAAATTTACTCGAAACTATAGCACTTTTATCCGGCACCCTCATCACTAGAAACACTTTTCACCTCTCAGCCAATCATTCTCAATAATAAATTTAAATAAAATAAATAAAGAAAACTATATTCTAAAAATTTTAACTTTATAATGATTTTATTAATATAATTGGAAAAAAAATTATTAAATTTCATTGGTATGTATTTTTTTTTCTAAACTAAATAAACTTAAAATTAACTTACAAGCCGGCAAAATCATTCAACGTTGCGTTGCGGATCCGATGGCAAATATTGAAGAATCGTAGTAGGTAGCATCCATGTATTATATCGCTTATTTTACGGCGGTTCCGTAATAATTATCGTTTAACTATCGTTTAATTATGTTTCATCATTATTAAGTTGTTAGTGTTTAACATCCAATATTAAATTTTCGTATTCAGCTTTTCTAATATATTATATTAAACGTATTATATTTATTATTGTTTATTGTTATTATTATTGTTTTTGATTCTGCTTCTGGTTATTCGCGCACACGGGTTTTATTGTTTGTTTTGTTTTCGCTCCGATTGAACTTTTCGAGGACGTACTGTACATCAAATTAACATAAATGAACGGTTAAATAAAATTATAAATTTTTTTTGGAATAACTAAGTGTGTAAATGTGTTGGTGCAGAAACAAACAAAAAATGAAAAAAAATCAAATTAACATTGGATTTTTAGTGTATCCAACTCAATCCTCGGTAGCTATTTTTATATAGGTATCTGTCAATGAGAGTTAGAGCAGGATTTAAGTAGATTCTGATATATATATATATATATAGCTACATACTGTCCCAACAACAACTTTAACACAAGCACTATTTCCGCAGATAACACGACATCAGCAAACCAATACAACATTTTGATTGCATATCAAAATCCCAGCATATTAGGTTACTCGTAATTCCGACGATCCAACCATGTGCCATCACATCAGCGGTTATCTTTTAAACATAAATATTAAAATAAACAGAAATACGAAATATGAATAAAGAGATAATGCATTCCACTGCTGAGTCAGGAAATGCTTAACCATATAAACTACTAAATTACTACTGTGGGCAAAAAGTAGTAAGACTTTTTAATTTAAAATTCGCGCGGGAAACCATTCGTCAGAATATTTGTTTTTCTATGTTGGTATGACTGTCAGTGACATCTGTGCCAAATGTCACATCAAGATAATCATTAGAGTTTAGCATACGCTTGTCCGATCTTATATTGATAAATGTTTTATTTAATGTCGGCAATTATGTATGGAATACAATATCAGATAAATTACCGCCTCTGTTAGCCTCACAAATGCGAACCCCTTTGAGCACATTTTTCATTACATTCTCACACATTTCACGCGGTATTTCATTAATTTCATCACGAATATTTTGTTTGAGTTGCTCAAGCGTTTCTGGTTTGTTTGCATAAGCCTTGCTTTTTAGATATCCCCACAAAAAGAAGTCCGGAGCAGTCAAATCAGGCGACCGTGGAGGCCAATCAACATCACCATTTTTTGAAATAACTTGTTGTGGAAAGAGTTCTCGCAGTAATTCCATTGTAATCCTGGCTGTATGCGATGTGGCACCGTCTTGTTGATACCACATGTTAATCAAGCCCAAAGTATGCAGTTGTGACATTAAAAAGTTTTCAATCATATCACGACATCGCTCCCCATTCACAGTTATCGTTACGCCGTTTTCATTTTCAAAGAAGTAAGGTCCAATGATTCCTCCTGACCAAATTGCACACCAGACTGTCAGTTTTAATGGATGTAAAGGTGACTGATGAATAATGTGAGGGTTTTCCATTGCCCAGAACCGACTATTCTGTTTATTCACATATCCATTTAAATGAAAATGTGCATCGTCACTCATTATGATTTTTTCATGAAAATCGGGGTTGTCATGGGCGAGCTGTAACATCCTATTGGCATATGTACGGCGGCGTAAATGGTCTTGTGGTAGAATTTGCCACGTGTCTACTTCACGACTGTCAAGTATGAACTGTCAATACTAATATTCGCCTAAATGGCGGCAACACAAAGTAGTATACTTTCCCGGCGGATACCCTGTATATATATATATATATATATATATATATATATATATATATATATATATATATATATATATATATATATATATATATATATATATATATATATATATATATATAAGTTAACCACATAATACCATCAAATTCCATTCTACCAACACGTGGAAAGTGCATTCACCAAAGGTTCAAATAGCGCCCCACAAATTAACATGCTAACTCATCATATACTCGTATGTATATAAATGCGCGTGTTAGAATACACGAGCATACAACATACTTTGTAAAATGCTTTATCAGCTATATTTTTAGTATATAAAGAAATGTAAACTTGTTTTAATTTAGATTTAAGTTGGTAGTTAAATAAAACGGACATAGTCCAAAAAATATTTTTTTAATTAAAAGTACAACTGTGACTTTAACTGGCGCCGAAACAAATTTAAAAGTTATCTCAAAAATTAGAACATTAGAACATTGTTTGTTATTCACAGTCGATCATAACAAACGCAGTATTTAAATTATTACTATCTGCATAGTAATAGTGAAGTGAATAATGACGTGAGTGATATCGCACCGTTAGTAGGCCACAGGCAAGAATCAACACCGGTAGCTAAACAGGAAAAATTGTGAATTATCCGCAAATAGAAATAGTGTACACTTCGGCTTCAATCTCCAGGGAAACGCAAATCCCTGCATCTTTATTTACCCAAGGAGAGATCCTCTTAAAATGCAAATTATATTACTGTAAGCAATAATCTTTTTATAAAATTACAAAAAGAAAACATAAAATAATAGAAATAATCCAGTAACGTAAATACGAAGTGAAATAATAAAAATTACGAAGTGAATAATAATTATAATACAAAAAAAATCTTAAATAATGTAACAAAATGGCTACACTAGACCAATTGCAAGCCTGAATTGTCCAATTAACCGGGGCACACAATGCTCACATTGAGATAATAAACAACATGGAGAAAAGGTTCGGAAGACTAGAAGCTAAAGAAACACGCATCATTAATACTACTGAACCAGGTGGGTCGAAAGACGAAAATGACCTAAGCAAAATCAGTAAAATTCCTGACTGCGTGAAGGAGCTCCACATTTTCGATGAGAGGCCCTTACACTACGTGTCTTGGGTAAATAGTGTTGAAAATATACTACAAGAATTCGAAATAGTAAAAGAAAAACTATAATTTACCGGGCAATCCTCAATAGCATACGGCAAAAAATTAGGGGAACAGTAGATTCAGCACTGGTGTTTTACAACATATTTAATGCAAATTAGAGTGAGATAAAAAACAGCTTGTCGCTGTACTACGCCGATAAACGAGACCAAAGAACATTAGAACATTAACTAAATAATCTCGTGCAGGAGAACAAGAGCATCGATGAATTTTACGCCAACGTGAATCATCAGTTATCATTGATAATTAATAAAGTTAAAACGGAAAGTTACAATCAAGATACCATAACTGTACTGAGCGAAATTTATCGTAACCGTGCGCTGGATAAGCCCCCTTCATAAGGGGGTTGAATGGCGATATTTCAAAAATGCTCACCATACAGCGACCATCAACCCTTCCGGAGGCATATTCGTCATGCTTAGAAATTCAAAATATGAATTTCCGGGTCGTGTCCATTCATAACCGGAATTTTAACAACACGATCACAATTCCAGCAAATCAAATTCCACAAAGAAGGCACCAGCAGGAAATTCCAAGACCACTGCCTAGACTATCTCTACAGCAGAAAAACATGGAATATGGGACATTTCAACAACAGCAACAGCAGCTACAACCACAACAACAGGAGATGAAAATGCCACCACCAAGGCCATTATATCCAAAGCCACCCACACCAATGAATATAGACGAGTCAATGCGGACAATGAAAATTGTTTATATAAATCGACCAATCTATAAGAGAGAACAAAAAAAAACCCGGATGCCAACATAAGAACTAGGAAACAACAAAGAGTGTTCCACTTAGAACAATTGGAGCCAGAGTTCAAAATTATGAGGACAGTAAAGATCCAGAAGAAAACAACGTGATAAATTTTATAGAGGAGTCCTATCTTACATAGAGGATAGAGTACAAGTGTCACAACAATAAAATTTTAAAATTTTTAATAGACACGGATGCGAACAAGAATTTTATAAGAAAAACACTCACGAAAGGTGCTAGCCCGTAAGTAAACCGTTCACGGTCAACTCAGCCGGAGGCAATATTAAAATTAACCATAAAATAACCGCACCGATCTTTAAAAAATTTGGTAACGACATTTTAGCCGATTTTTTCATTCTACCGGGTCTCTCGTTTGATGGTATCATTGGAGATGATACTTTAAAAAAGGTATAGGCAATAGTAGATAGTAGACAAATCATATTAACCATCTCTCCTGGCAACGACATCCCTCTGAAAGAAAAAATCTCTACTCAAGTAAGCAATATTGAAATTAGAGATAATCTCCTGGACGAGCAAACGACGACAAAATTGAAAGGTGTAATTAATGAATTCTTACCACTATTTGGGCCAATCAGCGACGAGGAATTTATCGATTTGAATATTAGAGCGGAAATAAGAACAACAATTGAAGAACCAGTATATTCAAAGCCCTACCCTGATTCTATAAACATGAGAACCACCGAAGTGGAAGACCAAATAGTAAAACTCCTGAATCACGGAATTATCAGACCCTCGAAGAGTCCGTATAATTCACCCATATGGATAGTGGAAAAAAAGTTGGATACATCAAGGATAAAGAAATACCGGATAGTCATCGACTACAAGAAGGTGAATGCCATAACCATATCCGATACGTATCCAATACCGGATATTACCAACGCCATCGCCAGCTTAGGAAACTCTAAATTCTATACAACAATCGATCTAACATCTGGCTTCCGCAACATCAAAATGAAGGAAAGCGATATCCCGAAAACTGCATTTTCTATAATGCAAGGAAAATATGAATTCTTGAGAATACCATTTGGTCTCAAGAACACGCCTGCTATCTTCCAACGGATGATAGATGATGTGCTCAAAGAATTCATTGGAAAGATCTGTTGCTTGTACATTGATGATATCACCGTCTTTGGCGGAAACAAAAAAGAACATCATCTGGATAACGTCAAGAAGATATTCAATAAGCTACAGAAGGCAAACCTCCGGGTTAACCTAAATAAGATGGAATTCCTTGAGGACGAAACGGAATACTTGGGTTATGTTATAACCAACGCGAGAATAAAAGCAGATCCAAGGAAAGTAACAGCGATTAAAGCACTGAAACCACCGGAAAACCTTAAGGAACTTAAGGGATTCCTTGGATTGATATTATATTATCGACGATTCATTAAGGATTTCAGAAAAAATTGCGAAACCACTCACAAATCTAATACGCCGGGGGGGGGGGGGGGGGGGGAAGTTAGCATCCAGAAGCATCAAAATCGAACTATAGGGAGTGAAGAACTAAAGGCATTCAAACAGTTAAAAGAAGTATTATCTTCATCGGATCTACTCACATTCCCGGATTTCAACCGACCATTCATTCTAACGACAGATGCGTCAAATACCAGCATTGGGGCAGTACTGCCGCAAGGCGAAATTGGCAAGGATCGCCCAATTACATATATATCAAGATCCCTAAACTCCATCGAGTAAGCAACAAATGAAAAGGAGATGTTGGCGATCGTCTGGGCCCTGGATAGTCTACGAAACTATCTTTACGGAGCAAAATAATCAAGATAGTTACGGATCATCAGCCGTTAACTTTTGCACTGAGTAACCGCAACAACAACAACAAATTGAAGAGGTGGAAGGCCCGCATCGAAGAATATAATTACGAGCTGGTGCTTGTCAAGGTTGAAATTGGATTCATAAAACGCATATCAATAATATCAATAAATAAAAGTTAATTTCTTTTCAGCCTGTGCCTTTGGACGACGGTCATATTGTTGAACATCTATCACTACGACACTCCACTAATTTCGGTGAAGGAAGGGAATGGAAACATCATCAGTGGAAGTTTCAAGATAATCCACCAAATAGATAATTCTGTCCAGAATCCAAACAGAAATAAATGACATCAATCCATCTAACATCTTTAAATCACAGTTAGCATACCAAACTATCGAGATTAATAAACGTTGAGGGGAACTTAAATATCGCAAACAGAAAAACAGACGTTCGATTAACTGGATTGGCTCGGCATGGAAGTGGATTGCGGGTTCACCAGACGCAACTGATTGAGACACGACACTTAGCAGTCAAAATAGGATTATAGAAAACAATAACGAGCAGTTTAAAAAAAACAGCCATTACCCAGAAGATCCAACAGGTACTAAGACAACATAACGAAATCCAGCTACACCTCGATGGTAATGAAAACGAAGTACTTCAGCAGACTATGTTTAACCGTCTTCAGTTGCTAAAGGAGGGCGTGAAGTAAATAGTAAGAGCAGCCCATATTTTAATAAAATAGAGGCTACAGAACACGCTGAACCAGCCATGTTGATGAAGAATACGGTAATCCTGTAAGTCATCTCCATACCAAAAACAAACGGAGAGGAATTTCATCATGTAAAACTAAGGTCTACCATCAAAAACAATAAACAGATTCACCTAGAATACAATGAAATTTTGATAAACCAGCATAAAATATACGGCATGATTGACAAATGCAGAAGAAGAAGAGAGGTCACCATATGCGGTTATAGCCTGCTTCAAGAACTGAAAGAGGACCACTGCATAAACCAATTAATGAAAGGATCTGATGCAGGTTGTGAATTTTGATTCAACGAAAGGGAAATAATTGAATCTGTAAACGAAAATACTATATTTTTAAATAATTTCAACGATACAATCGCACAGAATGGTTCAGAAAAACACTTGGAAGGAAGCATTGTTGGATGAGGATAACGCTCAAACGCAAAAACAGCTCGCGGATCAATTGAATGTGTCATGAGAGGCCGTCTCCATACGTTTAAAAGCCATGGAAAAGATCCAAAAGCGGGGAAAATGGGTTCCGCATAAACTAAATGAAAGTCAACAGGAAAATATAAAAACCACTTGCGAAATGTTGCTCGCCAGATACGAACAATTTTTAAAGTTGTGAAATAAACATTGAACTTGGAAAAACTAAATTTAACTTTAATTTTACATTTTAATTGAAACTTTTAAGTAAGCCATTTCCTAATTTTCAAGAATTAATTTTTACATTTTTGGAGTTGTTTAATTTTAAAGTTAGAGTAGTGAAATTTATTGCCGTCGTAATAAGGAGACAATATGTATTATTTTTACTTAATTATGCTGCTCTCTAGATGTCGTCTTAGATTGACGTCATCAGCAAAAATGAATGTAGTCGCAGGCCAGTACTCCAGAACGCACTTATATAGACCAAAATTTGTGTGTATGCAGGTAGAGTGCGTGACATAGAAAAGCAAAGCGAACGAAATTTCTTCGAAAGTTTTGTTTCGTGTTTACGTCTTTTGGGCCTGCATAGATAAAATATCCATATAATGCGAGACGGCCGAATACACATACATAGGCACACTGCTCACATTAATCCGTTAACAAGACAATTAAAAACCATATTATATTGGACAAACATGTTTTATAAAAGTTATATCATATACCTATTTGTAAATTAATTGTAATGAACTTAAAAACAACAATTCAATGAAATTGAATTATTGCAAAACTACTGGATATTATAATTCTAGATTTAAAAAAAAAATAAATTTAATTAAAGAAAAACCCAAAGTATATAATTACAACACAAAGCACATCAACAAAAAACCCATTCTCCATATAAAACAATTATGTACTACAAATTAATTTGATCAACGATCTAACAATTACTTCTTAAAAGCCATACGTTTTTTACATGGTTTAATAAATTATACAGCGACATGCCGTATAAGATAGCAGCAAATCTCCAGCAAAAAAATATATTTTCGCTATTCACCGCTAGAGGCATCACTACCACAAAAAGGAAATTTTCTGCTGATATTTTTTGAAACCAGCAGACATTTTTTGAAATTTTGAAGCAAATCAATAATTCTCAGCAGAAAGTTTTGTGAAAAATCAAATAATTTATGAAAAAGAAGCGAAAATATATGTTTTAACGTTTTGCGTATGTATAAGGACTCTTAAATATACTAAAATTGCCATAATCATCATAAAGCAAATAGAGAAACATTTCACATTAAAATGACTTCAAAAATTAATGGGGTGCTATCAACGTAGGCGATTTTTTTGTGTTGCCCTGTATTTGCATTATGATGATTATAATAATTTTAATATATTTTGAGTTCTTATACAACCGCAAATCGTTCTTTAAAGAAAATTTACTTTTTTCGTTTCAAAACGTTTAAACATATATTTTCTCTTCTTTTTCATTAATTATTTGATTTTTCATCAAACTTTCTGCTCAGAATTATTGATTTGCTTAAAAATTTCAAAAAATTTCTGCTGGTTTCAAAAAATATCAGCAGAAATATTTCCTTTTTGTGATAGTGCTGCCTCTAGCAGTGAATAGCAAAACACATTTTTCTGCTATCTTATACAGCATTACATCGACTGGTTACTTAATCGTTTCGGCGGAAGAAGTAAGATCGGAATCTTAGAATCATATGTATCGTTCAATCGATTGGTATAGCGTATTACGGGAATGAAGCGTCGAGCTCCAGTTAACCAATACGCGAACAATGGTTTTGGCACTCGAGATGAGCGTCTTGGTTCTAAGGTACTCATCGTATTATCTTGTGATCGTTCGACGCTATGTTCATTCATATCGGCCAGTGACAAATTCTGGTGACTTTTATCATTCTGTACTTCATGAGGCAGTATAGCAATACATTTTATTTTGGATGATTTTGAATGTGTTTCATTATCGGTTTTATAAAATTCTTCTAATTCTCCTGCACCACGCTTTTTTCTACGATGAAGTAAGGATTCTGATGTAAATCCGCCGATTTGCTGCAAATTATCATTCCTACTTCCTATTTTAGCATTGGAAACATTCTCCTTTGTTATGCTAGCAAGTAGAGTATCATTTCCCTTGTTTGAATTTTGAAGTTTTTCAACATCCGATTCAATTTGATCTACATATACCTTGTTACCGCGGTCGGTATTATCTTTATGAATCTGTTGTTAATTCCATTCGACTCGATAATCTCAGAGATTCTTGTGTTAACATTGATTCCGGTTCATTGCGTATTTCACTGGGCAAATGAGTTAATTTAACATTTCGGGATGTATTTCGTTTTGAAATTTTCTTAATTGGCATTGTAATTCTTGACCTTTTTCGTTTAATCAAATTTGTTTTAGTATTTGCATTATTTGGTTCCGCGTTAGTGTTGTTCATTTCCCGTTCTGCTAAATCTTCAGCTGCGCATTCCAGCATAATCGCGTTTAAATTTATTACTTGCTTAGATACGCCCTTCTCATCAGGCACATCTAAATTAAATTTGTCGTTTGTGATCGGTTCATTCAATTTCGAGGTAATTTTTCGTCCGCCTTCTTGTAAACGAGAGATAGCACCTAATTCTCCTGTCGAATGCTTGTTCCTACGATGAAGTAAGGATTCTGATGTAAATCCGCCAATTTGCTGCAAATTATCATTCCTACTTCCTATTTCAGCATTGGAAACATTCTCCTTTGTTATGCTAGCAACTAGATTATCGTTTTCCTTGTTTGCGTTTTGAAATTTTTCAACATCCGATTCAATTTGATCTATATATACCTTGTTACCGCGGTCGGTATTATCTTTATGAATCTGTTGTGTTACATCTAATCCCATTCGACTCGATAATATCAGAGATTCTTGTGTTAACATTGATTCCGGTTCATTGTGTATTTCACTGGGCAAATGAGTTAATTTAACATTTCGGGATGTATTTCGTTTTGAAATTTTCTTAATTGGCATTGTAATTCTTGACCTTTTTCGTTTAATCAAATTTGTTTTAGTATTTGCATTATTTGGTTCCGCGTTAGTGTTGTTCATTTCCCGTTCTGCTAAATCTTCAGCTGCGCATTCCAGCATAATCGCATTTAAATTTATTACTTGCTTAGATACGCCCTTTTCATCGGGCACATCTAAATTAAATTTGTCGTTTGTGATTGGTTTATTCAATTTCGAGGTAATTTTTCGTCCGCCTTCTTGTAAACGAGAGATAGCACCTAATTCTCCTGTCGAATGCTTGTTCCTACGATGAAGTAAGGATTCTGATGTAAATCCGCCAATTTGCTGCAAATTATCATTCCTACTTCCTATTTCAGCATTGGAAACATTCTCCTTTGTTATGCTAGCAACTAGATTATCGTTTTCCTTGTTTGCGTTTTGAAAATTTTCAACATCCGATTCAATTTGATCTACATATACCTTGTTACCGCGGTCGGTATTATCTTTATGAATCTGTTGTGTTACATCTAATTCCATTCGACTCGATAATGTTAGAGATTCTTGTGCTAACATTGATTCCGGTTCATTGCGTATTTCACTGGGCAAATTAGTTAATTTAACATTTCGGGATGTATTTCGTTTTGAAATTTTCTTAATTGGCATTGTAATTCTTGACCTTTTTCGTTTAATCAAATTTGTTTTAGTATTTGCATTATTTGGTTCCGCGTTAGTGTTGTTCATTTCCCGTTCTGCTAAATCTTCAGCTGCGCATTCCAGCATAATCGCATTTAAATTTATTACTTGCTTAGATACGCCCATCTCATCGGGCACATCTAAATTAAATTTGTCGTTTGTGATTGGTTTATTCAATTTCGAGGTAATTTTTCGTCCGCCTTCTTGTAAACGAGAGATAGCACCTAATTCTCCTGTCGAATGCTTGTTCCTACGATGAAGTAAGGATTCTGATGTAAATCCGCCAATTTGCTGCAAATTATCATTCCTACTTCCTATTTCAGCATTGGAAACATTCTCCTTTGTTATGCTAGCAACTAGATTATCGTTTTCCTTGTTTGCGTTTTGAAATTTTTCAACATCCGATTCAATTTGATCTATATATACCTTGTTACCGCGGTCGGTATTACCTTTATGAATCTGTTGTGTTACATCTAATCCCATTCGACTCGATAATATCAGAGATTCTTGTGTTAACATTGATTCTCGTTCGTCGCGTATTTCACTGGGCAAATGAGTTAATTTAACATTTCGGGATGTACTTCGTTTTGAAATTTTCTTAATTGGCATTGTAATTCTTGACCTTTTTCGTTTAATCAAATTTGTTTTAGTGTTTGCATTATTTGGTTCCGCGTTAGTGTTGTTCATTTCCCGTTCTGCTAAATCTGCAGTTGCACATTCCCGCATAATCGCATTTAAATTTCTTACTTGCTCAGATACGCCCATCTCATCGGGCACATCTAAATTAAATTTGTCGTTTGTGATCGGTTCATTCAATTTCGAGGTAATTTTTCGTCCGCCTGTTTGTAAACGAGAGATAGCAACTAATTCTCCTGCCGAATGCTTGTTCCTACCATGAATTTGCTGCAAATTATCAGTCCTTCTTCCTATTTCAGCATTGGAAACATTCTCTTTTGTTATGCTAGCAAGTAGATTATCGCTTTCCTTGTTTGCGTTTTGAAAGTTTTGAACATCCGATTCAAATTGATCTACATATACCTTGTTACCGCGGTCGGTATTATCTTTATGAATCTGTTCTGTTACATCTAACTCCATTTGACTCGATAATCTCAGAGATTCTAGTGTTAACATTGATTCCGGGTCATTGCATATTTCACTGGGCAAATGAGTTAATTTAACATTTCGGGATGTATTTCGTTTCAAAGTTTTCTTAATTGGCACTGACGATTCCTGTATAGACTGGTTCAAATTTGGTAACTGTTCAGATACGTCATTCTCATCGAGAATTGTATTGGATAAAGCCACCTTTTTTTCTTGCGGAAATTCGATATTGGTTTCAATTCGACCTTCGTGAAATTTGTTACTCTCGATATTCTCGTTAGAACCCTGCTGCATAAACGATGCGTTTTTTATTGGATTGGCTACAGCTGCCGAAATATCACTTTTATCTGGTTTTATTGTTAATTTCCGTTTCGAAGATTTTTTAATAGTCAACCTTGTTTTATTTTTTTTTGTGGTTTTTCGTTTGATTGACTTTGATTGATTCAATGTTTTATTTGATTCCGAGTTACAATTTATTTTTTCCCCAGGTGTAACTGGAATATCACGTAAATCTCGTATTTCCAAATTACAGTTTTCTTCTACGTTCGCGAATGAAGAATGACCCCCATGATTTCCCTCTCGAGTTAACCTCGATTCAGTTTGGTTCATGATTATTGTAACATTTTCATGCTCGATATCGTTAGAACGTTCTTTTGCTACTTCCATAATATTTTCATTACGTTTTGATATGCTCACATGTGTTTCATTGTTTTCCTTATTCTCAACATGTTGTATTTCATCGATCTCCGACTCACTTATAGTGAGATTCATTTTCGAACATCCCATCGACGCGTCACTCAGAGAATTAGAAGATGAAGATTTAAGAACGCGTGAGGGTAAGCATACACCACCAAACGATTTTATTTGAAGTGTAGTTTCATTATTATTAGTTGGAATTTCTACTGAATTATCTGATGATATACTACAATTTGATAATCGTTTCTCATTGGAAATTGGCATCGAAACAATTTCTTTGTTTGTATTATTATTGTGCGGCACATGATTGAATGAACTCCATGGAAGTGATCCGAAGCTCATATACTCTGATTTATTAGAAGCTTTCTGATCCGAAGACATTCGAGTTTGATTATGAACACAGCTAAATTCCGATTTGCGGTTATCATTTATATATTTAACTCGTGAATTTTCTACGGATGGTGGTGTAGTAGTAGTCGAACTTTTTACCTCTTTCCTGATTGGTGATTCAGAACATGTCAATGTACACAATTTATTTGGCTGTTTTGGTGTACTGAAATCATTTAATTTCCGACGATCCTGAAATGATTACAAGTCATTTAATTTATAAATATCAGGAGAGTTATGCGGTTTAAAATTGAGAGAGGTACTTACAAAACGAGAATGTTTAAACATTTGAACCCGAGTCATGGGCTTGTTTAGTCCAGTACCAGTCAGGTTTTCAACTTTCCTGGGAATCGATGTTTTAGCCACTTTCCCTGGTAACATTATTTCCACAACTTGGACCTGAGGAGGTGCGTTCATTGTTTCGCGAGGCGACTTATTTACAGATCTTTTAGCGGAGTGCTTACCCGAATCGTTGGTGGGTGGGTTCTCCATCAATTTAACATTAAAACTGGGCTCAACGTGTTGATGCTCGTACATACACTTTTGAATTCGCATATTGCTTCGATTTTTTAATAGTTGTTGTAATAACTGATCGTTTGTTAAACTATCAATTGACGAATCGTCTCTGTATATAAAAATAAAAGTTATTAATTATATATTTATTTAATGATTTAATTACAAATTCTGAACTTACGAATCAGACACGTTAAGCTTATTGTTTAGTGTTTTGAGTGTCATTCATTTAATCATATGAAATGTGCAACAATTGTTGAAGTTTTGAATTAAGAGCTATTTATGTTTTGGCTAGCGTTAGAGAGGTGTCGCTATATATGTGAATTATGTCGATTGTCAAAGTCAGCTGCTTTTGTTTACAATTTTAACAAAGAGAAATTATTGAACAATACATGATATTTGATTGTGCTTCGCGTAACAAATTTTGATTTAAATTTAAATTTCAATCGCCGATTTAAAACAAAAAATAAACTTAGTTATGGATGTAACTAGTTTTTCGAAAAAAATGCGAATTCATACTCGTACAATTCATAAAATTAGTGATGATATGGTAAACGCAAAATTAGCGTTTGGTATGTATTACAACGCGTTTTCTTATTATAATTTAAAATGAAGCGTAATTAAAAATTATTTTCGTATTTAAGATTGCTGAATAATGCATGTATAGAGATGAAGTTTTTATTTATTCTAGCTTATTTCTGCTTTATGTCTTGGTTTATAAAATATTGCTGTGGGCGACTGTTTGTAAAAGTAAGTTAAGTTTGGTTGAAAGCCGCCGAACTACCCTAATTGCTATTACTAAAATTCGTTATAAGTTTATTAGGCATATCGGAAAAATATACATGTGTTTTAATTCTACATTAGGCACAGAAGAGAATATAACAACTAGTAGCATGTCTTCCGACAGCACACACGATTCAATGGGTGTGTTGACGTTACGCGACGTGTGCCAGGTGTCGGCATCGCCTGCTATATTCGCCCGCGATGATGACATATCATCGTCAGAAATTTTTCATGCTACTGCTTCTGTCGAAATATGAGCCAACTTAGTCCATGCCTACTTATTACATGTTCCAATTTGATGATTCCATGCCATGTCAACTGCCGAATAAATAACTTGTGAACGGATAAGCGTTTACTGCGACGAGTTTCAGAATTGTTGGAATCATAATCGTGCCCAAATTGCCTACGAATATTTTAGTTGGGAGTTTCATCTCTAATTTCATATCACAAATTACCTTTTTCATCCACAATGCTTCGCTCACTGCTGTACAAGCAACAACAAATCCCGCCTCACACGTTTGAGTGATATTAGTCTTTGTTTTTAGTTCCCCAATCGACTACGTTACCAACAACTTTGGGTAGACATCAACTAGTTAACTTTTGATCGGCACTATCATTCAACCAGTCATTTGAACTTAGAAGCGGAGGTGTCTTAGATTCAGCCTTTTCAAGTGTTGATGCACAATCTTCGAAACGACTGTTAGCTAAGTGCAAAGCAAATATCGGGTCTAGTTTCCAATATTCAGTAAATCGGACTGCCGAAAACTGATGAGGTTTTAGGTTTTTGATCATTAGTGTAGGCGATGTCTTATAATCAGACATTCCTAAACGTTCGAGTGTGGCATTAATGCAGTGTGATTGATAAATTGACAGATTACCATTCTTATCAACAAAGGAACATCTATCTGATAGCTTTTATCGTCTATCCTTTTCGGAATATGTGCGAAGGCTCTCGATTCAAAAACTCTAAGATGTGATAGGATTGATGGTCGCTCGTACCACATTTCGAACGAGGTTTTGTTTTTTAACGCTTCTGTTGGTGAACGATTTATTAAATACATTACTGTTTATACGGCTTCACTTCACATCGATAGATCAAACTGCTTGTCATTCAACATGACAAACCTTTTCATACAGAGCCCGGTTTAATCGTTCGGCAACACCATTCATCTCAGGATTGTACGCTTCTGTTTATTCTAAAATTCTACCGACAACATAATCTCTGAAATGTGTTTATGTGTATTCACCTCCTTGGTCGCATCGAAGGTATTCAATTTTTGCATTGACTGTATTGACGAGTTTGTTAGTTCCCCGTTGAGTAAACCTCTCTTTAAGGTACTCAAGGGAGATACTAGAATGACAGGAACAATGGAACGAGCTAGATTAAATCATGAAAATTGGAAAGAATGCTTGAAGAAACGCAATTTGATTGAGCGTGAATTATGTGACAGCTGCTTGGTTGTGGAGGACATCGAACATTTGATTTTAAAATGCTCTGCATTTAATCAGAGCAGACAAATGTTCGATGATTTCTTGAGTGCAAGGATTTTGCCAGAATTATTACGAATGGGAATGAACGTGTATAAGAATGTGTCTGATTTTATTAGAATTAATCAGATAGAAGTATGAAAGGGGATCGATGAGTGAAAGGTGAATGATTGAAAAACTAAAAAAAAAAAAAATTGTAATTTGAAACTGGGCCAAATGGCACCATATTTGGAGCTAGAGCCTATTTGGCCAATATATATAAAAAAAATGACGGTCGCATTCTTTAAATATTAGGTGTGCAAGTAGAAACTGCTTTTTTGGTCAAATTCAACTTTATTGAAAATTGTTACAAAGGTTAATTATCGAATTATCCGCCATTACTATCTCTGGTCTTTTGTCATTTATCAGGTAGATGATAAGAAGCAAAATAGTTATCGAGCGATTTTTGCTCATCTTCAACTATGGTGAATCGCTGGTCTTTCAAATATGATGACATCGATCTGAATAAGTGGTATTCCGATGGAGCCAAGTCTGGAGAATACGCAGCCTGCTGTAAAACTTCCCAGCCTAAGGAGAAGATGAGTTCCTGGATTGATTTTGCTGTATGTGGGTGAGCGTTGTCATGCAGTAATATCACCTTCCATCTTCCTTGGCCCGTAAATGGTCTTTTTTTCCTCTAGAGCATCACTTAATTTTATCAATTGGCTCTTGTAACGTTCAGCTGTAACGGTTTGACAAGGTTCCAGAAGCTCGTAGTAAATCTCGCTTTTCCAATCCCACCAGACATACAGTAATACTTTCTTGGCATGAATATTCATTTTTGCAGCTGATGTCGATGGCTGGCTGGCTTTGATCAACCCCTTGTTTTCTGCGTTTAGGAGTATCGTACAAAATCGAATTTTCATCACCCGTAATGATTCTCTGCAAAAATTTGTTTCTTTTGTACCGAGATAAGCAAATTCATGCAGATTTCAACTCTTCGGTTTTTGTTTTCTTCGGCCAGTTTATGAGGAACCCATTTTCCTTCCTTTGTTTTCCCCATTGCACACAACCGAAGTGATATTGACTCCTAACTGTTCTGTTCGATTTTTTTAAGTTTGACACGGATTTTCATCCAGTAAAACTGGAAGAACTTAAACTTCGTCTTCAAATTGTTTTACTGCACCTGGACGTGGATCGTCCTCAAGACTAAAATTGCCATCACGAAATCTTGCAAACCACTTTTTTTACTGTTGAATGATTTACGGAATGTTCACTCTAAAGTCAAATTAATCAATTCCATAGCTTGAGCAGCATTTTTTTGATTTGAAAACAGAATAGAGTGCAATGACGTAAATGTTGCTTATCGACATCCATCTGTTAAAATTGATGCACACGAAACGACAGCGTTCAAGTATATTTTAATGCAACAGACTTCAGAGCCGAGTTTCTAGGAAACTAGGTTTCAATAGGAAAACAACGAGGAAGAGAGTATAGTTTTCCATAAGGGTTGCGAAGCATCGATATCTATCATGTTTCAACTTCAAACGGGCCACCTAATTCATATGCGCTGCGTTGGTGGAATGGCTCCACCAAACCACACGAATTTCGAAAATATCACTTGACATTCCCTTAACCAATCTTTTCAACATTTTGCAAACATTTGTTCATGGTGGGCCAAACGACGGTGCCATAAAACGCTTGTTTCCTTATTACAAATTGTGGCATTTGCATACTGCCCTCGATTACTGTATGTCACAGGGTACATACCAGTTCTCCTTTCCAAATTGAAAACAACGTTTTCATTTTAGATAGTACGCTGCATCATCGATTTTGATGTCCGACAGTAGATTGTCTACTAATCTTCGTCAACCGATAACACGAGTGAAGTACCAGCTGTGGAAACCTTTAATATTTCACCTGTTTGGAAATATGTTCTCCTTTTTCGATAATAATTGTTCATCATTAATTAAATGGTCAGTACTGAACTGACACAATCAACTAGAAAGTTTATTTGACTTGCATCGGAGGTTTGGCTGCTACTTCCATCAGGTTTTTTATTTTTTGGTGGGTTTGGCCACTCATTGGCCTGAAGTCAAATGCAGCTGATGTTGATGAATCGGTGAACTTTTTATCGCCATTCTTCTTAAGTTCTTTTTCAAGTAAACGTCTACGAACTTTATCAATCATTAACTCCGCTTCATTTAGCGTAGATAAGACAACACGTGTTCATCCATAGTTGTTGGGTACTTTAGTTAATAAAAACGTCAATTATCACGTTTCTTATTTTAATATTATTCTATTGTTATAATTTTATTATTAAATTAATTAATGGAAAATTTTCTTTATTAATAATCCGCCATGTGCAATAGGTGGTAACCTAATTGTTGAGACTGAGCAGATTGGAATCACACCAAGTCACTAGGTTGTCAATATGTTGATGTAATTTGTGGGTGTCGTTGATGTTCTCCACGATTTTAAGGTCATCTGCAAACATTAGGGCCTTTGAATAATGAATCACATCGATGATTCCATTAATGAAAATGGTGGATTCAAAGCCCAATATGGGACCCTTGAGGCACGCCGGAGATGGCTGAGATTAATTCAGACCTTTCGTTCGATGTATTGAGAGCAGTTGCTTAAGTATGATTTAATCCAGGTTACAAACGGACTGCAGAACCCAAATTTGTTCAAGTATTGTAAGGTTGTATAATGACTGATGGATTCAAAGGCCTGTTTTTGTTAAAACATTTTCACTGAATGGATATCCTCATTCTTTCGTTTAACGGTAGAACACGCGTAGAAAAACGTTCAGTTTATTCGGGACGCATACAACTCAAATTATAACACACAAGACTATATTTCTTTTCTTTGCGTCCATTCGCTTTGACTGATTACTTTGAGCTCGTTGCGAATAATCCAATATGCAAAAAATGTACGAGTGGCGCTGGCGTGTTAACATCATCACCCGCTTGATCCGCGAATTAGGTTATACTTATTTAATGCGTTAATGATTTTAATGCCTTAACGATTTTAAAGCGTGGGGATGAAACAGGTGATGAACAGGTTGCCACAGAAATATTTCGACTGAATAAATACATGGTTTTAACAATGCTACCAAAAAGCTGTTCTGCTCGTAAAATTGAATGGTAGTTTAATGTGTTACATTTACATTATACAGCAAGTAGAGCAAAACAGATTCAGGAGGAATTCAACATAAGGCCAATACCGAACATTAAATGTGGATCAGTAATCATTAATACTCAAATAACGGAATTCGTGCAGAAATTTTATGCATGTTTTAATTTTGGGAAATATTCATCTTGTTCTTTTATTTAAATTTAGAATCATATCACGTAAGTTTTCTTAATGGTTCAGTGAGTGAACGTAAGTTTAAATTTCCCCACATAATTGACTAGAACAAGGAAACTATATACTTCTTCCGAGCTTACCGGTTCTCTAAATTGTTGACCATTGCTCCTTCGTGGTCTGTTGGTATAACGTCTTTTACTGACAAATGATGATCCAAGAAATCGTTTTCATCGTTTTAGTATTTTCTAAACTCATTCATCGTGTTGCACGTTATGTTACACTT
Organism: Nephrotoma guestfalica; assembly: GCA_963691935.1. Lineage (NCBI taxonomy): Eukaryota > Metazoa > Arthropoda > Insecta > Diptera > Tipulidae > Nephrotoma > Nephrotoma guestfalica. The sequence goes on from OY829914.1 coordinate 233,843,399, forward strand.
TGTTCCATGATTTTCTGGAAAATCTCTGGGGCACAGGTAAAACCAATACAGTGGAATAGATCTAACGTCCAATAATCAAACATCGCAGAGTTTGGACCAAAATTCCATTACATTCAGATGGAACTTATGGATTTATCCTTTCAAATGACATCGTTGGCATTTCCGAACGGATTGGTACCGGAAGATTTTTGAGTGAAAATTATTCAGTTCACTCATAGAGTTCGAATGGTTTCCTCTTAACGGCCAATAACAAGACATCGCAAAGTTGGCACTAAAATGCCGCTATAATTGGATGATTTCTAGAGGCTTACCCTTTCAAATGACATAGGTTTGATTTCTAAATGGATTCGTAGCGATAGATTTTTTTTTGAGTAAAACTTGTTCATTAAATTGGTTGTGTGGCACACTTGAGTTTATTACAAATAAACTCCATTATATTCCATTCCATTTATATTTAATTCCATTATATTCAGATGACACATATGGATTTATCCTTTCAAATGACCGTTGGCATTTCCAAACGGATTGGTACCGGAAGATTTTTGAGTGAAACTTATATATATTATTACCGAAATAATTCCCAATTGACATAACTGATATTCAAATAACAGATCGTAGAGTTGTAAATTCGTGTAGGTTACCTCGTACAGATTATTCTCAATACGAAGTTATAAACTGACTTATATTTCGGTATTCCGTTTTTTTTGCCGGTGAATTAAGTTTTCTATGAATTGTTGATTTCCGGATAATTACTATAACATTTCTGCAAATTATTTAATCAAAAAAAATTTTAATTTAACCTATACAATTTATTCTTGCAGCAATGAGTGACAATAAAGTTTGGGCAGAAGGTTTGCTTGTATTTTACGAGATATTCGCATTCCTAGAGAAGAATGCCCCATCGAATATTTTACCACAAGAGTTTCATCGGAAACAAGCTTTTGAAAAGGACTTAAATTTTTACCTCGGCCCAAATTGGTTGGATACGTATAAGCCACGTAAGAGTGTTATGGAATATGTATCCCATTTAGAGCTGCTACATGATAAAAATCCTACATTACTTCTTGCCTACGTTTACCATTTGTATATGGGTCTGTTGTCGGGCGGACAAATTTTACAAAAGAAACGTAGTATCGCGCAAAAATTAAATCCGTTTTCGTCATCATCATCGTTACCGGATAGTGGATGTGATGTGACACGATTTGATATTCCAATTAGTGAATTAAAACGAAGAATGCGTGCAAATGTCGACGAAATGGCAGAACATTTTGATGATGATTTAAAACAGGAGCTACTGGCCGAAAGTTTAAAATGTTTTGAGTATAATAATCGTATTGTTCGAACCATTGAAGGTGTTAATAAGATTGGTGTGCAAAAACTTGTTTTTGCCAGTTTAATTTTAATTGGTATTTGGTTAATGTATAAAAAAGTATTACAGTAGGAAAATAAACAAATATTTTATTTAGTTAAAAATTGTTTTTATTTTATTTTTATTACGTTCGCCTTATCTGGCGAATAGCGGTGGTAGAGTTGCAAACGTTAGGAAGCCAGTATGTCCGGCCATTGTTTGGGGAGCTGATGTTGTTAAAATCTTTTTGATCTGTTTCGGTTTCTTTTCAGGATCTGTGTCATCGGTTTTCTAAGTAAGGAAAGAGAATTCATAAAACATTTATCTGGCCTAAAATTTTGAAACTCACCTTTTGTTTGAGAAATTCCAAATCCAAAACCGGGATTGATTTCATTTTAACGATCTCCTCGACCTGAAGTATTTCGATATTTTGAATATCCGTAAATCCGTTTAGTTGCAGTGTTTCACAACATCGCTGTGATTGTTCGATGCACGGTGAAAATGAACAGAAGCGACCACCTGGAATTAGAAAAAAAATAACAAAATATAAAATCCGCCAGTTATCTCATTTCCCTAAACATTGTACGAGTATATGACGTACTCAAAATTAATTCACCAAAGTACAACTTACGCACCTTACGCAAACAACAATTTAAAAAATTCAATCACATACAGCGAATCAATTACATATAAAATTAAAAGAAAAACATATTTAAAATTCCTGAAATTCGAGCACATGCCCTTAAATACGTTTTGCGCACACATATTTTCCCTGCTGCAAAATATTGGTTGTGCGAAAACAAGAAAAGGAAACTTAATAATAAAATAATAAACTTTGATTGGTAATATAATGTAGTTTTACAACTTGAACGGCAACAACAAATCACAGAAACAGCCAAAAACGAAAACGTCTTGAACAAAAAAAAAATCAAAACATAAAAGCGTGAGAAGAAACTAATTTTAAAGCAATTAGCATTCTACTGACATTATTTTTGTAAATGGTAGAGTTAACGTAAATTTGTAAAATAAAAAATTTAGAGTAAATCTCTCTATGGCGATTGATTCATCATCATTCGATGAATGCGATATCGAGTCGCGAACTGCGAAAGAATTGGGAGTGCTTCGGCCCCAGAACAGATTGCAAAGATTAAATAATAAAAACAAACAAAAAATTATTAATAAAATTTGCGTAAAATCTCTTAAAAATTATGCAATCGCAGTCAAATGACCTCACTTCAATTAGTGGGAAGAGAAGACGGGCATATAAGAATGCTAGAATCACAGAATTTCACTAAATACGAGATTATCAAAATTAGAATTATCAAAGTTCTAAGGTGACTTTATGAAATAATCATATTTATTTTCGAGATATGTATTACCCAGTGGTGGGGGGCGAGTGGCAGATAGATAATTCGGCAACAACTTCATCATTAATGTCAATCAACCATTGCTTGGGTTAATAAAAATTTTCAGAAGTCATGGGACCTGGCTACTTAGGATTCATCGACCAATCAATGGCACTAGACTTATTTAACCTCACTACAACGAAACAAATTTTTTTCAGCGGGAATCGGTTTCGTTAGTATCACTAACACATCTTAGCAACATCATTTTTAGATTCGATTTGTACAGACATCACTCTGGTTAGTTAGAAAAGTTATCCTCTTTGGTCGCTGAATGTCCTCTAGCTCAATGATGTTTTAAAAAAGCTCTAAAGGGGTTTGGAGTCTCCTTTAATTTTATCTTTTAAGTCGTGAATATATGGCTTTTATATTTCTGGTCAAAATAAATTTACGTCATCTGTTGAATCCTCATATCTGATGGATCAGATGCATTGTACTGTAAAAGTGAATTTATAAGGATTTAATAACACTGATATGTTGTGAGGTGGAAACAAGAGTAGAAAATAGTAGGCCGTCACCGGTACATAAAAACATCATTAAATATGCAGATCAATCGAATGTTTAATTTGCCAATACGATTTTATCACTCAGGAAAGATACCATTTCGTTCGATGACGCAGTAAAGGAACTCAAGTGCATTTTCGTGACTGAAGATGAAAAAAGAGCTGGTGAAGATTTTTCCGAGTATGCGGCACGAGTGAAACTGAAATGCGAAAAGTTCGACATTGCAAATTGTACATCGGACGATTTGAAAGTATTGATGTTTGTGCAAGAACTCAACAAACCGTAAAGCGATGGAGAAACTTTTTAATAAATTGCACAGCTAAGAGATGCACGCAGCAGCTGGAGTGGATACTGAAGTGGACAAGATTAAGTAGTCTAAATGTCGAGAAGTCGATGGTTTTGTGCCCAGGCGTCTTGAATTGTGAAATGTTGGCAATGCACTGGAAACCGCAATGGGACAACAGCAACCAAAAGGCGAAACAGAACATTAAGACGCCAAAAGAAGAGACACCGAAAGCGACGATTTCGTGTCGAAAATTTGGGACAATTCATTTCCACAGGGATTGCCCCTTTCGCGAAAAAGAATGATTTGATTGCAAGCAGGTCGGTCCCAAGACCGACGAAAGGGAGTCAGCGGCAGCGACACGACGTTTCCAAACACGAAGCAACTGGAAACTGCTAGGATCGCCGGAATTGGCCGCGTGCGAGTACCGAGTTAATATGCTTGGAAAATAGCACGGTTGAAATTACACGATCGAGAAGACGTCGGTCCGTGTTACGTAGCAAATTTAAGTTTGAATGTACTTGGAAGTGTTTGGATGGGAGCTCTGGATCGTGCTGGATGAAACGTGCTCACTGCAAGCGTCTGCAATAAAATTGAGCAAAAGTTAATCACCAAAAAAGAACGAGGAAATAAAGCAAACATTTCCGTCGCTTTTCATTGATTCACTGGGTTTGTGCAATAAAATGGAGGCGGGAATAAAACCAATATTTCTCAGCTGAAGCGATCGAAAATGTGCTCAAGAGATTATAATTATTGGGAGTAATCAGTACGATCCGATTACTCGGATTTCGCCACACCACTGGTAGCCGTCAAAAGAAAGAACGAGCCTATACGTACGTGCGATTATTTAATAGGGTTGAATGAAGCACTGGAACCAAACGAGTATCTACTGCTAACGCCGGAAGAAATCTTCTCAAAGATGAGTCAATACCGAGTGTTAATTAATTACTCGACACAATGATGAGGGGAGCTAACGATACTTTTCGTTTGATTGACGATAGTATTGGTGGATGAAATGACGAGAAAGAACATCACGACAATCTTTTCAAAACGAACAGAACGGCGCACAAAAACTTTTTAAGAAGCTTATGCGCACGTCGAACTTGGCGTTATCCCACTACGACCCGAAGCAGCAACATATCGTGGCGTCGCACGCATCGAGTATGGCATGGGGGCAATATTGATGCACGAACTACCCAACGGGACTAAACTACCCGGGAGAAAACTACCCGCAGATCCAGAGCCTTATTATTGATGATGGCTCTAAAAAAGTTCTATCGATCTACGGTCGCAAGTTCGAGCTTCAGGCCGATCTTAAACCACTGTTGGTGATTTCTGGATTCAAGAACAGCAATCCGGTGTATACGGCTAGACAAGAAACGTTTATAAAGATCTCCGCTCTCATCGAGAAGATAAGGAAGCCGGAGGTTGCACAATTTTTCGCTCAACGAGGAGAACTAATGAACATCCAAGGTGGCGTTTATTATGGTTCTTATGACGATCGCATAACTACATTCTTTCCGAAGAGAAAGCACTAAGCAAGTGCACGTTGTAGTCATGGTCAATGCCAAAAACTCCGTAGTCAAGGGTGCACATCGATTTTGCAGGACCCGAAATTAGTTTTTGGTATCTGGTGGTCATTAACGCCTTTAGCAAGAGGCCAGTTTTTAACTGCAATAAATAACGACAGAAACGATGATCGATCGCTTAGAAGACGTTTTTCCCCGTCAGGGCTTTTGCGACGACATCATTTCCGTTAATGGTCCCCAATTTGTGTCAGAAGGATTTAGATCATTCTGCAGTGTAAACGACATCGAGCACATCAGAACGACGCCATTTCACCCATAGAATTCCAGAAGCTAGAAGGAGAAGCCGATCATACACTCAAATTTTTGATGTGCTATCGCTACACATCTTTATTTGCTCTTGACAAGTAGTCACCCCCTCATGAAAATGAAATTGGACTTATGTAAAGCAAGAACCAATCGTCCATGGGGAAATGTTGCTCAATAATAAGTGGAAATGGTTACCCGCTAAATTTATGCAAAATTCACAAATTTCTTCATAATAACTGCTATGCAGAATTGCGAAAATTTAGCGGAACTATCGGTGCATCTGCTCCATTATCAGTTAAAAAATTCGCGCTCAATAAAATATAAAAATTAACAGACGACTGGCAATGCTGCATCAGGGATTTCGAAATCCTTCGAATTCCAGAGAATTTAAAAATCCTTCGAAATAAATTAATCGTAAAATTTACACCCACGATTATATGTCATACTTAGGAGTAAGCCGACCATTTGAAAGTGAGCGGGAAGAATTTCTGAACATTTCTAAACCTCTTGCGATAATTTAAACGTGATCCAGAACGTGGATTTATAATTGATTTTATTTCGAATAAAATTTAGATCCGAAATTTCACAAATTTTTCCTAAACGTAAATTTTGATATGATGTGACCGACGATGAAGCGATAGACGAAGCAAGAGAATTATTTAGAGTGTTTTGAGATGTGTTTTTATCACTCAACGTGAGGTTATGTAACACATTGTTATTTTATGAAACATGGGGAGTTCAACGCACTCATAGCTTATGAAAATTTTGTGGCTTCTGACTGAATGTGTGAAACCGAAAATTGAGAATCCAAATTTGAAACTCATACCGTGGAATTCTGCCCTAACAGCGGTTGTGGTGGGTTAAAACGAGTTGCAAACATGTATGAATTTTGAGAAACAACAGTAGTCGATCTATCAGGAACCTTAAGATCGCCATCAACAGTGAATTTTGGAATTGCCTAAATGGGACCTATCCAAATTTCACCAAATTTCACCAAAAAACTGGATTTGGTGTTTCGGCCTGAGCGAATTTTGAATATGACTCTTGTGAGCTGACATTCTTCTTCTAGTCTCTCGCCTAGTAAGGAACAGTCGATAAGGCCGGGTCTAACGACTTCTGCAGTGCAGCATCCGCAGAAAATCACGAGGAAGAATTAGAAACTGCAGTTTACTTTCTCTGTTCCTGTCCAAATTTAGCGCACAGACTGCCCAAGTCCATGTGAACTTCGCAATGCGCAACCTTCCGTAAATATGTAAAACTGAAAGGTGTGAAATATTTCGCACCACACAAATAGCACTAAATAGTTCCAGCAGAGTGTAAGATTCTGGTACATTGCATCGTAACCGATCTAAGTGTGCGGATACTATCTAACCTAGTATTGTGATTCAATTTTGGGCTGGAATAAAACATATTTACGACAACGGACACTTAGATTCCGTAGCACATGCCATTTTTATACCCTTTTTAGTTAAAGACGAATATTTGGGAAAAATGAAAAATTTTAACATTAAACATTTATGGTTTCAACGTGTTTCATAACACTGGGATTCATACATAACATAATCCGCATATTCAGCCCCCTGAGAATTCACAAAAACAAAGAAATATTTCATATAAAATTTGGTGAGGCATCACTACCAACTGTTAGAATCTCAATGGACTGGAGATATGCCCAATGGTTTTTTCTCCCGCTCAATCATTTATTCATGGGTATTGGTCACGCACTGGTACCGCGGTATCTGTAACTGTTTAAAAACAAATTAAAGAACAATCTCGTATACATTGTAAGTCGATACCACTTAAATTCTATGTGCGGCAAAATAACATTTGAATACAAACGTTAAACAATTTGGTAAATAATTACTTGTGTTTGCATATCGCATTTTTTGCGTATACGAACATTACAAACATTTTCAAAGGTGTAATTAAAATAAGTAGATTTTGTATTTTGTTCTTTGTAAACGAACGAAACGAAATTACGATAATTGGTTTAAAACACAATTTCTTTTGCTTATTTAATGTTGAGTTATTGTTTTCCCATTCCGCGCGCAATTTTCACTTTAACGATGAATTAATTTATTGAGATCGCGAGAGGAATTTTTAATTCTTGATTACACATGCACCTCACCATTTAATTTTAATTGCATTAATCTGAACAAAAATGAAATAATTCACAAGAAATGTTTTCATAAATCTCTCGATGTTATTCTTTTATTACCTTGTGTACAGTTTCTTATGTTTTATCTCTAAATAAGGGGCGCATGTCAGTCATAACGACACCTGTTTTACTTGTCTTCTTGGTTCGCATTTTATGTATATTTTTTGTGTGCGCGCTCTGATCTTACCATAATGAAAAAAGCAATCAACATTATTAACAAGAAAACAATCTTCTTATATTATGCGAGAGGGTATGTAAGATGTAACCGAAATAATCATAATAAAATTATTTTCTTCCTTTTTCAAGTGCAATGCTTGTTTCTTCGCTGCATATGTGTGTAAGTGTCTGAATAATTCATAAAGTGTCATCGCGTGTTGAACATTTCTTTTCTTATTCTTAATATACTCCTGGACAAATTTTTTATTTTATCTCTATAAATTTACACCTCTTACTGCAAATCATCTGGATACCACATACGTACAATTTGGCGAACAATCGATTTAAGTATTTCACTGCATATGAATGGCATTGGGAAATGCAGTTAATTGATGCGGAACTTAAAATTTGTTAACTGTCAGGCTTGTGGCATTGTAATTGATCTCATCTTATTTCGAATGCGCAAATCTTGCGACTCTTAGGTCTTATGCCCGTTTTACTGATTTATTCATACATAATACTACAGCTAATTAGTAAGTAAATTAATTGGACATGAATTTAGATTTGCAACCGACATTTACCTAAAGATTTATTGTGCATCGTTTAAACATGTCATTCGGGTTTTCTATACAATTCTAGTTAATTTACATCGTATTCTCGTATTTATTCACCTTACGTGCCGTGTACATATATAGTATAGCGGTATAAAGTGTGGTTTCTTTTGAAATAAATTTATTAATTCAATTTATAATACTGATGATATTCATTAATAAGTTCGTTGTAAATTATTACTATTGGTGTTGTATCTATGTATCATAAAATGTATCTTTGACTCTCTGTCAGAGTCAAGTGCAATACTCATGGGCTGGACACATCTTCCATCTCAGTACTATAGGCTGGCCATCCAATTTGAAGTGAACGACTAAAAATCAATTTTATCTTTGTTACGTTAATACGTTAAGATATAGCCTAGTTCCAAACATCATGAACGAATTACAGAAAATCCTCCAAATTCCTGTACGTAAGAATCCTAATCTAGTTGTACATAATAAATTTGACCATAAGAGGTCAAGAAATTTTGAAATTCCATTCAATATGAAGAAAGAATTAACTAGTTCAATTAAGCAATACGAAATTCCTTAAATGCATTCAAAACTCATGTTAGAAGTCCAATCTAAACCGATATAACAAAGATGGCCATTATTGGTTAAGAAATGGTCAAGTTCCATCCAATATGTCCAAAAACTTCAGCCAAAGTTGATGCAAGAATAATGGCTAAGTTTCATTTAGAATGGTCCAATTCCAGAACTTCATATTAAAATCCCAATCCAGATTTTGACCATAATTTGTTAAGAAATGGCCTGGTCACATTCAGCAAGGCCGAATTCCGGAACTTCGTTCAAAATTCAAGTAAGAACCTCAATCCAATTCTGCGTACCAAATTTAACAATTATTGGTTAAGGAACAGCTAAATTCCATTGAGCATGGCCAAATTCAAAAAATTCATTTGAAAATGCAAATCATTTGACCAATCATTTGATCAATCAAGAAATACACGATTTCCTAATAAAAATTTAGATAAAAAAATATTTTAATGTCTTTAAAAAAATGTCGCTTTTGGGCGGGATTTTTTAAGATTTTAGCAAAATCGGGATTTTAACAAGCAGGATTTTGGAAGAGGGACAAAATTCCGATATTAATAATCCCGAAGATACAAAACCCCGAAGGTTTATAAAGATCCCGAATTAATAAATTCCCGAGGATACAAAATCCCGAGGATACAAAATCCCGAGGATACAAAATTATGTATGGCTGTTATTGCAGATTTTAAGAATGTCGTAGTTACATCAACGTATTGGCCCAACATTGGTATATATTCGCCCAAAAGGCGATTTTTATAAAAAGATCAAAGAAAACTTTTCGAAAAACCATTATTGGGCACATCGTGTAGACAGTCAAATTCTATTGCAACAACATTTGTCATATCTCATTGGGCCAATATAGGTCGACATTTAATAAATTAAATCTCGATAAAATCTCGAATAAAATTGAATTTCGCGTGGAACTCAAACTTATTCGGGATTTTCTCGGGATTGTGGGATTTTGTCCTTTTGGGATTATGTCCTTCTGGATTTTGCACTTTTGGGCTTTTGTCCCTCGGGATTATGTAACTTTGGGATTTTGTACTCTCGGGATTTTGTATCATCGGAATATTGAATCCTCGTGATTATGACTGTCGGGTGTTTGTTCAGTGGGATTTTGGCTTTCGGGAATATGTCACCCACCCAACCCTTTGATCTTTTTAGGGAAAGGGTCTAAATAGTAAATAATAAAGGAAGTAATAAAATCCCGAGGGTACAAAATCCTGAGGATACAAAATCTCGAAAATACGAAGTCCCGAGAATTCAAAATCCCGAGTTTCAAAATCTCTCGGGAACAAAATCCCGAATAAAATTGAATTTGTTGGAGAGAGTGTACCACGATATCCCGAAAGACAGAATCTCGATTGACCAAATCACGAAAGTCATAATCCAGACATGACAAAATCCAGACTAGACAATATCCAGACTAGACAAAATCCAGACAAGACATAATCCAAACAGAAAATCCAGACAAATTTTAAACGGGCGCGCGTTAAAAATTTGGCTGGATTACGGCCGGGCTTATTGGTTCGTAACTCATATAACCAAGAAAACCCAGAAATCTTAAATGTGGTAATAAAACTGCACATGCATCGTGTGAATATGGCTTTAATGCATTTATTTCAAAAACTTTACGATACTTGCAATATAAAATGGGGAATCACTAAAATGTAATGATACGGCTGCGCAAAAATGAAAATTGAGTAATGGAGTTAGGCAAATAGGGGTCTGGTAAGATAAATCATACCTATGTATTATATATCTATGGGTAGTATTTCTTAAAATTAAGTTGTAAAACCACGTAAAACAATAAATAAAACACATGAAAATAATAAATAAATTTATGGTTTTGTGCACATAATTACAGGTAAGCAATTTATAGATTAGAGCAAAATTATGCACGAAAAAATTAAATTTCAGTATAAATTTGGATATGGACATACAAATCTTGAAATCTAACAAAGGTGGATTGAAACTAAATTTAAATGGATTTCCATATCATGTATAGATAAAAAGCGAAATCTAAAAGTGTACTGGAAAAACAGAAATCGCACTAATGTAAAGGAAGGGTTACGACTTTAATCGATGAACATGGACAACACAAAATCAAAGTAAACCTTACTGAGCACAATCACTATCCATTCGCTTCGGATGTACACATCGTTAAAGCTAATACCTCCATTAAGAAAAACGCAATCGCGACCGTATTAAAACCATGCCAAATAATATCCTGTGATTGCGGAGTAGAAGAAAAAAATATATAGACAGAGACAAAACTGCAGTTGAAGCAGCCCAAATGTATTGAAGACATCGAAATCCCTGAGCAATTGCAATACATCGATAGGAAATTGTTTTTACTTTCTATTAAAAAATTTGAAGGTCAATGTACGAGTATTATTATTCGAGGTACCATTGAGAATATCCACCTGTTATCAAAGTCCAAGTTTTGGATTATGAATGGTACGTTCAAAGTAGTGCCATCATTGCTACGACAGCTGTTTAGCATACACGGTCGAGTAGGAACAGATGCATGCAGTGAAATAGTTCCTCTTGTTTATTGCTTAATGTCCGAAAAAAGCGAGCGTTGCTATAATGAATTTGTATATGAATTTATGAGAATTGCTTGTGATAATGAAATCTGTTTAAACCCCAGTCATATTATTTCAGATTTCAGAAACACAATTTAAATGGTGTTTCTTTTACTTCGGTCAAATTATATGGCGAAGAATTCAAAAGGAAAAACTTGAAAAAAATATGGTACCAATTAAGAATTTTCACTACAGATAAGAAAACTGAAAGCTCTTGCTTTTGTACCAGCTAATGAAATTTGTGATTACTCTGAAGCCATCAAAACTGGAAACCGAGATTTTTTTAAAAATAGCAACATTTTTAGAAGATAATTATATTTATGGTAAGCAGTCAAAGCGAAGAAAACATCTTCCCATGTATTCATCTTCTTTCTGGTCAGTATATGATAATATCGTGTTTAACCTTCCACGTACACAAAATAAAATCGAGGCCTGGCATAGAAGGCTATCATCTTTAATAGAGAACATATTGAACACAAATATTTACAATTTAATTTCAAATTTAATTAAAGAACAAATAGTGGTAGAAACAAAGGTAGAAAAAGCAATGCCGGTGAAAATCAACCAAAGGGCGCTGTTACGCAAAGAAGGAAGAATGCATTAAAATAATAATTGGTGAAAGAAAAAATTCTAAAGACAACTTTTTCAAAAACATAGCCACACATCTGTCTCTAATATATGGCAATTTTTTTAAATTATTTAGTGTTTATATATGTACGTGATTCATAAATTTTTGTATATCTGGATTTTGCCCTGTCGGGATTTCATCTTGTCCGTATTTTGTTTAGTCTGAACTTTGTAGTGTCCGTATTTTATCCTGTCTGGAAATTGTCGAGTCTGGATTTTTAAGAAAAGTCGAGATATTGAAAGCCTGAATTACGGGGTCCTTCCGTTCAGAGAACTATGGCTGTTATTGCAGATTTTAAGAACGGCGAAGTTACATCAACGTGTTGGTCCAACATTGGTATACATTCGCTCAATGACGCACAACACAAAAAAACAGTAAAGAAAAAATAGCGAACAAATTTAAGTTTAATTAGGATTTTTGCAAAACTACCAGGAAAACCAACATTTGGCCAACTGACCCAGGAAAAATACCTGAACTGATCGATTTTTTATAGCCAAAACAACCTTTTGAAAATGGACCAACTGGGCAAACGAGTAGAAAAGTTCATTACGGATATTCAACAATCAGCATGGGACATTTCTCCAGAAATCAAATCAAGGCTAAAAGGAAATAACTATCCAACAAAAATTAGAAATCTCTTTAGGGATAAACTAAAGATAAAAAGTGGCACCAAACTACAGCTCCGCAAGACAAAAAAAGAATAAACAATCTTACTCAACAATTAACAGGAAAAATTCAGAAACTAAAAAATGAGTCATTTCTACTTAAGTAAGTTGACGAATGACAGTAATACGAATTATTCGCTCTGGAAAGCAACTAAAACTCTGAAAAGGCCAATAATGCCTATTCATCCTATCAGGAAAATGGATGGCACATGGGCAAAGAAAACAAAGAAAAAGCTGAAGGATTTGCTAATCATCTGGAAAATATACAAATTCTCGAAGATGTCACACCTACATCGCCTACTGAAGTAACAAACGAAATTAAAAACAATTTAAACTTAAAGAACGTACCAGAGTTTGATCCGATTACCGGAGAAATAATAAAGCAGCTACCAAACGGTAAAGTTAACTAATATCATAAACACTGCATTCAGGTTAAAATATATGCCAACACTTTGGAAAGTGGCTGAGGTTATCATGATTCCCAAACCAGGAAAACCGCCACATCTAATAACATCATATAGGCCTATATCGTTGCTGCCAATAATGTCTAAACTCTTTGAAAAGTTACTAATAAAAATACTCAAACTGGGTTTCGTAATAAACACTCAACTATAATAACCAATATCACTGAGAAGACTTTAGAAGACAAAAAAATTTGTTCTGCAATATTCCTTGATGTAGCGCAGGCCTTTGACAAGGTTTGGCACGAAGGTTTAATCTAAACTTAAATTAATCCTACCTAAACAGTAGAGCATAATACTGGAATCGTATATAACGGAAAGATATTTCAGGCTTAAGTAAGAAAATGAATATTCTGACCTTAACGAAATACTAGCAGGAGTTCCACAGCCATCATGGCAGTAGGTGATAATAACTCAGATACAACAGAGAAATTACAAACAGCCATAGAGCAAGTAGTGCTGTAGACGCTAAGCTTCGCTGGAAAGCTCATGTAAAGAAGAAAAGAGACGAGTTGGGATGAAAATAAAATAAATTGTATTGGTTACTGAGATGAAACTCTCATCTATCAATTTCTAATAAGCTTTTGCTTTATAAGCAAGTATTGAAGCTTTTCTGGACTTATGGTATACAGCCGTGGAGATGTACCAAGCAGAGCAACATGTATATTATCCAATGATTCCAAAATAAAGTACTAAGAAACATCATCAAGGTTTGTCAGAAATAGCGACATCCACAAAGATCTGGGCATAGAATCCATCAAACCCGAAATTATGAAATTTACTAGATGAACAACGGGTACTCCACTATGTCAACATAGAGGCCATCCAGCTACTCGATAATATGGATTTAGTTAGAAGGCTCAAAGAGCAAAGCCTTTTGAGTTAGGGTAAAATCAGCTAAAATAAAATCATTAGCTAAGGAGTACATCGATGGATGAACCCTTAAATTTCAGTAAAACGTAGTAATTGAAGTTAGAATAAAATTGCTTATTAGTATTCGACTAGATTGTAATTAAAAAAAACAGAATAAAAGTTATTTAAAAAAAACTGTTTTTGTAACTGTTGCTGTACGTCACTGAGCGAATGTATACCAATGTTGAACCAATATGTTGACGTAACTTAGCCGTTCTTAAAATCTGCAATAACATCCATAGTTCTCTAACAAATAGACTTTGAAATTTCATAGGTTTTCGGGATTTTGTTCCCGAGAGATTTTCAACCTCGAGATTTAGAATACTCGGGATTTTGTATTTTCGAGATTTTATATCCACGAGATTTTATTACTTCGGGATTTTTCTAAACCTTCGGGATTTTGAACCTTTGGGTTTATTAATATCGGGATTTTGTCCCACTCCCATTGCAACAACATTTGTCATATCACATTGAGCCAACATGGATTGAGATTTTCCATTCTTGTAGCCGCGGCTTAAGGATAACATTTCTACACAATAAACACCAAATTAAACCTCGAGTAAACCCCGAATAAAATTGAATTTTGCGTGGAATTCAATTTTATTCGAGATTTTACGAGATTCTGGGATTTTCTCCTTTCGGGATTTTGTCCCTCGGGATAATGTAACTTCGGGATTTTGTACCCATTTTGTACCATCGGGATTTTAACTCCTCGGGATTATGACTCTCGAGTTTTTGCCTTTCGAGTATATGTCACTAACCCATCCCTTTGACCTTTTTTATAAAAATCGCCTATTGGGCGGATATATACTAATGTTGGGCCAATACGTTGATGTGACTACGCCGTTTTTAAAATCTGAAATAACAGACATAGTTCTCTAACATGTCTGTTATTGCAGATTGACATAAGTTCTCTTCATAGGTATTCGGGATTTCGTCCCTCGGGAATAACCGAGAGATTTTGTACCTCGGGATTTTGTATTTTCGGGATTTTGTTTCCTCGGCATTTGGTACGGGGATTATTAATATCGGGATTTGGCCCTTCAACAACCCCAGTCATCAATTACTCTATCGTGATAATTAACGTTGCTTTCCATATTCACCTCCACATACCCTTCTAAAATCCAATTTCCAATTAGTAATGGAGGAATACTTGATGCGATGTTAAGAATAATAGTCGCGTAATAAAATTGTGGGCTGTGACCAGGGTCTAACCCCCCGACTGATGGAATGCTATCAATTCGGCAATCGGCCACGTAAGAGTTATATCTGTGTAGAGTAGAATTGGTAACACTTTTACCTCACCATCCCTCCTCTGTATATCAGTTTGTTGCGAATAAACTTGACCCATGTCGTATTGCTTCAGTCTAATGCTTTTGACGACTTTTGGTGAACCTTCGAAGTTTCCTTGTATTCGACCCTTTCAAATGTGTTGTACTTCTTGATGTTTTCCTTTTCGCTTTGTGTACAACCACACCAAATCACCTCGTCGAAAATTACTACATCTTGCACGGCGGTCGTGTTGCGTCTCCCATTTATCCCTGGCTTTTTTGCTTCGTCACATTCCTGCACTCCTCCATCTCAACTCCAACGCGTGCCACCTTAGCCATCGCAGACTTTTGATCGCTCTCTCTTTAGCGACCAACTCCACTGCCGGGCTCGCTCTCAGCAATCGTATTGGAATCTTCAGCTAGACCTCTCCAACGATATTTCCCTCCCTTGTTAAGCCAATTCGTCTCCCGTTTTCTCTGGCATATTTTGAAGTGAGCGTTTGCCTCTGATCCTGGTTGTTTTTTGAACCCTCTGTTGTTTTCCGTATTCTCGACCTCTATCCCTCTCGCTAGTTTCCACTTTGTCTCTTTCGGAAATCAGACTGCTTCATGAAACGATCATTTCGCCGCTGTCGACAATATCGGACATAGTAATTTAACTTCCCGCAAATAAAGCATCTTCTTATACTTTTTATGTCACTTGGCTCTGCACTTGATCATTGTAATTCGTTTTGTGACTCTAATAGTTTTGAGTTAGTTGCCTCAACGTCCCTTTTATTGTCGCCTTTATCTCACCTTGCGCAAGTTTACTGAATCAGTCGCTGTAGGTGCCTGGCTGCCTCATATTCTAAATCTAACTCCAACACTTCATGCATGGTTTTGCCTCTAGTATTGGTTTTCAAATAAAGTTTCATAGGGTCGTCCTTGACAGCACTGATAAAGGGGTCCACTGTAATCCATTCAACGCATCTGTAGGTACATTACCGTAAGCTTGAGCCACCAATTTCGGCACCTCTCCGTTTAGTTCTTGCAGGCACTCCTCATGTATTTGTCGCCTGTTTTGGAGTGGCATCGTGCATAATTCTCTGACGTGTGACTGCCCATATCTTAGTTCGAGCTCAATCATAATTCGCCCATAATTCCATTCGGTTGTTGATACAGTTTAGAAGAGATCTGAAGCGTTCCCTTGAACAGCCACAATAACCACAAGCTCTTTCTTCCTTAAAAATACATCAGTACGTTTCACCAATGAGTCAAATGCAATTTAGCCTCCGAACAATTATTTGATATCCAACTATCTTGCTTTTTTAGTCAATCCCAGACCTCTTGCAATATTAGTTTAAGCCTTTAAAGAAGCATTTTTCGAAGAATTTTGTCAGAGTTAGCAGAAAACTGATTGATTAATACGAGTCTACTTTTGTTTCATTTTTACCAGTTTATGGATGAGCGAAATTTAAGCTTCCAGAAAACAGATGTTTAGACCAATAGACAGTAGTGGTTCGGACATGTTCTTCGATCGTAAAACTTCTGGATTAAAATGTTAGTAATCATCGAAATTTATTTCCTTTTATTGCCCAAATAATGCCGATCCATTTGTCTTTCACTGAGGTAAATAATACCGAGGTCTTAACGTTTTCGTCCAAGATGAGTTACGAAGCCTAAATTGAGTTTTGACACGATTTTATTTTGCCTTTAGACTTATATTTTATAACTTTTCGCTTTAGAAGTTTTCAGAAGACTTCACTAATTCCAGTAATATGCCACTTTGATGTTATAGAAACATAAAATTAAAAATTGGCTGATTGCCCCTTTTCGATATAAAAAATTCGTAAAATTGCTCGTCTAGGTCTGAACGAAATATGAATAAAAAGAAGTCCTTACCTTTATTTTTTAATACTTTGATTGCATGTGGGATACAAAGCCATGGGGCTGGCAAATCCAAAAACACTGCGTCTGCTTGAGCGTTCAGCTTTTCGGTAAAACCTAATTCACAAACATCTCGATGTTCAATATCCACGTAATTACTAAGCCCGTGTTTCTCGAATTCTTCTCGAGCCTGTTGCACCCGCACCTCATGAAAATCAAACGTATACAAATGGCCATGTGGCTTTACCGCCCGGATAAAATAATGAGATAGAGATCCACTTCCGGTACCCGATTCGATGATTACACTTCCCGGCTTAACATCCAGTTGAAATAAAATCATACTGATATCGGGCGTATATATGATTTGCGTCCGATGCGGCAACGTTTGTGTCCATAATTCGGGATTAGGTTGCAGAATATAGGCCCAGCCTCGTGACAATTCAATCCTCGAACCAAACTTTCGACCAATCAATGTTTTCACTTTTAACGCACCAAAATTAGTCTGAAACACGTTTTCCACTAAAACACCTTTCTTATTTTTAATTTCAGGCACCACGTCGATTGCGTGCATTTTTGTTATCGTCAAATATAAAATAACTGTGTCACCTTCTTCAATTAATTCTTTATGCTTATTAAAACTCATTATTATTATAAATTTTGTTCAAGTTTATCGTCAAAAAATTAAAATACCGCGATGTAAACAGAAATACCACTGGGCGCACTGTAAATATTTTGACGTCTTCATTTCATTTGGCTGTCAAATCTTTTGCTCAATATACAATTTGCTCAACACTGGAAATCGTCATAATATGCTATTAATGTAGGGTGGTTCATAATTTTTATTTATTTAATATTGAATGTGATCAATATTTAATTGAAAGTGAATGATTTTTTTAAAATTATAATTACGTTTACCTGATATCACGTTAGTTTATCGTGTTTGTGGTGCAGAACGGGAAATTCACGATGTCATATATCAAATCTCTAAAATCAAACATTGGACGCTTTCACAGGGCACCCGACAGTTGGGAACGTGTTGTGTAAAATCGAAGCCAACGTTATAAAAATGTTTAGCACTATGCAATTTTCAAATGAAATTGGAAATTGCAACATGATTACAAAAACGGATACTAGAAGAAACAAGAACATAGACTAGGCAATCTAACGTACTTTGGTAAATAAGACGCATGAATGGAAACAAAGAATAGTAGTTAATAATAGCCAGATTCCACTCGATAATAAGAAATACGATGATTATTCAGTACTTTGCACCTACGGAAGAAGCAGATGATATAACGGAAGATGAGCTCTAAGAACAGCCACAAGAAGCACAACAATTGGCTAGAAATAACAAAGGCAAAGACTTATCGACAACACCTTTCCACAAATCAGCCGTTCTTAAAGCCGTTAAATGCACTTAGAGGTCATCAGATGGATAACAAGAAATATCTATCCTCCTAGCAAGAATTAAATCAAAAAGACGAGTAGAAATACGCAGCGATCTACCAGCTAATTATAGCAACATTCAAAGTTAAACCAGCAGCGATCAAACGTCCAAACATTAATCGGACTAAATTTATCGTCGAGAGGTAGAAAAACACGGGAATGGAACACATTCAACGAACCCCAAGACAATTTCTCAAACGAAAAAACCAGTAGAGATGAAACTTAGAGAAAATTAACAGATAAATAGATTCAAAGACTTCTCTAATTGCTACATAGATAGCGAAGAAAATAATCACCCTCCTGATGACAACTATTCCACAGAATTGGAAAGAGGGCTTAACCATAGAAATACCGAAGAAAGACCGATTTTGTAAGTTTAAGAAATGTTCATTCTAGAGCGAATATCACAAACAGTATACCAGCATATAAGGGATAAATAAACTGGTTTCAAACCGGGACAAAACTGTACAGATCACATCAACCCAATTCACAACACCATTGAACAATCCAGCGAATGGGATTTTCTCTTCCCGATAACATTTGCATGTTACATGGCTTCAACGTCGAGACCGTCGTGCTGAGCCATATCCACCGTTCGGGGGAACCTCGATGCTTCGATGCTAAATTGCTGGCACTTGTGTCGCTTCTAGAATGATATCGGAAAAATTTTGTTCTATGATTTTCAGCCTTCAACGTGTCCCAAGACGGTAATTTTTTTGTCCTTGGTTTCGCCTCATAAATAACATTTTGCAAACTTTAACCTAAATGATCAATAGGCTCCCACAAAAATATCGTGGACCGTATACATGATTTTCCACCATATTTCTGGTCAATGTGATGGTATAAATGCCATACAGCAAAATTAGGAAACCAGATGTTCACCAGATTTTTCTGAAAATTTTCCTGATGGCAAACCTTCTTGGTTTTTGCGAGCTGAAATTTTGTGACCGTCATGCCTGCCGGAACCATATCAGCCGGAACCAAACCAACTATGACGCAAGTAGATGCCTGTGATGCCTGTGTGCACTATAGATTTTTCAGCCCGAACCTTATAAATTCAGCACTATATGATTTTTTGGTAGAAACCTTACAATTCCAGCCGGAACCATACCCTACAGCCAAATTAAATATGACACAAGAAGCACAATGGAATGTTCATCATTGTGCACTATATGGTTTCTGCTCGTTGTGCAAATTCTTAATGGTTCCGGCTGATAAAACTCTGATTCTGGCTGGCGTTAAACGGTTCCGGATTATTATGATACTTGATATGGCTTAATTATGGGTTTCGAATGAAACTCAGTTACTGCACAATGATGTACAAATTATGCTTCTTTGGCCATAGTTCCTTTGTTTCTAGCTGGCATGATTTCGGTTGGCTTTCTAAGGTTCCGGCTGGAACTATAAGCCTCCGTCCGAAAAGTCATATAGTGCTCAATGATGGATGCACAATACATTGAGCTTCTTGAGTCATAGTTAGATTGGCTGTAGTATGGTTCTGGCGGATTTTTTTGCAAAAATCCCTGATGGTTAGCCTTACCGATTTTGAACGGATAAAATTGATTGTCACAGATTCTATATGTTTCGGTTATATTGCGTTACAAATGTAATTGTGAGTAGATCAGCGTTGAACGTGCTGCAATGTGTCGCCTCATTCGCCTGTAATCCTGGTTCGATGGCATCGTATAACCGGATTTCAAAATTCGAAATTTCCAATAACCGCGGTTCCCAAATGCAACCAAACCGTTAATTTCTTTCTTCGGAATCTCAACAATAATTTTTTTTCAATTTTTTTGCAAAAATCCCTGATGGTTAGCCTTACCGAATTTGAACGGATAAAATAGATTGTCACAGATTCTATATGTTTCGGTTATATTGCGTTACAAATGTAATTGTGAGTAGATCAGCGTTGAACGTGCTGCAATGTGTCGCCTCATTCGCCTGTAATCCTGGTTCGATGGCATCGTATAACCGGATTTCAAAATTCGAAATTTCCAATAACCGCGGTTCCCAAATGCAACCAAACCGTTAATTTCTTACTCAATATCTTATTTTCATTGCCTATAATCATTTTGAGCCGGAATCTCAACAATAATTTTTTTTCAATTTTTTTGCAAAAATCCCTGATGGTTAGCCTTACCGAATTTGAACGGATAAAATAGATTGTCACAGATTCTATATGTTTCGGTTATATTGCGTTACAAATGTAATTGTGAGTAGATCAGCGTTGAACGTGCTGCAATGTGTCGCCACATTCGCCTGTAATCCTGGTTCGATGGCATCGTATAACCGGATTTCAAAATTCGAAATTTCCAATAACCGCGGTTCCCAAATGCAACCAAACCGTTAATTTCTTACTCAATATCTTATTTTCATTGCCTATAATCATTTTGAGCCGGAATCTCAACAATAATTTTTTTTCAATTTTTTTGCAAAAATCCCTGATGGTTAGCCTTACCGAATTTGAACGGATAAAATAGATTGTCACAGATTCTATATGTTTCGGTTATATTGCGTTACAAATGTAATTGTGAGTAGATCAGCGTTGAACGTGCTGCAATGTGTGGCCTCATTCGCCTGTAATCCTGGTTCGATGGCATCGTATAACCGGATTTCAAAATTCGAAATTTCCAATAACCGCGGTTCCCAAATGCAACCAAACCGTTAATTTCTTACTCAATATCTTATTTTCATTGCCTATAATCATTTTGAGCCGGAATCTCAACAATAATTTTTTTTCAATTTTTTTGCAAAAATCCCTGATGGTTAGCCTTACCGAATTTGAACGGATAAAATAGATTGTCACAGATTCTATATGTTTCGGTTATATTGCGTTACAAATGTAATTGTGAGTAGATCAGCGTTGAACGTGCTGCAATGTGTCGCCACATTCGCCTGTAATCCTGGTTCGATGGCATCGTATAACCGGATTTCAAAATTCGAAATTTCAAATAACCGCGGTTCCAAAATGCAACCAAACCGTTAATTTCTTACTCAATATCTTATTTTCATTGCCTATAATCATTTTGAGCCGGAATCTCAACAATAATTTTTTTTCAATTTTTTTGCAAAAATCCCTGATGGTTAGCCTTACCGAATTTGAACGGATAAAATAGATTGTCACAGATTCTATATGTTTCGGTTATATTGCGTTACAAATGTAATTGTGAGTAGATCAGCGTTGAACGTGCTGCAATGTGTCGCCACATTCGCCTGTAATCCTGGTTCGATGGCATCGTATAACCGGATTTCAAAATTCGAAATTTCCAATAACCGCGGTTCCCAAATGCAACCAAACCGTTAATTTCTTACTCAATATCTTATTTTCATTGCCTATAATCATTTTGAGCCGGAATCTCAACAATAATTTTTTTTCAATTTTTTTGCAAAAATCCCTGATGGTTAGCCTTACCGAATTTGAACGGATAAAATAGATTGTCACAGATTCTATATGTTTCGGTTATATTGCGTTACAAATGTAATTGTGAGTAGATCAGCGTTGAACGTGCTGCAATGTGTCGCCACATTCGCCTGTAATCCTGGTTCGATGGCATCGTATAACCGGATTTCAAAATTCGAAATTTCAAATAACCGCGGTTCCAAAATGCAACCAAACCGTTAATTTCTTACTCAATATCTTATTTTCATTGCCTATAATCATTTTGAGCCGGAATCTCAACAATAATTTTTTTTCAATTTTTTTGCAAAAATCCCTGATGGTTAGCCTTACCGAATTTGAACGGATAAAATAGATTGTCACAGATTCTATAAGTTTCGGTTATATTGCGTTACAAATGTAATTGTGAGTAGATCAGCGTTGAACGTGCTGCAATGTGTCGCCACATTCGCCTGTAATCCTGGTTCGATGGCATCGTATAACCGGATTTCAAAATTCGAAATTTCCAATAACCGCGGTTCCCAAATGCAACCAAACCGTTAATTTCTTACTCAATATCTTATTTTCATTGCCTATAATCATTTTGAGCCGGAATCTCAACAATAATTTTTTTTCAATTTTTTTGCAAAAATCCCTGATGGTTAGCCTTACCGAATTTGAACGGATAAAATAGATTGTCACAGATTCTATAAGTTTCGGTTATATTGCGTTACAAATGTAATTGTGAGTAGATCAGCGTTGAACGTGCTGCAATGTGTCGCCACATTCGCCTGTAATCCTGGTTCGATGGCATCGTATAACCGGATTTCAAAATTCGAAATTTCCAATAACCGCGGTTCCCAAATGCAACCAAACCGTTAATTTCTTACTCAATATCTTATTTTCATTGCCTATAATCATTTTGAGCCGGAATCTCAACAATAATTTTTTTTCAATTTTTTTGCAAAAATCCCTGATGGTTAGCCTTACCGAATTTGAACGGATAAAATAGATTGTCACAGATTCTATATGTTTCGGTTATATTGCGTTACAAATGTAATTGTGAGTAGATCAGCGTTGAACGTGCTGCAATGTGTCGCCACATTCGCCTGTAATCCTGGTTCGATGGCATCGTATAACCGGATTTCAAAATTCGAAATTTCAAATAACCGCGGTTCCAAAATGCAACCAAACCGTTAATTTCTTACTCAATATCTTATTTTCATTGCCTATAATCATTTTGAGCCGGAATCTCAACAATAATTTTTTTTCAATTTTTTTGCAAAAATCCCTGATGGTTAGCCTTACCGAATTTGAACGGATAAAATAGATTGTCACAGATTCTATATGTTTCGGTTATATTGCGTTACAAATGTAATTGTGAGTAGATCAGCGTTGAACGTGCTGCAATGTGTCGCCACATTCGCCTGTAATCCTGGTTCGATGGCATCGTATAACCGGATTTCAAAATTCGAAATTTCAAATAACCGCGGTTCCAAAATGCAACCAAACCGTTAATTTCTTACTCAATATCTTATTTTCATTGCCTATAATCATTTTGAGCCGGAATCTCAACAATAATTTTTTTTCAATTTTTTTGCAAAAATCCCTGATGGTTAGCCTTACCGAATTTGAACGGATAAAATAGATTGTCACAGATTCTATAAGTTTCGGTTATATTGCGTTACAAATGTAATTGTGAGTAGATCAGCGTTGAACGTGCTGCAATGTGTCGCCACATTCGCCTGTAATCCTGGTTCGATGGCATCGTATAACCGGATTTCAAAATTCGAAATTTCCAATAACCGCGGTTCCCAAATGCAACCAAACCGTTAATTTCTTACTCAATATCTTATTTTCATTGCCTATAATCATTTTGAGCCGGAATCTCAACAATAATTTTTTTTCAATTTTTTTGCAAAAATCCCTGATGGTTAGCCTTACCGAATTTGAACGGATAAAATAGATTGTCACAGATTCTATATGTTTCGGTTATATTGCGTTACAAATGTAATTGTGAGTAGATCAGCGTTGAACGTGCTGCAATGTGTCGCCACATTCGCCTGTAATCCTGGTTCGATGGCATCGTATAACCGGATTTCAAAATTCGAAATTTCCAATAACCGCGGTTCCCAAATGCAACCAAACCGTTAATTTCTTACTCAATATCTTATTTTCATTGCCTATAATCATTTTGAGCCGGAATCTCAACAATAATTTTTTTTCAATTTTTTTGCAAAAATCCCTGATGGTTAGCCTTACCGAATTTGAACGGATAAAATAGATTGTCACAGATTCTATATGTTTCGGTTATATTGCGTTACAAATGTAATTGTGAGTAGATCAGCGTTGAACGTGCTGCGATGTGTCGCCTCATTCGCCTGTAATCCTGGTTCGATGGCATCGTATAACCGGATTTCAAAATTCGAAATTTCCAATAACCGCGGTTCCCAAATGCAACCAAACCGTTAATTTCTTACTCAATATCTTATTTTCATTGCCTATAATCATTTTGAGCCGGAATCTCAACAATAATTTTTTTTCAATTTTTTTGCAAAAATCCCTGATGGTTAGCCTTACCGAATTTGAACGGATAAAATAGATTGTCACAGATTCTATATGTTTCGGTTATATTGCGTTACAAATGTAATTGTGAGTAGATCAGCGTTGAACGTGCTGCGATGTGTCGCCTCATTCGCCTGTAATCCTGGTTCGATGGCATCGTATAACCGGATTTCAAAATTCGAAATTTCCAATAACCGCGGTTCCCAAATGCAACCAAACCGTTAATTTCTTACTCAATATCTTATTTTCATTGCCTATAATCATTTTGAGCCGGAATCTCAACAATAATTTTTTTTCAATTTTTTTGCAAAAATCCCTGATGGTTAGCCTTACCGAATTTGAACGGATAAAATAGATTGTCACAGATTCTATATGTTTCGGTTATATTGCGTTACAAATGTAATTGTGAGTAGATCAGCGTTGAACGTGCTGCAATGTGTCGCCACATTCGCCTGTAATCCTGGTTCGATGGCATCGTATAACCGGATTTCAAAATTCGAAATTTCCAATAACCGCGGTTCCCAAATGCAACCAAACCGTTAATTTCTTACTCAATATCTTATTTTCATTGCCTATAATCATTTTGAGCCGGAATCTCAACAATAATTTTTTTTCAATTTTTTTGCAAAAATCCCTGATGGTTAGCCTTACCGAATTTGAACGGATAAAATAGATTGTCACAGATTCTATATGTTTCGGTTATATTGCGTTACAAATGTAATTGTGAGTAGATCAGCGTTGAACGTGCTGCAATGTGTCGCCTCATTCGCCTGTAATCCTGGTTCGATGGCATCGTATAACCGGATTTCAAAATTCGAAATTTCAAATAACCGCGGTTCCAAAATGCAACCAAACCGTTAATTTCTTACTCAATATCTTATTTTCATTGCCTATAACCATTTTGAGCCGGAATCTCAATAATAATTTTTTTTCAATTTTTTTGCAAAAATCCCTGATGGTTAGCCTTACCGAATTTGAACGGATAAAATAGATTGTCACAGATTCTATATGTTTCGGTTATATTGCGTTACAAATGTAATTGTGAGTAGATCAGCGTTGAACGTGCTGCGATGTGTCGCCTCATTCGCCTGTAATCCTGGTTCGATGGCATCGTATAACCGGATTTCAAAATTCGAAATTTCCAATAACCGCGGTTCCCAAATGCAACCAAACCGTTAATTTCTTACTCAATATCTTATTTTCATTGCCTATAATCATTTTGAGCCGGAATCTCAACAATAATTGTTTTTCAATTTTTTTGCAAAAATCCCTGATGGTTAGCCTTACCGAATTTGAACGGATAAAATAGATTGTCACAGATTCTATATGTTTCGGTTATATTGCGTTACAAATGTAATTGTGAGTAGATCAGCGTTGAACGTGCTGCAATGTGTCGCCTCATTCGCCTGTAATCCTGGTTCGATGGCATCGTATAACCGGATTTCAAAATTCGAAATTTCCAATAACCGCGGTTCCCAAATGCAACCAAACCGTTAATTTCTTACTCAATATCTTATTTTCATTGCCTAGAATCATTTTGAGCCGGAATCTCAACAATAATTTTTTTTCAATTTTTTTGCAAAAATCCCTGATGGTTAGCCTTACCGAATTTGAACGGATAAAATAGATTGTCACAGATTCTATATGTTTCGGTTATATTGCGTTACAAATGTAATTGTGAGTAGATCAGCGTTGAACGTGCTGCAATGTGTCGCCTCATTCGCCTGTAATCCTGGTTCGATGGCATCGTATAACCGGATTTCAAAATTCGAAATTTCCAATAACCGCGGTTCCCAAATGCAACCAAACCGTTAATTTCTTACTCAATATCTTATTTTCATTGCCTATAATCATTTTGAGCCGGAATCTCAACAATAATTGTTTTTCAATTTTTTTGCAAAAATCCCTGATGGTTAGCCTTACCGAATTTGAACGGATAAAATAGATTGTCACAGATTCTATATGTTTCGGTTATATTGCGTTACAAATGTAATTGTGAGTAGATCAGCGTTGAACGTGCTGCAATGTGTCGCCTCATTCGCCTGTAATCCTGGTTCGATGGCATCGTATAACCGGATTTCAAAATTCGAAATTTCCAATAACCGCGGTTCCCAAATGCAACCAAACCGTTAATTTCTTACTCAATATCTTATTTTCATTGCCTATAATCATTTTGAGCCGGAATCTCAACAATAATATTTTTTCAATTTTTTTGCAAAAATCCCTGATGGTTAGCCTTACCGATTTTGAACGGATAAAATAGATTGTCACAGATTCTATATTGTAACGGAATTTTATTCAGTTCCGTTATCAACCCAAACATCAAATTTTAACATACGGCATAACCTTCGAGGTGATACCTCAAATTCTACCAAAAGAAATTACCATGCCGTATTTCGCATTGTTATTGGTTGCTTATGTTACTCAGATTACTGTATATATCCATGCAGTAGGTGAATAAACGTAAACCATAATAATATATAATGCAACATTATCAATTTATTTTTGCATCGATATGTCTTGAGGTAAATGGCTTGAAAAAAAAACTTTGCTATTGAAAATACCTACAATTGCACCTTTCGATCGATTGATTTTTTGTTGATGTAAATAAATTTTTGCGCGTGCATTGAGTAAGCGAAAATCAATGTCACGTTGTTGTACGTTTTTGCGTTCGTACATTTTGATGAATGTACAATAATTTGTTTTCAATTTTTGGTATAAAATGTACAACGGAAAGAAAGAAGAGGGGTTGCGTGCTAGACAGTCAGCCGTGCAGCTGTGTTTAGAAGAGGTAGAGAGTTCAGTTTCTTTTTGGGTAATTTCCTGATATCTAAAATAAAATGCGTTTGTTAACATGTGTAAAATTTAGTGAAATACAATAATAATTTTAAAAAAAAAAGTATAAATTAATCTGAAATAAATTTAATTAAGAAAATTGGATGTGTTTATTATCTCGTGATACTATACAGTGTTCATTAAGTTACATAAATAAATTGATGTAATCGGGGAATAAATCAAATCAAGTGCCAATAAATGTGAAATATCCAAAAAATTCGTTTTGTGGGAGTGTTGCAAGTTTGATTTATTTTTGACACCAAAGAAAATTTTTGTTCATTAATTTAAAAATTTAAAATAAACGTTAGTGAAATACATACATTGAAAGACTGATCCGGGAGGTAAATTAAAAGTGCGAGTTTTTAGTCTAGTGCTTTGCAGACTAAATTTTCTTTTTTTTGGTAAGTATGATTTTAGTGCAGTAGAGATACTAACCATTCTAATCGTGGCGAGGTTCCTTAGTTGCTTCTAGCAAAGCTGAGTCTTGCTAGAAGCGAGGGCATCGAAAGTAACCCTGCCCATAGGCGGGACACCCTCTTTCTGCTGAGGACCTCCTCCACGCCATTAAACCACTAATCGTTAAGCTTCTCTATTAATATTTTTTTTTGGTGCGTATTTCTTAGGGTAATTATGTTACCCTAAGAAACCAGAATTAACAACCGTGGGTAAAACATCCGCTTGAGATATGTAGGACCCGCCAGTTTTGGGTCTGAGGACCCCACTTTTCATTTTTTTTCAACCTTTAGATGGTAAATATTAGGCCATCTTTCTCTTTCTCTTTTGTTATTGTGCGGTAATCTAGGTCCCGCATTTCGTCTAACCCCAAAAACCCACGACCACATCCCCTACAAGACTGAGCTGCGGGAATCAAAGCCGCACATGGGGTTAGTGCATGAAATGGGGACAAATTTCTTTAGCGTTAGGGTATACGGTCGTAAGACGGTGAACTTATAGCGTTACAATATGTTTCGGTTATATTGCGTTACAAATGTAATTGTGAGTAGATCAGCGTTGAACGTGCTGCAATGTGTCGCCTCATTCGCCTGTAATCCTGGTTCGATGGCATCGTATAACCGGATTTCAAAATTCGAAATTTCCAATAACCGCGGTTCCCAAATGCAACCAAACCGTTAATTTCTTACTCAATATCTTATTTTCATTGCCTATAATCATTTTGAGCCGGAATCTCAACAATAATTTTTTTTCAATTTTTTTGCAAAAATCCCTGATGGTTAGCCTTACCGAATTTGAACGGATAAAATAGATTGTCACAGATTCTATATGTTTCGGTTATATTGCGTTACAAATGTAATTGTGAGTAGATCAGCGTTGAACGTGCTGCAATGTGTCGCCTCATTCGCCTGTAATCCTGGTTCGATGGCATCGTATAACCGGATTTCAAAATTCGAAATTTCCAATAACCGCGGTTCCCAAATGCAACCAAACCGTTAATTTCTTACTCAATATCTTATTTTCATTGCCTATAATCATTTTGAGCCGGAATCTCAACAATAATTTTTTTTCAATTTTTTTGCAAAAATCCCTGATGGTTAGCCTTACCGATTTTGAACGGATAAAATAGATTGTCACAGATTCTATATGTTTCGGTTATATTGCGTTACAAATGTAATTGTGAGTAGATCAGCGTTGAACGTGCTGCAATGTGTCGCCTCATTCGCCTGTAATCCTGGTTCGATGGCATCGTATAACCGGATTTCAAAATTCGAAATTTCCAATAACCGCGGTTCCCAAATGCAACCAAACCGTTAATTTCTTACTCAATATCTTATTTTCATTGCCTATAATCATTTTGAACCGGAATCTCAACAATAATTTTTTTTCAATTTTTTTGCAAAAATCCCTGATGGTTAGCCTTACCGATTTTGAACGGATAAAATAGATTGTCACAGATTCTATATGTTTCGGTTATATTGCGTTACAAATGTAATTGTGAGTAGATCAGCGTTGAACGTGCTGCAATGTGTCGCCTCATTCGCCTGTAATCCTGGTTCGATGGCATCGTATAACCGGATTTCAAAATTCGAAATTTCCAATAACCGCGGTTCCCAAATGCAACCAAACCGTTAATTTCTTACTCAATATCTTATTTTCATTGCCTATAATCATTTTGAGCCGGAATCTCAACAATAATTTTTTTTCAATTTTTTTGCAAAAATCCCTGATGGTTAGCCTTACCGATTTTGAACGGATAAAATAGATTGTTACAGATTCTATATGTTTCGGTTATATTGCGTTACAAATGTAATTGTGAGTAGATCAGCGTTGAACGTGCTGCAATGTGTCGCCTCATTCGCCTGTAATCCTGGTTCGATGGCATCGTATAACCGGATTTCAAAATTCGAAATTTCCAATAACCGCGGTTCCCAAATGCAACCAAACCGTTAATTTCTTACTCAATATCTTATTTTCATTGCCTATAATCATTTTGAGCCGGAATCTCAACAATAATATTTTTTCAATTTTTTTGCAAAAATCCCTGATGGTTAGCCTTACCGATTTTGAACGGATAAAATAGATTGTCACAGATTCTATATGTTTCGGTTATATTGCGTTACAAATGTAATTGTGAGTAGATCAGCGTTGAACGTGCTGCAATGTGTCGCCTCATTCGCCTGTAATCCTGGTTCGATGGCATCGTATAACCGGATTTCAAAATTCGAAATTTCCAATAACCGCGGTTCCCAAATGCAACCAAACCGTTAAATTCTTACTCAATATCTTATTTTCATTGCCTATAATCATTTTGAGCCGGAATCTCAACAATAATATTTTTTCAATTTTTTTGCAAAAATCCCTGATGGTTAGCCTTACCGATTTTGAACGGATAAAATAGATTGTCACAGATTCTATATGTTTCGGTTATATTGCGTTACAAATGTAATTGTGAGTAGATCAGCGTTGAACGTGCTGCAATGTGTCGCCTCATTCGCCTGTAATCCTGGTTCGATGGCATCGTATAACCGGATTTCAAAATTCGAAATTTCCAATAACCGCGGTTCCAAAATGCAACCAAACCGTTAATTTCTTACTCAATATCTTATTTTCATTGCCTATAACCATTTTGAGCCGGAATCCCAACAATAATTTTTTTTCAATTTTTTTGCAAAAATCCCTGATGGTTAGCCTTACCGATTTTGAACGGATAAAATAGATTGTCACAGATTCTATATGTTTCGGTTATATTGCGTTACAAATGTAATTGTGAGTAGATCAGCGTTGAACGTGCTGCAATGTGTCGCCTCATTCGCCTGTAATCCTGGTTCGATGGCATCGTATAACCGGATTTCAAAATTCGAAATTTCCAATAACCGCGGTTCCCAAATGCAACCAAACCGTTAATTTCTTACTCAATATCTTATTTTCATTGCCTATAACCATTTTGAGCCGGAATCCCAACAATAATTTTTTTTCAATTTTTTTGCAAAAATCCCTGATGGTTAGCCTTACCGATTTTGAACGGATAAAATAGATTGTCACAGATTCTATATGTTTCGGTTATATTGCGTTACAAATGTAATTGTGAGTAGATCAGCGTTGAACGTGCTGCAATGTGTCGCCTCATTCGCCTGTAATCCTGGTTCGATGGCATCGTATAACCGGATTTCAAAATTCGAAATTTCCAATAACCGCGGTTCCAAAATGCAACCAAACCGTTAATTTCTTACTCAATATCTTATTTTCATTGCCTATAACCATTTTGAGCCGGAATCCCAACAATAATTTTTTTTCAATTTTTTTGCAAAAATCCTGATGGTTAGCCTTACCGATTTTGAACGGATAAAATAGATTGTCACAGATTCTATATGTTTCGGTTATATTGCGTTACAAATGTAATTGTGAGTAGATCAGCGTTGAACGTGCTGCAATGTGTCGCCTCATTCGCCTGTAATCCTGGTTCGATGGCATCGTATAACCGGATTTCAAAATTCGAAATTTCCAATAACCGCGGTTCCCAAATGCAACCAAACCGTTAATTTCTTACTCAATATCTTATTTTCATTGCCTATAATCATTTTGAGCCGGAATCTCAACAATAATTTTTTTTCAATTTTTTTGCAAAAATCCCTGATGGTTAGCCTTACCGATTTTGAACGGATAAAATAGATTGTCACAGATTCTATATGTTTCGGTTATATTGCGTTACAAATGTAATTGTGAGTAGATCAGCGTTGAACGTGCTGCAATGTGTCGCCTCATTCGCCTGTAATCCTGGTTCGATGGCATCGTATAACCGGATTTCAAAATTCGAAATTTCCAATAACCGCGGTTCCAAAATGCAACCAAACCGTTAATTTCTTACTCAATATCTTATTTTCATTGCCTATAACCATTTTGAGCCGGAATCCCAACAATAATTTTTTTTCAATTTTTTTGCAAAAATCCCTGATGGTTAGCCTTACCGATTTTGAACGGATAAAATAGATTGTCACAGATTCTATATGTTTCGGTTATATTGCGTTACAAATGTAATTGTGAGTAGATCAGCGTTGAACGTGCTGCAATGTGTCGCCTCATTCGCCTGTAATCCTGGTTCGATGGCATCGTATAACCGGATTTCAAAATTCGAAATTTCCAATAACCGCGGTTCCCAAATGCAACCAAACCGTTAATTTCTTACTCAATATCTTATTTTCATTGCCTATAATCATTTTGAGCCGGAATCTCAACAATAATTTTTTTTCAATTTTTTTGCAAAAATCCCTGATGGTTAGCCTTACCGATTTTGAACGGATAAAATAGATTGTCACAGATTCTATATGTTTCGGTTATATTGCGTTACAAATGTAATTGTGAGTAGATCAGCGTTGAACGTGCTGCAATGTGTCGCCTCATTCGCCTGTAATCCTGGTTCGATGGCATCGTATAACCGGATTTCAAAATTCGAAATTTCCAATAACCGCGGTTCCCAAATGCAACCAAACCGTTAATTTCTTACTCAATATCTTATTTTCATTGCCTATAACCATTTTGAGCCGGAATCTCAACAATAATTTTTTTTCAATTTTTTTGCAAAAATCCCTGATGGCCTTACCGATTTTGAACGGATAAAATAGATTGTCACAGATTCTATATGTTTCGGTTATATTGCGTTACAAATGTAATTGTGAGTAGATCAGCGTTGAACGTGCTGCAATGTGTCGCCTCATTCGCCTGTAATCCTGGTTCGATGGCATCGTATAACCGGATTTCAAAATTCGAAATTTCCAATAACCGCGGTTCCAAAATGCAACCAAACCGTTAATTTCTTACTCAATATCTTATTTTCATTGCCTATAACCATTTTGAGCCGGAATCCCAACAATAATTTTTTTTCAATTTTTTTGCAAAAATCCCTGATGGTTAGCCTTACCGATTTTGAACGGATAAAATAGATTGTCACAGATTCTATATGTTTCGGTTATATTGCGTTACAAATGTAATTGTGAGTAGATCAGCGTTGAACGTGCTGCAATGTGTCGCCTCATTCGCCTGTAATCCTGGTTCGATGGCATCGTATAACCGGATTTCAAAATTCGAAATTTCCAATAACCGCGGTTCCCAAATGCAACCAAACCGTTAATTTCTTACTCAATATCTTATTTTCATTGCCTATAACCATTTTGAGCCGGAATCTCAACAATAATTTTTTTTCAATTTTTTTGCAAAAATCCCTGATGGTTAGCCTTACCGAATTTGAACGGATAAAATAGATTGCCACAGATTCTATATGTTTCGGTTATATTGCGTTACAAATGTAATTGTGAGTAGATCAGCGTTGAACGTGCTGCAATGTGTCGCCTCATTCGCCTGTAATCCTGGTTCGATGGCATCGTATAACCGGATTTCAAAATTCGAAATTTCCAATAACCGCGGTTCCCAAATGCAACCAAACCGTTAATTTCTTACTCAATATCTTATTTTCATTGCCTATAACCATTTTGAGCCGGAATCTCAACAATAATTTTTTTTCAATTTTTTTGCAAAAATCCCTGATGGTTAGCCTTACCGAATTTGAACGGATAAAATAGATTGCCACAGATTCTATATGTTTCGGTTATATTGCGTTACAAATGTAATTGTGAGTAGATCAGCGTTGAACGTGCTGCAATGTGTCGCCTCATTCGCCTGTAATCCTGGTTCGATGGCATCGTATAACCGGATTTCAAAATTCAAAATTTCCAATAACCGCGGTTCCCAAATGCAACCAAACCGTTAATTTCTTACTCAATATCTTATTTTCATTGCCTATAACCATTTTGAGCCGGAATCTCAACAATAATTTTTTTTCAATTTTTTTGCAAAAATCCCTGATGGTTAGCCTTACCGATTTTGAACGGATAAAATAGATTGTCACAGATTCTATATGTTTCGGTTATATTGCGTTACAAATGTAATTGTGAGTAGATCAGCGTTGAACGTGCTGCAATGTGTCGCCTCATTCGCCTGTAATCCTGGTTCGATGGCATCGTATAACCGGATTTCAAAATTCGAAATTTCCAATAACCGCGGTTCCAAAATGCAACCAAACCGTTAATTTCTTACTCAATATCTTATTTTCATTGCCTATAACCATTTTGAGCCGGAATCCCAACAATAATTTTTTTTCAATTTTTTTGCAAAAATCCCTGATGGTTAGCCTTACCGAATTTGAACGGATAAAATAGATTGCCACAGATTCTATATGTTTCGGTTATATTGCGTTACAAATGTAATTGTGAGTAGATCAGCGTTGAACGTGCTGCAATGTGTCGCCTCATTCGCCTGTAATCCTGGTTCGATGGCATCGTATAACCGGATTTCAAAATTCGAAATTTCCAATAACCGCGGTTCCCAAATGCAACCAAACCGTTAATTTCTTACTCAATATCTTATTTTCATTGCCTATAACCATTTTGAGCCGGAATCTCAACAATAATTTTTTTTCAATTTTTTTGCAAAAATCCCTGATGGTTAGCCTTACCGAATTTGAACGGATAAAATAGATTGCCACAGATTCTATATGTTTCGGTTATATTGCGTTACAAATGTAATTGTGAGTAGATCAGCGTTGAACGTGCTGCAATGTGTCGCCTCATTCGCCTGTAATCCTGGTTCGATGGCATCGTATAACCGGATTTCAAAATTCGAAATTTCCAATAACCGCGGTTCCCAAATGCAACCAAACCGTTAATTTCTTACTCAATATCTTATTTTCATTGCCTATAACCATTTTGAGCCGGAATCTCAACAATAATTTTTTTTCAATTTTTTTGCAAAAATCCCTGATGGTTAGCCTTACCGATTTTGAACGGATAAAATAGATTGTCACAGATTCTATATGTTTCGGTTATATTGCGTTACAAATGTAATTGTGAGTAGATCAGCGTTGAACGTGCTGCAATGTGTCGCCTCATTCGCCTGTAATCCTGGTTCGATGGCATCGTATAACCGGATTTCAAAATTCGAAATTTCCAATAACCGCGGTTCCCAAATGCAACCAAACCGTTAATTTCTTACTCAATATCTTATTTTCATTGCCTAGAATCATTTTGAGCCGGAATCTCAACAATAATTTTTTTTCAATTTTTTTGCAAAAATCCCTGATGGTTAGCCTTACCGAATTTGAACGGATAAAATAGATTGTCACAGATTCTATATGTTTCGGTTATATTGCGTTACAAATGTAATTGTGAGTAGATCAGCGTTGAACGTGCTGCAATGTGTCGCCTCATTCGCCTGTAATCCTGGTTCGATGGCATCGTATAACCGGATTTCAAAATTCGAAATTTCCAATAACCGCGGTTCCCAAATGCAACCAAACCGTTAATTTCTTACTCAATATCTTATTTTCATTGCCTATAATCATTTTGAGCCGGAATCTCAACAATAATTGTTTTTCAATTTTTTTGCAAAAATCCCTGATGGTTAGCCTTACCGAATTTGAACGGATAAAATAGATTGTCACAGATTCTATATGTTTCGGTTATATTGCGTTACAAATGTAATTGTGAGTAGATCAGCGTTGAACGTGCTGCAATGTGTCGCCTCATTCGCCTGTAATCCTGGTTCGATGGCATCGTATAACCGGATTTCAAAATTCGAAATTTCCAATAACCGCGGTTCCCAAATGCAACCAAACCGTTAATTTCTTACTCAATATCTTATTTTCATTGCCTATAATCATTTTGAGCCGGAATCTCAACAATAATATTTTTTCAATTTTTTTGCAAAAATCCCTGATGGTTAGCCTTACCGATTTTGAACGGATAAAATAGATTGTCACAGATTCTATATTGTAACGGAATTTTATTCAGTTCCGTTATCAACCCAAACATCAAATTTTAACATACGGCATAACCTTCGAGGTGATACCTCAAATTCTACCAAAAGAAATTACCATGCCGTATTTCGCATTGTTATTGGTTGCTTATGTTACTCAGATTACTGTATATATCCATGCAGTAGGTGAATAAACGTAAACCATAATAATATATAATGCAACATTATCAATTTATTTTTGCATCGATATGTCTTGAGGTAAATGGCTTGAAAAAAAAACTTTGCTATTGAAAATACCTACAATTGCACCTTTCGATCGATTGATTTTTTGTTGATGTAAATAAATTTTTGCGCGTGCATTGAGTAAGCGAAAATCAATGTCACGTTGTTGTACGTTTTTGCGTTCGTACATTTTGATGAATGTACAATAATTTGTTTTCAATTTTTGGTATAAAATGTACAACGGAAAGAAAGAAGAGGGGTTGCGTGCTAGACAGTCAGCCGTGCAGCTGTGTTTAGAAGAGGTAGAGAGTTCAGTTTCTTTTTGGGTAATTTCCTGATATCTAAAATAAAATGCGTTTGTTAACATGTGTAAAATTTAGTGAAATACAATAATAATTTTAAAAAAAAAAGTATAAATTAATCTGAAATAAATTTAATTAAGAAAATTGGATGTGTTTATTATCTCGTGATACTATACAGTGTTCATTAAGTTACATAAATAAATTGATGTAATCGGGGAATAAATCAAATCAAGTGCCAATAAATGTGAAATATCCAAAAAATTCGTTTTGTGGGAGTGTTGCAAGTTTGATTTATTTTTGACACCAAAGAAAATTTTTGTTCATTAATTTAAAAATTTAAAATAAACGTTAGTGAAATACATACATTGAAAGACTGATCCGGGAGGTAAATTAAAAGTGCGAGTTTTTAGTCTAGTGCTTTGCAGACTAAATTTTCTTTTTTTTGGTAAGTATGATTTTAGTGCAGTAGAGATACTAACCATTCTAATCGTGGCGAGGTTCCTTAGTTGCTTCTAGCAAAGCTGAGTCTTGCTAGAAGCGAGGGCATCGAAAGTAACCCTGCCCATAGGCGGGACACCCTCTTTCTGCTGAGGACCTCCTCCACGCCATTAAACCACTAATCGTTAAGCTTCTCTATTAATATTTTTTTTTGGTGCGTATTTCTTAGGGTAATTATGTTACCCTAAGAAACCAGAATTAACAACCGTGGGTAAAACATCCGCTTGAGATATGTAGGACCCGCCAGTTTTGGGTCTGAGGACCCCACTTTTCATTTTTTTTCAACCTTTAGATGGTAAATATTAGGCCATCTTTCTCTTTCTCTTTTGTTATTGTGCGGTAATCTAGGTCCCGCATTTCGTCTAACCCCAAAAACCCACGACCACATCCCCTACAAGACTGAGCTGCGGGAATCAAAGCCGCACATGGGGTTAGTGCATGAAATGGGGACAAATTTCTTTAGCGTTAGGGTATACGGTCGTAAGACGGTGAACTTATAGCGTTACAATATGTTTCGGTTATATTGCGTTACAAATGTAATTGTGAGTAGATCAGCGTTGAACGTGCTGCAATGTGTCGCCTCATTCGCCTGTAATCCTGGTTCGATGGCATCGTATAACCGGATTTCAAAATTCGAAATTTCCAATAACCGCGGTTCCCAAATGCAACCAAACCGTTAATTTCTTACTCAATATCTTATTTTCATTGCCTATAATCATTTTGAGCCGGAATCTCAACAATAATTTTTTTTCAATTTTTTTGCAAAAATCCCTGATGGTTAGCCTTACCGAATTTGAACGGATAAAATAGATTGTCACAGATTCTATATGTTTCGGTTATATTGCGTTACAAATGTAATTGTGAGTAGATCAGCGTTGAACGTGCTGCAATGTGTCGCCTCATTCGCCTGTAATCCTGGTTCGATGGCATCGTATAACCGGATTTCAAAATTCGAAATTTCCAATAACCGCGGTTCCCAAATGCAACCAAACCGTTAATTTCTTACTCAATATCTTATTTTCATTGCCTATAATCATTTTGAGCCGGAATCTCAACAATAATTTTTTTTCAATTTTTTTGCAAAAATCCCTGATGGTTAGCCTTACCGATTTTGAACGGATAAAATAGATTGTCACAGATTCTATATGTTTCGGTTATATTGCGTTACAAATGTAATTGTGAGTAGATCAGCGTTGAACGTGCTGCAATGTGTCGCCTCATTCGCCTGTAATCCTGGTTCGATGGCATCGTATAACCGGATTTCAAAATTCGAAATTTCCAATAACCGCGGTTCCCAAATGCAACCAAACCGTTAATTTCTTACTCAATATCTTATTTTCATTGCCTATAATCATTTTGAACCGGAATCTCAACAATAATTTTTTTTCAATTTTTTTGCAAAAATCCCTGATGGTTAGCCTTACCGATTTTGAACGGATAAAATAGATTGTCACAGATTCTATATGTTTCGGTTATATTGCGTTACAAATGTAATTGTGAGTAGATCAGCGTTGAACGTGCTGCAATGTGTCGCCTCATTCGCCTGTAATCCTGGTTCGATGGCATCGTATAACCGGATTTCAAAATTCGAAATTTCCAATAACCGCGGTTCCCAAATGCAACCAAACCGTTAATTTCTTACTCAATATCTTATTTTCATTGCCTATAATCATTTTGAGCCGGAATCTCAACAATAATTTTTTTTCAATTTTTTTGCAAAAATCCCTGATGGTTAGCCTTACCGATTTTGAACGGATAAAATAGATTGTTACAGATTCTATATGTTTCGGTTATATTGCGTTACAAATGTAATTGTGAGTAGATCAGCGTTGAACGTGCTGCAATGTGTCGCCTCATTCGCCTGTAATCCTGGTTCGATGGCATCGTATAACCGGATTTCAAAATTCGAAATTTCCAATAACCGCGGTTCCCAAATGCAACCAAACCGTTAATTTCTTACTCAATATCTTATTTTCATTGCCTATAATCATTTTGAGCCGGAATCTCAACAATAATATTTTTTCAATTTTTTTGCAAAAATCCCTGATGGTTAGCCTTACCGATTTTGAACGGATAAAATAGATTGTCACAGATTCTATATGTTTCGGTTATATTGCGTTACAAATGTAATTGTGAGTAGATCAGCGTTGAACGTGCTGCAATGTGTCGCCTCATTCGCCTGTAATCCTGGTTCGATGGCATCGTATAACCGGATTTCAAAATTCGAAATTTCCAATAACCGCGGTTCCCAAATGCAACCAAACCGTTAAATTCTTACTCAATATCTTATTTTCATTGCCTATAATCATTTTGAGCCGGAATCTCAACAATAATATTTTTTCAATTTTTTTGCAAAAATCCCTGATGGTTAGCCTTACCGATTTTGAACGGATAAAATAGATTGTCACAGATTCTATATGTTTCGGTTATATTGCGTTACAAATGTAATTGTGAGTAGATCAGCGTTGAACGTGCTGCAATGTGTCGCCTCATTCGCCTGTAATCCTGGTTCGATGGCATCGTATAACCGGATTTCAAAATTCGAAATTTCCAATAACCGCGGTTCCCAAATGCAACCAAACCGTTAATTTCTTACTCAATATCTTATTTTCATTGCCTATAATCATTTTGAGCCGGAATCTCAACAATAATTTTTTTTCAATTTTTTTGCAAAAATCCCTGATGGTTAGCCTTACCGATTTTGAACGGATAAAATAGATTGTCACAGATTCTATATGTTTCGGTTATATTGCGTTACAAATGTAATTGTGAGTAGATCAGCGTTGAACGTGCTGCAATGTGTCGCCTCATTCGCCTGTAATCCTGGTTCGATGGCATCGTATAACCGGATTTCAAAATTCGAAATTTCCAATAACCGCGGTTCCCAAATGCAACCAAACCGTTAATTTCTTACTCAATATCTTATTTTCATTGCCTATAATCATTTTGAACCGGAATCTCAACAATAATTTTTTTTCAATTTTTTTGCAAAAATCCCTGATGGTTAGCCTTACCGATTTTGAACGGATAAAATAGATTGTCACAGATTCTATATGTTTCGGTTATATTGCGTTACAAATGTAATTGTGAGTAGATCAGCGTTGAACGTGCTGCAATGTGTCGCCTCATTCGCCTGTAATCCTGGTTCGATGGCATCGTATAACCGGATTTCAAAATTCGAAATTTCCAATAACCGCGGTTCCCAAATGCAACCAAACCGTTAATTTCTTACTCAATATCTTATTTTCATTGCCTATAATCATTTTGAGCCGGAATCTCAACAATAATTTTTTTTCAATTTTTTTGCAAAAATCCCTGATGGTTAGCCTTACCGATTTTGAACGGATAAAATAGATTGTTACAGATTCTATATGTTTCGGTTATATTGCGTTACAAATGTAATTGTGAGTAGATCAGCGTTGAACGTGCTGCAATGTGTCGCCTCATTCGCCTGTAATCCTGGTTCGATGGCATCGTATAACCGGATTTCAAAATTCGAAATTTCCAATAACCGCGGTTCCCAAATGCAACCAAACCGTTAATTTCTTACTCAATATCTTATTTTCATTGCCTATAATCATTTTGAGCCGGAATCTCAACAAT
The DNA here is from genome assembly GCA_963691935.1 of Nephrotoma guestfalica. Taxonomy (NCBI): domain Eukaryota; kingdom Metazoa; phylum Arthropoda; class Insecta; order Diptera; family Tipulidae; genus Nephrotoma; species Nephrotoma guestfalica. The sequence continues at coordinate 233,883,725 of OY829914.1, forward strand.
AATATTTTTTCAATTTTTTTGCAAAAATCCCTGATGGTTAGCCTTACCGATTTTGAACGGATAAAATAGATTGTCACAGATTCTATATGTTTCGGTTATATTGCGTTACAAATGTAATTGTGAGTAGATCAGCGTTGAACGTGCTGCAATGTGTCGCCTCATTCGCCTGTAATCCTGGTTCGATGGCATCGTATAACCGGATTTCAAAATTCGAAATTTCCAATAACCGCGGTTCCCAAATGCAACCAAACCGTTAAATTCTTACTCAATATCTTATTTTCATTGCCTATAATCATTTTGAGCCGGAATCTCAACAATAATATTTTTTCAATTTTTTTGCAAAAATCCCTGATGGTTAGCCTTACCGATTTTGAACGGATAAAATAGATTGTCACAGATTCTATATGTTTCGGTTATATTGCGTTACAAATGTAATTGTGAGTAGATCAGCGTTGAACGTGCTGCAATGTGTCGCCTCATTCGCCTGTAATCCTGGTTCGATGGCATCGTATAACCGGATTTCAAAATTCGAAATTTCCAATAACCGCGGTTCCAAAATGCAACCAAACCGTTAATTTCTTACTCAATATCTTATTTTCATTGCCTATAACCATTTTGAGCCGGAATCCCAACAATAATTTTTTTTCAATTTTTTTGCAAAAATCCCTGATGGTTAGCCTTACCGATTTTGAACGGATAAAATAGATTGTCACAGATTCTATATGTTTCGGTTATATTGCGTTACAAATGTAATTGTGAGTAGATCAGCGTTGAACGTGCTGCAATGTGTCGCCTCATTCGCCTGTAATCCTGGTTCGATGGCATCGTATAACCGGATTTCAAAATTCGAAATTTCCAATAACCGCGGTTCCCAAATGCAACCAAACCGTTAATTTCTTACTCAATATCTTATTTTCATTGCCTATAACCATTTTGAGCCGGAATCCCAACAATAATTTTTTTTCAATTTTTTTGCAAAAATCCCTGATGGTTAGCCTTACCGATTTTGAACGGATAAAATAGATTGTCACAGATTCTATATGTTTCGGTTATATTGCGTTACAAATGTAATTGTGAGTAGATCAGCGTTGAACGTGCTGCAATGTGTCGCCTCATTCGCCTGTAATCCTGGTTCGATGGCATCGTATAACCGGATTTCAAAATTCGAAATTTCCAATAACCGCGGTTCCAAAATGCAACCAAACCGTTAATTTCTTACTCAATATCTTATTTTCATTGCCTATAACCATTTTGAGCCGGAATCCCAACAATAATTTTTTTTCAATTTTTTTGCAAAAATCCTGATGGTTAGCCTTACCGATTTTGAACGGATAAAATAGATTGTCACAGATTCTATATGTTTCGGTTATATTGCGTTACAAATGTAATTGTGAGTAGATCAGCGTTGAACGTGCTGCAATGTGTCGCCTCATTCGCCTGTAATCCTGGTTCGATGGCATCGTATAACCGGATTTCAAAATTCGAAATTTCCAATAACCGCGGTTCCCAAATGCAACCAAACCGTTAATTTCTTACTCAATATCTTATTTTCATTGCCTATAATCATTTTGAGCCGGAATCTCAACAATAATTTTTTTTCAATTTTTTTGCAAAAATCCCTGATGGTTAGCCTTACCGATTTTGAACGGATAAAATAGATTGTCACAGATTCTATATGTTTCGGTTATATTGCGTTACAAATGTAATTGTGAGTAGATCAGCGTTGAACGTGCTGCAATGTGTCGCCTCATTCGCCTGTAATCCTGGTTCGATGGCATCGTATAACCGGATTTCAAAATTCGAAATTTCCAATAACCGCGGTTCCAAAATGCAACCAAACCGTTAATTTCTTACTCAATATCTTATTTTCATTGCCTATAACCATTTTGAGCCGGAATCCCAACAATAATTTTTTTTCAATTTTTTTGCAAAAATCCCTGATGGTTAGCCTTACCGATTTTGAACGGATAAAATAGATTGTCACAGATTCTATATGTTTCGGTTATATTGCGTTACAAATGTAATTGTGAGTAGATCAGCGTTGAACGTGCTGCAATGTGTCGCCTCATTCGCCTGTAATCCTGGTTCGATGGCATCGTATAACCGGATTTCAAAATTCGAAATTTCCAATAACCGCGGTTCCCAAATGCAACCAAACCGTTAATTTCTTACTCAATATCTTATTTTCATTGCCTATAATCATTTTGAGCCGGAATCTCAACAATAATTTTTTTTCAATTTTTTTGCAAAAATCCCTGATGGTTAGCCTTACCGATTTTGAACGGATAAAATAGATTGTCACAGATTCTATATGTTTCGGTTATATTGCGTTACAAATGTAATTGTGAGTAGATCAGCGTTGAACGTGCTGCAATGTGTCGCCTCATTCGCCTGTAATCCTGGTTCGATGGCATCGTATAACCGGATTTCAAAATTCGAAATTTCCAATAACCGCGGTTCCCAAATGCAACCAAACCGTTAATTTCTTACTCAATATCTTATTTTCATTGCCTATAACCATTTTGAGCCGGAATCTCAACAATAATTTTTTTTCAATTTTTTTGCAAAAATCCCTGATGGCCTTACCGATTTTGAACGGATAAAATAGATTGTCACAGATTCTATATGTTTCGGTTATATTGCGTTACAAATGTAATTGTGAGTAGATCAGCGTTGAACGTGCTGCAATGTGTCGCCTCATTCGCCTGTAATCCTGGTTCGATGGCATCGTATAACCGGATTTCAAAATTCGAAATTTCCAATAACCGCGGTTCCAAAATGCAACCAAACCGTTAATTTCTTACTCAATATCTTATTTTCATTGCCTATAACCATTTTGAGCCGGAATCCCAACAATAATTTTTTTTCAATTTTTTTGCAAAAATCCCTGATGGTTAGCCTTACCGATTTTGAACGGATAAAATAGATTGTCACAGATTCTATATGTTTCGGTTATATTGCGTTACAAATGTAATTGTGAGTAGATCAGCGTTGAACGTGCTGCAATGTGTCGCCTCATTCGCCTGTAATCCTGGTTCGATGGCATCGTATAACCGGATTTCAAAATTCGAAATTTCCAATAACCGCGGTTCCCAAATGCAACCAAACCGTTAATTTCTTACTCAATATCTTATTTTCATTGCCTATAACCATTTTGAGCCGGAATCTCAACAATAATTTTTTTTCAATTTTTTTGCAAAAATCCCTGATGGTTAGCCTTACCGAATTTGAACGGATAAAATAGATTGCCACAGATTCTATATGTTTCGGTTATATTGCGTTACAAATGTAATTGTGAGTAGATCAGCGTTGAACGTGCTGCAATGTGTCGCCTCATTCGCCTGTAATCCTGGTTCGATGGCATCGTATAACCGGATTTCAAAATTCGAAATTTCCAATAACCGCGGTTCCCAAATGCAACCAAACCGTTAATTTCTTACTCAATATCTTATTTTCATTGCCTATAACCATTTTGAGCCGGAATCTCAACAATAATTTTTTTTCAATTTTTTTGCAAAAATCCCTGATGGTTAGCCTTACCGAATTTGAACGGATAAAATAGATTGCCACAGATTCTATATGTTTCGGTTATATTGCGTTACAAATGTAATTGTGAGTAGATCAGCGTTGAACGTGCTGCAATGTGTCGCCTCATTCGCCTGTAATCCTGGTTCGATGGCATCGTATAACCGGATTTCAAAATTCAAAATTTCCAATAACCGCGGTTCCCAAATGCAACCAAACCGTTAATTTCTTACTCAATATCTTATTTTCATTGCCTATAACCATTTTGAGCCGGAATCTCAACAATAATTTTTTTTCAATTTTTTTGCAAAAATCCCTGATGGTTAGCCTTACCGATTTTGAACGGATAAAATAGATTGTCACAGATTCTATATGTTTCGGTTATATTGCGTTACAAATGTAATTGTGAGTAGATCAGCGTTGAACGTGCTGCAATGTGTCGCCTCATTCGCCTGTAATCCTGGTTCGATGGCATCGTATAACCGGATTTCAAAATTCGAAATTTCCAATAACCGCGGTTCCAAAATGCAACCAAACCGTTAATTTCTTACTCAATATCTTATTTTCATTGCCTATAACCATTTTGAGCCGGAATCCCAACAATAATTTTTTTTCAATTTTTTTGCAAAAATCCCTGATGGTTAGCCTTACCGAATTTGAACGGATAAAATAGATTGCCACAGATTCTATATGTTTCGGTTATATTGCGTTACAAATGTAATTGTGAGTAGATCAGCGTTGAACGTGCTGCAATGTGTCGCCTCATTCGCCTGTAATCCTGGTTCGATGGCATCGTATAACCGGATTTCAAAATTCGAAATTTCCAATAACCGCGGTTCCCAAATGCAACCAAACCGTTAATTTCTTACTCAATATCTTATTTTCATTGCCTATAACCATTTTGAGCCGGAATCTCAACAATAATTTTTTTTCAATTTTTTTGCAAAAATCCCTGATGGTTAGCCTTACCGAATTTGAACGGATAAAATAGATTGCCACAGATTCTATATGTTTCGGTTATATTGCGTTACAAATGTAATTGTGAGTAGATCAGCGTTGAACGTGCTGCAATGTGTCGCCTCATTCGCCTGTAATCCTGGTTCGATGGCATCGTCTAACCGGAATTCAAAATTCGAAATTTCCAATAACCGCGGTTCCCAAATGCAACCAAACCGTTAATTTCTTACTCAATATCTTATTTTCATTGCCTATAACCATTTTGAGCCGGAATCTCAACAATAATTTTTTTTCAATTTTTTTGCAAAAATCCCTGATGGTTAGCCTTACCGAATTTGAACGGATAAAATAGATTGTCACAGATTCTATATGTTTCGGTTATATTGCGTTACAAATGTAATTGTGAGTAGATCAGCGTTGAACGTGCTGCAATGTGTCGCCTCATTCGCCTGTAATCCTGGTTCGATGGCATCGTATAACCGGATTTCAAAATTCGAAATTTCCAATAACCGCGGTTCCCAAATGCAACCAAACCGTTAATTTCTTACTCAATATCTTATTTTCATTGCCTATAACCATTTTGAGCCGGAATCTCAACAATAATTTTTTTTCAATTTTTTTGCAAAAATCCCTGATGGTTAGCCTTACCGAATTTGAACGGATAAAATAGATTGCCACAGATTCTATATGTTTCGGTTATATTGCGTTACAAATGTAATTGTGAGTAGATCAGCGTTGAACGTGCTGCAATGTGTCGCCTCATTCGCCTGTAATCCTGGTTCGATGGCATCGTATAACCGGATTTCAAAATTCGAAATTTCCAATAACCGCGGTTCCCAAATGCAACCAAACCGTTAATTTCTTACTCAATATCTTATTTTCATTGCCTATAACCATTTTGAGCCGGAATCTCAACAATAATTTTTTTTCAATTTTTTTGCAAAAATCCCTGATGGTTAGCCTTACCGATTTTGAACGGATAAAATAGATTGTCACAGATTCTATATGTTTCGGTTATATTGCGTTACAAATGTAATTGTGAGTAGATCAGCGTTGAACGTGCTGCAATGTGTCGCCTCATTCGCCTGTAATCCTGGTTCGATGGCATCGTATAACCGGATTTCAAAATTCGAAATTTCCAATAACCGCGGTTCCAAAATGCAACCAAACCGTTAATTTCTTACTCAATATCTTATTTTCATTGCCTATAACCATTTTGAGCCGGAATCCCAACAATAATTTTTTTTCAATTTTTTTGCAAAAATCCCTGATGGTTAGCCTTACCGATTTTGAACGGATAAAATAGATTGTCACAGATTCTATATGTTTCGGTTATATTGCGTTACAAATGTAATTGTGAGTAGATCAGCGTTGAACGTGCTGCAATGTGTCGCCTCATTCGCCTGTAATCCTGGTTCGATGGCATCGTATAACCGGATTTCAAAATTCGAAATTTCCAATAACCGCGGTTCCCAAATGCAACCAAACCGTTAATTTCTTACTCAATATCTTATTTTCATTGCCTATAACCATTTTGAGCCGGAATCTCAACAATAATTTTTTTTCAATTTTTTTGCAAAAATCCCTGATGGTTAGCCTTACCGAATTTGAACGGATAAAATAGATTGCCACAGATTCTATATGTTTCGGTTATATTGCGTTACAAATGTAATTGTGAGTAGATCAGCGTTGAACGTGCTGCAATGTGTCGCCTCATTCGCCTGTAATCCTGGTTCGATGGCATCGTATAACCGGATTTCAAAATTCGAAATTTCCAATAACCGCGGTTCCCAAATGCAACCAAACCGTTAATTTCTTACTCAATATCTTATTTTCATTGCCTATAACCATTTTGAGCCGGAATCTCAACAATAATTTTTTTTCAATTTTTTTGCAAAAATCTCTGATGGTTAGCCTTACCGATTTTGAACGGATAAAATAGATTGTCACAGATTCTATATGTTTCGGTTATATTGCGTTACAAATGTAATTGTGGGTAGATCAGCGTTGAACGTGCTGCAATGTGTCGCCTCATTCGCCTGTAATCCTGGTTCGATGGCATCGTATAACCGGATTTCAAAATTCGAAATTTCCAATAACCGCGGTTCCCAAATGCAACCAAACCGTTAATTTCTTACTCAATATCTTATTTTCATTGCCTATAACCATTTTGAGCCGGAATCTCAACAATAATTTTTTTTCAATTTTTTTGCAAAAATCCCTGATGGTTAGCCTTACCGAATTTGAACGGATAAAATAGATTGTCACAGATTCTATATGTTTCGGTTATATTGCGTTACAAATGTAATTGTGGGTAGATCAGCGTTGAACGTGCTGCAATGTGTCGCCTCATTCGCCTGTAATCCTGGTTCGATGGCATCGTATAACCGGATTTCAAAATTCGAAATTTCCAATAACCGCGGTTCCCAAATGCAACCAAACCGTTAATTTCTTACTCAATATCTTATTTTCATTGCCTATAACCATTTTGAGCCGGAATCTCAACAATAATTTTTTTTCAATTTTTTTGCAAAAATCCCTGATGCCTTACCGAATTTGAACGGATAAAATAGATTGTCACAGATTCTATATGTTTCGGTTATATTGCGTTACAAATGTAATTGTGAGTAGATCAGCGTTGAACGTGCTGCAATGTGTCGCCTCATTCGCCTGTAATCCTGGTTCGATGGCATCGTATAACCGGATTTCAAAATTCGAAATTTCCAATAACCGCGGTTCCAAAATGCAACCAAACCGTTAATTTCTTACTCAATATCTTATTTTCATTGCCTATAATCATTTTGAGCCGGAATCTCAACAATAATTTTTTTTCAATTTTTTTGCAAAAATCCCTGATGGTTAGCCTTACCGAATTTGAACGGATAAAATAGATTGTCACAGATTCTATATGTTTCGGTTATATTGCGTTACAAATGTAATTGTGAGTAGATCAGCGTTGAACGTGCTGCAATGTGTCGCCTCATTCGCCTGTAATCCTGGTTCGATGGCATCGTATAACCGGATTTCAAAATTCGAAATTTCCAATAACCGCGGTTCCCAAATGCAACCAAACCGTTAATTTCTTACTCAATATCTTATTTTCATTGCCTATAACCATTTTGAGCCGGAATCTCAACAATAATTTTTTTTCAATTTTTTTGCAAAAATCTCTGATGGTTAGCCTTACCGATTTTGAACGGATAAAATAGATTGTCACAGATTCTATATGTTTCGGTTATATTGCGTTACAAATGTAATTGTGGGTAGATCAGCGTTGAACGTGCTGCAATGTGTCGCCTCATTCGCCTGTAATCCTGGTTCGATGGCATCGTATAACCGGATTTCAAAATTCGAAATTTCCAATAACCGCGGTTCCCAAATGCAACCAAACCGTTAATTTCTTACTCAATATCTTATTTTCATTGCCTATAACCATTTTGAGCCGGAATCTCAACAATAATTTTTTTTCAATTTTTTTGCAAAAATCCCTGATGGTTAGCCTTACCGAATTTGAACGGATAAAATAGATTGTCACAGATTCTATATGTTTCGGTTATATTGCGTTACAAATGTAATTGTGGGTAGATCAGCGTTGAACGTGCTGCAATGTGTCGCCTCATTCGCCTGTAATCCTGGTTCGATGGCATCGTATAACCGGATTTCAAAATTCGAAATTTCCAATAACCGCGGTTCCCAAATGCAACCAAACCGTTAATTTCTTACTCAATATCTTATTTTCATTGCCTATAACCATTTTGAGCCGGAATCTCAACAATAAATTTTTTTCAATTTTTTTGCAAAAATCCCTGATGGTTAGCCTTACCGCTTTTGAACGGATAAAATTGATTGTCACATATTCACAAATGTGCATGGGCTTGATGCTTTGGACATTTGTTAATTACTGTTTATTTTATTTAACTTACTGGTGCTGCACTTTTAAAATTTTCGCCATGCTTAGACAGTTTCTAGCTACCGATTATTTGTAGCTCTGCAATTATCTGTTGCCAATGTGCGATCTAAATTGTACATCTGTAAGAGTCAACATTTTCAAGTCAGTCAAGTGCGGAAATTGTACTAACCGATTTATGATGTCTCGTAAATAGCCCGAGATAAAATAAAATCACAAGTTAAATATAAAAAAAAGTCGTTACGTATTTTATAAATAATAATTATAATTATTTATCATGTAAAAATTTATTACGTACATTATTTTCTGGTTTTTAAAATAAAAATATTAAATTAAAACGTAAAAGTTTATTTATTTCACAAAATGCCTAATTAAATATTTTATATTATTACGTAAGTTGTAAGATAAGTAAATTGCACTAAACATAAAAATTTTTATTTATTCAAATGTAGAAAATAAATTAATTACTTGTTTTGCATTTTTTTAAAAAAACATTTAATTGTTTTGTTTAATATTTATAATTTTATTATTTACCTATTATGTAAGAAAATATATAAAATAATTAATAATTTAAATGTTAAAATAATATTTGACCTAAAATAATACGAATAATGTTCTTTTAAAATTAAAGTGAGATAAAATATTGGCCATTTGTTGTGTTGGGTTTATCGAAAAATACTATCGATGAGATTGAGTCCTATTAGTTTAATTGAATAAGCCTCTATTGTACTTTACAAGTGGTTTTCTTTTTATGGGTTGGTCGGGGTCAACGCAAATTGCGATCCTTGTTGCTATCTGTACATGCAAATGAATAAAATAATGTTAGCTCTAAATAATTAAGAATTAGTTGGTTTGGTACCTTCATCTTCCTCGTCTAATCGGCGATCGATCGGCTGCAGAGGTAGTATACGATGATCATGTGGTGGCCAGTGCGGCAGTTGCAGTGATACTGGAACATGCATTGGTAATGTAACTCCATCTTGGGTAATACATGGTACGCAAGCTCCGTTACAATCCATTATGGGGACAAACTGTTCCGGCATCCAGTCGAAAGAGAATGCATGATGGCCCGCCGAAACATGAGATGGATTTGATTGGGGCGGTGCACTTGTTGGGGTTGGAGGCGTCGTTGTCATTAAATATGGTGATAATTCGTGATGCGTCATATCAGGAACTTTTTGTGCAGTTTCCGACCATGGCGGACTTGGATTCCATTGATCGATGAAATCTGGTGGTTCGGCCGGTAGTAACGTTTTTGTTGTTAATAGTCGTGGCCGATGCGGTGGAATTACAGTCGTTAATAACACTGTTGGCCCGTGACCAATCATTTCATTAGGCTGCGACATTGTGGACGAGGAGGATAGTTCGATTATGGTTGATTCGGTTACCTCCTGGTGGGATTCAATAATATAATGGCCATTGGAATGAGCAACTAGGCGTCTTTTATTGGGTGGTGTTTTAATTTTTGTATTACTATTTGTACTATGTGTACTACTGTTTGTGCTATTGGTACTACTACATCTCGGTTCTGATTGTGATTGACTATAATCGACTGGTTGTGACTCCATTCGGTTGAAACTTATACGCTGATATTCGGACGATATTCCAAAAGTGTTGTATTCGTTGTGCGTAGTACCATTATGGTGTCCTATCACGGACGACGGGGAACTCTGGTGTGATGGAACTACGCCTACAGGTGAATGATATCCGTAGGGTATATGATGCGGGGTTGTATAATTCATATGGGGCTGCAGCGTAGGTGTCGTTGGATACCCTGTTTGTGGTGTTGTTGTATGATGATGGTTTGGAGGGGGCGGATGAGTATAGTAAGGTGATGTTGGAGGATATCGTGTCTGTCCCTCGAATGGAAGACCAAACTGAATTTTCGATTGCATCGAATAATAATGGTAAAGCCATGAATTCGTAACCATTACGGATGCTTCACGATCACTATGTGGGCAAATCAACAAAATAGTAATTAGAAATATTATGAAATATAATGAAATTTAGTTTATTTTAGTACCTTAGGACTTGATTTGTACATACAATCACTGGCTGTTGGTGACTATCTTGACCGTCTCGAACTTGAAGTACAGCATGCACCCATATAAAATCACCTTGGCGCCTTTGCACGCGTACCAATAATATACACGACCTGTCTTGCTCCGATTGAGTAACTACAAATAGATAGGATTAGAAAGTTTATTAAAAAAGTTCGCAAACGGTTGATATAACTCTCTTACTTAATCTATGCTTTGTCTGTGCTTCTCGTGTGTAGTCCCAGTGCAGCAGTTGGTACCATGATATTCCCTGTATCTCGGTTCTGTTGTATCCTAAATGAAATTCTCCACTGCAATAAAAAATAATAAAACGAGCAAATCAGTAACACAAATGAGTTTTCTTAAATTAGGTGGAACGTGTATTGAGTAAGTGTCACTTCCAGACCACTTCAATACTTTACTAAGCTATACGGAGTGCTTCGAATTGCTTTGAACTATTATAGCAACTTCTAGGTGCTTATACCCTTTGCCCATATCAAGCCCTTTTGCTCTCTCTCTCTCCCTCCTCAATTCACATTGAAATTCATGAAAATGAAAATTGTGCAAATAAATTTTTCGATGAAAACTATTTTTATCAGCGTAACAACAATTTCGTGATGAATAAATTAAGATTTGCTGTTCTTGCGAAAAATGAAGAAGATAAACTGGATTTGAAGCTGTACGGTAAATATTATTACAGTAGACACTTAATAATTATGTGCATAATGTCATGTCATGCATCCTAATTTTGTAATGCTTAATAGTTTCAACCAAACCGGAAAAAATCACCAAGGATGGGAATATCCGTGCTGAGCTGATAGTTGTTCCAGGTGATAGATTGGGGAACCCGTCATTGTTTTGGCAACGGTTAGAGTGTACCATCGAGATGAAACGTAGTTGGGAATAGTGTTCCAACTGATTCCTATAAAAAGAGAGAAATACAGCGCTCTAAGACTGCTTCAAACGATTCATTTCAAATTTGTGAGCCGGTTTGTGGTTGCGACTTGGCAACACTTAAATACAAAATTTGTTTTATTATACTTTCGAAATTTTATATTTGTAGCCCTATAGAGTTAAAATTCGGCAACCACTTCCTTTATCGAAAAATATTCTGGTTTAAGTCGGCGGCTCACAACCACTTCAATCAATAGTTTGTTGAACTATAATTGTTTCTGTGTTGCTGCTACCATTGCTATGTACACGTTTCGAGGTTCAACGGGTTTATCGTCGTTGATCAATATCGCTCGCCCATTCTGAATCACAATATATAATCATTTCTGCATTACCACTTTTGCTGAAATCAATTTTACAACTTAATGTTCCCTTTAACTACCTCAAGATACTTTTGACAGCATTACATTAGACCCAACCCGGATTTTGGTTAAAACGGCTTAATTTATTGACGGCAAAACATTTTATTTCATCATGATCTTGGATTCCGTGAATTTGGAAGTCAGATAGCAGTTTTTTTTGCGTACCACACCCGACACGTTAAAGGTGGTAACCTCAATTACGCTGTTGAAATTGAAATGCGTCAATCAATTTGAATCATATGCATTGGAAATTTGTAGGTCTTAAGTTTCTGTTTCGGATGGACTTCTGCAATTTTCTTTAGCAACTTTTAGACATAAGTCTTGATTGGGAAAGTTAAATTTTGTAAACGTAAGTAACGGGTGTTTTTTTAGGAGGTTTGTTTTTCCGATAGATGTCGTTTTATTTTATGACAGTTGTTTTGACAGCTCAAAGTGGCATTTCTACTCAGTATTGTTTGGCAAATCATTATGAATAGGTTAACTCCAGAACAACGTTTTCAAATCGTGGAAATTTATTTTCAAAATCAGTGTTCAATTAAAAATGTTTATAGAGCACTTCGTGAATTTTATGGTGCACATAATCGTCCGTCAGAGACCACCATAAAGAACGTAATTACCAAATTTCGGTCTACATTCACTCTTTTGGATGCCAAGCCACCGACAAGAATGAGAAGAGTTCGTACAGAAGAAAATATTGCTGTCGTTGAGGCCAGTGTCGAAGAAAACGACAATTTATCGATTCGTCGTCGTGCTCAGCAAATTGGACTTTGTCCATCGACTTTATGGAAAATTTTACGTAAAGATTTGGGTTTGGTGCCATACAAAATTCAATTGGTGCAAGAATTAAAGCCACACGACCATCGTTTGCGCCGTGAATTCAGTGATTGGTCGTTAAATCAATTGAACGAAGATCCATTTTTTTACCGTAAAATTCTCTTCAGTGATGAGGCGCATTTTTGGTTAAATGGATACGTCAACAAACAAAATTGTCGCATTTGGAGCAAAGATAATCCACACGCCGTTCTAGAATTACCAATGCATCCTGATAAATGTACTGTTTGGTGCGGTCTATGGGCTGGTGGGATCATCGGTCCATATTTCTTTAAAAATGAGGAAGGACGACGCGTTACCGTGAATGGAAATCGATACAGAACCATGTTAAATGAGTTTTTGTTGTCAAATCTTGAAGATATGGATATGAATGAAATGTGGTTTCAACAAGATGGTGCCACTTGCCATACAGCACGTGAAACAATCGACTTATTGAAAGAAACTTTCAACGACAACATTATTTCGAGAAATGGTCCGGTGAATTGGCCTCCGCGTTCGTGCGATTTGACGCCACTCGATTACTTTTTGTGGGGATACGTGAAGTCATTGGTTTATGTGGATAAACCTCAATCGATTGACGCTTTGGAAACCAATATTCAACGTGTCATTGCTGACATACGCCCTCAAATGCTTGAAAAAGTGCTGGAAAATTGTACCTCCAGAATGACATTTGTGAAAAATAGTCGTGGTAGCCATATGCCAGAAATTGTGTTTAAATGTTAAATGCCAAAAAATTATCTACCAAATAAAAAAAAATTTTGGTCATTTCATAATTTTATATGTGTTTTATTCAAAAAAAAAATCGGCAACCTCTTAAAAAAACACCCTTTACATTTTGTCTCAGTTTGAAGCAACTGTTTGGCTTGCATACATTTTGTTTTATTCTTTAAAATATGTTTAAGAATTTGTGAATTTTCTTTTTTCTTTGCATTGTTGGCAGATTGACATGAATTTAAAAATTTGAAATTTCAGATTTTTTTTCACGTTTTCAATTTTAGTTTCGATATGTCTGCGTCAAATTCCCGTATAGTTCTTCTCCTGACTGCGAATTCGATTAAATTTTTAATTCAGAAACCACGGAAATGCTAGCATGCTTGCTGAATCGGGTCAAAATTCCTTAAAGTGGTTTTTGACCTCCGCACGCCACTATAACCAGAATCCTGCTGCTTGGTTCAAAATTCTTGAAAATCAATTTTTATTAGCTGATATTCTCATGAGATCAGTGTACTCGACTCTAAGCTTCGTAATACCTTCGTGAACACTGCATTCAGTCAAAAATCATTGAAACAATTGTGGTTGTCTAAACTTCCTTCTCAGATTCAATTTATACTTGTTTTCTCTTGAAAATTTATCGACATTAGCTGAGCATGCAGATACATTAGTGGGGACTTTTTGCAATTATCTATTGAGGATATTTTTGTTTGAGCAGTTGCGAAAAGATATGCTGGAGGAGATTTCTGATATTGTATCACGATTCAATTCTAGAGGTCGTCCTTTGTGTAATAGATCGAGTTTGCGTAAACACATCAACCCCAAACACGAATTTTGTTTATTATGATTTTAGGTTAGGTGCAAACGCGTGTAAATGTTCACAGGATCGTAAACAATTTTACGATTTCAGGATCGAGGATGATTAAAAAAATTAGAGGATTATGAGATAGTGGCACATCTGAATGAAGAATTCTCAACAAGATGTCTCGATTATTCCTTATAAATTTGTCAAAATTCTTAAATTTTTTGTTTCGATTCGTCAATTATTTGCGGCCAACAGCACTCCCGTTAAAGTTTTAGTTGAAAATGTTTAAATTTTGATCTTGGTCATATAGAGTATTCGATGGGAATTTATCTTAACAGATTATCGATTTCCGTTTTGGGTACCAATTTTCACAAATTTTTTGGACTCCCTTGTTGATATGGTTTCGGCAGTCGTACCTACCGAAACTCAAAATATCTTAGCTAAATTTCCGGAAATTACTTATCAAAATTTTAGCAGCTCGATCATTAAACACAACGTCATGCATATAGGCTGGACTGGGCTGAACCTGTTCGCCTATTTCAGCAAAAACTATAGACGTCTCGTTCCAGACCAGCTCCTCATCGCCAGGAATGAATTCAATCACATGACGACACAAGGCATTTGTAAACCTGCATCTCGTTAAGAAGGGAAATGGAAATTGGAGACTAAGCTGTGACTACCGCGTGCTAAATAGAGTGAAAATTCCGGAAAGATACCCAATACCGAATCTACAGACTTTTGAGTTGAGTTGAGTTGAGTTTATTAGAATTTACTAAAATGACTTTCGGCGTAAATAATGCAGCCCAAACTTTTAAAGATTAACACATTCGATCTTATTTGGCCTTAATTTTTGTTTTGTCTGTTTAGACGATATTTTAATCGGATCTATAAACATTTCGAAAACATCTTGAACATCGCAAGGTTGTTTTTCACAAATTTTCTGAAAATTGTTTGATCATTAATTCTGATAATTGCGTTTTTGCATGTAACAAAATTAATGTCGAGACACAACAAAAGTACAGTGGTTTGTCTGAGTCTGTACAACGATTTTTTTAGGCGGGAAACTTTGTTACCGGATTCAAAATATTCTGGTTGGGCCATGAATACATTGTGATACTGCGTCCGTTTGATGAATCACCAAATTATATTTGGCCTCATTGCAAACAAAAAACGTGTAGAACTTTATCTTATGTCAGGAGAATACGTTTAACCGTAATCCATACCAAGGTTTTGTGCACACTCTACCCAAAACATCGTGTTTCGTGTTTAATACCGATAAACAATTTAGAGGCTTTCAACCGACTGATATTCAGATTCCATAGCTTGCACATATGACAGGTTACGAGTTATCAGTACTATTGTCTGTGCTTTCTACCAAAGATTGTTGAATTTATTGTGACGGAACTAATTCTGACTCAGTTTCTGTGAGAATATCAAAAGTTAATGTAAGTTTCAGTTATATTTACCCGTTGGAAAAGCTGCTTTTCCATAAACACAACATCACACCTGTTTAGTACCGCTTTCTGTTCAATATGATAGACTCTATATGATTTAGGTTCTTCACTGTATAAACCCGCACCTAAAAACGCATTTCTCTGACTTAGAATTTAACTTTCGGCTCATTTGTTTCGATATGTGCGCAAAACCAAAACATCCAGAAACTCCCAAACTTTCCAACTGTGACTTTCTTCAAGACCAAACCCTTTCGGCGTTATAAAATTCAATGATGATGCGGTGTTGGCAGCTTCTGTCCATAATTTTTTTTGGCAGATTGACCTCGATCGGCATACACCCGGCTTTCTCGACGATAACCATGTTTGTTTATCCTGAATATACGTATTTTCTTAATTTGCATTGGGACAACTGAGTTTTGTGGAACGCCTAGTGCCATAAGCGTTTGTCTTCTCTTAAATAATATGATGATTCGGAACTAGACTTATTCAGATCCAATTTTTAAACGTTACTTTGCAAAGTTGTGGTTGCTAACCAATTTTTTTCGGAATCATAAATTCGATATCCTTGTTGATCCAAAACCACTTGTTTATTATTCTTGACCATCTAACTTATTGACAGTAAATTTGCTGATAGATCCGGAAATGAAAAATCGCGTCGGATGAAAAATCGCAATATCCAGTGCCCTTGACAGAAATTTTATGATTGTTGACCATCGCGGCTTCTTTTTGTTCTACGCGATTTTCACTACAAAACAATTGCTCATCAAATGTCATATGTGCCTGCTGCACTGATCATAATTATTTTCGTTCTGGCTCGCGTGTCTCGGGTTGTTTTAACTGCTTTGTCTTTTGTATCATGATTACCTGGCTCACATGACCAGATACGCCTTCATTGCAAAGGAGGCGCTGGACAATCCATAAACTGGACCGTACAGTATAGCTGTACTTAGAGATAATACTCAAAAGATTGACCTAATCTGAGGAATTGCTTGAGAATCTTTCTAGATCAAGAGCCTATCAGCGGACGAAGAGAATTATTAAAAATGATATGAAAAACTATTTTAATGCCGAAATATATATTACTCGATATACCTAGTTCCAATACCACCTCCAAACAATCAGACTGCACCAAAAATTTATCAGGAGCTTTTGAAATCAAATTAATAAAACTCTTCTGTAACTTTGGAGTTATTCTAGCCCAAGCGGAGTTGGAAAAACCGGAATTTTTGAGTATGAAAGCCTAGGCGAAATTTGGGGTAAGGCTGAATGTCCATCGATCCAAATATTGCTATCAGATTAGTTATAATCCTAGGTAGGCCCAGCCGAACTTTGTGGCAAGTCTGGAGGAAATACAGTGTAATGTGGTGTAATATACTAGAAAATCAGAAATTTTCGCAGTTAAATTAATAAAATATTTTACTACGCGTCTCTCTACCCGGAACCACCTGCTCATCCATTCATCCATTTCCTCCATTGCGACGGCCCTCTTTGACTCACATTTCATAAGTGATCTTTTCAACCTTCTGGCCATTTGTTCACCCCTTTCATAGGCTACCTTTCATGCCGATCGCCCTCCATATAGCTCTTGCTCGCCCTTACTTTCAACCAATTCCTGCAACCACTTTGACGGATATGTTCCACACATCGCCATTCCATACATGAGCCGAGCTTCCGACGTCGCTTGCATTCCCAACAGTCACTCCTGCTGGACCATATCTAATTCTTGCTCGACTTGGCCGGAACCTGCTCCGAGTACATTTCAATGCTCTACCCAACGAAACTTCATCCGATTCATAAATTACCGCTATAATAATTCTATATCGATCAGGCCAGCATTTGTTCATGTTATGTCTCACTATCCCGTCTAAACGCAATAATTGCTCTTCAGCATCATCCGAGAGCATCGAAACACCTGCAACGAGTTTCTCATTTTCCTGTTAATTATACTTACCGACATTGATTGATTCATCCCCAACAGGCAACCGACCGATCATCCTCACTCACCATGAACACCTCTTCTTCCTACTCTCGCTGACCAACAAATGGCTCACTACGAGGCGTCGATTCTGCATCTGGTTGAGCATCCAAAATCACGAGTAGTTCGTTTCGTTCTTCTTGAACTGTACAATAAGTTGAATTGTTCATCATTTACGAACTGGCTCAGCTGATTCTCAAAATCTGCTATTTCCTCCCCAACCACTCGATTCGATAAAGCCCAATGGTCCCTAATGACCAGTGGTACCTACCTAACTTATTACCGACAACCATTTCCAACATCAACTCCCCACCGTTATGTGAATCCTCGACCTTCTGTTCCATATCGCCCACGTCATAATCCGTTTTGCCAAATGTTATTTCTTTCATTAGTCGCATCAAATCTTTACTTTGTTAAATTTCTGATCAACTTTTGATTTTGTTGATGAAATTTTTGGTTTTGTTACGAAAACCAATAATTGCGTTATATTGAAAGTTCCAGGTGACCCAGGAACGGCCTCCACCATCTCACATTTATCATCTAGTCTTTTCTTTAGTATCTCTTCGAACTCATAATTATCCGCAATACTAATTCTTTTTTGCAACCACCCGTCGGTAAATTGTCGGTAAACTGTTAAATCCTTAACACCCATCTTCTAATATTCACAATCTCACCGCTGTCTCCAATTGTTACGAATTTCAAATGTCATACCGGTTCGTATCACTGGATTGTGAATAGAGCTATATAATTTAACGGTTGCAACACCACTTCTCGTAATTCACACACTTCCAGAATATTCGCGAAAATACCGGAAATAATCGTTGAATAATTTTCAAATATTTACTAAACAATTACGCCACTACTGGAATATTCCCGAAATATTAGTACAATAGTACACCATTTGCAATTTTTAATTACACGTAATACCACTTATTACTTTCCCGCTTTCCCGTCTCTTGCACATTATTTAAATCACTTGGACCAAATTTCATAATCGGAGGTGATTTTAATGTAAAAAATACCTACTGGGGATCAAGAATAACCTCTGAGAGCTGTTTGCAGCAGGAAGACTATGCAGTTGCGATTTTCATTCTGGAGATCAACCAACTTATTGGCCTACGGGTAGATACAAAATACTCGATACCATTGACTTCTTTATCACCAAAGGACGAAAACTACATATACCTAGAACGCAACGAGGGGTTTATGTCGGATCACACGCCTGTTATTATGATGATCAGTGCAACGTTTGAAATCGGCGGCTAAATAATATTAAAACGTGCTGGGAGAAATTCCAGAAACTTATTAGAGTAACTCAACAACAGTATACAAGAAGCGGCGTGAAGTAGTACCCCCTCAATATCAAAGGAAGTGTGCCGAAATGCTATTTATCCTCTGGAAGTTAGGGAACTGGTTACAGGAAAACGAAAAGCAGGAAAGACCTGGTAAAGAATTTGAGTAATAAACTAAAGTTGCTAAGTAAAGAAATCAAGAACGAGTTCATTAATAAATACCTTAGTGCCCTTACTGGGGAAAAAGATACCGACTACTCCCTTGGAAAAGCGACAAAAAGTTTAAAACGAACGAAACTACAAATTCCACCAGTCAAAAATGAAGATGGAATATAGGCTATAAATGCAAAGCAAAAAGCCTGGTCGTATAGACCGATTTCCTTACTCCCAATAATTTCCAAAATATTCGAGAAACTACTCCTAAAGAAACTCAACCCCATAATAGAAGAAAGAAATCTTATTCCTCCACAGCAGTTTGGCTTCAGAGAAAACCATTCAACAATAGAACAAGTACACCCAATAACAAGGCCTTTGACAGAGTAAAGCAGTTTTATGAAATTTTAAAATCTTACATAACTAACCGACCCTTTCGTGTTAAATTAGATGGCGAATACTCAGAAATAAATAAATTATCAGCAGGAGCATCTCATGGCAGCGTTCTGGGACCAACTTTATATGTTCTATACACCTCGAACCCGCCAACGATAGATGAGGTATGATACGGACATCTTAGCAGTCGCTAATAGCATAAAAGAATCCACAAGCAAATTGCAAAGAGCTACTAATATTGTCAGTACCTGGACGAAGAGATGGCGAATAAAACTTAATGAAACAAAATCTGTTTACGTAAACTTTACCAACAAAAAGGTCAACTGGATACCAGTATAGAACTAAACTCTCAACAAATTCCCTAAGCAAACACGGCAAAATATCTAGGCATGACTCTAGACATAAACATCAAATACAGAAAGATGGTTTGACTTTTAGGAAGAAATTCTGAGCTAACTCTACATGATAAATTGCTACTATAAGACTTACGGTATTCAGCTCTGGGGATGTACAAAGAAAACCAATGTCAATATCATCCAGTCATTCCAAACCAAAGTCCTACGTGGAATAATAGTTAATGCACCGTGGTACATAAGAAATGACAACCTCCATATAGAGATCTGAAGTTGGATTTTGTTAGTGAAGAAATAAGCAAATACGCGAGAAAACACATGCAACGTATTTGTTTACATCAAAATGCTGAGATACGTCGTATGTTGGATGATTCAAACCCAGTAAGACGGCTGCGAAGAAAGTAACCAATTGATCTACTAGACCCAATCACGATCGACTAAAAATATAATAAAATTGTAAAGGCTAGCCAAAGGACTACAACCCTCGAAACAAGAAAATAAATTATGAAAAATCAATTACTAGATGATTTGTAATAAAAAAAGATAAAAACTGTGTTAGATCCCATTCAACATTATAGAGTAATTCTAGTTTAATCTGGTCGTATATGGAGCCATTTTTCGTATGGCAGAAGTTTCACCAAGTTTAAAGAATCGCATTTTCTCAGGCATTTCGATAGTTGAAAAATTTACTAACCACGAATTTTCATTTTTTATCGCTGCAGTTTGTCTTCAACTATGCAGTTGTAACAATTTTTGAATTTCCGTGTAATCAAAATTTTTTCCCAGGATTAAAATTAATCCAAATTTCGGAACGAAGACAAATACGTAAGATATCAAAATGCGATACTGCGATTTAGCATAACCGATATTACTCATATTGCATACACCACACGTATTTACATGTAAGTACAATACAATTTTTCGAGCCAAATAAGCGCAAAATCCAAGAAAAATAATAAAAAAATCTACGTTAGAAAACAATTGATTGTAAAATCACTTTTATCTTAAGTGTTAAGAGGAACAATAAAAAAAAAATACAAAAATTTTATTAAATCGAACTGTATATTAAAACGACGACAAGAAGCAGCCATCCGCACATCTAGAATACAGCATAAATTTTAAGAATGAAACAAAGTTTTTTTTCTAAATTTGAATGGATTTATGTGATATATTATTCCTTAATCTTAAAATAACAAAACAAATAAAAATTTACGGTAAACATTGGTATTAAGGAAAAGCAAAAAATTTCGATGATAAAATGTTGTTGCATTGTATGCAAAACTATACACATTTTATTGTATGCTGCGGGAGATACTATTTGCACAACATCCACCAAAAAAAGCAACAAATACATGTACACATATGAAGATTTATATAAGAAGTCGATAAAACATGATAAATCAACTATAAAATGCGATAAATATAAGAAATATTTTTTGTAGCTTAAATATTTGTGCTTCCATATACCAAAAAAAAAAAAAAATCAGAACAATGTACATAATTTCGTTGAAGCACGTTGAGAATATTTATAGATCGCGGGGTACATCTTATACTCGTATACATGAATGAGACGTAATAAAATGCTAAAGAGTTAACTGATTTGCGATTATGTTGCTTCATTAGGTCAAAATTGAATGATTTTATTTACTATTTTACCATACTTTTCAAATATGGTCCAGGCATTTTACAACTTCGAAGTCTCAGTTTCGAAGTTTCTGGTTTCTTACTAAGAAATATTCTTGACTGGTATGAATACCGCGTTCGATATTGGTTTGAGACCTTCGATTAAATTGAAATATTCTTATAAACTTTATCTTTCACATGATTTACTATCAGTTTATCGTGAGCAATTTACCGTAGAACAATTTATCGTGGAAACAATTTATCGTAGAACACGTTTAGTGTCTTAGATTTGTAGCAGCTCAATTTTTCGCAAAATAATTGATACTACAAGCATCGACAAATACGACATAAAATACGCGACATTAAACCGTGCGCCATTCAATAAACTCGATAATTTAATAACCGACATAAAATAAATCAACTTCTATAATCAACCGCGCACGACACTCAACTGGCCACGTACACACGCATTGGCATAAAAATGCTAATGGTAATATTCCATGGAGAAAACAGAAACATTTTACTGAACATCTGACAAAGACAAGAACCAAAATTTACATTAGAGCGACTGAGACAAAACATTTTTATTTTATGGTAGAAAAAATTGGGGAAATTTTGAAATCAACAAAAACTAACCTTAAATTATATAAGGAAATAACTAAAAATCTTTATTTTTAATAATTGACAATTATTTTATGCCCCAAAAATTAGTAAACAAATTAATATAATTTTTGCGCTGAAAACAAAATATGTTGTTTAATTATTTTGGTTAATTTACGAAAATATCTAAAAAGTGTTCTGCTACAAAATATGGAGGAGAAATTTTTGACAAGTTCGTAAATTAACCTCAAATTAAGCATCAATAAATTTCAAACAAATTACGAAATAAGTAATAAATTAGATAAATTTAACAAAAATATTTTATATAAATATTTAGTCGTACACAATAATAAATCTAAATAAAGCGTCCTTTTGAACGTCATTCATATTCAAACACCGTTGCCCACAGTAAACGAGCTAGATTTGATTGTGAATTTCATTAAATGTCCTAATTTGTTTTGTGTTTCTTTTGTAGAATGACGATGAAGATGAACGACGACGAAGTAGATCGGTGACTAGTACGAGTAGTCTAACTGTTTCGGTACCGGAAGATAATGAAGAGTTGAAAGTTTGTGTGCAACAGTTCATGGACAATGTAAGTGGTGATGATTGAAGATCGCTTAGCCAATTTTTCAAATTAATCTGTGTTTTATATATTCGTAGAAAATCAACGTAGAATGCATTTCAAACAAATTTAATCGATACATTGGCCAATTTGGTTACTGGATATCGTAAGTATGTCAAAAATTTCCAAGTAGTTGGTGCTTCATTGGAAGTATCGAGTAAAATTTGTGGTTATCGGGCCGCTATCGTGCACAACGAATGTGATTTGAATGTCTGGTGGTTTATCCTGTATGAATGTCGGCGGTGAAAAAGACGGTAAAGAAAATGAGAATGAAGGGGGAACCGAAAAGGATGATTCAATTACTGAGGGTAGTAATGATGAGCAGGATCCAACAGCAAAGGCCAAGGCTAAATCAAAAAAGCGACGTGTGGTAATAAAAAATATGATTGATAAACAAAAAGAACTCGATAATAGAGAGGAATTAGGTGAAGACATTCCAAATGGAATGGAGAATTACGATGATTGCTGCGTTTTTTGAAAAAGCTGCTCAGGATCGCGATAAATTATATTTTGGTTTTTTAAACAATTCACATATTATCGAAATATTTGTGCTTCGGATTTACTTAATCGAATACTAAAGAGGTATAATAAGTCAATATCTTGCATTATATTATCGAATAAAGGATATTTATGCTTGTTCTCAACAACTCTGAACAACTCTTGATATTATGTAGAGTACAACAGAGTTCATCAAAAAACTTAATAATTCCTGAACTGACGAAAGAGGGGAATTTTTTTAGTACACAATTTTTTGATTGTTCCTTACTTCATTTACAATTGGAAATTTGAAAGAATGAAAATGAAATGGCTGAATTGTATTTTTAATAAGAAAAAATGGACATCTTAATGTTTGCTGGTGAAATTAATTAATTTATTTTAATATTGGATAATATTGTGTTTAATTATAAACCAAAAATTAAATCTCAAAATGATTGACTTGAAGTTAGTTAAAGTTGTTGTTCTAAATATATTTGCCTAAATTTTCCTGTATTTTCCCTATATTTTATCGCGGTCTCGAACACCATATTTCAGAAAAACGCAGCTGAAATTGCCGTGTTTTTTTATTCGAGCACTATCCGGAGCCGAAAGGGAATTTCTACTTAAACTGCAGCTATTTATTCACTGATGTCGCTATACCATGAAAATGAAAAATAAATTCATCCATAAAACAAAAATTTAACGACCTTAAATATACCAATTAACATTTATTTTGGCATGACGTTATAAAAAATAAATCATCTTGCTGAGTTTTAAATGTTTATTGTAAGATTCATTTTCTAATGGTTTAAGGGTTGTATAAAACAAAGGAATTTTAAAATTTCCCTTTGAAATGGATAGTGCTCCCGATAAATAGGTAGATCCAAATATATTTTTTATCGATTTAAACGAACTAAAATGTTCAATGAAAAATTTTAGTTTAGAATTAAATAAATTAATTATATGCAAAAATAGCGCGCTAAATATAAGTTTTGACATAGAACTTATCTTGAGTAATTTAATGTCACATAATAATTTAGGACCGCCACAAGTTTGTTTAGAATCCCCTACAATAGTGTTTTTTATATTTATATTTTTGTTTATTTTAGATCCTCCCAAAGCCAAAAGTATCACGTCACTTAAAGCATAATAACGAGTTATAGGAGAAGGGGTATCAACATTTTATCCCTTGTCTCTATTGCATTCTTGGCCATATTGCACCTGAAAACAAATTGCTGATTTTGAATAAAATATTTCTCATCTGTAAATCCTGTAAATATTTTGTATACAGCGTAACGTGATATGTACTTGATACTATAAACATTTGTCTAAAATAAAATTAAAAAGGAGTAGGGATTATTTTTTCTTTTGGTTGCTATAAAAAATATCTTGATATTTTTTATGGCAACAAAACAACAATTTGCTCAGCAAACTATAATCGGACACGCCCTTCTCCCAAATAGTCGATCTATATTTTTCTCTCGTTTTAGTTTTACTGAGATAATATTTTTTTTCTCATGGAATAGGGCCAATAAAAATAACAAATAAAATCGTCGTCAGCTTCGGACAACTGAAAAATGTCAAAGAGAATTAAGAAAAAAATCACTCATTATACTTTTGCCGCTGAATAACTACAGATTTGAAGTATACAGGGTGCCCCAGAACTGGACGAACAAACGAAGCAGGGTGATAGAGGAACTAATTTTCAACAAAAACAGCCAAGCAAAGTTTTTCCGAATTGTTGATTCCGAATTGTTGATGGTGCAAAAGTTAGTGTTTTCACTTTTAGTGTTTTTAGAGAAAAAAACAAGAATTATTTTGTTTAACTTTCTGTTTTAATACGATTTAGAAGAGTGTGCCTTTCCAATAAAATCATTTTTGTAAGCTAGATTATCTTCTGTCAAATAAAATCATTGGTTTTGTAAAGTATCTTTGTTTCTCAAATTTTTTTTGTTGATGTTTAAGTGACGCCAGCGGGAAAATAATGTACTACAGAAAGTTGACCCACTATCAGAAACATATGCGACGCTAATACAAATTTTAAAATGGGATCACACACCGGGCTATTCACAACAGAATGTTTTTTATCAATTTTTTCACAAAGTAAGGCGTGCTTACTAAAAAACGCACTTAACAAAATTTCGATTTCTAAAATCAATACTTTGTCAGAAATAAAACAAAATGATGAACACAATGGGCGCATTCAGGACCGCCAACTGTTGGCATCATGATTAGTGAAATCAACGCCAATTTGATTTCAAAATTTCATAGTACTAAACATTTTCATAACGTTGGCTTTGGTTTTACTCAACATGTTCCCAACTGTTGGGTGCCCTGAATGCGCCCATTGGTAAACGAAAGTATAACAATATTTTTAAGCAAATCTAGTAACCCGAATTAAACAAAATATGTTCCATACAGACATACTCGAACGTTTATAATTAAAATGTTAATAAGCTTATTCCCACTGCGAATATGCAGAATTTCATTTATGGCTTATGTAATGGCAACGCCCGAGCAGCAGCAAGAGTATACCAGAGACGACATGGGGAACGCTTTCCTGACTACAAAGTATTTCAAAACTTAAATCAAATGTACAGTGAAGGCGAAGTCTCTGGTCGCCCGAGAATATATGAAACAGCCGGTCAACTAGATATAAAGTACGATAGAGTATTTGATATGGTGACAGATGACCCACCTACAAGTGTTCATGCACATCAAGACGTTCGGGAGTGCCACGGTCCACGTTGCATCGTATTTTAAAAAGAAACCAGTTGCAGCCTCATCGTGTCATTTTTCCTGCTGACCATGAAAAAAGGGTTTAATTGTGTCAAGAAATGCTGCGTCGTTGCCAAGAAAATTCGCAGTTTTTTAACAATATTTTATGGAGTGACGAAACATGTTTTAAAAGGGAGGGGATATCCAAAATCCTTAATTTAACTATTGGATCCGCGTAAATCGAAAAAAGGGGTCGGTTTCAACACCAATTTTGAGTGAACATCTGGGCGGGAATAGTCGACGGAAAATTGATTGCCCCATTTGAACGCCCACGTCGCATCAAGACAACATCTGAACGTAAATTATCCAAGCCGCTGGATTGGAAGGGCAGGGCCCATTGCAAGGTCACCGCGGTCTCTTGATCTAAATCCTTTAGACTTTTTTCTTTGGGGTTATTATAAAGAGCTGGTTTATGAAAGAGTAAACTACACCGATCAGGAGATGCGGCAACGTATAATCGAAGCGTCGAATATTATTAAAAGTAACGGATTATGCAAAATTTTATACGGCGATGCCAATTATGTATTTTGGCAAATGGTGGACACTTCGAGCACTTTTTATAATATTTAAAATTAATAAAAAAAAAAATTATTTTATTCATTTTGTTTTATTTCTGACAAAGCATCGATTTTAGAAATCGAAATTTTGTTAAGTGCATTTTTTAATAAATACGACTTACTTTGTGAAAACTGTTGTGATTAGCCCGGTGTGTGATACCATTTTAAAATTTGAGTCTCTAAAAACACTAAAAGTGGAATAAAATTTTTCATTCGAAAAAATTTTACTTGGCTGTTTTTGTTGGGAATGAGCTCCCTTATCACCCTGCTTCGTTCGATCGTCAAAATCTGGGGACACCCTGTATAAAAATAACAAACATTCAATATGTATTTCGTATAAGAACTCGACCATTTTTTAACCGATCATGGTGGAAATGGAATTCTTAAATGATTTTTGAAAGAAGTCCTGGAATATGACCACACCTGGGACGGAATGCAGCCATTTCTAAACCGATTATGAAGTGGAAATGAAATGGAAGTGTGAAATGGATTTTAAAAAATAAAATTAACAAATATTGTTACTATAAAGGAATAAATTACAAATTGTTTTAATTAGTTATTAAATATAACCGTTGGTTGTAATATGGATTTAACTCCCAGTCCACTTAAGCTCTTGTAATTAAATTACGTCAAAAGTGTAATTTTCCGCTTGGTTTTAAAAGTTCTGGAAACTCGATCTCTTACAAGGCTTAGCACATTCCATGTTCTTCCTGTGCACATTGTCAGAGGTCGTTGTTGTTATGAATGCCACTCCTAACCTGGAGAACTGAAGCTGATGTGGTGCTGCCCGCCCTGACATGTAGTATCAATGAACATACGAGTAAGCAAAATTAGCATATTACAGTAGCAATTACATACTAGCCAGAAAAGCGAGGAGGTATCAATATAGGATTTGCCCTCGCAACCGTCAAACTGAAAAACTTCCAGTTTTACAAAAACAAAGAATTAGTGAAATGTAATGCTATTGCTATCAAATATACTCCTTTTTAATTATGTAGGAAATATTAGTAGCGGATAAGACGTTCTTGGAACAGAATACAATATATTGAAAAGACAAGTGAAACTACTCGCAACTACTCGCTCTACATGCAACTTAAATCGAGCGGAAATTACCTCTTTCAACAAGCATCTCAATACCCATAAGCACCATAATTCACTTCTTCATTTGGGGACTGAGGAACATCAGTCCGGACATGCGAACAACCAAATGGCTGAAGGTCTTCAAAGGCAACGATCAAACCTGAAGGGTTCGGCCTACGTTTCCAAACTGAATGAAAATAATGCTGACATCGATTGATGAACTACTCAAGGAATTTACACACATTGAGGATGAACTATTTGAAACTGTCCCCGGAGCAGGTTCCAATTATGATGATGTCAAGAACAAATACTACTCCATCGTGGATAATTTAAAAAACAGATTCGCATGATTAGTTTAAATTAAGGAAATATTTCGATCGTTGGGAAGATCGGCTCGTGATAACGCTAAATTGCCGGTGATTTCACGGAATGGCAGTTATTTTATGATCTATTCCTGTAGAGTATCCACGATAGTCCAACCCTGAATCCTGCCAAGAAGTTTCAGTATCTGAAAGGTTACGTAAAGGGCGAAGCAGCAAACATTGTGAAACATTCCACGGTAACCCTCACTAATTATCTCGATACCTTGAAACGATCGTAAAAAAATTATCGTCAATACTTTCATTGAAATATTTACCAGTCATGCGAGAATCGGAACACCAACAGCTGACAGCATTCAAATCCAATGTTTGTTGGTGATGAAGTTACGTGGGAACAAAGAGCCATGGGTCCATTAGCAGAAGCCCGAGAACCCCGGATAATTTATTTAACGAGGGATAAGCTCGGCGACGAAACCAAAGACCAATGGGTCTAACAAATCATAGATAACGAGTTTCCTACCTTCGGCGAATTTTTAAAATTCCTCCGGTCGAGATCAGATGTATTAAGAGAAAGACACAAAGAGGGGCGTACCAAAGCTTCATTATCTCATCCAAACTCAGGCATCACATCATTCGTCTCAACCGCACTTTCATGCCCAGTTTGCAAATGTAATGACCGCCTGTTATTTCAATGCGGGAAGTTCAAGGAATCATCAAAACCGCTGCTTTAATTGCGTGAGTGATCGTAAAAGCAAAAAGAAGTGTCACCACTGTTTCAAGCGCTAAATTCATTTTATTATTTGGACAGTGTGAAATGTCGGTTCAGGCCTGCAAACAAACGAACAAACATAATTCTGAGCAAAGCCTTGCCTACAGCCTTAGCCAAGTTAAAGACGGTTAAGGACAATATTAACATTGTAAAGTTATATTCGTTTGACGTTAAAGCATAGCAATGCTAAGATTGCCTGTCAGGAACTTGGGCCAATCAGCGCTGGACTTACCAAGGGTGTAGCCAGCAAAATCGACATTTTATTCGGAGCCGATAAGTTTTTCTCGATTCTCTCTGAGAAAGAAGAGATCTTAGAGGAAAATAACACAATTACCCATAATCACAAATTAGGACGGATCGCATGCACTTTTCGAAACATTAAGCAGATCGATACAGCAATTGTGTCGTTGCCTTGTGAACTCGATCTAGATCAGACACTTTGAAGATTATGGGAAATTGAGGAGCCAACGCATACAATTTATTTATTTCAACCATCGATCGTAATTCCGATGGCAAATTTGTCGTTAGGCTGCCGTTCGATCCAAATCCGGCAACACTTCGAGAATCGTTTTTGCTGGCTAGAAATCGATTATTTGCAACCAAGTATTTATTACATATATCTCATCCTCGCCCGTGCGGAAGATTCAGATACACCATACGAAACTGAAAACGCTTTAGCGAGATGGTCGAGATTGCTAATTGGTCGTACGGTACAAAACAGTCTACATGTTGAGAAGATGTACCGCCAGAACTGGATCCACGAGGAACATTGTAAATCTAAATTAATTCTCTGGTGCTCAAATCCCGAGGTAGCTACCTTCCATCATCAATTGAACGCCGTTACGTTAACTATCGCAGGAACTATGACAACGAGGCCAAATTCCCAAAGGAATCAGAGGATATAGCATCGAATATGTTTATCGATGACCTTATATGATGGATGCAAATTCGTTCTTCGAGGCAATTGCATTGGCAAGAATGGCGCGAAAAATTCTGTCGAGCGCGAAATTGGTGAGCGAAAATGGACATCAAACTCAAAGGAATTACTGGATGGCCAATCAGCCACACAAGTTGGGCTACGTTTGCCATCCGCATACAAATTATGTTTCAACGTCTGTGTCTAAATATTGTCTAAAACTTCGAGAAAGTTTTCTCATCTTCAGGATAAATCACAACCACGATGGCTTCAAATCAAAGAAAAGGAGATGACACTTCATCGATTTTGCGATGCCAGTGACCAAGCCTTTGCCGCAGGCCCAGCCATATACTACATTCGAACCATGGATATCACGGGAGAAATAAGTATCTCGATCAAAAAAAAAAAAACAAAAAGCAAAAAGCAAACCAGACGTAAATGGCAGCATGTACCAACTAAACAGAATCCTGCTGATTGTATCACGAGAGGACTAACTTCTACTGAACCAACAAATCATCATTTGTGGTGGACTAGTCCAACTTGAACTTTATCCAGGACTCAAAACTGCTGGCCGGAATTTAAGCGGAGGTTACCTCTTACCACATTAGAAAAATGAAACCGATGTAAGCAAACCTTAACCCGTTATTATTGCACTTGGTACACCTTGATCTGATTGATGAGATGTGCGAGCGTTATTCCGATATCGATAAAATTTTATTCGTCGCTTCATCGAAAATTCTCGGACAAAGCGTCGTGGTAAACAAAACTTCGGTGGACTTGAACCTTCCGAATATTTCAATACAAGAAATGAAATGTATTCGTAGAATTCAAGCAATGCATTTCCAAGCTGAAATGAAACCCATTCATGCTAATCATCCATCAAAAAGTAAATTGAAATATTTTTCTCCATTCATTGGTGCTAAGATGGGAAATAAGTTACTTCGAGTCGAGGGCCCAATTGGGAAATCACCCGCACCGTACATCACCAAACAACTGATTATTTTTCCCAAAGACTGCGAGACTGTACGGAAGCTTGCGCGCCAATACACCTTATGGTAATAAATCTTCTGCGTGTACAATGTTGAATCGTTGGAGCTACTAAGTGGGTCTAATCCACCGTTCAACAAATGGGTGAACCAGCAGAGCTTGTCCAAATGGCAAGACATTTTTTGGAACACTTAAGGCGTATGCTGTTGGAGGAAGAGGTCAACGAGCATATAAAACCTATTTTTGTATCTTTGTATGCCTATTGAAAAGGCAATCTACATTGAACCGATTCCTTTTTGGCACGGAGAGGAGTATGTATAGTGATATTTTCTACAATATCGCTTCCAGCTTCAAGGGACAAAAAATCATTTCTATTTTTAGTGAATTTAAAATCAATCGGTGTCTGGTATTCTATACCGCCAAATTCAGCCCACTTTGGAGGATTGTGAGTGACAGCGGTCAAATAGGCGAAAACTCATCTTTATAGAGTCATTGGCGTTCATATCCTCACTCACGAAGAACTACACACGCTTATGACTCAGATTGAGAGCATCCTCAACGCAAAATCAATATGTCAACTGACAGAAGATCAAATCGACATGTTGACACCATCTAATTTTTTTATCTACCATTCGTTAACTACAATCCTTGAATCGTTCAGAAGCTCACACAATATTTTTGGAAAAGATGATGCCAAGATCACTTAACTTCAGCCTCGACTCAAGTGGTTGCCTAAACAACCTCATATTGGCCTAGACAGATTGGTTCTCATCAAGGAACCGCACCCTATTCAACCTGGGACTGAGATTAGTTCGAGTGGTTACAATTAAAACTGTACTCTGGGAATTCAATCGACAAATAAACAAACTAGCCTTGCTTCTGGTTGAACTCTTCGATGTTCAAGGAGGCCAAGATATTCAGAAAATAAAAATGACCACTTAAATAACAATCAAACTGTCGGTTAATATAAATTCTCAGTCCAAATCATCTCTATCTTTGAATTAACCTCGAGTTGACCCGAGTAATTGGTCTAACCCACCTTAACCAGATATATGATAATAGAATGTAATTAATGACCTTTTAACATTTTGATTAAAAATAAAAATTTAATTATGTTTTTCATTATTTTTCCAATTGCGAAAAAATTAAATTTTTAATTGGAACCTTTGAACAACCAAAATAGAATTGCAATTCATATAATTGTGCTCTTCACTTATCGAACGGAAATTCTTTGTGGATTTATAGGAATTATTATTTTCTACCAAACCGGCCCAAACACCACTAATTTAAATTTTAAAATATGTATATTTTTCCCGCTACTCAATTTCGCTTTTGCATTATCGGTTACCACGTATTAACCAAGATTCACCAAATAATAAATGAAGAGAGTCTTCATTACACTCGTATTTATATACCGCGCTACAATCTGCAATACCACTAAACAGCTAAAAAAAACTACTTCTAATGCTACTACTTAAACCTAGATGTCACTACTTCTTCAAAAAAATTTTTTTTAACCAATTCAAGATCAATCAACTGGCCTAAGCGAGCTATCCACGCTAGTTTACACCGAATACGAGAAATCGTAACAATATATTATTGGAATCGTTAGAACACGGTAATATCATAACCCTACTGGCGTAGTCCTTTTAAAAGTCATACCTCCCATAGCGACTATGCTATAGTTAAGGCGTATTTAATTTTCAGAACATATTCAATGTAGGTCAATAAGGCAATATGAGAAATAACTGAATAATTTCCAAGATTAAAACTCAGTTATATAAATTAATAGTCGATTACTATAAATAGGTATTGTCATTTTTATTGCAATGTAAGCAAATCTTTGGGAATAAAACCATAAGACATACATCTTATTATTATTTTTATTTACTTTTTTCCTCTAAACATATTTATGTATATGTAAGTACGTGTATGGGTTTTATAGGTTCAAAATGTTTAGCAATAACATAAATTTACATGGAAAATGTATTTTTAATGCTGCTGGCTTTATTCAACAAATGCTTGTGTACTCCACTCCGTCCGTATAATACAAACACAAAAATATTTTTATAAAAGAATTTTTCTTTTAGTTTTGCTTCAAAAAATGTAAATTTTATAGTTTTTATAAATTTTTTTTTTCGTCTTAAATGTATTTACTTCTCGTACATAAGTACTTTGCGGACGGAGTATAATTTCGCTTAGCCGGGACAAAGATAATGTAATGCAGCTAAACGAAAACCAAAACAAATGAAACAAGGGGAAAACACAGAAATCTATAAAAGAAAATTTAAAAATTTTATGCAGATGACGGGGTCTGTTTAACCTATTCAATGACCCCGTAGTATTAAAAATGTAATATTTATATATAAATTGTGATACTTTTCGATGCTGTGTGCACAATTTTATATAGAAGTAACGATATGATTTTACACAGCAGATTAAAACTTACGATGACGTTGGACAACTGTGTGATTGTGGCTAGACTCTAAAACTCGGGTGTTTGACCCAACCAAAAAATTGAATATACGTCAATTTTAATTAGTTAACAATTTCAAGAAAATTTACCGTTATGAATCTAGCCAGATACCCCATTTAGTCGCGACGGCAGAGTAAATGACCGTAACATTCAAAATTGTCCATTAGCAAAATTAACACCGGATCAATTAAAACGTTCGAATTTTAGTTATGGTCGATTGCAAAGAACAAAAGATTCCGACATTTTAACATTCATTTATAAAGCAAATATATTGTACCTGCATCAAGGTGGTACATTCCATTAGGCTCCAAATTATCTAACTAATTGCGTTACTTATCTAGCTCAAACAGTTCAAACAAATTTTAGAATTTTGGTGTGTTAGATTTTTTGCTTAACTAGATAGAATATGCACAATACTGGAACAAGATTCTATCTTTATGAGATATTCTTGGCAATCCGTAGCGCTCAAAACTGAGGCTAGTGAAATTTATCCAAACTAATCCAAAAAATACAACAACAACAAATTTATTGTATTAGTATTGGTGAAAGTAAACATTCAGGCGCATAAATATTGTGCAATTTAGAGGATATGTGATGTGTTTTAATGGACCTTAGATACATTCACCTGCCTTAGAGCAATCATTAATATCACTGAATTTTGTGCTTAAAGCTTAGAAAATACTTAGAATGAGTTTGGAATGTACCTAAGGCCTACTAAAAAAAAACACATTATTAAATTTCATGGAACCCACTGTCAGACATGGCCCTATTGCTGAACCAGCACTTGTAGCACAATCCAATGAAAATGGTACTGGAATTTTTTACAACTTAATTACAACATGGTGTAATTTAAAAAAAATATATATTTTTCATCACTTCACGCTTTCTGTATTTCTGTGAATTTTTGTTGTGTAGTGGGGATGGTACTAGATTTTATTTACAAATTAATTACAATAAAATGGCATAATTAATCCCCTAGAAAACTACCCCCGAATTGCCAGAATCTGTATCTAAAAAGTGAAGCTCTTTAAAATAAAGTTGCTCTGTAAAGGTCATACCTCTTAAATTTATCAAAAAAGCCGACACCCATAAAAATCTACAAAATGTATCGAACTTCCTTCCTATGCAAGAAATAGGCACCCCTGAATTTATTACAACAGCCCACACCCACAAAAATCGATTAAAATGTATCGAACCTCTTTCATATGCAAGAATTAGGTATCCCTGAATTTCTTACAACAGCCCACACCCACAAAAATCGATCAAAGTGCATCGAACTTCCTTCCTATGCAAAAATTAGGTATCCCTGAATTTATTACAACAGCCCACACCCATAAATGTCTATCAAAATGTATCGAACTTCCTTTCTATGCAAGAAATAGGCACCCCTGAATTTATTACAACAGCCCACACCCACAAAAATCGATTAAAATGTATCGAACCTCTTTCATATGCAAGAATTAGGTATCCCTGAATTTATTACAACAGCCCACACCAATAAAAATTGGTAATAATGGATTAAACTTCCTTCCTATGCAAGAAATAGGTATCCCTGAATTTATTACAACAGCCCACACCC
This sequence comes from Nephrotoma guestfalica, assembly GCA_963691935.1. Lineage (NCBI taxonomy): Eukaryota > Metazoa > Arthropoda > Insecta > Diptera > Tipulidae > Nephrotoma > Nephrotoma guestfalica. The sequence goes on from OY829914.1 coordinate 233,918,223, forward strand.
ACAAAAATCGATTCTAATGCATTGAACTTCCTTCCTATGCAAGAACTAGGTATCCTTGAATTTATTACAACAGCCCACACGCACATTACAACAGCCCACACCCACAAAAATCGATCGTAATGTATCGAGCTTCCTTCCAATGCGAAAATTAGGTATCCCTGAATTTATTACAACAGCCCACACCCATAAAAGTCGATCAAAATGTATCGAACTTCCTTCCTATGCAAGAAATAGGTATCCCTGAATTTATTACAACAGCCCACACCCACAAAAATCGATCGTAATGTATCGAATTTCTTTCCTATGCAAGAAAGAGGTATCCCTGAATTTATTACAACAGCCCACACCCATAAAAATCGATCGTAATGCATTGAACTTCCTTCCTATGCAAGAAAGACGTATCCCTGAAGGAAGGAAGTTCAATGCATTACGATCGATTTTTGTGGGTGTGGGCTGTTGTAATAAATTCAGGAATGCCTAATTCTTGCATAGGAAGGAAGTTCGATGCATTACGATCGATTTTTGTGGGTGTGGGCTATTGTGATATATTCATGGGTACCCATTTCGTGCATAGGAAAGAAGTTCGAAACGTTTTGATCGATTTTTGTGGGTGTGGGCTGTTGTAATAAATTCAGGAGTAATTGTTTCTTGCGTAGGAAGGAAGTTCGATACATTTTGATAGATTTTTATGGGTGTGAGCTTTTTTGATAAATTTAAGAGGTATGACCTTTACAGAGAAACTTTATTTTAAAGAGCTTCACTTTTTAGAGGCAGATTCTGGCAATTGAACTATTCCACAATATTGTAATTTACTTTGTAAAACTTCTAGTATCCCCCTCAGTACGATACAATGATTTTAAACGGTTGCTCCCATTCGGAGTAGTTTTCTAGGGGATTAATTATGCCATTTTATTGTAATTAATTTGTAAAAAAAAATGTAGTAGCATCCCCACTAAAACCCACTAAATCCCCACAATAAAAATGAAGAATTGCACTCCTTAGAGGCAGTTTTTGGGGGTTGAACAATGCCAATATTTTGTAATTAATTTGTAAAAAATTCCAGTACCACCCCCAGCACGATACAATAAACATTAACAAAAATACGAAAAGTGTGGTGTAGCTTTGTCTAATGCCAGCCCACACACGAATTCCAGGATAACGGGACTTGTAAAAAATTTTCTAATTGTGTAACAAATGTGTAATTAATTTGTAAAAAATTCCAGTACCATTTTCATTGGATTGTACTACAAGTGCTGGTGCAGTATTACGGTCATCTGTCAGACCCATTAGAAAATCATATAACTTGCTCAGGACACTTCTTTTGGCCTAAGTAGTCCACTAATATTACTAAAGTTCTTGCTAAACGCATAGAAAATACTTAGAGTGACTTTGGATTGTACCTAAGGCCCATTAATAAATTACATTTTTAAATCTCATGAAACACCCGAACACCCGTGGACCAAACGAAAACGATTAGTGGCCAATCCTTAATGACAATCAGCGTTGTGCGTCTACGTGTACTTCGGAATTGTCGACAAGTTGGTGTCGAAAATAGCGTAGACAATTGATTTTGGTGTAGACAATGTCGAAAATGCGTAGATTATGTAGAATATTCGTAGAAAATGTAGATTATTACTTTTTTGTTGTTTTCCCCATTGTTTTCAGTACAAGGTTGGTCACGTCACAGTTTTCCAATTTATATTGATAATTTATAATATTGTAAAAGTTATTATTAAATTTTACAAAACAAGTTTGTGGGTAAACCATATACTTAAATACCAGTGGAAATATATGCTACAATCATTGCTTGTGATGATGATCTTGGCAGTTCTTCGAGTATTTTTCATACACTACTACTACTGGCCATCCGGATAATATTTGAAAATTGTATTAATATGTTAACATAAATTTTAATTCTTGTGAGTCTTTCAACCTTGAAAAGGGAGACTTTTTTTCTTTTCCCTGCTATCTGTTCTGGGGCCAAGGCTATCCCAATTCTCTCGCGGTTTGCTTATTTACGTCCTTACCTTTACGCCTGTATTGGCCAATTCGAGGAAGTACGGATATAGGCCCGATTTTATTACCGTCTGCACATTGCATAGCTCCTTGCCAGCCTATACTGGCATGAAAGATGGGTCGGCCCATGAGTTTTGCACTCCGACAGGGGGTCATAGATGTGTTCCTTTTCCTCACAAATCGTAATTTGTTGATGAAAATTCCCTTTGCATCCTGCCCCTATCGGGATTCGAACCCGGTACCTCCCGATCCAAATGCCAAAGCTTTAACCAATATGCTATTTGGTCGGTGAAAAGGGAGACTATGATGCTTTAAATAAGTTTTTCGACAATATTAATTGGGATCGATATAAAACGGATAGTTTGGACACTTATATTGAATTGATTAGTTTAATAAACAACAATAAACTTGGCAATTGAACAATTCATTCCTCGTTCACCCGTGGTTCTATCTGCACACGAGACATAGTTTAATCGTCGTCTACCTGGCCTTAAAAAATCGGAAATTTCTCTCGTCGAATCGTTTCTTTATAGGTCATATATTGTTGAGGTTGAATCGAGTATTTGAAACATCCTTAAATATTTCTGAAACTATGTTGATTGGGAACGGAACTCTAGATGTATGCCCTCGCAAATGTCTCTCAATTCTTTAACTGTGAGTAGTCCGAAAAGAATTATTTACACGTTTCCAGCATTTTTTTACAATATATATGTCTCTTCGCGAGAGAGGTTGATGATTTTGATTTTAGTAAAAATACAAACATTCAATTTCAGTTTACTACCGATGACGTTCTGCATGCTCTGTTGAATGTAAAACTTAATATGAGTTATAGCTCGGACAAAATTCATTTGCTTGTGTTAAAAGAGTGTGCTTGTGCCTTGGTTCAACCGCTGAAGTACCTCTGCAATTTGAGTTTGCCTAGTGGAGTATTTCCTTCGATTTGGAAATCCAGTTTCATTAAGCCAATTTTCAAGAGTGAACGGAGAACGGATACCGAAAAATGCCACGGCATTTCCATTTTATCGGCTATTCCTAAGTTATTTGAATCGAGGATCAAGAACCGTTATCCCGGCCGGTCAACTGTGATGAATCTTGCTTTGTTCTAAAAATGTTTACTGATTTTAGTAAAGCATTCGATAAAATTGGCCTTACTTGTAAAGAAACTGGAACAGCTCAAGTGTGATGTACTGTAACACCTCGTTTAGTATTGTTGTAGATGTAATCTACTTTAGTAATTATTCAAGGGGCCGGCAAAATCGGAACAACTTCAAAGACTTTTCCTGCATAAAGCGCAGCATTAAAGTAATTAGATACATATTTTAATTCTAGTCGGAATCGAGTTCATCAAGATGAATTTTAATGAGACCAAATAAAATACGATAGTTATAACACATCGTACGAGGCTAAATTCACGGCTTTGAAAAAAATTCTCTCTGCAATGTCGTCTGTTGTTCATATATTTGAAAAGGATATCAAGCTGCATTACCCACAAGTTTATTATCTATCCATCCAAAGAGTGACATACAGAACTGGCAGCCACACGAATGGATTGTGTGTACAATCGAATATTTTTACCCGTTGAATTTATATGCTTCATAAAAATGTTGGGGTATTTGAGAACATTTTATTACATGGTGATGATTTTGTTCATTGCAGTACCATGGCTCAAAGTAATTCTTGACAGCTCTGTATTTGGTTTACAAATTTACCTGTCTATTTATGTAGTTTTACTTTTTTACAAACGGTTTTACCTTTTCTCGAATATTTTTAAAATTGTACTAAGGCAGCTAAAGTATACAAATCCAAGTAAACATATATGTCGCATACATGTCTCCATGAAGCCAGAATGGTTGCAATAACAAAGAAATCATAGAAGTTCGCTGATTTCTAACAGAAACAATAATTTTCGACATTTTCTACATTGTCGACGTAATTTTTATAATCGTTTACATACATTCTCTACACATGTAGAATATTAAATATATACGCGGTGTAAACAATACGGCACAACACTGAATTGACAATTGACCATATGACTCCGATCGTTCGATTTATAAAATTACTAGTATTGGGCTAATTTGCAGAAACGATCACTTCGAATCGAGCGGAAAGATGTGTTTTTAACGAATTTTCTAAATAAATCATTAACTAGGGATGTCCAAACGAGAATAACTAAAATGACCAATTTTAAACGACAGCCGACCAAGCGCTTCTGTTCGTTGGATTTATTAAATTATTAGCATCGGTCGTTTTTCCAGAGCCGAACACTTCGAACCGTGTGGAAATGATGAGTTTTTAACGGATTTTTGCAATAAATCGTTACGCAGGGATGACCAATCGAAAGTAACTAGTGACCAATCCTCAAAGGCAATCGACCAAACTAATCCGACGAATGAAGTTTTGCATTTAATTGTTGCCGAGTTATGAATTTCTATCTAAATGGTCTATTCCAATTGGGTTTGTTATTAATTTTGTGAAATGAAATTCCCAAATAAGCGACGAACCTGATTTTATTAAATTAAAACAATTTTGATCTTGTTTGATGACCCATTGGTGAAAAATGACCTGCTCTAACGATTACCTAACGAAATTAGATAAAAACGGTGTAATTTTCTTGCAATGAGGTGCTACCCGGGCAATTATTTTTTTTAAGTTTTCATTATTTATCTACCGTTTAATCGTAAGTGACCAAACAATAAAAACTAGTGACGAATCCTGGCCAAACGAATTCAATCATCATTTTTGTCGAAACCTTTAGGTGGGGTACTAAAAAGGCGGAGCCACGAAATTTGCTTTTATTAAAATTTTGGACCAACCAAAAAAAATATCGATTGGCTCTTCCTTTGAACACAAATTTCATTTCTGTTCGAATAAGCCAAAGAAAATTTGGAATTTCAACCTGTTTTCATTTAAAATTGTGAATTTTCCCAATTTTCAGTTCGACTCACTAAACACTTTGCTTAGTAACGTTGTTCGAACGACGACGTTCAGTCTACTACCGTTATACATATCTTTAGGTAGATATTGGATACAGCTGTAATCGTTTCCATTTCGATGTTTAGTTAATAACACTGCGCTCATCAAAAATTACCAAATCGGTAATATATTACGCGATGACTCATATCCATAAAGCATACAGCATTAATAAATAATTCTTGAGACTATTTCGAAAGTTTATGCTTTGTTTGTTTTGTATATGCCAGTTTATCGAGAAACTACTAAAATCTAAATTAATTTATTACCGGATAAATCGATTCTGAATGTGCGGTGGTGAGGTCTCTTTACGATCGGAAATTCGGTTTGTTTTGATTTTTAAATTTATTCTAACAACAAATTAAAATACCGAGATATAAAATTGATATGCAGATGAACTAAATAATTTTTTATGTTTTTGTTACTCATCATCAAATTACATATGTTTATGTAAATCGGAGCAACAATTTTATATGTAAAATAATTATCTAATCATTATTTCAATTAATTATGTATTACAAATCGATTTCTTACTTACTTCTTGTCAATATGTATAATTTTCATATCCATTGAGTGCACCGTTGTGAAAACATTTGTGGCTCCCTGCACAACACATTCCCGGGTCTCGGGCATTGCAATTGGTGTACATGTTGCTAAAAATACTGGCTCGTTTCGACTACATAATGGTAAAAAGGATAAATAATGACCTTGTACTAAAACCACCTACAAAGAGAAAAATGGAAAAATAAATGAAAATCAGAATATGTTAGTACTAAATTTGTAATTATCTCTCATAAATAAAAAAAAACCAACTTGAACTTAACATTAACAGAAATTCAAAAAAATATTTTATTTATCAAGTAACATATTGCTAATGGCTTTGTGTTGAGGGTTTATCAAATTTAATTATTTGGACGATTGTGGATCTCGTTATATTAAACTAAGTAAGCCATGTTTCTATACCATTTGGCTTGTAATTGGGCTGGAACCATCTAGTGGGTCACCATGATCATGTTCTAAAAGCTCCTGATACATTATCATTTCATCTGGCCGCTTTACTGGTTGTGGAACGAGGCAAGAAGCGTTTTGACTTTGATTGAAAGTCGTTCGAATTTTTATAAAATCACTACAGGATCCTCGCACTTGTTGCTGAATTTGTTTATGATTAAGACTTTAAGAACCGCACTAGGCGCATAAGAAGCTGTTATTCATGCATTAAATCATATGGATTCTTGACTGGCCAACTCTAATTGCTAGATGGACGTACGAAATAATAATATGTAAATCGGGCAGTCTGACACCCTTGGTTAAAGCACCCTATTAAAGTTAGCCGAAAGGAAATTGTCGATAATGTAGATCAATTCCGATCCGGTGAATGATGCTCATCTAACAAAACATATCAGCCGAAATTTTTCTGCCGAAAAGATATTTACATTTTACAAGAAATACTAATCAATTTTAATATTTTGCCAAAATTGCGTCTGATCGATGTCCGATACGATAAAAAATTAAATTTAATGTGATATGAATTAGAGGAAAAAATAATAAAAGGTGGAGTGTTAGCAATTGTGAAATTAATTTATTAGATTTACACGGTTGAAATTTCTAACCTCTAACTGGCCGAATTATTTGGTTAGGAATTTGTTTAAATTTTGATAGGCCATAATGGTCAACTTGAGCCTAATCGTGGAGAAATTCTGATGGGGATGCGGAGGTGTAATTTAGAAAAATTTCCCTAATGCTATATATCGAAAAGAATTGAATGGCCTGTAGCTCAAGATTATCTTGCTTTGATATTGATGCCACTAAGGTTATTTGATAGGCCATAATGTTGGTCAACTTCGGTCTAATCGTGGAGAAATTCTGATGGGGATATGCAGGGGTATAGTTTAGCAAAACTTCGCTAACACCTGATCGGGATGCCTTTCGATATATTGAATTAGCAAAATTTTGCTAAATTACACCCCTGCATCCCCATCAGAATTTCTCCACAATTAGGCCGAAATTGACCAACATTATGACATAGCAAATGGCCATAGTGGCGTTCCTACCAGACGTTGTGTTCATTTGACGCAAGGTTAACAATTGTATTTCACAAGTTCAAGTAGAATTAGTTTTTACAACAAACTTCGCTAAATAATCGTTCAAATTGGTTTTTGTTGATGTGTTGTTGAAATAAATTTTTCGGCTGATAACTTTCGGCTGAAGAATGTTGATCAAAGGTGACGTATTTGTTTACTTTCGGTAAACAAATACGTCACCAACAAATACCTCATCTCGATGCAAATATAATATCTGGCTATCAACCAGAATAACAGAAAATTTCATACAGAAATCGCATGTACGGTTTAATTACAATAAAATTCGAGGTTACGAAGGGATTAACAATTGCGTAGCGAAGCATAATAATTCGCTAAGGCATTGTGATTATACTTTGTATTCAAGTTCAAGGACAACTCGGCGATGGTCAACTCGGCGACGGTAAACTCGGTGGCGACCAACTCGGCGACGGCCAACTCGGCGACGGACAACTCGGCGACGGCCAACTCGGCGACCATCAACTCGGCGACGGGAAAATATTAAAATTGCTGGTTTTTGGTCGCCACAAAGTGTAAACATAATATGGTGCATAATATCGTTTAATAGCGTAATTGCCAATTTTTGCAGGTGGATTTTGACCAAGTATCGGTATGTAAATTTTAGCGAATAAATTTCTATTCGATAGTCGATATTACAGTAACAATTTTTGCGATTTAGCTAATATGGATTCAATATTTCAGATATAGGTGGCCAGCTAGTGCAAATGAATTTAACCGGCCCACAATCGCACCAATACACGGCGCCAATTGGAACCCAGTGTAGCGAAGTAGCCCCAAATGTAGCGGACATACACAATTATGACGAGCCCTTCTTATTGAACGTTGCAGTAATATGACATAATACGATGTCATCCATTATCGATATTGGGCTGATGAGAGTGCGCGGATGCTAGATTTTACATATGTATGAATGAAATGTATGTATGTATATGTATCTGTGGCAATTTAGAAAAATCATTTATCTTAGGTAGTAAGATAAGTGATTTTTCTAAATTGCCAATGATATAGCTAAATTTCACTCCATGTTATAGTTGTACGATATTCCGCGTAGGTATTCGATTATGCTCCATCATAGTTGATAACTTTGCTAAAGATTCTGTAATCTGCTCCTTCATCATTTCGGTGGACATTCATGAAATTATTTGCATCCCGCAATTACTTCTTTTTTATCTCCATTTTTGAATGTTTTCAATTTTTTTCCCGTCGCCGAGTTGTCCGTCGTCGAGTTGTTCGTCGCCGAGTTGACCGTCCCAAATTGACCGTCGCCGAGTTGTCCGTCGCCGAGTTGACCATCGCCGAGTTGGTCGTCGCCTAGTTTACCGTCGCCGAGTTGACCGTCGCCGAATTGACCATCGCCGAGTTAACCGTCGCCGAGTTTATCGTCGCCGAGTTGACCATCGCCGAGTTGTCCGTTGCCGAGTTGGTTTCGCCGAGTTGACCTGTTTCGTTTAAAATTGTACTAACACAGCTAAGGTATATGCAAAAAATATTCATTTTTTCTTATCATTACGTACGTCATTGCCATGTAAAGACTTGAATCTCCATCGAGGTGAAATGGATCGAACCACAAAGAAATCATAGAATTTTTCTGGTTTCTAACAGAAACAATAATTTTCGACATTGTTTACATTCTCCACATTGTCGACGTCACTGTTTTAATTGTCTACATACATACTCTACACATGTAGAATATTAATTGTCTACGCGGTGTAGACAATACGGCACAACGTTGCGTATGAGGCTAAATTCGCGGAGCTAAAAGCAATTCTCTATGCAAAGTCTATATGCACATTTTTTAAAATGGTACTGTATCAACCTTCATCACCCACCGATCAAATGGCACAGTGGTAAAAGCTTTGGCGGTTGGATCGGGTGGTACCGGGTTCGAATCCCGATAGGGGCAGGATGCAAAGGGAATTTTCATCAACAGATTACGATCTGTGACGACATACGTCGTCGAATTGGCTGACACTGGCGTAAAAGTAAGGACGGAACAAGCAAACCGCGAAAGAGTTGGGAGAGCCTTGGCCCCAAAACAGATTGCAAGGATAATAAAAAAAAACCTTTATCACCCAAGTTTAACGGTGTAGACAATACGGCACAACACTAAGGAGGAGTTGAAAATGAATTGTAAAAAATTTAGCTTAACTATTGATGAATGGACCAGCATTAAAAATCGCCGATATATCAACGTCAACCTACACTCAATCAATGGACATGTCTACAATCTGGGACTCATACAAATTGAAGGAATTTAGCGGGATTTAAATTAAGAAGTTAGCGGAATTTAAATTAAGTGTTTCTGATGTAGTAGCGCGAACGACCCATGGGGCATCGGTTATGCGCAAATTTGGACAGCTCACTCCGTTCTTACATCAACAATGCTATAATTATGCATTCCAGTCAATTTAATGATGACGATGATCATATACGTACGTATTAATGGGGAGTATCGTTCTGACATTCGATCAGCGTTAAGCAAGGTATAATAAAAATCTTTAAACGTTCACCAGTAAAAATTCGGTTCTCCAAAAAAATATAAAATTAAAATATGATAAAGAACTGTTTTTTGTTAGACTGCAAGACGAGATGGAGTAGCATAGAAAAAATGTCGATGACGATGACGTAGTAGTCGATGACGATGACGTTTTACCTCTTCTAAAGGATTTGCTTAACTGCTTAAAGCCAGTGAGCTTTGCAATAGCATCATTGGGGTTCTAAAATTTCTTTTCAGCGACCTGAAGCAGCAGAATGGAATTTTGACACAAGAATTATATAATGTCGATGTCCATTCAAATTCGTATCACCGAACAATGATTTAAACTCAACCATTGTAAAAGCTCGAGCCTAAACGAAAAATTGAAAGACGTCATAAGTGATTCGCTTAAAAGTAAATCTCATTTACTTCGAGGACCTATTAATTGCAAAACCATCAATAAAGAAATGCCAAACTTATTAAAACTGTTAGATGGTTTGAAAACAATTCAACCAACTTCCACCGAGTGCGAAAGAGTTTTTTCGAATTCATCTAATGTTTGTACGAAGAGAAGATTTGCAATAAGTAGCAAATCACTAAATGCGTTATGCTTCCTTAAAAACCATTTCTTGCAAAATTGAGATTTATAATTTTAACATGAATGTGTAGAAGTGAACGAAGTAATATTATTAAAAATTAAATTGAATTAATTTTATTTATGTACGAGAAGTACTCGAGTAGTTAATTTTTTGTTATTTCTTGAAATTTTAATTTTTTATCGAATAAAACGAATCCCGACAATTCCCGGGAAATGGTAATTTTTAAATACCGAATCCCGGGAGCGCAAATTTGTCGGGGAAAACAACTCTCTAGGTTGAACAATATAAACAAAAATCTTTATAATAAACGTCTATGTCACTGACTGATTCACTCGAGAACGCACAGGGTGACCAACAAAAAATTGTCCGTGAAATTTTTTTTAAAGCTGTTTATTATACAGGGTGGCTGAGACCAAATGTTACTGACTTCACTCTGCTGTCATTTGTGTAGTTGTCATTTTCGCGCGTCAATTTTTTGACCGATTGAAGTTTGGTTAGTTGTTTACATGTGGTCAACAAATAATTGTTCTAAATTAATATCTTCATAAAAAAATCGTAATGGAATTCAAACATAATAGTGTAATTGCACTGTATTTGGATGGAAATTCACAAACAGCAATAGTTTGTCAGCTCCAGCATTCGAATGTGAATAAAATGTTTGTGTATCGAACCATAACTCGATACAACGAAACTGGTAGCATCGCTAAACGCAACAGACGCGGTCTTAAACAGACAGCAACATCAAAAGAAATGATACGAAATGTGAAGAAACGAATCCAACGAAATCCTCGTCAAAGTGCCAATCAGTTAGCCGCACGTCTACATGTTTCACGATACAGCATTCAAACCATATTGAAAAATGAACTACACTTGAAGCCCTACAAGATACAAAAAGTTCAAGATCTTACGGAGGTACAAAAAAAAGTTAGGCTTGAAAGAACACGAGCATTGAAGACCTTGGCCAAACGTGATGAGATTCCAAAAATTGTCTTTTCTGATGAGATAATTTTCACCATTCAACAGTATATGAATAAACAAAATGATCGTGTTTGGTTAGAGCACAAGTCCAACGATAATTTGGACACAAGAGTTGCCATGCGCAAGCAATCACCAGCTTATGTTATGGTTTGGGCTGCAGTGACAGCAGATGGACGCACTCCTCTGGTTTTCATCGAACATGGAGTCAAGGTAAACCAAGAGGTGTACCGCCAAAAGATCCTAAACGATGCTTTGCTACCTTGGGCACGTAAACACTTTGGTACGAACCGTTGGGCATTCCAACAGGACTCAGCACCGTCACACAAAGCTCGAGCGACACAGCAATTTTTACAAAATTGCGTTCCGCGGCTGATTTCGTCGAAAGAATGGCCACCATATTCACCAGATTTGAATCCGATGGATTTCTCCATATGGTCAATTTTGGAGAGTAAGGTGTCCACTAAAAATTACGAAAGTGTTGATGCATTGAAGTCAGCTCTTGTTCGAGAATGGAATAAAATTCCGCAAGCTCACGTTCGGTCAGCATGCAATGCTTTCTATGGAAGACTGAATCAAATAATCAGAGCCAAAGGAGGTCATATCGAGCAGTAACATGTTTTTCATAAAATGTAATATATTTTCAACATATTCCACGAAATTTCAATAAAAAATAATCAAAATTAAAAAAATTACAGCGTTTTCATTTGGTAACACTTGGTCTCAGCCACCCTGTAATTTATGTAATTTCTAAAAATACATAATTATTTGAACTGTTTTAAATTTGTTTTTACGCAAAGAGCAGGAATTATGAATGACGACGAGGAAAATAATAAGGAAAAGAAACGTAAGCAGAACAAGGAAACAAAAAGAAGTTTTATGACAAGGCAAAGTCAGGAGTCTCTCGCGAAATTACGTGCAAATGATGCTGAATATCAACGACGACGAATTTCTCAAGTGACACCCGATCAATTGCAAGCACATCGAACTGCTCATGCAGCATCACAACATAATCGAATCTCCCAAATGACACCCGATCAATTGCAAACACACCGAACTGCTAATGCAGCATCACAACGTTTAGTTCGAGTGCGTGCGAGTGAGACTCTTCGCAGGGAAGCGAATAATTTCGACGACTTCAATCAATCTGTTGATTATCATGATTGTGGAACATTTGATAAGCTGTGCTCATTTGGTCAATCAAGAAACTTTACTGCAGATAAACCAGCTGACGGATTGTTCACATCCTGTTGTCGAAAACGCGAAGTTATGCTGCCAAATCCAACTGACATTCAAGGACAAATTGTGTCCAACACAACGAATCTAAATCGAACTCATTTCCGACAAAACATTCGATCGTACAACAGCGCCGTTTCATTCGCATCCATGGTTGCAAAAATTTTCGAATTGCCAGGAAGAGGACCTTATGTATTCAAGATTAATGGCACCACTTATCATCAAACGTCTCACTTTATGTACTTGATAGTACACAAGCTACTGATGTGCGTCAGGAACACTGATATTTTGGACAAGATTGATCGCTTTTTTCGTGTACACAATAGATTAGCACAAAGTTATCAACTGATACGAGATGTTGAAGCAGAAGAAGATACTCGAATTGTGAGCATGGCATTTAGACGCGATCGTCAATCGGATCAGCGAAGATACAACTTGCCAACATCCAATGAAATTGCGATGATATTCGTAAATGCTGATGGTGGGTCGCCATTTAATCATGACATCCATATTTACCCGATTAATCCTGAAGATCCTAATCAGCAGTTCATTAACATCAATATTCTCAGTCCCAGCTTGGATCCGATGACTTATGCAATACTTTTTCCATATGGAGGGCCAGGCTGGCATCCCAATTGGCAGTGTGGCAGTTACAGTGGTGCAAAATTAAATCCAGTTCGTAAACTGGATTGTAGATGATAAGTGACATTGCAGTCAAGATAAATTTACAACTGCTCAAATGATTGATCAATTTATCTGCGCCGAAATTCCACCGACAGCTGATGTTCGATAGCAAGGTCATCGATAGAACGTTCAACACTACGCGAAATTGTACTTAAATGCATGCTACGTGGTCCTTGTGGCAGTGGACACCCAAATGCACCGTGCATGAAGGACGCAAAATGTTCGAAACAGTTTCCTAAGGATTTTAATGAGCAAACTCAACTCAACGTAAATGGATATCCTATGTATCGAATCCGTTTCTAGCTTGGAAATATAACGCTCCCATCAATGTGGAATGCTCCACCCCTCTGCGATTCGTAAAATATATTTACAAATACATATTCAAGGGATATGATTGTTCCACTGTCGCCATCACAACAAATGGCCAACCTGAGCTGCGATATAATGAGATTACAAACTTCATCGATTGCCGATATGTGAGTGCTCTTGAAGCAATGTGGCGCCCGCGAAAGCCAGCAATGCACGATAGATCGCACTCTGTTGTGAGATTGCCAGTTCACCTTCCAAATCAACAACGAGTTGTCATTGAAGTAACTGCACGAGTTTACCTTTACACTGATATCCCATACCATTTTGTTTATAAGCGCGGTCAATGGCAAGAGCGACATAGAGGAGGCGAAAAGACAATAGCACGAATGTACGGGGTGAGCATTAAGAATGAAGAACGCTTTGCAGCCAGTTTTGAGATCGTGCGTACGATAGATGAAAATTTATGCGAAATATTTAAAGCGGCAGCAATGGCAAGAGGACTACTTGAGTCGGATGAAGAATGGGAGCGATGCTTGACAGACGGTGGAACATACTTGATGCCTAAGCAATTGTGAGAGATGTTTGCTTACATTTGTATTTTTTGCCAACCCGCTCAACCTCTCAAATTATGGCAGAGTAATGTAGGAGATTTTATACTCGACTACATGCGACGACACAGTGAATCTATATCGATCAACTCGGCTCTTCATGCTATCAATTTTGTTCTCAAACAGCCCGGCATGTCGTGCGGTTCAGTTGGCTTGCCTGTTCCAAGCGGTAACCCATCCGAAGAAGATCAAATTTATGATCAAGAAGAAGAAACACGATTGGTAGTCGACCAAATTGGAAAGCTGAATGAATCCCAGCTTGCGGCATACATCAAAATTATGATTGCAGTTGAATATAATCACGCACAATGTAAGCTCTTTTTTATCGATGGTCCCGATGGCTCAGGCAAGACCTTCTTATACACAACTTTAATGGCAAACTTTCGAGGTGAAAGAAGAATTGTGATACCATTTGCAACAACCAGAATAGCAGCCACTTTGCTTCAGGGAGGACGCACGATTCATAGTGGATTTAAATTTCCAGTGCCACTTCTTGATAATTCAATCTCATCAATGCGAATGACATCACCAGAAGCTGCAGTTTTGCGTGAGGCTGCTCTTATTGTTTTCGATGAAATTACGATACTTCCTACGAATGGTCTCCGCTGCATTGATAAGCTCTTGCAAGAGGTGATGGGACATGACATTAGCTTCGGAGGTAAAGTTATGGTCTTTGGCGATGATTTTCGTCAGACACTACCAGTCGTTCAAAGAGGAACGCACACTGAAATCATCGAATGCTGCATTAAATCAAGCCCTCTATGGAACCAGTTTGAACAACTTTCTTTGACCACCAACATGCGCAGCGAAGGTCAACACGAGCACAATGAATGGCTTCTGCAAGTCGGATCAGGAACTTTGGATCAGGAACTTTTGTCAAGATCTAATCAGTGTCATTTTTAATAATATTGAGCAAATGTCGACAGATGTCAACGAATGCTCAGACGCTTAAGATGAATTGAAGAATAATCGACTTGATTCATGGTGATGCAGAAATTTACTACAGCGCAGATTCGTTAGTAAGCGAGGATTCTAACGATGTATTCAACCTTCCCGTTGAATTCCTCAATGAACAGAATCCATCCGGCATGCCTCCTCACGTATTGTTTTTGAAAAAGGGTGTTATCATAATGCTTCTACGAAATATAAATCCTAAGAAAGGTATGCGCAATGGAACGCGTTTAATTGTTGAAGAGCTATCGCGAAACTTTATTAAGACCAAAATCATTTCTGAGTGCAACAAAGGCAGTACGGCCGGGGGGATTAAACCTCGAATTGATTTGGCACCTTCTGAGAGCAATCTACCATTTGTTTTGAGACGACAATACTTTGTCGTAGTGTTTTAATATTTTAATTAAAAATAATTTCTTACATGTTAAATGATTATGAATTTTCTAATCCTTAAACTGCAATAATGTCCCATATCCGATTAGGGTTCATTTACTTTGGGTTTGGAATAGATGATCGAAAACCATATAATCGAAAAAAAATTTCGAACTCACAAATACCGATAATAAAAATCTCTAATCTTTAATTAAATTAAAATTTACGATGATGTGAAGGCCATACGATGGCCATACGAAGGAGGCCATACGACGGTATATGTACAGGATTTTTGAACACTGCGGCAATATTGGTGGTTGAAAACCACTTCAATTTTACATCGAAAATCACGATTCCAGTATTGCTGTGGGTAACTGCAGCAGGGAAACTTTCGAATTTTAAAATGAAACTTTGCATACCGATTAAGCCCAATTTGTGCTAATTAGTGCTCACGGGAAAAAATTAGTGCTAGTCCAGGAGCCGAAAAAACGGGAAAAGAAATTTCAAATTTCGCCTAAAAGACGGAATAAATAAAACCCGATTTCTAGAAAAAACCAGAAATAATTTAAGCCCAATTTTAAAACTTTCTAAAGGCCGCTAAACTGATGAAATTTGTGCTTATCATAGAAATATAATTTTCATAAATTTTCATTCATAAATTGAGGAAAACCAAACCAGCCCCTGAAAGATACTATATTAAAAAAAACGGAGATATATCGTTCAATAATATTTGTGTTGAACAACAAATAAAACAAAAGAAATAAAATGTTCTAAAATCCAAGGCATAAGCAATTCAGATAGTATATTCCAGTCAGATATGTTCATTGCCATCCCAAAAATATAGTGGCTGAGTTTGTGCTAATCCAGAATTGAAACAATTCCATTGAACAACAACGACCGTTGAATGAACAATTTTCTGACAAAAAGTGTTCTACAAACCAATGAAGTTGGCACTTCTGATAGCATATTCCGATCAGATATGTTCATTGCCATCCGAAAAATATAGTGGCTGAATTTGTGCTAATCCAGAACTGGCCCAATTCCATTGAACAACAATGACCGTTGAATGAACAATTTTCTGACAAAAAGTGTTCTAGAAACCAATGAAGTTGGCACTTCTGATTGCATATTCCGTTCAGATAAGTTCATTGCCATCCGCAAAATATAGTAGCTGAATTTGTGCTAATCCAGAATTGGTCCAATTCCATTGAACAACAACGACCGTTCAATGAACAATTTTCTGATAAAAAGTGTTCTAGAAACCAATGAAGTTGGCACTTCTGATTGCATATTCCTACCAAGTATGTTGATTGCCATCCGAAAAATATAGTGGCTGAATTTGTGCTAATCCAGAATTGGTCCAATTCCATTGAACAACAACGACCGTTGAATGAAAAATTTTCTGACAAAAAGTGTTCTAGAAACCAATGAAGTTCGCGCTTCTGATTGCATATTCCTACCAGGTATGTTGATTGCCATCCGAAAAAGAATTGGTCCAATCCCATTGAACAACAACGACCGTCGAATGAACAATTTTCTGACAAAAAGTGTTCTAGAAACCAATGAAGTTGGCACTTCTGATTGCATATTCCGTTCAGATAAGTTCATTGCCATCCGCAAAATATAGTAGCTGAATTTGTGCTAATCCAGAATTGGTCCAATTCCATTGAACAACAACGACCGTTCAATGAACAATTTTCTGATAAAAAGTGTTCTAGAAACCAATGAAGTTGGCACTTCTGATTGCATATTCCTACCAAGTATGTTGATTGCCATCCGAAAAATATAGTGGCTGAATTTGTGCTAATCCAGAATTGGTCCAATTCCATTGAACAACAACGACCGTTGAATGAAAAATTTTCTGACAAAAAGTGTTCTAGAAACCAATGAAGTTCGCGCTTCTGATTGCATATTCCTACCAGGTAAGTTGATTGCCATCCGAAAAATATAGTGGCTGAATTTGTGCTAATCCAGAATTGGTCCAATCCCATTGAACAACAACCACCGTTCAATGAACAATTTTCCGATAAAATGTGTTCTAGAAACCAATGAAGTTGGCACTTTTGATTACATATTCCGTTCAGATAAGTTCATTGCCATCCGAAAAATGTAGTGGCTGAATTTATGCTAATCCAGAATTGGTACAATTCCATTGAACAACAACGACCGTTCAATGAACAATTTTCTGATAAAAAGTGTTCTGGAAACCAATGAAGTTGGCACTTCTGATTGCATATTCCTACCAAGTATGTTGATTGCCATCCGAAAAATATAGTGGCTGAATTTGTGCTAATCCAGAATTGCTCCAATCCCATTGAACAACAACGACCGTTCAATGAACAATTTTCCGATAAAATGTGTTCTAGAAACCAATGAAGTTGGCACTTTTGATTACATATTCCGTTCAGATAAGTTCATTGCCATCCGAAAAATGTAGTGGCTGAATTTGTGCTAATCCAGAATTGGTCCAATTCCATGGAACAACAACGACCGTTGAATATGGTTCCGCTGATCGGAATATGGTATTAAAAGTGCCAATTTCATTGGTTTCTAGAACACTTTTTATCAGAAAATTGTTCATTGAACGGTCGTTGTTGTTCAATGGAATTGGGTCAATTCTGGATTAGCACAAATTCAGCCACTATATTTTTGGGATGGCAATGAACAAATCTGACAGGAATTTACTATCTGAATTGCTTATGCCTTGGATTTTAGAACATTTTATTTCTTTTGTTTTATTTGTTGTTCAACACAAATATTATTGAACGATATATCTCCGTTTTTTTTAATATAGTATCTTTCAGGGGCTGGTTTGGTTTTCCTCGATTTATGAATGAAAATTTATGAAAATTATATTTCTATGATAAGCACAAATTTCATCAGTTTAGCGGCCTTTAGAAAGTTTTAAAATTAGGCTTAAATTATTTCTGCTTTTTCTAGAAATCGGGTTTTATTTATTCCGTCTTTTAGGCGAAATTTGAAATTTCTTTTCCCGTTTTTTCGGCTCCTGGACTAGCACTAATTTTTTTCTGTGAGCACTAATTAGCACAAATTGGGCTTAATCGGTATGCAAAGTTTCACTTTGAAATTCGAAAGTTTCCCTGCTGCAGTTACCCACGTCTAAGCAACTAGGTGGCTATAGTTCAAGGTGTTGTTGTTGTTACAATTTTCGATCTGGTTGAAACCGTCCACAACCTGCGTTACATTAAAAAGTAAGTAAACAAAGGAAGGCATTTTGTCCGCACTATAAAGGTAATCTACATAATCGATTGAAAAATATTTCAAAGATTTTTGTTTCTTACCATTTTCCAGTTGTCAACTGTTTGATAATAAAGAAAATCAAATTAAATGAGACTTTTTGTTTTTGGAATAATTGATTATAATTGAACAGATATCTGCATACACAGTAGTAGTTCTGTACAGTAGTAGGTATAGTTAAGAGAAAATAATCTGTCATTCATTCATATGTCATTCAATTTTATTGTTATTCAAATGATAAAAGTTATAATAGTAATGACAATAATAAAAGAAAATAAGAATTTGTTTATACGAGAGTGTACGTATTCCGTTTTCCGTATTTCTGTGTCTTGCTCGTTCATAAGATCAAGAAAACCAAACAGAAACCAATCTGGAAATAAGAACAAAACACACAGAATGTAACCGTTTTGCGACCTTTTAAACTTAAATGTAGAAACGAAGCGTCATTGGTGTGTGGTTTTACAAATATATGGTAGAATGAGGGGGCGGATGGAAAATAGATTGTTATTTCCATTTTCTGTGGTTATAATAGTCTTCAAGTCTAATGGGAAAACATTAACTGTTATAATACCTATCATACTCGTATACAGTGGCCTTATCGACGTTTCATAATCGAATGTATCAATTGCACAAAAAAGCAAAACAAATTGGATTCTGGGAAACTGTGTGCGATAAGACTTTGATCAAACGTCCTTTATAGGCGCGATAAAATACCAAATAATTTTCATTTAATTTTCCTCTTGTTTTCATTTTTTTTTGTTTTTTAGTTGGTTGTGTTGGATTACTTAAATGTCGCTCGTTAAATCTGTCGTCGTCGTCTCCTCTTTTACAAGCAACATTTATATTTTATATTTTAGCTGCTGCGCTGCTCTCCGGTGATGTGATTGTTGTTGCCAGCAAGTTGTTGTTGGTGATGTGTATACGACCATATATTTCATAGTCGTTCCAATATAGGTACACAATCTTTCTGGAAGAACCAATGTTTATTTTTTTTGCTTTATTGACACTGTGTCAATATACATATATCTCTCGTATTTCTATATGAAGTTGGAGTTAAGACAAAATAAATTTTTTATCTGATTTGACGAACATTTACTTTATTTTTTTCTTTATAAATAATATAATTGTGAAAAATGTTAAACTTCGTTTTTTTGTTATTTAATTTAATTTATTTTTATAATAATGATTCGATACACATAAGTTAAATAAAACAAAAGCTAAGGAGGTTAGAAGTGATGATTGATATTTGAATACGAGTTTACGTATATCGATGTCAAAATCATTTGACGCTTCAAACTTAATCATTTCTCCATAGTTGGTATACTGTAATGTAAGATGACATTTCCTTGTCCCAATCTAAAAATTGGACAACATTTCTCTGGCATCAAACATATAGAAAATTATCAACCCTAAAATTATCCCTAACTGCTTCTGATAACCCCTAAGATTCACGGATGTGAAGTTTATAACAAAATAAAAAATTAACAAAACAAACAGTCGGTAAAAGCAATGTTAACAATGGAAACCTGACAACAGACGAATTAACTATAATTAAAATCTATTATCAAAACTTAAATTAAAATAAAGCAAATAAAAAAAATACAATTAAAAATATTTACGTAAGAAAGACGTAGAATTTAATAATGTCAATGAATTTAAAATCCAGATAAATATTGACAAAGTAATGAAATCGAATTGCACAGACTATCGCTGATTTTTGGGATTCAGGATATTAATTATTGGCCAGATCACAGAGACACTACCGAGTAGTGACTAGTATCAAATGATGGCATAATACATGCCCTTTGAAATAAAATTGCTCTGGTCAAAATATTACGAGATTTTTCTATTTGTTAAGCCCAGGCCCACAATAACGCCTTACACGACTTTTTCCAAAATAAAAATCAATCGCGTTCTATTCCTGGTACTCGAAAACCACCTTCTAGCAATTTTCATTAAAATTGTATGAGCTGAGCAAAAAAAAAATTAAAAATAAACTCGGGACTAACCAGACAACCCCTTATCCCTGGTACTAGAACACTACTTTCCAGAAATTTTCATTAAAATCGTTTGAGCGGAGAAAAAAAATGAAAAATGTACCCGGGCTCACTAGATGACTTGTTATACGAATTCTACGAAAATGGGGATCTATCGCAATCGATTCCTGGTACTCAAAATCCTCCTTCTAGTAATTGTATTGGGAGTACAAATTAATTCGATCCGTTTTTTTTAATTTTAAAAATGCATTTATTTTAAAATAAAATGCTGCTTACGACTTTTTCCTATCTCTCAGGCAATTTTCGAATCATATCTCGGAAAAAAGTTTCGTCTTTTGAGGCGACCCAAGTTTGAAACCAATTTTCAATTTCTTCGAAAGAAGTGAACCGGTGACCTACCAAATCGTGTTGCATCCGTCGAAACAACCAGTACTCAGAAGGAGCAATGTCCGGAGAATAGAGCAGGTGCAGTAAAATATCCCGCTTGAGCGTTTCCAAATATTTTTTTATGACGTGAGGCAAAGTGCGGCCGAGCATTGTCACGCAGAAGAAGAACTTTATCATATCTTTCGTCATATCCTGGTCGTTTTTCTCGTACTGTACGGCTCAAACGAATTAATTGTAGTCCGTACCGCTTGCCCGTAATGGAATCGCCAGGTTGTAGCAGCTCGTAGTACACAACGACTCTTTGGTCCGACCAGCTACACAGCATAACCTTCGAACCATGAAGATAAAGCGTAGCATTTTTTCCTCTTGGGATTATCGAAGAAGATCCACCTCGTCACCAGTCAGTATCCGATGTAATAACCCATTCTTGTTTGCCTTTGAAGCAGCTGCTCGCAAGAAAGAAATCGTCTTTCCACATCTCTTGGTTTCAATTCACAAGGGACCCAATTGCCTTGTTTTTCAATCATGTCCGTAGATTTTGTTGGGTCACCCCAACGTACGGGCAAGCTCCTCTTGAAGACGAATTTTTGTGCCTGTCCCAAGGCTTGTCTTCAACACTGAACTCATCATTTTTGAAGCGTCGAAACCATTCTCTACATGATTTATCGATTGGAGCATTGTCATCATAAACTTCCACAAGCATTCTATGTGCTTCAGCTGCGCTTTTTTCAAACTTAAACAATAAATTAACTGTTCCCGCATCTAACTTATCTGAAACAACGTAAATTAGCTGTCACTATAACAAATTTATTATAGTCAGAGACACTATTTGAAAACGGACCGAATTAATTTGTTTTCCCACTAATTACAATCTTTTGAGCTGACCAAAAAAATTAAAAATAATCTCGGAGCTCACCAGAAAACCACTTACAGGATTTTACCCGAAATGAGGATACATCACAATCAATTTCTGGTACCACTTATACCATCATTTGATACTAGTCACTACTCGGTAGTGTCTCTATGATCTGGCCAATAATTAATACACTGAAACCGAAAAACCGCCAAAATATTCTATGCGAATCGATTTCCCAAAGCGTTAACAAATGGGAAAATCTCCTGATTTTTTGATGGGACCCAATTTTATTCCAAAGAGACCCTCTCATGCCATTTTGGTTCAAATTGAGTGACGCGTTCAAATAACGCTACCTAATTATATTGGGTACGCTCAAGCCTCTCGTCTCTATTCCCAACCCCGCCTTCTCGTGATGAACCCTGTTAAAAATTGGACAGCAGAAAGGGCTCTGGGGCAAGGCTCAGGGATTAGCTTACAATTGAAAGCAATTATTTGTGTGATAGATTGTATCTAGCTGCTTCAATCACTCGAGCGAAGGTGGCACTGCATACGCCAATAGCTGCATGGCTAAGGTGAGGCTTAGTCTTTAGTAGGCGAACTCCGAATTAGGCGACATTCGGTTTTAAATCATGGTCTTCCTATGATAATGCAGAGCTCTGTCATAAGCGACCGTTATTTATCGTGCTACTCTGGGCTGGGCGGAAACGTTTTAAATCTTTGAGAAACCAAGGGAATTCATTCGAGGAAGCTCGTAAATTGGCCGTACATCTTAAATCCACTCGCGTTGGTGGTGGAAATCCTCGCAAGGCATTTGGTGACGGCGATAATAGAGATTCAATTATACGTGTCGAAGTCAAAGGCGATTGGTGCAAGAAGATATTTTGAAAAAATTATTGAATTTTAGGGGGCTGGTGTAAAACCAAAATTCCTTGGCCAATCATTCAGAGTTGGGTAGATGGTTCTCACCTGTGCCAATCAATCGACACTCATTTGGTTAAGAAAAATAATTAGTCAAGTTAAGCCATGGCCAGCCGCAAGTTTAAAAGTTGTCACTGAGGATAGGGATTTCCCTAATAGCTTACGCGATACTAGCAAGGCGATACTTGGTTTTATCGAAGCCCAAAACAATGGCTTTGTAACCAAACCTTAAAATTGGATAAATCATCATTCGAAATAATAAGAGCCTAAATTCTAAAGTTTGCTACAAATTTGGAAAGGTTCTATTTAAACCTAAAGAGCCTCAGCCACGAGGAAACAATCCTCCATTGAAATCTAACATTCCGTCAAGAAACCTTTCAGGTTCACTAAACAGATTTGGTACGCTTAATTGATCCCGCCCTCGAAATGATCTACCAATCAGATCTGGTCGGCCAGACAGAAACGGTCGAATGGAGGTCCATCAAGTAGGGACCCATTTAATAGGACTTCTGGTGTTCTTGATTTATTCTCAAGGCGACCTGCAGGTTCTAATCGCAACGGTAACCGTGGAGATCAAGGCAGAGGAAATAATTTTAATAATTCAAGCAAGTTTTCGCCCGGGTCATTGTATGTATGTGTGTATTTGTATGTGTGTGTAGGTATGTATATATATGTGTATGTATGCATGTGTATGTGTATATATATATATATGTATATGGACGTATGCTTTTGTTTAATAATAATGAAATTGTATTTCAGAATTTTTTATTTTAGGTAGTTCATTGCTAATTATTGTAACCGGGTCTTCGGTATTTTTTTTTTGAGTGGAGGAAATGGTTTCATTTCAAGTTTTATTTCAAGAAATTTACCAATTCAAAATTTTTTAGGATCTTGATTGCTGATTATTTATATCCAGAAAACAAAAATTATTGTGCCGTCTTGTGCTTTACTTACTATTGACTACTTAGGTGTCTGTACCCGGGTCAAGTCTATCATATCTAATAACCTTTCCTATCCCGCCATCTTGTTATATGTAAAAGGGGTGTACGGTAGGCCCGGTGTATCCGGGATCCCTGCTTAGTCTTGGCCGCACATAGTAGCATCTCTCTGTTAGTGCTATGGAAATATTTTTAAGTTGTAAATTTAGTTTTTTTTATTTCAATCAAAATTAAGTCTTGATAATAGTTTTTAATTAAAAGAAATTCGTCGTTGTTAACATTGCTTTTACTGACTGTTCATTTCTTGGGTTCGAAAGTCTCGTTTGCTGCGCTTTCTGAATCTTTGTAATCTGAATGCAGGGTACCCCATCTAGCGCTGTGATAGGCATCGGAAAAGAGGTGATGGGGTGGCTCTGTACAAAGAGAAATTTAATGCTGTGTTGTAGATAAATCAACTGAAAATCCGGAGACCGCAAATAACTATGGTTTTGAGTATCGAAACGGTGTACAATTCTTATTATTGGAAATAAATGTAAATGGTGTTGGACTCTTGGTCGGAGTAATTCTATAATTCTACTAACTCTTTCAATCAAATTTGCAATCAAAATATCTCTGTGTGCGCACATGACAAGACATGTGGGACACACATAGGACACATAGTAAGCAATCCATGGAATGAAGTCCTCCGACACCGATAGTGTGCTTTACTCATATAACATTCCAGGCCGATATTGGGAACGAATTGACGTTGATTTCGCGGGAAAACTTAAGAACAAACAGTTTCTGGTTATCGTAGATTCGCTATCAAAATGGGTAGAAGTTTACGCGATGATAAATATCGCAACAAACATATTTCAGGAAACACTTACCAGTTTATTCGCCCGTTACGGAGTGCCACAGGTAATCGTCACATTCAAACATTCTGTCAAGAGGAGTTAATTAAACATATTACTTCATCACCATACCATCCAAAGATGAATGAGTTAGTCGAGAGATTCAACCAGCTCAATGGATTCTTATTTAGAACGGGTAAAGCTCCTTCTGAATTATTTTTGGGGCGACAATTGCCAGCGATTTTCGATAACATTAAGCCATCTGTGGAATGCAACAGATCCAGCTTGAAAAGTCGACTGTATCACGATCAAGGTAACCTCAAAGAACATACAATGATTCAAATGGAAGCCGGACACAATCGCACAACAGTGTTGTGCTGTATTGTCTACACCGCGTAGATAATGAAGATTCCACACGTGTAGACAACGTATGTCGAAAATTAAAAACTGGCGTCGACAATGTAGACAATGTCGAAAATTATTATTTCTATTGGCAATCATCAAAATTCTATGATTTCTTTGTAAATGGAACCATTGCAAGATGGATTTAGAAAAAGATTTCTTTCTTCCCTGCGAAATTGCTAAATATGCGAAATTAACATTTTTTAAAATCGATCAGACGGATAAAAATTGTTGTAAATAGGGAATGCTACCGACATGTTTGCTGAACCCTAAACCTACCACTCTTGATGATTCCTTCCCTGGGTAGGAGGTGCAGCAACTTGCCGCGTGCCCGTGACAATTATGTCGACCGTTAATCAATATAGCTGACTAGGTAGCAAAACCATTCCAAATTCAGTTCAATTAAAAAAAAATAATTACAAAACCCTTCGGTACAAAGTATAAGTTTACATACAGATAAATTTTTAAACCAAACCAAGAGTCAGATGTTAATTGTACCTACTACTATGTTCAACATCATCACCACGCAATATATTGGCTAACTCCTCAGAAGGCTCACAGGATATAGGCATTTGTGATCTGCGTAATTCGGAACATTGAGTTTCTCCGTTAATTCCCACTGGATGCCATTTGAGGGACGCGCTATCTAACTTTCTCATGCCACTATCTAATACTACAAGGAACAGAAGTGGCCAGAGTTCACATCGATGTCTTACTCCTTGGCTGTTACATTATGGTTTACATTGCTTGCCTATGTATTGAACTCGATTATGAGTTCGATTAATTTGTCGCGATCCTGTGTAATGTGTCGAATAAACGTTCGAAGTCCACGAAGAGTAGGAACAGTGGTGAATTCCATTCGTTAGACTGCTCAATGATGATGCGTGTTGTGTTAATATGATCGGTGCCACTTTGCCCTGTTACAAAGCCAGTTGGTTTCTTTCTTAATCTCGGGTTGACTGCGACGGTGAAATTTTATTTAGGATGACCATTGCTAATATATTTTAGATCCAATTTTTGCATTCTCTTAGGTCATGTTTCTTGCGACTCGCTATAGTGCAGCCTTCTTCATATTTTTGCGGTATGCTACCGGAATTCCACACTTCTGCTATTACTGGTGTTAGAGTTCTTGCAGTTGTCGATATGTCTCCTTTGAATATTTCAGCTTGTATGTTGTTCGTTCCTTGTCTTGTTATTCTTCATTTTAGCAATGACACCACAAGCTTCCGCATTGCTGAACTTCCCGTTAAGTTGGTGGATGGGTGTCAACAGTTTCGTTATTAGCGCCAGTTGTTAAGTCGAAGATTTGTGTATCGTTGGTGATGTTTTCGGCACATTTGCAACTTGAGTTGCCGGCGTTCTTCAATTTGTATCCAAATTTTATCATAGATCTAGGGTTTGAAATTCTTGGTACCCGAGTATGTTGGTAGCTGTTTCGATATAAGCTTCTTCAATTTGTTTCCACTGTTGTTCAGTGCTTTACACTGATGGCTGCTTCTTCATTTGTTTGGAGGCTAAGCTTAAGCGTCTCGCATAATGCGTTTCTTGTGTCAGCATCTTTTAATAATTTGTCGGTGGTAAATTTCTTCCGATTTGCGTTTTGGGGGTGGTCATTGTGAATGCCTGCACCACTCATTGCCCTCACATCTTGTAATGACGTGAGAAATTCCTTGTTGATCATTACGTGATCTATTTGGTTCATTGTTCTGCCATCAGATGATGTCCATGTACATTTGTCTATATTTTATGTGTTGAAATTTTTTTGTGTGGAAATTTACTGCCTCCTATTAATAGTAGCTGGTTTGTAACGCAGAAGTAGATAAGTCGTTCTCCATTATTATTACGCACTTAGTCTTCGCACTTATGCTTGTTTACACATTGATGGTTGTCAGGTCGGTGTTATATCTGTTCTAATTTATTTAATAAAATCTCCTTGATAATTTCTTGGTTATATCCGTGCGTCCATTATGCTATTGTGGCTGGTTGTTAGTCATAAAACTAATCATTGGTTGTTTCAGCTGCGTCTTTTCTTAGGGCATAGCACTGAATGTTAGTTATGGTTGTGTTTCGTATTTTTGAATGGAGTCTTGTTACAATTCTACGATTAATCTGCTATTAACTGATTTCTATTCCAATAGTGTCTTCTTTGCTTTAGCTGTTGTTAATATGGCCGACGCCTTATTCATCGCATTCAAGGAATATACAGGTAATTTCCTTCGATTATGTTTATTTCACTACATTTTTCACTTCATTTTTATTTCTCTCTCTCTAACTGTGCTTTGATGCTTGCTTTTATTAGAGTTCTGATGTTTCAATTTCCGGTTCGTGTGAGATAGTCGAGGGTTGATATTTCAAGGTTTGTATTATTTCAGTATTCGTTTCTGTAATCATTTTGATTTTGGATTAATGAATGATTGGTCCATTGAATCCTAACCAGCTCACAGGGCTTCTGATTAACCCAAACAAAGGTTGGCGAGTTTTTGTTGCCTTATCTATCTCTCCCACTCTCTGACCTCTCGCCCCCTTTCCCTACCCATCCACATTTTTCCATTTCAAGTAAGATAACTCCAGTGAAAAACAAAAGTCGATTAATAATCAATTGAGGAATTTTTCGAACAAATATAATCCTGAGCTAACTAGCCTGAAAAAATGAATTTCGCTTATATTAAAAAATCCCGACCTGTACATCACACAATTTTACTTTGGAAACCCCACATAACACAATCTGGGTTAAAACACAACCAAAAACCGTAAACTCAATCAAAAAAAAAAAATAAGTTTTGTAGTAACCTCAACTACGTTGGTCAAGAAACGGCGAATTTCTTTTAAACCATAGCCGAATTTAGCATCGTACAGCGGCGATACGATAATCAATTAAGCTCAGGAAAATACATTGCCTACCGACAATTTATTTGATCTCGTTACAAAACTAACTCAGTTTCAACCAGAATGAAAATTATTAATTTCTATGAAGCTCGCTGAGTAACAGAAAAAAACATTAGAAGATTCTCCCATTTTCCGGATTCCTTTTGGAAGGATTATATCGACGCCAATATACCGGGTGACTGACACGAAGTGTTACCAACTTCAGACTGTCATTGCTGTCAAACCAGTCAAACGATCAAATTTACACTAATGACAGTTCATTCCATTGTTTACAAGCGTACAAAATCGTTTTAGTGGAAAATATTCAGAAAAAAAAGTTATTCGCAATGGAATCCAAGCGTAATAGTGTGATTGCTCTATGTTTGGCTGGAAAACCACAGCCGCAGATTGTTAACTAGTTAAAACATCTGCATCGCAATGTTTCTGCATCGAATGTATCGCACCATAAATCGTTATAACGATATTGGCAGCATTGCAAAACGCCATGGTGGTGGACCGACACGCACTGCAACGTCGCCGGATATCATTCGGAAGGTGAAGGCCAAATTGGCTCGGAATCAGCACCGTAGCGGCAGAAAAATGACTCGTGAGGCGAACATTTCGCTTGAACGGATGCAGCATATATTGAAAGATCATCTTGGACTAAAGGCCTTGAAATTCCATAAAACGCATGGTTTCACCGATGCTCAAAAAAAGTTTGAGTGGAAAGAGCAAAGGAGTTGTTACGCTTGCACGAAAGTGGCGATTTGCCGCATTTGGTTTTCTCCGATTGAAAGCCAGATTGAAAAAGCAAAACAACCGGATTTTTTTGGCCGAAAGCCAATCACCGCTCGTTTTTTTGGACCGTAGCATCAAGATAAATGCTCAAATTTATCGGGATCATGTGTTGGAGGGAGCGTTAAAGCCTTGGGCACAAAAACATTATCGGCCGCAGAGCCTGTACATTTCAACAGGACTCGGCGCCGAGTCATAAAGCGAGCGTCAATCAAGATTGGCTGAGAAACAACGTTCCGCGGTTCATTTCCACTGCCCAATGGCCACCAAATAGATTTCTCGGTTTGAAGTATTTTTAAGAGCAAGGTTGGGACAAAAAATACAAAAGTGTCGATCATCTCAAGCAAGCGCTTCGCTGGGAACGGGCCAAAATACCGCAGAGCCACTTTCGTGCTGCATGCAATAGCTTTGTCGGCCGTTTGAAGGACATAATCGCGGCTAAGGGTGGCCAAATCGAAAACTGCTAATGCAATTCGAAAATTTAAATATTTGTGAACATTTTTTACTTTGATTCAATAAAATTCATCAAAAATATAAATTCTGTGGCGTTTTGTTTTGGTAACACTTCGTGTCAGCCACCCTTTAGAATCGATACTGCAAATCAGCAAATATTACAGGATCGTGTAAACTAGTATAATCATTCAATTTTATTCCACGAATGGAAATTAAATCGCTTATAGTTGTACCAATATCAAAGAGATCGATTGACCAATATATTTCAATCACCTATTTAAACTGGAAAACTGTGTAAGATGACGCCTTCGTACATAAACACAATGGAAAAACAACAAAACAGCAATAACCTACATTGTCTACGAATTGTCTACATATTCTATCAATTCTCGACATTTTGTACTTAAAAATCAATTGTTTACACTATTTTCGACACCAACATGTAGACAATTTGGAAATGTGGGTAGACGCACAACACTGTTGCACAACAGAACAACAGATTTTCATACAGTGAGGTGTAGCGAGCATCAAAGAATTTCATGAGTGCCAAAGAAGCAACCGACGGTTATCTTATTATATGGCTATGTCTTTGACAACGAAACAGATAATTTGATGACGAGGTATGTCAGGATTTGCTGTGAAAAGAAATTTGCTACCATTATAGACTACGACAGCAAAGGAGCAATCCTAACAAATCACATAGATATTCGTCAGTATTTTCTGGGCGAAAAGATTAATGACAAGGTAGTTGAATTCGTTTACAGATACTATCTGTCAGATAATCATACCAAACGGGGTATACCAGAGAAGCACTAGTTCTACTCGATCGGGGTCAATCTTGTGAATAATTGAGTTCTAGAAAATATGGCTCCCGTGGAGGTGTTGTATTTTCAAATCTCTCTTATATCTATAAAATAATGGTAAGAAGTGTTATATTTTGGGGTTCTGATAGGAGGAATAATACTCAGTTGATTGTCGATTGTCTTTAAGCAAACGTTCTACAATGTTTGTTATGATAATTTCGTAAAAATGCGATTAATAGATCGTATTGTTTTGGGATATTCGTTTAGCCCTGAAACATTCCAAAATTATGACATTCACACTCTAAAGTTTAGATTGCGTTGGTCTGTGATAATTAGCGGTTTAGAAATTTTGGTTTGTTTCGTTGATGATTCAAAATCAATCCTTTACTATTAAGATTTAGTTATACTTATTGCAGGCATTGCATCGTATGATAGCATACGAGGCAACCCTCATCTAATAAATTTCGGAGACAGTATAATCCGCATTCTAATTATGAGTTTAATATGCATTTAAAAGATGCAAACAATGTATTCATTGAGGTTATGCACGTAAAGGAAATGACCACAAAGAAGGTGATTTATGGTCAGAGGTAGACAAATTTGAAGACGGATAGACCCTTTCCTTGAGCATCACGAAATCATTAAGAAAATAAAAACCTAGCCAGAGCCTTTATAAGGGTGTGGGCTGTTGGGATGATTTTTAGGCTAGTTGTACGTAAATTCGATACAACTTTAAAGTGCTTATGTATATAGGGGGGTAATTGGATTGGTCATACCAAACCCGGTGGTGTGTGTTACTGTCACAATTTTGAAGGTGGTCATTACAAATACAGAAAACATTTTTTTCACTGGCGATACATCCAAATGTATTTTCGGATTAATGAGTGGATGGTTCTGTGAATGCTAGCCAATGCCAGGACTGCTGGCATACCTGGGTTCTTGGTTTCCTTACATTTTTCAATCTACTTTGCACTTGTTAAATTAGATTTTAATTTTTAAATTGTTTATTTCATTTTAATGTAGGGCGCACCGAACTTGATCAGAAAATACCGTTTACTGGGCAAGGAAGCAGGTAAATCATAGTGCTGAATGAAAACGCTCGACCTCACCATGCTCGCCTATCTCAGAAGACCTCTTGAACTTGGGAGGGGAAGTTCTCCCACACGCAGCATATTCGCCAGACTTGGCCCCATATCCGACTACTATTCGTTCCGGTCAATGCAGCGCGCCTTAGTGGATAAACAGATCAAAACGCTGGACGATGTGCGTAATAAATTCATCGATAACTTTATCGAGTCGAAGCCTGCAGGTTTCTTTCGCGACAGTATGTCTATGTTACCTGAGAGATGGCACAAGGTCATAAAAAACGACGGACAATGTTTCTAAGATTAAATTAGTTGTTGTCTGTAAAAATTAAGTCATACACCTAATACAATAATAAATAAAACTGTCCTACCGCTTCATTTTCCTTTTTAGGTTGCTGATTCAAAGAAGGAATTAATAAAAATCAATGCCCTTAGTAATCCTTAAGAACGCGTATCTTTTCTTGGAGTAGATTAGAACTTTGTTGTCTTATGCCGTACGGGCGAGGGGTCTACAATGGAATGGAATAACGTAGGACGTCTAATAATTAACGTTAGAGTTAAAGTGGTTCAGGGTTCAACTTTAGGCCCTTTATTTGCTGAAGAGTTCCAGCTATATCTTGGAAGTAAGCCTTTTGCTAGGGTAGACATTATTCGCCACCACAATCGAGACCTTACAAATTTTGTAAGGTGGGCTACCAGTAACTAATTGCTACTTAATCCATCTAAATCAAATTTCATTATATTTGATCAGTCGAATGTTGAATATCATAGGCGTAATCTGAACCTCGTGAAAATTGTGGATGAAAATTTGAATGCTTTCTTAAAGCGACGAATTTGGCTTTAACGATGGATAGTCGGTTGACTTGGAATAATCATGCTAACCAAATAGAGCATTACTGTGCATCTTATGAGCTCTGCTACTAAGGTGATGTCGGTCAAGAATCTACTGATGCCGCATTTTACCTATTGTCCACCGATTATGGGAAACTAGTATGCATGTTGGCAATTCTACTACACTTTCTCAATTGCGGATATGAGACACCCGGCGTGCCATAGCCAAAGCAGATAATACGGCTTTGAAGAATTGGACATTTCTTATAAAAGTGACCGTTCCCGCCACAATTTCAACAGTAAGCTTCATTTTGTTTCCGAACGATAAAAACACTATGACTCTGTGATTTTTATGCTCGCCTTGATTCAATGATTTGTAATTCGAATGTAATGACATAATTTCTGCGTCATATCTATCCACTGTGTGGGCACCCAAATCTATGGTTTTTAGATCTCCTTGAATAAATCTGCGCTGCTAACACAATAATTGCGGCACTATCTCTGTTCGATACCACACGTCGTCATAGGATACGCAGCGCCTTATAACCTGGCACGCATGTTTCGGTGCAAGAAGCAGCTTGCAATAAGATAGTCACCATTTTTCACCCGATTTTTGTTTCTGTTCGTCTAATTGTTTTCTTACGTTAAAATTGGACCGTCTGTTCTGAAACGTTTTCTTTAATTCTTGTTTTAGAGAGGTCTAGTCAGCATATAACTAAAGCCTCTTACAAGCTCACTTTCCTCAATTTCGATACGAAGCCCAGTGGGAGATCCGCCAAAGAAGATCTTCCACTTGGCCGTTAATTTACGAAACTGGTAAATTCTATTCGGTTGATTTAATGCAGTCATAACCATTCGGAGGTGCCATTTGCATTAATACCGACTGGATGTATGGATTCATATTTAGAAGCTAGATGATTGAGTTCCGCAAACTGTAGAGGTACATGCCAAATTTCATTTATATTTAGGGGCGTTTGCGGGCCTCTTCACGTACTTTGTGCAGCCTCCGAGAGGTTCACTTCGGTTTTGAGTAATTTGGTTTGCCACATGATTTTCATGCTGTACTGCTAATTGTGGATTAATGGCTGTACGCTGGAATGTACTGCACTGCTTCAGTTGCGAATATGAATCGATTGAATCGCAATCATCATGTTCTATTGCTTTGAAGTCATCGATATAATGATTTAGATTCGTTCGGGTTAGGTAGATTCCCCTAACGGAAGAAATTTTTCATTTAAATTGTTCATAATTATAATTCCAAATTTCGCAACGGCATCCTGATCCTGAATGGCTTCCCTTATTCCAAAAAGGCCATTTCATAATTCATAAAATACATTGGGAAAATATATTGGAGATACATTTTGATATGCAAATCTAATTTTATCCCATATTTCACATTTTCGTCATTCAACCCGAGTTCATTTCACTCGGTTACTTTGTGCTATTCACTGAGGTAACGTTTAGGACCACATCTGTAACAGAAGTCCGACAAAATTCGTTTCAGCATTCTTGTACCTGCTTCTACACGTAGTTACTGGAGAAAGATGGGCCGGAGTATCTTCACAACTATTCGAGGAAATTCATTACCGGGACCAATTCCAAAACACTTTGTATTCCCACAAGAGATTAATGTCCTAGTAGTCAAGCCGTCTAACGCTTTTAATAAAGCTTTGTTAGAGGTTTAGTCTTAGACGAACCTTATTCTTCTTGGTTGAAGAAAGCATTTCATTGAACTCGCCTAAAATGGAGGGCACTTTTAAAAGCGAAATAAAAGATTCCAGCCGTCCAGTGAAAAGGAAAATATTCCAATATTGAGTGGATTCAATCAAGAATCAAGCGTACCAGTAATTTAAGTGCATCGTACACGCGACGTAAATTGAATGGAATCGGTGTTCAAGCCAACGGCGAAGATGATTTTTCATTAAATCGTAAACTTCCAGTTATCACCGAGATAAACATCGATTTCCATGTAAGTGTCAAAGACTATTTCTCAAGAGGTTTAACTCAATCACAAGTGGAAACTTAATCCGAAATAGTTCACAAATTCGACGAAATGTATGACAAGGCACGTACAAAATCCAACGAATTATGAGGCAGGGTAATATTGAAGTGGCTGTCAATAAAATAAATTCGACTGCGCAGTTACAGAACCGAAAATTATCCGACATTCTGTGACGCTCACAAGTTACATTATTTGAAGGAGGCTCTTAAAAATGAAGCAGCCAATATACCATCGAAATCCGATACATATGATTCGTTGTGGTGTGCTTCAAAAAAAACGTTACGAAATCGTCACTTTACTTAGCAATGAACGTAATGTCAGAACTGTTTTTGATCAATATAATCTGCAACCGTGTGGATCTAGAAACCTGAAAAATATATACGATGACATTGAAGCCAGAAATACGATGCCATGTACTTGCAAATTTAGAAATATCAAGGTAAATGAATTCAGTTCAATCCAAAACGCAACATAACAATCCGATGACATTTACAAAGTCAACGAATAAAACTAGCACGTTGGTTACCAAAACAGATGGAAGTCGAGAAGTAATCCAATTCGATGTCAAGTGTCCAATCAAGGCATTATATCAAGCAATGTTCCGAGTTTTTGAAACTTTCGCCCGAGGAAAGAATTAGAAAAATAGCAAATGGCAAGTTAGACACAGCTTGCCAATGTGTGTAAACGTGGAACATGTCGCAAATGCCAGAACCACCAAGCAAAGTATCAGCGATGGCGATTAATACATCAATTAGTCTGTTTACATCTTCGAATTCTTCAAGTTCTATTACGACGGCCATATTATTAGTAAATGATAAAAATGGGACACCGCTTCTTATATATCAGCATTGAGCCCATATGATCGAATTGTGCAGTTAATAGGGGCTGTAAATAGAAAGGTCAACGTATCAAGCAAGGGCATTGGCAATCGATCGTCAATTTAGAAAATTTAAAATTTCTGCAATAATTTAATTCCGAACAACTAATTTCAAGGTTAATTTAGAATTCTTGGTTCCTAAAATGATAGCAGATGATTTACAAACAAGCAAATTGAATATTGAGGAATGGAGTATACCACCAAGCCACATAGAATTGGCTGATTCATATTTAATGTTCCTCTACGCATCGATATGTTGATACGAACTGAAATTTTCCAAAATGTTTCGGTCGGAAATCAAGTCATGCTAGTTCCAGGTTTTACATAGTAGGAGGCAAGGTGATTCACAAAGGATCAGGTAACCCAACACCTGAACTCTGCGGGATTGCTACCAACATTGAGATTGATCCAATGAACCCGGTCAAGAGATTTGGAGAAATCCACAGCAATAGTGATCAAAAGATTCTGATCGTTGGAGAACAAACTAATGAAAAATGAACATTTAATTTAAAGGACCAATATTGCGATTTTATACGGGGATCTGAACAATTAGGTCACATGCTCTCATTTACACAACTGGCCTGCTAACACAACCAATCTGTTAGGGAACGAGTGAACTACCGAATGATCGAAATCGAAAGACGTTGGGATTAACCTGATAACCTAAATCCGATAGCTTTGGATTTTCGCTTTTTCGGTCGATGAACAATTTTGTTCGACATTGCCAGACTACGATCCATTATGTCATACTGCAAAACAGATATCGCCAAGCAGATATCGAGTGACTGAGTGACTTGAATTTCGGAACCATTTAAGAGATACACCAAAACGCAAACTTAAGCGATGTATTACAGAATTCGTGGAGGGTAAGTCAATACAACTACAGCTACATGGGTTTTGTGATGCCTCTCGAACAGGCTATGGTGCGTTTTTTTACCCAACTAAACGGAGAACGATCTAATCGCAATTCTGAAGCTTGAATCATAAAACAAATGCAGTGCATATGCAGTGCTGTTTTAATGTCCAACTTACCAAGGAAGTTCAAAACGCCATAAAATTACATTTTGGCGGCGTCGTTTTGTGGACGGGCTTAGGTTAGATCAATTCCCAATCATCCAAGATGAAAACTTTGTTTTCACTGGATTGCCAAAATTAAAAATCTCGGAGGATCACGGTAATGCTGGTCAATAAGCACGGTTGTCAATAGTTCGACAATTCTATTGGCCGATAAGAGCAAAAGATGTTATAAGAAAAATAACCAAGTAACACCTGTTTCAAAAATAAATCGTAAGCGCAACCGAGCAGTTTACGGGCGATTCCTCAAATCATGTGAAGATATGTCATCCATTCATAAACAGCAGAGTGGACTATCCGAGTCCTCTTCAAATAAGGCTTTTATTGACCAGATTTATTCACGGAGAGGCAATTGCAAAAGTTTATATTCCGCGACGGCAACAATTATGTCGTGGTTAAGTCGGAATCGGACAATTTAACTAAATGAATTGCATTCAATTTGCGACCAAACAACATTTGATCCGGATTTTGGGGAATGTTTACTTGACCTTCGACGAACTCACAACCGATCTTACTAAAGTAGAAGCAATTCCAAATCGAAGGTCGTTGTATATTGAATGTAAAGATCCGGAGGACATCACCGCGATTACTCCAGGTCATTTCTTTATTGGACAACCATTGGTAGCGCTGATTGAACCCAACTGTACCGATATTTGAAATAATCCCAACAAATAAAATTTTCCTATTTTGAATTGTTAAACGTTTTATATGGAACGCATCCTAAGCAAAACAAGGAAATTTATGTAGTATTTAGTGGAGAAAACCAAAAGGAAAGGTTTTTGATTCTGTTAATCTGTTAAAAAATGAATTTGAAAAAATATTAAATAAATCTAAAAAACATAAGTCGGGTACCAATAATTACACTCTCTTACGTTCCTCATAGCCACTGCGGCGTCTTTCAAGCCGAACTAAGCTGGCTGAGACATGATGTAATATTAGGCTTCAATTAAACCGTTAAAATCACATTTCCTTACATCGAAAGCAGAAAAGAGTTTCCTCTCGTGTATCAATGGATGATCATTTCAACATCCATTAGTTCTGTGCTAAGTAGAAATAAATTATGGGAGCTCTCCTCAGTCATCCAGTCAATTTGGCTTAAAATTGATACGCGAGCTCAGGAGTAAAGGTTTATAGCTTAAACGTTAGTCACTCACTTGGTTCACCTCACTGACTTACTTTTGATTAATTTGGACAAAATCTAAAATGATTTAACGGATAAATTGCAGTATAACTCGCTTAATATGCGAGGTTCGCTCGGAAACTAACTCATTTTGCGTCAAGTATAATAAAGGAACATTTTTAAGTAGACATGACTCAGAGTCTATTAAAAAATTATAAAGACATGACTGACAAGGTCGTTTAAATTTACGTACGAAATAAGAATTTGTATTTTGAGGAAATCGTTAGTGGTACTCAAAATGCATATACCGTACAAAATAAGGTACGCGCACATGCATACAAAACATACATATTGGTACCGAGTATGCAGTTGATGTATGAATTTATAATCAATCTTTAGTTTTTTTCCCACCCAATTAATTTGTTTTCTTATACGTTTGTGCTGTTTGTTGCTGTTATTTAAAAGTATACAGCTTTTAATTCAATTCAATGATGTGAAACATTTCTTTCAACTATATCATCATCAAGTCTTGAAAGTAAACAAGGAAAGAACTAAAAGCACACAAGAACAAAAAATAAGAGAGATACCGTCAATTTTAATTTTAGTTCTTATTTTTTTTTTTGACTCTACAAAATCCAAAATAAAGAAATACAATTACATTTTCTTCAATTATTTTTACCTCCCAATATTTATAATATTTAACTCGTACTTGTTTTCTTGTTATTTAAATTGTTTGTTTAGTTTGGTTTTTTAATTAAAAACTATAAATAAGTGCATATAAGACTTACTTTTTGATCGCCAAATCTCATTTGTCTTCTAGCATTTCGACTAACGTTCATCCGACACAAAAATATCCGTTGTTCACCGTCCAGATGCGTTGGCGATATATTACTGTGCGGATGATGGTGTGTCCCTGTTTGCTGTGGTATATTACGTCCTAGCTCTGCTTGTATTGGTCCATGGTCTTGTTTATCTATTATATCGTACACAGAGTCTCCGTGTATTAGAAGATCTTCCTGCAAAAAAAAAAAATAAAAATAATTTTTTTTTGTATAAAAGATTTAGACTATAAGATTGCACCGCGGCCATTCAATTGATTTTATTTATTGGAAATATAAAATGTGTATATGTCTGCATCATGATCATCATAATTATCAATCTCATCATCATTAAAATGAAAATGTTTTTTTTTTGTTTTTGGTTAATTAACTCTTTAAAATATGTAGAAAAATATTTTTTTAGTATGCTCGTACATACGCCACATCCATCCCGCATATGTAGTTTTGTTATAGTTGTAGATACCGCGAATGCTTTTCTGTACTTTTATTATATGTTTTCTTCTTATTACTTGATTTTTTTGTGTTGTATTTTGGTTTTTAATTAACATTTATTTTTAATTTGTATTTCATTAAAATTACGATAAAATGCTATAATATTGCAAATCTTTATGGTGCACTCTGGATTAATTAAATTTTCTGAAAACCATTTGATACTCTAGCGATAAGGGTTATGCGCTTTATTTATATTGGTCAGGATTTGAAGGAGTAACGTGGTTCGTGGTTGAAACTGTTTTAATCAAGTAGACTCGTAACTTGTGTAACTGCAGCAGGGAAACTTTCGAATTTCAAAATGAAACTTTGCATACCGATTAAGCCCAAATTGTGCTAATTAGTGCTCACGGGAAAAAATTAGTGCTAGTCCAGGAGCCGAAAAAACGGAAAAATAAAATTTCAAATTTCGCCTGAAAGACGAAATAAATAAAAACCGATTTCTAGAAAAAAACAGAAATAATTTAAGTCTAATTTCTAAACTTTCTAAAGGCCGCTAAACTGATGAAATAGTGCTTATCATAGAAATATGATTTTCATAAATTTTCATTCATAAATCGAGGAAAACCAAACTATCCCCTGAAAGATACTATATTTAAAAAACAGAGGTTTTTTTAAATATAGTATCTTTCAGGGGATAGGCACAGACGGCAAACCAACAGAGGTTATCATTTTATTGCTGTAGTTTAATTTGTTGTTCATCACAAATATTATTGAACGATATACCTCTGTTTTTTTTTAAATATAGTATCTTTCAGGGGCTAGTTTGGCTCTCCTCGATTTATGAATAAAAATTTATGAAAATCATATTTCTATGATAAGCACAAATGTCATCAGTTTAGGGACCAAGAAAGTTTTAAATTAAGCTTAATTATTTCTGGTTTTTTCTAGAAATCGGTTTTTATTTATTCCGTCTTTCAGGCGAAATTTGAAATTTTCTTTTCCCGTTTTTTCGGCCCCTGGACTAGCACTAATTTTTTCCCGTGAGCACTAAATAGCAAAAATTGGGCTTAATCGGTATGCAAAGTTTCATTTTGAAATTCGAAAGTTTCCTTGCTGCAGTTACTCACACTCGTAACTCGACCAGGTCGTTATTCACCTGGGGATCCTTTGTTCATATCAGGTGGAAATAACATGCGCGTGAAATATATCCTAACTTCATCCTAAGTTACAAAAACAAAATAGGAAATAGGAGAGGATTAGGAAATATTTCACACTCCTGTAAACAGGAATAAAATAACTCTTAAATAAATCCTCTGTAAAAATCGTGTTCGTGGATTAGTAAATATACACCAAAAAACATTTAGGCGAAACTAGTTAAATAAGCAAATTTTGAATAATTGGTTCTACTACCGGAGTGAAATATTTCCTAAAAAAATCCTAAGTAAAAATTATGTGTGATATATATTAGTGACTAAAAAAGCATTTAAAATGTAAAATAGGTGACTTTAATGCGAAAAACACCTATTGGGGATCTAGACTTACGACGTCAAAAGGTAAAGAATTGCTTCAAGCAGGGCAAGCATCAAATGTGAATTTTACTCTGGTTGTTCCCCAACATACTGGCCCAGTGACGGAACGAAGACACCTGGCCTAATAGACTTTAATGTAGCATGAAGTACATCCCAGAACTACATTCACATTGAAGACAGTAATTCTCTAGTATCGGATCATTCTCCGGTTATCATGACAGTCAGTGAAATAGTAATTCAAAGGGAGAGTGCACCCAGATTAACAAATTCAAAAACAAACTGGGATCTCTTTCGTGAGGTATTGGAGGAAAAAATCAATCTTCAGGTGCCGATAAGAAATGCCCACCAGTTGGAAGATGAATTAGAACAACTCAATGAAGCAATTCATTATGCTGCTTTGGCAAGTACCCCCATTACACAAAATAAGTAGAATCTTAACATATCCTACCCAATGGAAGTTAGAGAGTTGGTAAGATAAAAACGACGGGCACGTTAAACCTGGCAAATAACTAGAACACCGGAGAACAAAACAATTCTTAACAATTTAGGTAACAGTCTCAAATCTTTTCTTAAAGAAGTTAAAAATGCATCAATTAACAGATATCTAGTTAGCCTAACCGATGAAAAAAATTCTGATTATTCTCTGTGGAAGGCGACGAAAGGACTCAAAAGACCCAAAATGCAAGTGCTACCACTTAAAACGAGGATGGAACCTGGGCAAGAGGTCCTAAAGAGAAGGCTGATCTGTTTGCGGAGTATCTCGAGGATACCTTCCAACCACTACCAAGGCAAACGGCCAATGAAAACATAATGTCAATCCAAAAGCTAGATGATTTTGATATACGCCCAGTAACTCTCAAAGAATTAAAAGATGAAGTAAAGAGCAACTTGAATGTTAAAAAAGCCCCAGGCTTTTAGGCCCAAGCCTGTAATCAAGGCTCTACCAGGTAAAGGATTTCGTAAGCTATTACACATAATCAATGCAAGCTTTCGGTTAAAGTATGTTCCGTGGCAATGGAAAGTAGCAGAAGTAATCATGATAGCAAAACCTGATAAACCACCTAACGATAAAAAATCATACAGGCCAATTTCATTGCTGCCAATTATGTCAAAACTCTTTGAAAAATTATTACTAAAAAGACTTAAACCAATAATTGAGGACCGACAACTAATTCCTCTACATCAATTTGGATTCAGGGAAAAGCACTCCACAATTGAACAGGTGCATAGAATCACCAACGTTATTGGAAGAACGTTAGAACGCAAAAAAGTATGCTCCAGCATATTTCTGGACGTCGCCCAAGCATTCGATAAAGTTTGGTACAGTGGACTGGAATTCAAGCTGCACAGAGATTTGCCGAGGTAATTCTATGCTATACTAAGACCTTATTTATCCAATAGATGTTTTCGTGTGAAATATGAGGATGAATACTCCGAACTAAAGAAAATCTCTGCCGTTGTGCCACAGGGGAGTGTCTTAGGACCAATCCCGTATTTATTATATACAAGGGATATTCCAACAACAGATGAAGGAACCATAGCCACCTTTGCAGATGACACAGCAATCATGGCCATTGGAAGTAATGTCGCTGATGCAACGAACAAACTCCAGAAGATTACCAATGCGGTTTGTAACTGGACCAAGCGCTGGAAAATCAAGCTTAATGATACGAAATCCACGCATATTAACTTTATATGTATGTCAATAGGCTTCCCATCTACCGATAGTAATTAACTCACGACCGGTGCCATATGCAAATAAAGTTAAATATCTGGGCATGACTCTCGATGCCAAGCTCAAGTGGAGAGAGCATGACAAAAAGAAAACAGAAGAACTTAATATTAAGTTCAGAAAA
The DNA here is from genome assembly GCA_963691935.1 of Nephrotoma guestfalica. NCBI lineage: Eukaryota > Metazoa > Arthropoda > Insecta > Diptera > Tipulidae > Nephrotoma > Nephrotoma guestfalica. The sequence goes on from OY829914.1 coordinate 233,959,671, forward strand.
ATGTATTGGCTCATAGGTAGAAGCTCTGAGCTTACAATATACAACAAGCTGCTGCTATATCGGCAAATACTGAAGCCGATATGGACCTACGGTATTCAACTCTGGGGATGTACTAAGCAAACAAACGCCAAATTGATACAGACGTTTCAAAATAAGGTTCTCCGTAGCATAAATGCATAAATGCTCCGTGGTACACAAGAAATGAAGACCTTCAAAGGGATTTACAGATGGAATACATCAAAGATGATATAAAAAACACGCCGCCAAACACTGAAATAAGGCTCCAGGAACCTGGAAACCCCTATATTCGCCATATGATACATAATCCTTTCGTTGAAAGAAGACTTCAAAGAACGAGGCCACTTGACCTAGTAAACATACCAAATTAAAATTATATTTTAAATAGGTTTAATTAATTTTGGGACTAACCATTGGGTTTCACCCCACCAAATCAGAATTATTTAAGTAAAATTTGTAAATTTGAAAGATAAATTGCTAGACGAGCACAGTCTCAGTTGTAATTAATAAAGGAAAAACAAATGTAAAATAATTAAACAACAAATGTGTTAAAATATTAATCAATAATTAAATAACAGACATGGCTTAAATTTTATTTTAAAAGCATATAAATAAATTAAACTTAACATAAAAATATGGTTTAAAGAGTTTTTGCGAATCCATCGGAATACTACTACTGTTGGCGATGTGATCATCGATCTCTCTATGTTTTTACGTTAGATCTATTAAATGCCCAAATCCATGACGATTTTCAGAATTTTGTCATACTTGTGAAATGGCCTGTAGTGGGTACTAAAGAGTTAAACGAGTACTAATTGATCGCTACTTCATTTCCGAGGAGCCGGCAAAAATTGCACGGCCATGTTATTATAAAACTATGGATCAGGCAGCTCCTTGATTACATACAAACAGCGTTGATCTGCCAGGACAAACCTGAAGAGGATCTCGTTTGTATTGCCGACAAATTACACGATTTGGTTGGCACTCGAACTCACAAATTCAGTTCGATTAATCGCGACACGCGAACTGATAACTCAAAGATACACGCACCAAGTACAAACAATATTCATCTCGAGAAGGAGGCGAATATTTAGCCTGCGTCGAGACGAACATCTCCTCTTATAAATCACAATCTCCATCAACACAGGGAAGTTTCATTCGCAAACGCAAAAGAAAAACGCCAAGGTACCAATCACACAACTGGTGGTGGTATCACGAAAAAATTGGCCACGCAACATCAACATGCAATCAACCATGTACTTTTGTTAAACAACAAAAGGGATCCGCAAATCGGTTCCCCAAACCAATAAGTCTTAAGGTCGCAGCGGCAGAGTTAGCACAATTCAGCCGCTTATTTATACGGGATTCGGAAAATAACATCACGTTTCAGATTGATATCGGCGCTGATTTAAGCGTAATCCTGTACTCAAATTACTCAACGTTGACATTGGAGCAAGCCATTCTCTCAAACACGCATTTATTCTTGCCAATGTCAACCGCCCCATCATCGACACGAATTTGCTAACGAAATTGATTGCTCCATCCACTAAGCTATCAACACAACATCAGCACTCGTTGATATACCAACACCATTGTTTTACATAATCAACAATGTCTATGAAGCATTGTTAAAGAAATTTCATTCTTTAACAGCTCCACCGTACTACAACACGCCGGTAAGGCACAATGTAGTACACCACAATTCGACACAAAGCAGCATTCCTAGAATTCCAAGACATGGTGGAACTAGGAATCTGCCGACCTTTTCTTCAGCTTTCTTCAGCAAGAAGGACAATGATTGGATACCATGTGGGGGATTATAGAAGGCTTAACGCTATCACAATTCCTGACCGTTACCCTATTCCCCAAATCCAAAACTTTTCCATGCAATTACATGAATGCTCAATTTTTTCAAAAATCGATCTCATCAAAGCGTATCATTTAATACCAATTGCTCCTGACGACATATATAAAACCGCAATTTCCACACCATTTGGCTTATTCGATTTCACCCGAATGCCATTTGGACTCAAAAATGCTGCATAAACATTCCAGCGTTTCATCAACAAAATTGAGAGAGATCTCAATTTTGTTTTTGTTTATATTGAAGACATTCTCGTAGCATCTAGAGAAGAGGAGCAACACTTACTCCATTTGGAACAACTCTTCCAAAAATTATCGAATTATTGCGTCAATATCAACACAGCAAAATATGGGTCTGGGACAAGCAATCTTAACTTCCTCAGTCACAAATTACTACTAATGGCATTTTGCCGTCTGAAGAACGAATTAAGGCAATTAGCGAATTCCCAGCACCACAAAGCATTAAGCAAATTCAGCAATTTGTCGGTATGGTAAACTACTACCACTGATATTTGCCCCTATTCATTCACAATTGACAACACTTCTCATGAAACCCAAGACGCCTCAAAATTCCCCTTGGCCTGAAGAATGCCAAAATGCATTCCTTCAGCTCAAGAACAGCTTAGAAAATATTGCTCTATTAGCGCATCTGCTAAATGCAACAAAATATAGCATCACTACTGATGCATCAAACACAGCTATAGGCGCAGTCTTACAGTAATTAAATAAAGAGAATTGGAAACCTCTTGGATTTTTCTCCAAGAAATTATCAAATGCTGAAAGAAAATATTCCGCATTTGATTGTGAATTGCTTGCAATTTTTAAAAATATTGCAATAATTTACTATTTTCACCGACCAAAAACCGATTACTAGAGCAATTACCTCTAAAGCGGAACGCAACCCAAGACAAGCACGCCATTTAGATTAGTCTCTCAGTTTACGACAGACAACACAGCACATACAAGGTAAACACAATGTGGTCTCCGATACACTTTCCCGGACTTCTGACCACGAGCTTGCCTCCGCAGCAAATCGCTACGACATCACAACAATCGTAAAAGCACAAACTTGCGATCAATAACTATAAGACTTACTCTTTAGTTCTACAAATCGGCGCTCTTCTAAGTGGAAATTAGATAAATTTCCATTGGCTGATTTGACAACTTATTGTGAAATAAACAGACACCAATCGCCCGTACATTCCAGAGTCATTACGTCGAACAATTTTCGATACTCTGCATAATATTTCCCATCCAAGGGTACGAACAACTCGCAAACTCGTCACTTCAAAATACTTTTGGCCTAGTATGAACAAAGATGTAACCCAATAGGAAAAATCTTGTTTATCCTGCCAAAAATGTAAATTGCCACGGCACACAAAATCACCTCATGAGAATTTTCAAGAATTTTCGAGACATCTCCGCTACAACTTTTGAATATTAAACCCAGTCTTGCTCTAGTTTTTGCTGGAAAATTCATGTTTTCTAGTTTGATTGGGTCTAGTACCGAGTGAAAACACATATCCTAAGAGTTGTAACCTCTTAGAAGTTTTTTAGGACAGAGGGTTTTTACTTCGATTTTTACCTCTACAACTTTTGAATATTAACCCTTTAATGCTTGCTACATTTAACTTGTTCCACTGTATTTTATTTAAATGACGGCCAACTTCATATTTGTTTTGTTCAAGACTCCTGTTATATATGTTATTTTGTTCGCAAATAACAACGGCAGCGTCACTTAATTGGAAATATCCGTTATAGGTATGAGTATTGTCATTACAAATCCAATGCAACAGCAATAGTACGAGTAGAGTAGGCTCTCAAGTTATTCGTGTTTTTTGGTAGAAAAAAATATATTGGGTATTTAGAATGCGGGGACCCAGAACAGGTGTATTGATGCAGGAGGAAATTTTGAAAATTGTGGAACGTTGGAGTGACAGTGAGGATGACTTTGAACATGATCTCTTAGTAGAAAATGTGGCACATGATGAGACAGTGGAAAATATTGAGCCTGATGCAAATATTGTGTTCAACGTAGAGATTGATGCCATATGAACGAATTGCACGTGAAAAGGAGCAGAAGAGCTGCACAATATAAAAGACAGAGTAAGTAAAATTTCATGGCGGAAAAAAAATTTAAATCTGAAAATCTCGACACCACATTTACGGAAAGCACAACATTGCCAAGTGATGTGTTAGAGTTGGATTCTTCTTTTTCGTATTTTGTTTATTTTTTTGATAAACAATTAGTTTCGCATATTGTTGAACAGTCAAATTTATATACTGCACAAAAAGACTTCGATAGTTACAATTAGCAGCATTAGGAGATATTGGAGTCCAGTAGTTGGTAATCAAACCATTCAAAACGCGATGGGAATAAATAAATTTGAAAACTTAGAAAATTTTTACACTTCAATAATAATGAAAATATCACGAGCAGAAGTGATCCAATGCACGGCAGGCTTCTCAAAATTCACCCGGTCATTAGCAGTTTAATAAAAAAATTTAAAATTTTTTTACCTAAAGCAGTACATGCCAAGAAAACCACATAAATGGGGCTTTAAGCTTTTTGTTTTGTGTACTTCGGCCGGATTTGCAGCGAATTTTGAAATTTACACTGGACAGAAAAACGAGCAAAACCAAAGGCTCTCTAATGAAAGGAATTTAGGAGCAAGGGGCAAAGTGGTAATTCGCTAATAAAAATTATAAATGTTTCTACGATAATTATTATCCATCAGTTCTCTTAACTATGGGGTTCAAAAATAAAGGTATTTTGAGTATAGGTACAGTTCGACGAAACCATATCCCAAACTTGTTGATGCCCGACGATAAAAGTTGGAAAAAAAGGATCGCGGATTTTCACAAGAACGTGTTGATGAAATAGATGATGACCAATTAGCCCTAGTACCTTGGAAAGATACCAAAGTGATGAACATAGCTTCAAATTTTATGGGAGAGGAACCGTTGTCTAACATAGAAAGGCGTGACAGACACTTGGGTAAGGAATGAAACCCTGATTATTTTACATAAAGATGTAATTCAACTATTTTATTTCAGGTTTGCTTCATGTGAATTGTCCAGCTATAATACGGGAAACATAAGGAAGGAGTTGACTTATTCGATCGTCATTTGGGTCGTTATAAAATTTGGTTACGCTCTAGGAAATGGTACATGCGAATATTTTACCATTTATTGAATCTAGCTTTATGCAATGCATGGCTGTTATAAAAACAGCAACAGTAATGTGCTATCTCTACCAGATTTCAAAATTGCAGAAATTCTGTGTCGTATGGGAGAATTTCAAAAGAGAGGACGGCCATCCACTGAACATTCGAAACTTATTGAAGCTATAAGACGAAACCCGACTTCTGCTAGATACCTTACCGCCAAAAGAGGTAAGGCAAGATCGCATTGATCATTGCCCGAAATGGAAACCAATACGCCAGCGTTGCAAAAATCCTGGATGCAAGCAATTTTCTTTCTGCGTTTGTGAGAAATGTGAAATTGCGTTATGCTTTAATAAGGATAGAAATAGCTTTAAGCAGTGTCCTAATTATTAGATAACTTACATAATCTGACAAATATGTGATCGTAGAATTGTAGTTTCGGCCATATTATTTTTCTTTTCTTTATTGAATTATTAAATATTGATGTATTTTAAAATGTAACAAAATAGCAGACTGAATTGTATACCAAATAAATTTTCTTAAACAGATGATTGCCGTTTTTAGTTTCCAGAAAATGGAAAATTCCAGGAAATTCAAAACTGATGTTTTTATTGATATTTTCCTAATTGCCAGACCAGCATTAATTACTCATATTTTATTTGACTTAAAAAAAAGTTATGCATTAAAGGGTTAAACCCAGTATTTTCCTAATTTTTCATGAAAACTCATGTTTTCTAGTTGGGTTAGGTCTAGTACAAAGTGTAAACACCTATCCCAAGAGTTGTAATCTGTTAGAAGTATCTTCTTCTAAGGTGAAACCTATATCATTTCAATTTATTTCCGTACGGTATTGTTTTGTAATACATTTAGTGTTTTTAATTTAACGGCTGATATTTAAGATTTTATCATTGATCTTATTTTATTTTAATTTTTTAATTTCTGTGAATATCATCTGTTAAAATTAATCAAAACATGGTGAGATCGATGACCACCTCCCAAAATCTCGACTTGTTTTCTTTTGAATTTTTTTGCTTATTCTTACCTCTTACCAATTTATTCATGTTTTATTTTGTTTTTAAATATAATTGTAGCAGTTTTTGAAATTTTAAATCCATCAGTAGATTCAGTAAATTTTAAATCCATCACCAATTATTCACAATTGCATATTTAACTTGTTTCGCCTAAATGTTTGTTTTTTGGTGTATATTTACTAATACACAAACACGAGTCGTCTTACTTTGGCAAATTCCAATCCTTCAAGAATGGAATGAAATTTTGTGCCCAAAGTAAGAGACAAGAATAGTTATTCTTTTTACTTTAAACAGTTGGTAATAAATGCCATAATTTTTTTTTTTTTCGTTTGACAAAGACGATTTGAACTAATTTATTAATTTAAAAATAAAAATGAATTAGTCGCTAGTAGTCGCTACCGCCAGTGTGGGTATTGGTCGGCTAGATAAGGGTGAGAATGATTTTGACGAAATTATCGAAATATACCCAGAAACACCGCCAGATTCTAGCATATCAGAAATGGAAAGTGCATCGTCTGTCCAGAAACGTCCAAGAAGAACAGCACGACAGGCCGCAGCAAAGGCAAAAAAAGATTTCCTCGAAAAAAAATAAACATTACGGAGGCCAATAAATTAAAAATATTTACCGAAAAGGAGGCAGCAAAGGCACCTAGACATCAATAATTGATAGTCTGCTCAGGGAAGAAAGAAATCATCAACACCAATAAATCTTCTTCTTCTGTTTCGCTCTCGTGATCATCAATAGATCGACAGGTGGCAACGGTAAGGTTTATCACCGTTCTTAAATTTATATGTCCTGGAAAATAAAGAGTCAACGAAATTTGGTTTTGAGTAAACCAAAACCATTTTCTATTACAATCCGAGTCGCTTTTTCTTTGCCTCGAGCGAATAAATCAGTAACTGGATTTATATGCATGCGCGGTATGTCGTGATAAACGGAAGTGTTTCTTAAAGATCACCTCGTCATACAAATTTTTTGTCTCCATAAAATTTTTGTTGTTATGACGTTGACCCAATTCTGCCTCTTTACAGCTGCAATCAGATGATTCATTAAAGTCAGACGAACTGGATTCATTGTTTTCCATAATTTACTGCAACGTTTATAAAAAAATGCTTACCTTAATCAAAAAATATTTCATTGGAATTTTACGCCATTTTTTAAAAGCCAACAAATTTTTTTTTTTAAAAATCGATTAATTAAAATGTTAAAATTCACAACAAATTGAGCGGATTGTATCACCCAAACTAAATTTTTTTTATAACAATAAAATTGTATTAATTAAGACACCAATAACACGAAAACACAAGAATCAATTATAAACATGAAATAAATGATAAGTCAAGCCAAACGGAAAATGAAATGTCAATTACTCCCAGAGCGACAACTCATAAAAATAAAATTATTTTATATACTTAACCGGACGGTGAACATTTGAACTACCCGAAGAATGGAATAATTCTGAAATGGAATAATTCTTGAAATTTATATGGAATTGTTGTTGTAAAGTTCCAAAAGTAAGACGCTAAAGATTTATTTAAGAATTATTTCATTCCTGTACACAGGGGTGTGAAACATTTCCTAAACCTTTCCTAAATATTTTTTTAACTTAGGATAAATTTAGGAAATATTTCACTCGTATATACTAAGGTACTTCGTTAAATTTCGGCTAATAGAGTAATAAAGAAGACTCCAAGGTTTTAGAAGCATGTGCAGTTATCCCAGTTTTTCATTCCAGGAATTTCTTTTATTATTATTTACACGAAACTATTCTATCCCATCCCAGTTTTTTTTCGTTTATTTGTTGTTCATGTAGCACCAGCCGTATGTTCAAATTTGAGTAAAGTTAAATAAAATTTATTATCGTTTAAGAACATTTTAGGTCGGAAATGATTCTTTAGGTTTTGAGTTGGTAATGATAAGGACAATTTATGGTGAACACCCTAGTGTGAGCCGTATGTTAGGATTGGCACAATCTTCCAGATCCAATCTTCTTATATAAATTTATCCCATAGAAAATCATCTTTAACTTCCGAACCCTTCCTGGGCCGGAAATAGCAATTAATGTTTTGAAATGGTATGTAGTTGAATGATTGCTGACCAAATGGCCAGGACTAGCGGTATGTTTAAATTTAATTAAATGGCCAAGTTGCAAAATCTCAGGTTATGTTAAATAAAAATTTGTATCTCTTAAGAACATTCTAAGCCGGAAATGATTCCTTATGGTTTGAGTTGAATGAAAAGCGCCAACTATGGTGAGCTTCTTAGTGCCAGCTGTTTGTTAGGCTGGCACTGGGGTGCTCACAATAGTTTGCCCTGCCAAGATTGTTCTTAAGAGATACACATTTTTATTTAACTTAACCTGAGATTTTGTAACTTGGCCATTTGCTCAAATATGAACATACGGCTGGTGCTGGCCATTTGGTCAGCAATCACTCAACTACATACATTTCGAAACATTAATTGCTATTTCCGGCTCAGGGGTCGATTCTTGTTCAGCGAAAACTACAATGAAAAGTGTTTTCAGTGAAAAGTTAACTTTTCTGATTCTCATTACATGAGAATGAAAAAAATGACGTCACAATCTTTTCATTTGAAATTTTTTTTTTCGTAGATGCTTATAGTCGTGAAAAGAAAAATAAATTTTTCAAATGGGCTTACTAAATATTAAACATACAATTTAAGTATTTTAAGGATAATTCGTTCCATTTAAAACTGAAAATTCAACATTTGCAAACATTTTATTAGTTTGTTTTCTCCTTATTAATTTACCAGCGCAACTAGCGACACTTTAATGAACTATTGGTTATTTTTTTATGGGGTTTCCCAATTTCAAATTAGTAATTTACATACATAGTTCCTTTAATTGAATTAAAATGATTGATTTAAAATTTTATGAACATTTTAGAAAAATGGAAAAAAGATAAAAGGCAAACGACCTACTGAGGCACAGAAGGCATTCTCAGTCGATTTCCTAGAGTTAAATTTAGAGTTGGCTCATGACAGGTATAAATAATTAAAATAACGTTAATAGTAATAAGTACATATCAAAACATATATTTACATTTTATTTCAATTATTGGTTTACGTCTGTTGATGGAGCTCGGACGCGAGACAATGCCTGGAACAATTTGGGAAATGAATTAAATGCATTAGGTGGAGCCAATAAGGACGGTTCAAAATGGCGAAAATTCTGGATCGACCAAAGGTTAGTTTATAATATACAAATTATTAAAAATTACAATAGGTATTCATTTTAATTTATTTTCAGATTGTATGCAAAAGAACGCCACGCGCAACTAGTTGCGATCAAAAATAAGATTAGGGATTAATGGAACCAAAGTGCCAAAACTCATAACAGTGATTCAGGAGAGAATATGTCAATCATGACACCACAAGCTGTTGACGAAGACGTTGGTTTACCTGAACTTGGTGGGCAACAAGAGATAGTAAGTATAACCAAATTAATTGTGTTTTATAATACAACAACAATAACATATCTTTCAATCAAGTTAAATTCAACACAATCTGAGTCAACAATAACTCAATATGATTCTGTTGAATATCTAGATGAAACCACAGATGATTGTTCAGTCCCGACAACATCCGAAATACTCGACATTACCATAATCCCGAACGATGACGATCAAATAATCCAATTGCCCCAGCCAAAAAAAAACAACACGACGTCTACCACCCAAAAACAGGAAAACAATTACCGCCGATGTTGAACAATTATCAGAAATATTAAAAATAGAGGAAGAAAAATTACAAATAAAACGCCAACAACTAGATTTAGAACAAAAAAAAAACTTAATGTATTGCAAGATATATTAAATACATTAAATGAAATTAAAAATAAAATCTAAATTAAAACAAAGTTTGAAATTTATTTTTAACAAATTAAACAAATTACCCTACGCGCTTCATTCAAAATCGATTGAGGATTTATTGCTTCATCAGGGACTGGTTCATCATCATAGTCTAGCTCACTTTCAACTGGCAAAGGAACTTGAGCTTTTATTAAAATGTTATGAAGCACGGCGCATGCATTTATTATTTTACCTGCTTTTTCAGGAGTATAAAATAAAACTCTTTCTTTAGATCGCGTAGCTTATTATAAAAATAGATTTGATAACTGTTCCGGTGACTCCAAACTTATGTGGCGTACTATCAATGACATTTTAAGTAATAATTCGTCAAAGATTAAGCTCATTAATTCTATTAACTCATCTAATAATGATCTTTTAACTGATGCGTCTGATATTGCCAATGAGTTCAGCAATTATTTTGGGAGTATTGCGTCAAATTTGAAGTCTAGTCCCCCATTAAATAATAGGAATTCTATGGAGTCTGACGGCGATTATGTTGAGCAATCTTTTTTTTTCATTCAATTGACGATCTTGAAGTTTCTAAAGCCATTGCTTCTTTAAAATCAAGAAACTCTTACGATATATTCGGTTGTAGCAATTACTTAATTAAAAGTTCCGCTGGTCTTATATGTGCTCCTTTATGTCATATTTTTAATTGTTGTTTTAGAACCGGTATTGTTCCTGAAATTTTGAAATCAGCAATTGTGCTACCTCTTCACAAAAATGGTTCCATATGCGACTTAAATAATTACCGGCCTATTGCTTTACAGCCAGTCCTGTTAAAAATAATGGAAACAATTATTAAATGTAGAATGGTTGTATTCCTAGAGAAGCATAGTGTTATAAGTTGTTGTCAGCACGGTTTTCGCAATGGGTTTAATCCACGGAGTCTGCATTCATTGAATTTTTAAATTGCGTGCATGCATCGCTAAATAATTCTGAATCTTGCGCTGGGCTTTTTGTTGAAGCTTTCTAAAATTGGTTTCAGAGGGAACATTAATAATTGGTTTAAATCGTATCTTGCAAATCGTAATCATGTTGTTAAGGTGAATGGAACTATGGGTAGCTCTTATGTCTTAAACATTGGTGTTCCTCAAGGTTCTGTCTTGGGGCCACTTCTATTTCTGATATACGTAAACTCAATTTTTAGTGCCAAGTTGGCAGGCTCTATGGTTGCCTTTATACAGATGATATGAGTTTATGTTATCGTGGGTCCTCACAAACTGATGTTTGACATAAAATTGCAGCCGATCTTTTAGTTTTAAGGAAATGGTTTGACCACCATTTTCTAATTTTAAGTGACAAAACTAAGTTTATGCAGTTTAGTTTGGGTAGCAGTAGTTTATATTCACCGTTAACGTATCATTCCAGTTTTTGTAATGCTGTTAATTGCTCCAGCTCGTGCATTTCCATTGAAACTGTTGAAAGCTTCAAGTACCTTATTGGAGTTATTGTTGATTGTAATCTGAATTGGAAGCAACATGTCGATAAAATAAAAAACTCTCTTAGCAATGCGTTACGAACTTTATATCTATTAAGACCAGTAGCACCCAAATCGGTATTGTTAAAATTCTACTATGCTTGCATTAACTCTAGGCTTGAATATGCGTTATCGTGTTGGGGTGGTTGCTATCATTCAACTTTAAAAATTCTCATAATTGTTCAGAAATATGCTATTCGTATTATGTGTTTTAAGTCTTCACGGGTTTCTGCTTGGCCATTATTTTTGAGTTGCAAAGTTTTACCACTACAACATTTATATGTTTATAAGGTTTTACGTTTATGTTATTTGCGAAGTGGGCATCGATTATTGAGAGCAAATGTGCGATACAATATTAGGAACAATGACCGTTTCTTATTTGTTGTTCCACATTTTTTTAGTGTTCATTTTAGAAAATATTTCCTGGTAACTGCCCCTTCCGTATTCAACCAACTTCCATTTAGCAATCGACAACAAATAAATTCGAAATCATTTCTACAGGCACATAAAGTTTGGCTTTTTGAGCACCCTAATATCGATTTTATATTTAGAGTTTTAGTCTAATGAAGTTTAATTTTAGTTTTAATTCTATCGGAATCGAGATTTTATTATCCCAATGCAACGCTCCACTAAACTTCGCGTTTTTTTGTGGGATACATTATATGTTTTTTCAGCATCCGAAAGTTCGTTTTGGATAGGGGTCATTACCACGGCTGTAAGGGATATCCACTATCCCCCAAAAGCCAAAAATTTCGATCTCCGTTTGAATATTTTGTTTCCAAAATATTCTTTAAATTGGAGAGACGCCATATATAGAAATCATGTGCCGTTTCTCCGAACCTCGCATTTAAATTTATAATCGAATAGTTCGCATCACAAACAATTTGAGCATTCTTTGAGTGCCCACCTTTTCTGCAATAGTACAAATGCTCGATACTACTTGCGTGGGGCAGAAATCCGTATGTACGTCCCGTCAATTAGTCCAATAACTCCCGGAAAATGAGAAATGTTGAAAAATTGTTGTTTTGAATGAACCGGTTCTTGATCCGTCGGAAAACGCACGTACTCTGAGGCTACAGAATTGAGAGCTTCTGCTACTTCTGTAATTATCCGACAAACGGAGGTTTGGGAGATGGTTGCCATGACGTGTTGACCAACAGCGCGTTGGAAACATTCAGTCGCAAAAAATCTTAATGCGCATAAAACTTTCAAATTGCTGGGAATTGCATGAATGCGTTCGGTTTGAGTAAATAACGGCGATAGTTTATTTATTACATTCGTACAAATAGGTTTAGGAAACCTATATAAATCCATAAACTGCGTATCAGAGATGCTGTATAAGATAGCGGAAATTTCTCAGCGGAAAATAAGAGATTTCGCTGCTCGCCGCAAGTGGCAGCACAATCACAAAAGAGAATTTATTTTGTTATATAATTACCAGCGGAAATTTATTATTGATTTTGTATCTCTTTTTTCACTAAATAAAAAGCCCCAGCGGAATAAAATATTAAAAGTGATCCTTAAAATGACAAATTCATTGATCTCCGAAGTAAAGGAACTCGGTAAAATAAATCTTGAAATTTAACAATATTCTGTCTTTCCGCCATACTAAAAGAATGACGATGAAATTTGGATAAAAGTATTGATCAGGGGTCCAAAACTTAGGAAAAAATTCTAGGATCTGTTCATGCTGGACTAAGCTAGGCCATTTCATAACCAATCCTTTTTTATCAATTTATTATCAGTTTTTGGTCAATATCTCAAAAACTTCCACTGGCAGCCAATACTTTCGGTTGTTTTTCTAATAGTTTAGGTCATACTGAGACTACCAGGAAAATTTGGGGAAAATTGATGGATTAGAATTTTCACTATAATTTTTTGATTTTCTGCGGCCATATAAGTTATTTTCAGTGTTTAGCCGATATCTCAAAAACTTCCACTAGTAACCAATACTTTCGGTTGTTTTTGTAATAGCTTAGGTCATACTGAGACTACCAGGAAAATTTGGGGAAAATTGATGGATTAGAATTTTCACTATAATTTTTTGATTTTCTGTGGCCATATAAGTTATTTTCAGTTTTTGGTCGATATCTCACAAACTTCCACTAGTAACCAATACTTTCGGTTGTTTATCTAATAGCTTAGGTCATACTGAGACTACCAGGAAAATTTGGGGAAAATTTATGGATTAGAATTTTCACTATAATTTTTTGATTTTCTGCGGCCATTTAAGTTATTTTCAGTTTTTGGCCGATATCTCAAAAACTTCCACTAGCAACCAATACTTTCGGTTGTTTATCTAATAGCTTAGGTCATACTGAGACTACCAGGAAAATTTGGGGAAAATTTATGGATTAGAATTTTCACTATAATTTTTTGATTTTCTGCGGCCATTTAAGTTATTTTCAGTTTTTGGCCGATATCTCAAAAACTTCCACTAGTAACCAATACTTTCGGTTGTTTATCTAATAGCTTAGGTCATACTGAGACTACCAGGAAAATGTGGGGAAAATTGATGGATTAGAATTTTCACTATAATTTTTTGATTTTCTGCGGCCATTTAAGTTATTTTCAGTTTTTGGCCGATATCTCAAAAACTTCCACTAGTAACCAATACTTTCGGTTGTTTATCTAATAGCTTAGGTCATACTGAGACTACCAGGAAAATTTGGGGAAAATTTATGGATTAGAATTTTCACTATAATTTTTTGATTTTCTGCGGCCATTTAAGTTATTTTCAGTTTTTGGCCGATATCTCAAAAACTTCCACTAGTAACCAATACTTTCGGTTGTTTATCTAATAGCTTAGGTCATACTGAGACTACCAGGAAAATGTGGGGAAAATTGATGGATTAGAATTTTCACTATAATTTTTTGATTTTCTGCGGCCATTTAAGTTATTTTCAGTTTTTAGCCGATATCTTAAAAACTTCCACTAGTAACCAATACTTTCGGTTGTTTATCTAATAGCTTAGGTCATACTGAGACTACCAGGAAAATTTGGGGAAAATTGATGGATTAGAATTTTCACTATAATTTTTTGATTTTCTGCGGCCATTTAAGTTATTTTCAGTTTTTGGCCGATATCTCAAAAACTTCCACTAGTAACCAATACTTTCGGTTGTTTATCTAATAGCTTAGGTCATACTGAGACTACCAGGAAAATTTGGGGAAAATTTATGGATTAGAATTTTCACTATAATTTTTTGATTTTCTGCGGCCATTTAAGTTATTTTCAGTTTTTGGCCGATATCTCAAAAACTTCCACTAGTAACCAATACTTTCGGTTGTTTATCTAATAGCTTAGGTCATACTGAGACTACCAGGAAAATGTGGGGAAAATTGATGGATTAGAATTTTCACTATAATTTTTTGATTTTCTGCGGCCATTTAAGTTATTTTCAGTTTTTAGCCGATATCTTAAAAACTTCCACTAGTAACCAATACTTTCGGTTGTTTATCTAATAGCTTAGGTCATACTGAGACTACCAGGAAAATTTGGGGAAAATTGATGGATTAGAATTTTCACTATAATTTTTTGATTTTCTGCGGCCATTTAAGTTATTTTCAGTTTTTGGCCGATATCTCAAAAACTTCCACTAGTAACCAATACTTTCGGTTGTTTATCTAATAGCTTAGGTCATACTGAGACTACCAGGAAAATTTGGGGAAAATTTATGGATTAGAATTTTCACTATAATTTTTTGATTTTCTGCGGCCATTTAAGTTATTTTCAGTTTTTGGCCGATATCTCAAAAACTTCCACTAGTAACCAATACTTTCGGTTGTTTATCTAATAGCAAAGGCCATACTGAGACTACCAGGAAAATGTGGGGAAAATTGATGGATTAGAATTTTCACTATAATTTTTTGATTTTCTGCGGCCATATAAGTTATTTTCAGTTTTTAGCCGATATCTCAAAAACTTCCACTAGTAACCAATACTTTCGGTTGTTTATCTAATAGCTTAGGTCATACTGAGACTACCAGGAAAATTTGGGGGAAATTGATGGATTAGAATTTTCACTATAATTTTTTGATTTTCTGCGGCCATTTAAGTTATTTTCAGTTTTTGGCCGATATCTCAAAAACTTCCACTAGTAACCAATACTTTCGGTTGTTTATCTAATAGCAAAGGCCATACTGAGACTACCAGGAAAATGTGGGGAAAATTGATGGATTAGAATTTTCACTATAATTTTTTGATTTTCTGCGGCCATTTAAGTTATTTTCAGTTTTTGGCCGATATCTCAAAAACTTCCACTAGTAACCAATACTTTCGGTTGTTTATCTAATAGCTTAGGTCATACTGAGACTACCAGGAAAATTTGGGGAAAATTTATGGATTAGAATTTTCACTATAATTTTTTGATTTTCTGCGGCCATTTAAGTTATTTTCAGTTTTTGGCCGATATCTCAAAAACTTCCACTAGTAACCAATACTTTCGGTTGTTTATCTAATAGCAAAGGCCATACTGAGACTACCAGGAAAATGTGGGAAAATTGGTGGATTAGAATTTTCACTATAATTTTTTGATTTTCTGCGGCCATTTAAGTTATTTTCAGTTTTTGGCCGATATCTCAAAACTTCCACTAGTAACCAATACTTTCGGTTGTTTATCTAATAGCAAAGGCCATACTGAGACTACCAGGAAAATGTGGGGAAAATTGATGGATTAGAATTTTCACTATAATTTTTTGATTTTCTGCGGCCATTTAAGTTATTTTCAGTTTTTGGCCGATATCTCAAAAACTTCCACTAGTAACCAATACTTTCGGTTGTTTATCTAATAGCAAAGGCCATACTGAGACTACCAGGAAAATGTGGGGAAAATTGATGGATTAGAATTTTCACTATGATTTTTTGATTTTCTGCGGCCATATAAGTTATTTTCAGAAAATAAAAAATTATAGTGAAAATTCTAATCCATCAATTTTCCCCACATTTTCCTGGTAGTCTCAGTATGACCTAAACTATTAGAAAAACAACCGAAAGTATTGGCTGCCAGTGGAAGTTTTTGAGATATTGACCAAAAACTGATAATAAATTGATAAAAAAGGATTGGTTATGAAATGGCCTAGCTTAGTCCAGCATGAACAGATCCTAGAATTTTTTCCTAAGTTTTGGACCCCTGATCAATACTTTTATCCAAATTTCATCGTCATTCTTTTAGTATGGCGGAAAGACAGAATATTGTTAAATTTCAAGATTTGATTTACCGAGTTCCTTTACTTCGGAGATCAATGAATTTGTCATTTTAAGGATCACTTTTAATATTTTATTCCGCTGGGGCTTTTTATTTAGTGGAAAAAGAGATACAAAATCAATAATAAATTTCCGCTGGTAATTATATAACAAAATAAATTCTCTTTTGTGATTGTGCTGCCACTTGCGGCGAGTAGCGAAATCTCTTATTTTCCGCTGAGAAATTTCCACTACCTTATACAGCATGTATCAGAGAGTATCTCGAACGGATTTTGAGCGTCTCTTTCATGATTTCTTCTGCGTCTTTCTATAATGAGTTGAATAGACAAACTCATTTTCTTTTTACTTGACATATAGAATAAAATGCCAAATGTATTCAACGATCTAGTAGAATATGAAAACAATTACTCAGCATGAACGAATGTTGTGCTGAATAAATGTTTTCATTAAGACAATAAGAATCGCATAATTTTTTTCTGTGAAATGAAATAAATTAAAAACTTCCGTGAAAATGAAAATGAAAATTTTTTTTTTTCATTTTTCCATTGAACAAGAATCGACCCCCAGGAAGGGCTTGGAAGTTATAGACGATTTTCATATAAATTTATATGGGGCCATATCGAAGCTGTAAGATTTGCCAATCCTAACATGCGGCTGGCACTTTGCTCCTCATTATAAGTTACCCTTAATATTTTAAACTAATATTATGGCGTATTGTTATCTCGAACTTAAAATATAAAAAGATTACTATTACCAAAACCCAATTCATTATTTCCAAGTATGCATTTGTTTTACATGAACAACAAATAAACGAAAACAAACTGGGATGGGGTAGAATAGTTTCCCAGAAAAACTGGGATAACTTCACATGCTTGGTTCTAGGCCATCCATACAAAACCACTTTTCGTATCAAACACCAATACCGATATATATTTTGTTGTAATTCATATTCCCATTTAATCGAACCTAGATGGGAATTTGATTGTAATTATTTATTTATTTTTGCAAGAGAAATGATTAATCAAAATTATCTCGAGATGGGAAATTATATAGCTAGGTACACACGCATATTTTGATTTATATGCAAAAATAAAGCAAACAGAAAATAATTCGTAACATATGAATCCACGAGTATGTACTCGTACATAAGCAAAACATAAACATAATTATTGATAATCCGAAAAATTTTAATAAACCAAACCAAATAACGAACGCGATTGGTTTATTAGGAAAAATGACCCGTATAATTTTGAAGCGAAGTCAAATGCTTATCATCTTATAATATTTGTACGTGTATAAGACAAAAACAAACATAACAAAAAATTGTAAGTATTTCTTTCTTAAATCAGCAGGATTAAATACTGTACGTTTATTAGTTTTTTTTTGGTCTTAAAGCCAACCACATTTTGATTTATTATATTAAATTACCATCACCAATTTTATTATTTTAGTGTTGTTGGTGTTGTTAAATTCTTATTATGGGGTACTCTACTATACCACTCACTATACACGAGTATATATAGATGGAAGTGTATAACGATTTTTCTTCTTCTTCTTCTTCTTCTTCCTTTATAGTTTTATGTTTTTTTAAATAATGTCTTTATTATCTTAAGCTTTTATTATTATTATATACTTTTAAGTGATTTTTCTTAAGTATAATAAATTAATATTATTTATTTATTACACAAAGATGGATTTATTTATTTGGTATTTTGGTCTCGTATTTTAACCTAAATATTAAACCACTATAAAGATTTAATAAATTTTGAGTATTAAATTTGTGCGATTATTAATTATGGTCATTGCTAATTATTTGCAAAATATTAAGAATCATATCGAATGGCGGGGAATAAAAGCACGCTGATATATTGACGTATGATTTGGTTCTCTTAAAATTATCTTAATTTTCCGACGTACCTAGCCCGGACAGGGCGTAGATTTAGTGTAGACAAGTAATCTTCTAATCAATCAATTAATTGTTTTAATTCGCAAATGTAAGCTCTGTAACTTTAAATTTTCCGATATGCACTAAAATGGTATTTAAAATATGTAACTCATGACGTGATCAACGCATATCATCTTCTCTACTAAACTCAGCTTCTCAAAGTCCCAATTTTGCGAATACTTTAAGCTTGACTGAACCACAGCACACCGCATTGCATGTGAAACAATAGCTAAATATTGAAGGAAATCCCCTACAATTAACAAGAATTTTCCACCAGAGAGATTTGTTTGCTTAGCCACCTGCTGCAACTTGTCAATTGTAGTGAGAACTTGATGCCATAATAATCAATTTTGCACAGAAATTTCATTTTGGAAATCCCACGGTTTTCTTATTTTGTCGAGTAGTGTTTGATTGTGCAATTTTGTGCGTCTAACGGTAAAATTTGTGCATAATGGATTTTGGGAGATAATGTGGAATTTCTGACGTGATTATTACACCAGAAATCCCATAGATCCGTTTAATGATTAGAGCATATATTTTGCTTTAGTTTAATTGTGCAAAATTGTGCATACCAAAATCAATTTAGTTCTCTTCCAAAATTGGTCAGGATTTCTCCTAGAACGGCTTTATCTGCCCAGTTACATGCGTTATGCACAAAATCTGTTAAAGTAGATCAAATATGTAAAAAAAGTCGTAGTTTTCTAGCCACAATGTTTAGACTAGGTGTATATATCCTGATAAGACCAGTATTCACTGGTGGCATACTCCATATCAGCCAGAATTGGGAATAGAAAGCCCTTAATTCAACCCTACCTTTAAAATTTAAATTTTTGAAATACGTTTTATGGTTGATTTTTGAAAATCGCACATTTTATTAATCAAACCACTAACTGCTTGTACTGAACATATTGATCAAGTTTCATGATTGTGTTTTCTCCCCATCAGCCAGAATCACCCGTAGGAAACCCCCATTTCAACCTTAATTTCAAAAGATCAATTTCGAAAATGTTGTGTAGGTGATTTCTGGAAATCCCACCTTTTATTAATGTAATCACTTAAACTGGTTGAAATGAACATTCTGATCAAATTCCATGATTGTGTCTACTTTCCATTAGCCACAATCCCACATACAAAACCCTTCCTTCAATCCTAATTTGAGAAGATCATTTCTGAAAATTTTTATGAAAAATGGTGGAATTTCCAACAATCACCCATTGTTGGAAATTCCACCATTTTTTTATGAATACACTAGAACTGATTTTTGGCTTGACTACGTTTATTTGCTGTTAGGTCACTGACATATAAATCCATTTTCTGGGTATAAAGTTACTTCCCATTTTTTCAAAGTTCTTTTTTTTGTTTATTTTTATTTTAAGTTTTTTAATTTTTTTTAATTTTTTTTGTTTTATTTTAGTCTTTTTTAAATTTTTTTTAGTGAATTTTTTTTAAATTCACCATTGAATATTAAAACTATAGCAAATAAAAAAAAATAAAAAACTTTAGAAAAAAACAAAAAACAGAAAATAAAAAAAAAATAAAAAAAGAAGTATGCAAAATGGGAAGCAACTTGGTCGCTTCCACGCGATGTTTCCTTGGGATAGCTAAATGTCCAGAAATGGATGTATTCAGTGACCTAAAAGCAAATAAACGTAGGCAAACCAAAATTCAGTTCTAGTGTATTCATTAAAAAATGGTGGAATTTCCAACAAACACCCATATAAAATTTTTCGAAAGTAATCTTTTGACATTAATTTTGAATTTAAGGTTTTGTATACGCGATCCTGGCTGATGGGGAGTAGCCACAATCATAAAACTTTGTCAGTGTGTTCTGTACAAGCAGTTTAAGTGATTTAAAATAAAATAAAATGTGCGATTTTCAAGAATCATTCATTAAGTGTATTCCAAAAATTTAAATTTTAAAGGTAGGGTTGAATTAAGGGTTTTACATTCCCAATTCTGGCTGATATGGAGTATGTCACCAGTGAATCCTGGTATTATCAGGTTATATACACCTAGTCTAAATATTGTGGCTAGAAAACTACGACTTTTTCTTACATATTTGGTCTACTGGGCAGATAAAGCCGTTCTAGGAGAAATCCTGACCAATTCTGGAAGAGAACTAGATTGATTTAGGATTAAACTGATCTTTGGGATAACTGGTGTGATAATCACGTCAGAAATCCCACATTATCTCCCAAAATCCATTATGCACGAATTTTACCGTTACACGCACAAAATTGCACAATCAAACACTACTCGACAAAGTAAGAAAACCATGGGATTTCTGGCGTGACTCACACAGTTTCCATCCTTAATCCTCAGATGGATGTTTTACCGATTGGTACCGGCGGTTTAAAGTTGTCCATTAAATAATAAATTAGCAGATACTCAAATTGCTCAAATGCTTTCTTGCGTCAAAATGACGAATCGGTGCTTCATACAAACCAATTTTCCCCCTACCTCCAGACCATCTAGAAAATGAAGTTTTGGCTTTGTTATGTCATTTTCTTTTGCACCAACAATTTTGTGAACTATATTTAATCTCATTCACTTCTGCAAAATTAAATATGTAATCCATTTGCAAAATTGAGTAGGTTAAAGACTCTAGAGTAAATCCTCTTATTCATATAGTGGATTGAATGTCCGTTAAAGCATACTATTCGCAACTGCTCATCCGTCCCGTGGAGTTTGTGGCATATATCTTTAGTCATGTCTTCCTTATTTTTATTTTAAAGCAACAAAAGGTCAAATGGCGGGAAAAGCTGTCTCATTTTGGCAGGCATAGCGTTTCATCTTCCAGAGGTTTTTGCCAAATTAAATCATCTAAAAGGACCGCTGCAATCGTTCTAGTGTCTTCAAATGATTTAGCTCCCGTCCCATATCGAAGTAAGAGTCTAAGATAAATTCTTTGAGAATACCTCGATACTAACAGTATAACCAATTACTTTATTCCCACCACATTGTCGCTTCTTCCAGAAAGTCATTTTGTTGTGCCAAACATAACCAACGAAAATTTGTTAAAAAATATTGTTGCATTGTTGCAAAATTATTAAAATCAAATTTACCGAAAATAAATTTTATTTGTTGTGGATGATATATGAATTGTTTTGTACAGTATTTTTAACCCACCATGATGGTATTGTATATGTTGGCTGGAAATGGGATTCTAAAATGAGTTTACTCAATCATATCTCAAGCTATTTTGATGAAATTAGTCATGTTAGGTCAAAATGGGGTTCTAAAGATATTTTTGGAACAAATTCTGGTATATGGCCTTATTGGGTGTAACTCAGTCATTGCTTCTACGATCATGATAGGACTGGATATGTTGGTTAGAAATTCGATTCTAAAATGCTTTTTTGGAAGAAGTCCTGGAATATGTAAACTTTGGACAGAACTTTGTCATTTCTTAACTGATCAGGATATAATCCCATTTTCATCCCTTATACTCATTGGATAGAAATGGGATTATAAAATGATTTTTAGGAGAAGTTCTGAAATGAAAATTGAGTTCTATAATGGTTTTTGGAAGAAGTTTTGGAATACGACCACCTGGGATGAAACTCGGTTTGTCTTAACCAATCATGATGAAGTTAGGCATGTTGGATGGAAATGATATTCTAAAATGATTTTTTGAAGAAGTTCCGAAATATGGCCGCCTAGGGTGAAACTCGACCATTTCTTAACCGATCATGATTGGATTGGATATATTGGCTGGAAATAGGATTCAAAACTGGTTTTTGAAGGACTACGGTATTTTAAATAAGTCGGACCAAATTCTTGAATAAGCAGATGATATAATGCTTCTTAGTTGGAGACCGACAATTGATTGCTGCTTATCCTCCAGACGAAACAAAGACAATTGATTGCTGCTTATCCTCCAGACGATTCGAAAATGGACAGCAAGAAAATAAATAGACTATGAACACAATATCCATACTATATATCTCGGAACAGACGACTATAATGGACGACCAACGTGGAAAAGTTTAAATATCTCGGGTCAGCAAATGATGTACAGGCAGATAAAAAAGCTCGCATAGCAACCTGACATCGATTCTTGTACGCACAGCAAGTGGTTTATGCGATAAAAATGAGAGAGGGAGAGCAAAAAAGAAAGAGATAGAGATATATAGATAGAGAGAGAGAAAGAAAGATTCAATATGACCAGAGTGACCAGGTTTAAATTTCATACATAACACGTTTCCAAGAATAAGAAAATTCCACGGCAAATTTTGCAGAATCCGGTATATGTATAAGTAGTGGCACGGATCTTTCGACTTTTTTCAAATATTTTAGAAAATCGATTATTGGATTCTAAACTAAATTTACAACAAAATTAATTCACTTAATTTTTACAAAATTGTAGTGGAAATCACCATTTTCGAAAGAACTGAAAAAACCTCTGGATTTTAAAAATTGTGAAACATTTTCATACCGGTACAACAAATGGCACAATCATTTTGGCGGATATCGACGAACATAAGATGTTGTATTGATTCCTTTTCATCATTCCACAAACGAACTCAATGCGTAAGACAAGAAAGTTAATACGAGTATGAAATCGCTGAGTGTTGAATTTTGACAAGTGAGCTTCTTGATTTACGTAACTTTGTGGCAAAGTGCGAGTACATCCAAAATACACAAAAATCCTTTTTTTAAATGACGTTGAAGAATAAAATTGTGGTGGGACTTGTACTTAGGTTTATCTTCTATGGAATTGAAGTTTCTTTATCATTAATTAATTTATTTTTCATCTAATAACTAATGTTATTATGTGTGTGAATCGGTTAGGAAATGGCCGAGACTCGTCCCAAGTAGCATATTTCAATCCCATCATAATCGCTTAGAAATGTCCGAGTTCCGTCCAAAATGGCTAATGATGGCTAGTCCCATTAAATACCAAATCCCATCATGATCGGGTAAGAAATGACCGTGATATGGCTTAGGTAGCCATATTCTAGATCTTGTAATATCCCATTTCCATTCAACATATTTAATCCTATCTTAATCGGGTAAGAAATGGCCAAGTTCCAAATCATTTTTAAATCTCGTTTCCAACTAACACGTTTAATTTAATCATTATTACGTATTTTAGAACTTCTTCAAAAATTGATTTTAGAATCACATTTCTATCCGACAAACTGTTTTTCAGTTTAATAAGTTAATAAATTGCCGAGTCCCTTTATTTCGAAACCCAGAATTTGAGGCGTCTCTCATTTTAGTCTATCCCTTTTTTCATTGAAATTGACTTACTTGACATTATGTTACCACCGGTCTATATAGTATTAAAGCTTTGGATTTTACCTACTTATTTGACATATGGCGGATGCGGAAGCCGCCTAAATGTAACTGATTTTATTAAAAAAATAAATCCAGAAGTCTTCCCAACCCCAACAATCATTCATAGTACAGGTAGTTCATTTACGCAAGCAATACACCAGCCCCTTGGGAAATAATAACATACATGATACATAGGGTATACAACGATAAACAATTTGATAAAACTTCCAAGGACTTGATAAAATGTCTTCAACATTTTGGAAGTAAATACTGCCGCGTGAACATATAATCCCGAAATCGAAGAAAAGCAAAAGTCTCCATCATCATTATTTCATATCCCTTTAAATAAGCGGCTGCGCGGACGATTTGCGCGAGAGTGCCGCATCGACCAGTAAGAGCTTCTTAAGCAGCCAAAACAATCCTACACTAACTTCTTTATAGTTAGAACAATTAGCAATCTGATGAACTAAACAAAATTTGTTCCAGTGAAGTAACCGATATTTTTCAAAGTTAAATTTTATTTAGACCCGAGGGGCCGAGAAGGAGCACTCCTAATTTACAAATTTGTTTATGATTATATTAAAACCTAGTTAGAACGGACTTTTGATAATTTAAATTTGAAAATCTTTGTTAATTTTTCAGGATTTTTTATTTCCGTGCTTCGATCTTCAATATATCGACGTCAATTCCTAACAAAAGTGTTAGTCAGAAAAAATTGACCCTCCCCAAAAAAAAAATGCAAAATTATAAAACTCCGTAAAATTTAACTGCTCGTTTTACATATTTTCGGTGAACTAGCGTTTATGATGGATTGTAGTTTTCGATAAGTTTTCGGTTTCAGTAACATGAGGTTTTCGTGCAAAGTTATATTCAGTTCACCGAATGTGTTGCGTAACGTTACTGTGCCCAAAAAATGTCATTGTTTTTACATACCAAAAATAATACCAATACTTTACTGTTAAATTTAAAAGAAAAATGTAATTTGGTTTGTCTTGTAGTGGAATTGACAAATTTCTAGATCTAAGCGGTCTCCGTATCACTATTGCCGTGTAAATCTTTTTTCCAATTGGAAATTTGGGAATTTCGACAATTGGAATTTACTCAATTGACGGAGGATGGACTGGAGATGTTTACGAGTTCTGAATATATCCGCACGATCACTTTTATACTTTTGGATAGTTCAGTCATTCGACTATCCTTCTGGTTAGTGCGGGTCTGTTATGATGTTTATTACTAATTTTAACAGATAGTATAAGTTTTCATGATTTTTGCTGAAGGTCCTCGGATGGATGGTTCAGGTTTTTGGATGTACCGTAAGATGGCCTAAACAAACTTCTAGAAGTATGTATGGATATACAAATATTTTGAAATTTTGTCCTTGAAATGTTCACCGACTCTCGTTCTCATATTTAGATAGACTAAAATATTTTCTATCAATCCAGTGAAAGGGGCCACATGTAACAAATCTCACCACGGTTTTCTACAATTTTAAACTTCTTAATTACTCAATTTGCTAATAACAAAAAGTGGGAAAATTTCTTTTTAATTAAAAAAAAGTCATAATCATTATAAATGACCTCGCAATAGTCAGCACGGAAGTCGAGAGTCTCAACTATCCAAAAGAAGCAGCGAACATAACTAGAGGATTCATTATATGTGACTCTTTTACACTATATTGATAGAAAGTTATGTGAGCTATTTGAATATATGAATTCGTGAACATTTCTGGGATCATAATTAGATCCCGGTCAACATACAGTTACGGTTTTAACTAGGCTCCCCGACCATGTACCGCAATTATCTCGTGTTCCTCTTATATCGGTAATTATTTAAGATAAGAGTTAAAAATAATTTAAAACTGTTTCAATTTCACTAAAAAATAAATTGGCACTGGCTAGTTCCAATATATTTATTGTTACGATCTCGCCTATTGGTTTGATGGGCAATTAATTCTGCATGGGCGAGACATTTATTCAACATAAATTTGTCATTTAAGGTTTAGAACATTACTAACATTTGTTAGTGAGATTGGTGACATCTGGTGTTGAGTAATCACACTAAAGCTGGTTTTATAACAATTTTGTTGTATAACGGATATATTCCATTATACAACAAAATTATTCTAGACTATAGTAGTCTAGAACATAACCTCTAGAATAAATCCAATCTAGAATATTCAATCGATGTATAAATACGAGTGCAAAAGACACGATGGGTCAATAATTCACGAGATACGGTACGCGAAAGTCTAAAAGTGAAAGTAAACAGTGCGAATATTTAATAAGTGATACAAAATTGTGTGATTTATTGTCAATTGTGGAAAGTGAAAATTACCAATTGACCTAATTCGTTGGTAAAATGTTTAGTTTGTCTATGGTTAGGTTTCAAAGTTTATCTTTTTTTTAAACGTACAAATCCATTTTCTCAATATTTAACTTCTAAACAGCTAAACATTTTTACATCAAGGTGTTAAGAAACATAAAATCCAGCTATTAATACATGGAGCAGGATGAGTCTTGAAATCAAACGATAAGTTTACGCCACAATGACTATTATTTTTGGTATATTTTTTAAGAAAAGTGTGTCCAAGATAAGTGGCTATTAATTTATTATAATATGCAAGGTTTAGATCAGCAATAATGAAAAATAAAAAATTTATTAATTAATTTTACACATATAAACAATAAAAGTAAAGTAAAATTACACAAAATTTTGGTACTCAAATTTATTGAAGAAATAAACCAGTTGCATACATTTAGGGGCATTTCAATATTGATACCAAGAAAGAAATTTGTTTTCTCAGTACCGTACCGCCTTAACGTAAACCGTCAAATTTATAACTCAATACAGTGGTAGGAACTGGATTTTATAGTGCAAAATTGTGGAACGTAAATAAAATTTGGAATGTTAAAATAAATATTTTTGCAGAACCTTCTCCTTTTTTAAGGCTATTCTAATAAAATACAAGTTTGTGTTGTGAAAAGTAATTCAATTTTTTTTCCGACCACCAACGTCTTATAAATTACAAGAAATTACAGTTTTACATGACGTCCAAGTAATTTTCGCGATCTTAAATTGCTTTTTACGACACATTACAATTTTATTATTTAGTTTCTAGCAGTGTGACATAAAAAATGTCAGTTTTTGTGAAAGGGACTTGTCACAGCCGCTGTATAATGTCGTTATGTTACAATTTGGTTGTAAACATTTTATTTATTATTTTTCCCACGAATGTCAATGCACAAGATTTTCATCTTAGCTAATAATATAATATGTACGAGTACTTTTCAATATAATTAACGATATTTTTGTTGTTTAGATTTTTGTTTTTTACCGTATGCACTGATGTTTTAGTAATAAACAGAACACAAAAAAAATTAAATTAAAATTTCATCAAAAATAATGCCAACATAACATTCCAAGCACAAGAAAAACATATCAAAATAATTGCAAGAAACATATCCTAACACTTTGATAGGCTCGCCACGCATTGTAACATATACGAGTTTACGATATCATGTGTGCGCGCGCATACACAGATCGTTATTTCTCCATACAATATCGAATATCTTGCTGAGAAAATAGCGTGTTAAAATGCTAAATGGTTTTCAACAAATCTTACCTTGGCTTACTTTCAATTAAAATCTTATTATGTTTTTTTTGTTGTACTTCGTATGCCGTTTTATCTTCACAACGTACCATATACAAATGTGCAAATCTAATGTTCAATGTGGTGTTGTATGTAGATATGCTTATGTCGATTTGCATATACTCGTTGTACGACGTACAAGAGACCAACCGCCAACAATTTGCGTGGGTGTCACAGGATGGGAATAAATTGTTTGTGATTATCGTACGTCGCGTATATTCTTGAGAATTTTGATGATAACGCGTTCGTAAAGGTTTATGCCAGGTTCTATCTCGTAGATGAGTATACCAAGATTAAGAATTAGTGGAAACATTCAATCAACTCTTTTGTAATGAAGATATACAAATTGATTTGGAATACATAAAGCGAGGAAGAATAATAAGAAATTAATTTACCTAAATATGTTGGTTTGGTATACCACCGCAACTCCACAGAGATGCCTCTATGCATATGTATATTATACCGGAGACTAGATAAAAAAAAAACATAGATTTACCCCCTGGTGGCTTCCTAATTTTTTTCTATTTATCTCTATATTTTCTTCGTTTTGATTTTAATTTCGAAATTTTTTGAAAAATAGAAGAAATAAAATATATAAAAGTATTCTGACATGTGCCATGATCAAATAAATTAAGACAATTTTGATGATGATTTACGATCTTAAAACGATGTATAAATCTAGAAATGTACATTACACATACTCGTACTAAGATATGTATTATGATTTTGATGAGGCATTATTAATTGAAATTTATTGTGATCGATTGTGATCAAGTAATTAGGAATTTTCTATACTCTCATTTAGAAAAACGAAAATCATCTAGCTATACCTTTCTATAATTGTAAAGATACCTGCACTGATAATGATAATTTACGAGGATCGCAATGCCCTAATGAAATTAATTAGATCAAATAGCGGATAAGTAAATTTGATTTAAGTAAAAATTTATTTATGCATAACAGGTTTCGCACTCAATGCAAACAATCAAAATGTAATGAGACCAAAAACGATGACCTACCTGTATGACACGCAAACTAAAACAAGACCAGATTAAAGGTTGGGTGTCTTCTAAGTGATAGGATCCGGTAGTTTCACCAAAGGAACAGAAAGAATCTGTTTCATGGAACAGGAAAAATGGATGCAGCGATCTTTATAAAAAGGTGGTAGCTAAGGGGGTTAGATGTGGCCAGACGCAAAACTCGCGGTGGTCTCTCGTAACAAAATCCAATAAGATTATTGAAACTTAAAACCCGTACCTTTCAACAAATAATTGGAAGATAGTCAGAGGAAAGCTAACGGGAACTAAAAATTGTGATTATATTCATTAACAAAGAATCCATAACTCTACTAGCAATAACAGAAAGAGCTATACGTCCTGTTTCGGGTCAATAACCATTAGGATTTACCAAAAGGGTGAATCAGAAAAAGAGGGTGCATTATAATGCGATTGATGTAACTTGCGATTGCGGATTGAAGTATTTTAACTATATTATTGGCATTCACCTCGTCCCTCGAAGGGCAGGAATCATGAGAAACCCAGTAAGGACATAAACAGAAAAATGCTGAAGAAACTTATTCCAACGGTGACCAAAAACTTCTGCATAGTAAAACTACTGGACTATTGCTTGCGCTGTAGTAAAGCCTAGGGAAAATTAAAAAAAAATGTTGGTTCACGAAACTGACGACGTATCTGAAAGATTGTAGCAGATCTATCAAGTTTTAAGGAAGCTTTTAAAATTTTTCATCGAGAACTGACTGACTTAGACCTTCGAATTATTCTCTTTTCAAATTCACCATTCAAGTTAATTGATTAAACCAAGTTTCTTTAAATGGGACACATAAGCGCTTTTCATCAAATTCATTTTTCGGAAAGCTTCGAGGGCTTAATTCAGTAGATGACTCTCATTCTGTGTATTTGATAATTTTTATTTTATTTTTATTTTAGTTAGAGGCAATCGTCGAAGATCTGGTCCTTTTTACTAAAAAAATATAAAAGTCGAACAGCCCCCTCTAGAGCTTTTGAATGGTATTGAATGCAGCTTTGTTGATCGATTTATTAGGGTATGATATTGACCAAAGATGGGGATGAAAACCGCAGCTGGAAGAATGGCTCTATACAGCTGTGGCAACCAGTTTTTGATGAAATTACAAATGGGAAGGAGACAGAACTTAACATGGATCACAATATTATAAATCTAAATGAAGAGTCTGCTTCTCTAACAAACTAACACGACTATTGAGAGAACTTTAGGACTTAACCTTGATCTCTAAGGCACGAAGAACCAACGTTACACAAGCAAGAATAACATTGGTTCCTCAAAAGCAACTACTGCGAACTCGACTAAAGCTGGTCCCTGTTCGTTCAACTATCAAACCAGTGGAATGGCCTAGATAGCTCTAACAAAGCTCAATAAGATTCCGGAGGCAGAAAGAACGGTCAAGGATAACTCTCGAATGAACTAAAAAGACTACAGAACGAGACGAGATGGTTTAGACTGTCGGGAGTAGAGTGCACGCAAATTGAAGTAAGGTGGAAAAGGCTATAGTCTTTACCTACCGAATCAAGTAAAATTTGTAGCGTCGGTAGACTAACGGTTTCTGACCATCTAAAAGAAAGCTCTAAAATTATCGCTAGGGAGAATATTCCCTGTGAACCATGGCATGGACTGGAAATGTTACAGTTAAGCAATGCCGACCTTCCTCAAGATGTGTTTGGCTGCACTGGCGAGAACCAATGACATGATCAGCTACGGTTTACAATAATGACGAACGTAAACGAAGCAATTCGGGGGTTCTAGTAACATGAGAGGGCTTCGAGCGGTGTCTCCGTCTTTGATGATTGCCCGATCGTCTCTCACGATGCGAGTCAAGTGCAGAGTGGCGACCGTACGGAAACACTATCGATAAACTCAGAAATGTTAGAGACAGGAAGTACACTGACTAGACTTCATCCTTATCCAGGAACTTTGATTCAGTGGAGACGGATACTTAGAGCAAACTATATACTTTTAAATGCAAAGAAAACAGGTAATTAACAATAACTAAACTATTTTTCTTTTATTTCACCAGACGTTCCAGACGATGGGGAAGATATTCCACTTGGTATGAAGTGGTACAAATCCCAGCAAAAACCACCAATAAATCTATCTTCAGGAACAGGGAAAGGCCGACTGGGATACCTTCAGAACTATTATATATCGGTTCCATAACACCCTTAATCAATACAGGAGCTTAATGAATCAGTGTGGGGGGAAATCTGTGGAAACGGCTCTCCATTTTCTTATTAGCCCTTTTGAGAAATTCTTGATGTATAGAAAATAAATTCTTCAAGATATCCTTCCCATATCTAGACGGAGCCCTTAACAATAACAGACCGGGGACGCTCACTGGTGCTCTCGCAGGCCTGGGAGTGGACGATTCATTCAGAGCGGGATAGGCCGATTACTGTAAAGTAGGATCGTAATGGCTAGTCTGGATGGTTCTCCTTAAACAGATTTGTGAGCAGAGGCATACCACAAGGTGGAGTGTTACCTCTACTTCTTTGCAACTTAGTCCTGTTACTGAACCTAAAATGGTGCGGTTTTCGAGTGGTTGCATATGCGAATGATGTTGCTTTTCGCATCTTCGAAAAAGATCCAAGCACCTTAAGTGCATGCCTGCAAAGCGAGCTGAGTTTACTTTCCAATTGAGTTAATAGCTATAGTTTGAGCATCAATCCGTTTCTTTAGGGAATATAAACTTCCTCCGAATGAACACTCCGTTCTCCACATTAAATGACATCAGTTTGACCTTCAGAGGTAAAGACAAGTACCTAGAGCGGGTTACTCATGTAAAAGTGTGAATTGAAAAAAGATGGGGCTTGGAGACCCACATCGCACACCGGGCTACACTGCAACCATTAGGCCCGTTGCACACTTGAACTATGTTTTTTAACTGATGTGAGCTATGTTTTCATTTTACAGGTTCCCGTTTTGGTTTTCAAAACTCAAATAAGCGAAACATGGTAGATAAATCTCAGTATCCATCCAATCTGTATGGAAAGCAATATATTTAAATATTTTATTTTCGTCTTGGAAATAAATAATTAGCTCACATCGCTCCCAAAATGAGCGATGTGAGCTATGTTTCAATCCCATAAGTTTCAATAAAGTTTCAATTTAAATAAATCAGGACGTACGAGTAGTTTGAGCAGAGCTTCAGGAAATCGGCTTCACTTGTTTCAGCTTTGTAAAAAAAGCCCGAGAAGCTGTGATCTCAATACATAGCTCACTTCGCTAAAAAACATAGCTCAAGTGTGCAATGGGCCGTAGGCCCATGTTTTTGTATAGAATTACTGTCTGATGGCAGACACTCTATATTTTTTGGCGAACCTAAAGTCTTAGTGGGAAGTCCAGAAACACACCGACCCTGACGGTGGAGATTCTCTTTCATATAATACCGTTGGACATCCGAGGCAAACCCGCGAGCTTAGTTATAAGCTATACTCCAACTCCATGGTAAGGTTGTAGATTTCCCAACAAATGCGTATCCCAAGCTTAATTGGGTTAAGAAAGACCGCAGACTGGTTGCTAATATTAAATCTGGCTTCGATTAAAGCTTTAAAGAAAGTAGCTCAGACTTATTTCTAGCAACGAGATAGCAAAGCAGTTCAACATCCACTTGATGTGGGTGTTACGGTATTTTAATACCACGGGGAACCAAGGGCGGATAAGTTCATCCGGCATGGTGTCATATGCATCGAAGCTGTGAGGCTACCGAACCATAGATGGGTTAATTGCACTTCATGTTTAATAACTAGACAGATATGGTCAAGACTCGACCTGCCAATATCCAAAAAGATCTGCGAATGCGTCATATTAGCTTGGTTGTAAGTGCTATTAGTGCACTGCTCGTAGGTAAACAGGGCAAACAGTCTTAGTGTCTCCTAAGAAAAGTTGGTGGAAGAAACCGTACTCCATTTGCTTTACACCTGTCCTCGTCTAGTGTCAAATAGACACGAAATTCTGGGAGCTCCACTGTTAAAACATCTGACGGAACCCTGTGGAGTGTATACCAAAAAAATTCTACGCTTAGTTGAAAGCTCTAGATAATTTCAATAAGTATGAAAGAAACTATGTGGTGCGGCTACAGACAAAAATTTGTCTGTCCCTTTTAAGACAATGAATATCCACCATAACCTAACTTAAAGAAATAAATTGAAGAGACAATGAACGGTCTTTATGCATATTAGTGAATCGTAGAGGTCGATATTTGCGTGCGCCTTATAAATTATCGAATTATCGTTATTTACTGTAATTCTCAGAAGGAAACCCTTCTAGTAAGGTAACTTTGGGCAAACCTGTAAAACTGTAAAACTGTAAAATTTTTCTGCCAAGATGAGGAAGGAACCGTAATTGAAAAATTATGACTTTTTAGGAACAAGAGGGCAGGATGAACCTCTAATGGAGTGCAAGTAGAAGATGCAATTGTTTACATCACTTTCTGCTCCTGTCAAGCCCGGTTTTAAATTTCTGACAAAACTTAAAATATGTAGCTAGGCAAATTAGCAAAAAAACTGCTTTACAATTTTAAATTAGTTTTATAAATTATACAAAAGTCAAAATAAATCGGATTTGAAGTAAATATTGCCAAAACAATCACCATTGGATCTGTGAAAAAAAATTTGAATTTGGATAATATCTGATAAATCTATGCTTCCCTTCATATAGTAGCCTAGATAATTTATTTTCATATACAGTAGCGTTTAAGAGAAGACAACTCTCCGATTTTTATGAAATGAGCAAATTTTTGTAGATACTGAACGGCTTCAAATCTACGGTTTATTGATGCGGGTGTCGAGGCTTCGGTCATTCCATTCGGTCAACTGCAAACCAATGACAACGAACTAAAATGGCACAACAACGCTGAAGTTAAATTTCGAATTAAGACGTAACATCGTGTAAACATTTTTAATGGCCAATATAAGGACGCTAATCATCGGTGCAGATATTATTACATGATCCCGGTCTAAATTGAAATTGTATACGCATTATGGTGAACGAGTTTGCGCGCAATTTAAGTCATACCATTCAAATTCAATGTATGCTGCTCGTAAGTGAAAATTTTACCACCCATATAGGGCAATCCGTTTCTACGCGACCTCAACCGTTCGATCCTGAAACACTTGAGATAGCAAAATAGTCAATCAATTGCTGAGCTAATGCTTTAAACGCCAGCACGGTTTCAGATCAATATTCCATACTAAGAGAACTTTTTCTAACATGGACTAGCAAAACGCTTTCATGGTTTAAATTTCAAAATAAATAAATTGAGGATTAGTCATACTAGTCGATTTAGCGTTAAATAATGCGAAATACGAAATCGATCAGATTAAATCATTTTTCTGGGATATTGCGAGTCATCTCGAAGACTTCCACGGCTACTCGAAAAAATCAAAAATTCAAAAGAATGTCCACTCTCTACCGATGAAATGGCATAGTGGTTAAAGCTTTAGTGTTTGGATGGGGCGGTATCGGTTTCGAATCACGGTGCATGATGCAAAAGAGGTTTTTCATCATCTGATTATGATCGGCGATGAAAATGAACACAACTATGACCCCCTGTCGGAGTGCAGAACTCGTCAATCGACCCCTCTTCCATGTCGGTACTATAGGCTGGCATCGAACTATGCAATGTGCAAAGGTTCTATTAGTAAATTGGACCTATAGCCATTCATCCTCGATTTGGCTACTGATCGCGCTACGACAATGAACACCGAACCGCGAAAGAGTTGGGATTGCTTTGGCCCCAGAACAGATTGCAAATATTAAAAAGAAACAATTTTCACTTTTCACTTTTTCACAACACTCCAATGTAACTGAGCAAATGTAATAGAAATGCAAGCCAAATCAATAGAGATGATTACCAGTAACAAAAGTAATGATAGAACTGACATGGACGGCCTGCAATATATTTAGTTGATGTTAAATTCATGAAACATGCTACATTTTGACTTAGTCGGAAGAAGAGTAAATAATCGTCGGACGAGGCAACTGAAGCACATTAGACAAATAACAACCGATATCTGACACGAATCCGAAAAAATGCAGATAATGTCATGTATCAAAAGCTGCTGAAATTAAAACGCGTTTCTATTTCCGGTCAAATGACGCGATTTTTTGCGACTGCTCCACAAGCAATATACGTCCATTTCTCAGAAAAAAAACAAACCCAGTTCACCTTAAATTGATGACCAAACGATTCATTTGGCTTGTCATTCGATCCAATGTCGCAAAATATGTTCGAAGCTGCCTGAAATGTTAACGTACTCTCAAGGATCCTTACGTCCACAAAAACGTTGTTATCATCGGATCGCTTCCACCAACATAAGGCAATGCCACTGCCTGACGATAATCGTACGTTTCACTCGTTTAGCAAAAGTAAATTTGATCCCCGATATATCAACAGCAACAGTCGCAAGAACTTTCTTCTCTGGCTGGGTAACAAAATATGGCTTTGCAAAACAAACTAATACGAACACTTTAACTCACCATTTACAGACGACCGCGTATCATCAACAGGTAAATAGTTTAAACGATTAGAACGCACCATCGGTAGGAATAGTTTTCGGTACAACGCGTTGTGTACCGGGCACATTTACCTATGCGATATTCGACCAAAGTTGACAGCGGAGCATTGCATTAATATATTTTTCATACCTGATATTTGCGAACAGGGAAGCGATTATTTCTTTGCGGCGAGTTTAACGCGTCCATACAAAGCACATTTTGAAGTTCTCGAGCAAACATCAAAATATTTCCGGTTGCGATTGCCATAACGTGAATAAAATGTTACTGTTGATTGCCTTAAGCCATCATATATTCCAGCGAACAACGAAGAAATGATACTGGCAGTACACATCAAATGAACTGGGTCCTTCTATAACAATGTCAACATGTCGATTTTCATCTAGGGGAAGTACTATAGCCAGGGAAATTCTGGCACATCGGGTAAGAGATCAAAAATATAAAATAACATTAAAGGACACATAAATCGTTCTCGTTCACTTCGACCGGCGTCAAAACATCAAAAAAGAGAGGAATTACGAAAAGAAAAATATGGACAGCTAACCAAAATCAGTACGCTCATATTAAAAACAATCTATAATTGAAAATTTAGCTCCCTTAGGTGAATCAGATACCATCCGGGGTGCTGCGACTGCTCATTACTCGCGCTAGCAAGATTCTCATAAAATCTTAGGTCGCTTTGATCTAAAAAAAACGCCCGTCCATTCATAATGACCTAACACTAAAATGGCAGGTTGATTCAACTCATCGATAAATCAATGCCCCAGGACGGTCAAACACAACTAAGACTCTCTGTTGGAGGGCAGAGTTAAGCACCGACCCACCGTCCATGTCAGTATACAGGTTGACTTGGAGCTTGCAATGTGCAGGTGGTATACTGTAATTGGATAACTCCTTATGGTATTCTGTTTTCACCTGAGTTGATGAAGTTTTCACTAGCCCCATGATTCCCAGCAACTTCTCACAACCAGACAAAAGTCAAGGCACATTTATGAAATTGAAAATGAAATTGGGTAATATACTTCTCTCCCCTCCGTCATAGCAGCAGTATCGCAACAATACAAGAAGTTGGTAGCCCCTGGGATTTTTCTCGAAAGAGCTTTCGAATGCAAATGGGAAATATTCTATATTCTTTCGAGAATTACTTATCAGTCAAACACTTTAGAAACTTCGCCGAAGGTTAATTCTTTACCATTCTACAAAATACTAAAATCCCTTGGCCAGAGCAATATAGTACAAAACTGAGCGAAATTCAAGACAGGCACGTCACTTAGATTATATCAGTCAATGTATCACGGGTACCCTAGATGTGAACGTTTATGACAAATTCGTAGCGACTACGAATTAACAATTTAATTCCAAAATTAACTTTCTCGTTTGAATATCGCACTAGTTCGAATTATAAACTAGAGCCTTTTAAACTGTTTGGCATCAAAATCTATTACGAAAGATCGACGGGCAGAACCGTATCCAGGTATCTGCGCTACTAGTAAGTAGTGGTCCCTTCCATCGTTCAACGAATTTACTTATGCTTTATAGTTTAATTCTTTCGATGGCCCGAGGCAAGCTGCGTGACTGATATATCAACACAGACTTCTATAACATTATTATGATTTCTATAACATTCAAAATGCGAATACCACCCACAAGCGAATGGTATGCTTGATCGATTTCAAAGTTAGCTAAATGCTAATCTCAAGGCCACACAATTGCTATCTTGTTAGGGATTTCAAGTTCAGAAGTGCTTTAGTATGTAAACAGTTCAATCGATATCTTTTGCTGGTTCTTAAATTAGACCCATGGAGATAATAAAATTCGGTTTCAGTAATGACATATAGCAACCCTGTATTAGAGGAACGAAGCTGCGGAGATCTAACCGCTTCAGAATAAGGCAATGAAGTTCCACTAGAAAGGACTACAGTTGGTTTTCATCTTGTGAAATGTCTGGATTCGTGGCTTGCCAGAAATAGCAATTACAAGAATAATCGGCTAAAGTGAAAACTCTCAAACATTATTATTGTGAATGCTGTACCACTCACATTACTTCTTTCTGTAAATAAATGATTATTTAAACAACAACAAAAAATACTAAAAGTTGTTTAAGCCGCATAAAATATTTGTAGGATGGATTTTGACGATAACTAAATGGCCACCCAATTTATAAAATAATAACTCTATGGTTATAAGCGCATAAGCTCGTACACAAGAAACGCAAAGAAATCCAAACTGGGAAAACATAATAAAAGGGTTGGTTATAATTATGTTCTAATATGAAGCATTCACTGACATTTCGACATACAATCCACAGAGTGTCAGTTCAATTTAAGATTTTCTTAACTTCATACAGAAATGATAAAAATTACATTAAACAATAATAATTCTTGAAACCGCCCCTAAAAATCAAATGAAAAGCAGCACACGAGAAAAACACATTCCTTACGATCACGTTACGATTGAATTATGTTGGTTTGTAACTTTGTGTTGTTAAACATTTTTTCTTCCACAAAACAAATGAAGTTGATGAGAAATGAAAATTGTTTGTACCACGAGACTATGATGTGTTGTTATATGGAAACCCTTTAGAGGATATTTGGTTTGTGGATTGCAGATATGATGCGGTGGAATTACGAGAATAATAATCAAGACTTCAAAAACCTTTATTATGATGAAGTTGAAGCTCAGTAAAACTGTATCTCGTCTTGATTATTTTATGTAAACTGACTTTTAAACTTGGGTATTCATTTGGATTTATTAAAAACAATTAGATATGTAAAATATTTATTTAGTTCCTTAGGCTTACAATAGATACGAGAAAACAGGGTTTAAAACTGGCAAAAGTTTATGAAAGGATTACAGACAGTCGAATATTACTGAACGTGTCGTTAAAAGAAAACTCTAATTAGTTTAAATATACATTATTTTGCACTGACACATGTTGAATCTCAAGGTCAAATAGTAGATTTTGTTTGTCACATATTAACCTTTATTCTTGCAATTAACCACATTGCATTCTTAAGCCTAGACAAACCGCGATTCAACAAATCCGATAAGAATTTGTTTCATATTTTATACTTAGTTTTGTAGAACAAATAGTCAGTCAACGGCTCTTATGATTGGCCTTCACTCGCCTAATTTTGTCATGACGTTAGAATGGCATGACAAATTGTCATGCCATTTCTGATGTTTTTGTCATGACACTGTGAGAATACTCATTTTTATATATTACTCTAAATTAAACAAAACAGAAAATTTAGGTGTTAATAGTTGTGAGTGTAAAAATACAATTTTGTCATGACATTGTTTAGTCGTGACAACATTTTAGTTTTTCACTCACAACTATTACACCTAAATGTATAAAGATCATGTTATGCTCTCTATTTTGTTTAATAGAGAGTAAAATATAATTTTCTACTCATTTTGTCACAGTGTCATGACAAAAACATCAGAAATTTTAATAAATATTCTCTTTGTCGAGGTGTAATGCGCAAGATCAAATACAATTTGTCATGCCATTCTGGCGTCATGACAAAGTTAGGCGAGTGAAGGCGGTGTATAAGAGCGTTGACGGACTGCGATTTAAATAATTCGATTTACCTAATTTGTTCTACAAAGTCAACTATAAAATATGAAACAACTTCTAAATTGGATTTATTGAAGCGCACTTAAAAATTTTTGCCACGACAACACAATGGGCGCTTTTGTAAAATCATCGCCAATTTGATTTGAAAATTTCAAAGTGCTAAGCATATTCATAGCGTTGGCCGCGGTTTTACTCAACACGTTGCCAACTGTTGGATGCCCTGAAAGCGCCCAATATCATGACAAAAATTGTATTTTTACACTCACAACAATTAACACTAAAATGTATGTGAAATCATTATAAGCTCTCTGTTTTGTTTAATTGAGAATAAAATACAATTTTCTAAAAAATGTGAATTTGGCTCGTTTTGGCTATTTAGTACCGCTGATGTTTACTCAAGGTTTCATTCAATTCGTTGCCAATGCAGATCTACCATTATGTGAGGATCAGGTGTTGGTTGCAGCCGATTTTAATCTACCTAAAATTTTAAGGGGTTGGAATCTTTTCTAACTATGCGTTGGACAGCTGTGAAAGTTATGAAATGCGAAGACGGCGGATTTTAGACTTGGTTTTTTCATCGTTAGATTTGATTGAAGTTGAATCTTGTCGGAATTTAGAAGGACACTCTAGTATATACCACACACCTCTTTAAATTAAATTTAATTTTTTAGATTGTGATTTGGTTGATCTTGGATTTAACTTTGGGAAAGCGGATCTTCCTTCGTCAAACAATTTTCTCGACAATGTCAATTGGATAACATTTTTTGAAGGGCTGAACAGTTCGTTCCTAACAATTCTATAAAGCTCAGAGACAAGATTTATAGAATTGTTTGGAGTGGTTTCAAATTATTTGTTTCGATGAAAAGTGCGCGCTCAACTTTTTCCGTGCTTTGGTTCAATCGTCCCTTAAAAAGATTGCAAACCGTAAATCTAGAGCTTTCAAGATATTTAAGCGTTCTGGGAGCGAAATTGACATACTACTGTGGGCAAAAAATAGTGAGAATTTTTAATTTAAATTTCGCACGGAAAACTATTCGT
Source organism: Nephrotoma guestfalica (assembly GCA_963691935.1). NCBI lineage: Eukaryota > Metazoa > Arthropoda > Insecta > Diptera > Tipulidae > Nephrotoma > Nephrotoma guestfalica. Next base: position 233,999,367 of record OY829914.1, read on the forward strand.
CGAAATATTTTTTTTTCTATGTTGGTATGACTGTCAGTGACATCTGTGCCAAATGTCACATCAAAAGAGTCGTTAGTGTTTAGTATACGCTTGTCTTTCAGAAGTACGAAAAAAATGCATTCGGCGATTTTTACAATGAGTGAAATTATTCAACAAAGAAGTTCCATTAAATTTTGTGTGCGGAATCAATTTAGTGGTGCCGAAACGTTCAGATTGTTGCAAAAGGCTTTCGGTGATAATTGTATGTCGCGAGCAAGTGTTTTTGATTGGTACAAATTGTTCAAGGAGGGTCGAGAACGTGTTGACGACGAACCACGTCTAGGACGGCCATCAACATCAACTGATGATCAACACGTTAATAAAATCAAGAAATTGGTGCTCGAGAATCGACGATTAACAGTCAGAGACCTTACTGGCATCGTTAAAATATCGGAAGGATCAGTGAAAACCATTTTGAAAGATCATTTGGGCCAAAATCACTCAATTTTTTGGAAAAACAGCGTCGCGTTGACGTCTGTGAAACAATGCTTTCCGACTACCAGGATGTCAGGAAACGTATTATAACTGGCGATGAGTCTCGGATCTATGCTTACGACCCGGGAACAGAGGATCAATCGGCCGAATATCGTGCCAAAGGTGAGCCGAAGCCGAAAAAACCACGTCAAAGCAATTCAAAAATCAAGGTGATGTTGACAGTTTTATTCGATTATCGAGGTGTGGTGCACTCCGAATTCCTTCCGACCGGCCAAACTGTTAACATGGAATACTATTTGAGTGTTATGCGTCATTTGCGCGAAGTTATTCGTAAAAAGAGGCCGAAATTATGGGTCGACAACTCTTGGTTTTTGCAACACGATAATGCACCTTCTCAAACTGCATTGGTTTTACGTGATTCTTTTTGCCAAAAATTCCACCCATATCGTTCCGCAACCACCGTATTCGCCTGATTTTGCTCCGTGTGACTTCTGGCTGTTCAGAAAACTCAAACGACCGCTTCGGGGAAACCGTTTTGAGTCAATTGAAAACATTAAACGTGAATCGCTACGCACATTGGAGGCTATTCCGGAAATTGACTTTAACAACTGTTTCGAGGATTGGAAAAAAACGTTGGCGCAAGTGTATTGAGGCCGGTGGGGATTACTTTGAAGGGGATGAAATAGATTTGGAGAAATAAATAAAGAATTTTAAAATTATGAACAAAGTCTTACTGTTTTTTGCCCACAGTATTACGTAAACATCTCGAATTATGTAGAGAGATTACATTTCTCAATAAAATGTGTGGTTTAGAAATTGAAAATGAAATTCAGAAGTAATAAAAGAAAATCACAGGGTTTTCCGAGGGTTTGCCAGGTAATTTCGTTGACAGGTAATATTAATACAGTTATTTAATTCGATGCTCCAGAAATTATAATCTTGAATAAATGTGCTCGCTCTTTGTAAGAACCTCTATTGCCTTTGTTTAACGTTAGTCTCGAGCGGAGTGTTTCCTGTTATAGAGGTATTTCGATTCTTTTTGCGATACCTGAGCTCTTTGAATCATTTGTTAAATTTAGAAGTGCACATAATAAATAGATTAAGTTCGCGTCAACATGGTTTTAGCATGGGTAACTCGATTACTAATTTGATGGTCTTTTCCAACGATGTTTGTTGACACTGTTGGAAATCGTGGTCAGGTTGACGCCATATACACGGAATTTTTGAAAGATTTTGATAGATTCGATCGTAAAATTCTTATTCAGAAGTTAATCGATTTCAGATCCGACTTCATGCCAATCTTACCTTATTTCTCGAAAGCAATGTGTTAATATCTCCAAAGTTTTAACATGACTTTCGGAATTCCGCAAGATGCGAGTGTCTTATGTATGCCGATGACCTAAAACTTTATGGTAATATCAATTCTGTGATGGATATTGAGCGTATGCAAGACGAGTTCAACAATTTTGCGACTGGTCCACGCGTAATAAATTGCCCTTGAATACAAATAAGTGTAAAGGATCATTTCGCTTTAAAACCAAAGTCGATATTATCAAATGCACTCTGACAGGATGGAAAGTATCCAAACGCAGTTCCTAATTTAAGCTTTACGACGTTTACCAAATCTGAGTCTATTGTTGCTGAATTTACAAACTCTATCTAGTAGGCACTAAATTGCATGCGCTATGTTTGTGAGAGATATTTTGTGCTCTAGAATCGATTGCCCTGGAGTTGTGCGACCTGGCATTTTGCGTATTTCTTTTTGTGTTAAAAATTTTAATAATTCGGAACCACCTCACTGTTTTGATTTTAATATTTCATTTCATTTTTTGTTTTATATATTTTTCTTTTAATATTGTTAGTTTTCACTTTTTCTTATATATGTTACGGTTAAAGTTCGAAATTGGTAAATGTCTGAAATTTTGATTTTTTTAAATTCGTTTATATGATTAAAAGCGGTTGCCCAGAGGTCTGATGATTACGAAATGTTTGTTGATCTTCCCCCCACATCCTCGTAGTTTCATTTATTCCCCGCATCAGAAGGCCAAGCGTCATGAGAGACACAATTAGTTCCCGCGAGACCGCGAAGATTAGTAAAGTCGTTAGTCTCTACTATTCTAAATTCCAAATAGCATTAATACCATAAAAAATACTCCGTGGAGTGAAGGGTAAACCATTTCGAGAATATAGGACTCGGACATTTACCGATTTCGGACTTTTACCGTAACTAGTATTGAGTAGAGTTTTATTTCGTCTACGGACCACATCGACCGGCATGCTTTTCGACCATGACAGTATAGCAACCCGTTTAATCGTTGGAGTGTTAATGCGTCTATGCTCATCAGAGGGTGTATTGTCTCGTCGAGCAAATTCTTCGGTGATGAGTTCAGCGATTAATTAAAAAAATCTAAAAATAAATCGACATTACGGAAAAAATTGTATGGGAGCACCTAAACCCACGGGGGCCGATACCTTCATAAATATTAAAAAACCTACTCATATTGGTATAAGTTTCCTATGAAAAATTTGAATCAGATTGGATAAATTGTGTGGAAACTTAGGATGGGACGGGCCCATCAGATTCGAGCATGTCACTAATTTCATATAATCCCTTTCCTAAACTCATTCCAGTGAGAAAATTAAATACAAACCGGGAAAAAATTTGTACCGGGGCCTCCAGACCACGCGATCCAGCCCTTTCAAAAATATCCCAAACCTAGTTCTGGACATGCAACTTATGCATGGCAACAATTTCACGACGATTGGATGAGCTGCTGAAACACCCATTCAGCAGAAACAAACAGATAGACAGACAGGAATTCATTTTTTTAAATGTACAGGGTGGCTGACACGAAGTGCTGCCAAAACCCATTGCGGATAAATAAAAGTAAATTTGAGCGCTCTGTCATCACTGGTTTGACAGCAATGACAGTCTGAAGTTGGTAACACTTCGTGTCAGTCATCCGGTATACAGGGTGACTCTTAAGTAAGTACAACAAATTCAGGAGATGATGGAGGACACTAATCTGAGCAAAAAATTATATGACAGCCCATAACAAAAACGACAATTTATGACTAATGAATGTCAAGCAATCATGAGGGGTTAGTGCAAGATTGCATGACCTCATGGAAACACTTTGAAATTTTACTCCACTTCTAGAGTGATCAGAATGAAAACCTATCTGAAAATGTTAGAATATATCCTAAATTGGACTTAAGCCATTTCTTAACCAAACATATTGAAATTCGCAGGAAGAAATTGAGATTTTAAGCCGTACGTTTGCAATACACCGTACGTCAAGAGTATGTGTTCAAAAATGTGCAAAATTTGTGTCGGTTTATAAGTTTAAATGACACTTTTAAAATTTTTAAAACAAAAGAGGATTCCCTGGCTGGTTCCCTGGCACCTGAAGCTGTTTTCATGCAATGAGGGTTAAAACAAATGGTTTGCAATGTCAGGATCGGGTCCTTAAACAACCACAGGTCATTAAACAACAAAATCTATGTCATCGGTAATGTTTGAGAGTTCAGCATTTCAAACACATTTCCCCCTCAGCATTTCGCAAATGCTACACCAAATGATTAAATGCTTCTCTATATTGCCAAAAAACGGAAGTCTATCAAGCAAGATGTATTGATCGTTTGCCCAAAATGAAAGAAAGCAGCTTCACCGATATTTCTTCGTTTCGTAAAGACTGATCTTAGAAGGATTCACGTGTTATTCCTCGTAAGTACTGTTGTGATGTAACATTAATCTGTATTATTGGGAGGTGGCAACACGAATAGGAAAGCGGTCTATTGTGTACTTGAGTGTGACAATTGGAATACAACATGAAATGCGACGGTCGCATCAACACTAATAAACAGATTAAACGAAACTAGATGTGAATTATTTTATTATAATCCTTATAACAATAAGCATCCTAATACATCATTACAATAGTGGCGACGAGGATTAATAAATTGCACGCATAAAATTAAAGCCATCCAGTACTGCTCTCCGTGCAACTACCAGCAAATGTGTCAAACGCGATGAAAATCTATCATACCGCATGTATAAATTTGGATACTGCTCTGAAGACAATTTGACGTTCGAATTGTAGTACCAGCGATACGAAACTATCTTTATTGCCGAGGCAGCTATGATGACAGCACCACAGAAAGTGGATTTGCTGACCGAGAAACTCTCTACAGCCGACTATCAACGGTTAGCCAACACTTAGGAAAGACACCATTTTCTTCAAGTGAAAGAACTCAAGCGCATAATCGGCCGAAAATAATCACAGTTTTTGTTGCGTGTTAGAAGATGGAAAAAAAGCTGGTCAACATGTTTTCGAGTATGCACCAAGAATCAATGTGATGTTGGATAGGTTCCACATTGCAAATTGCACATCTGATAATTTGAACGTATTAAGGTTATGCAAGGAGTACGTATTAAGGTTATGCAAGTGTTGGCAACGCATCGGAAACCATAGTTGAACAGCAGCCTACAAAAAACGCCAAAAGAAGAGGCACCGAAAGTAAACTTTCCGTGTAGAAAGTGTGGGGAATCTCATTTCCGTATTGATGCAAAAAAGAGTACTTTGATTGCAAGCATGTCGATCACACGGCAGATTATTGTAAGTCAGCTACATCAAGATGACGCGTGGAAGACGGTGATACTTCAATCCACGTCGAAGCTTTGTTGTAAGTGCTTTATTCGTCTCGACCGGAAAGTTTATTGAGCCAACAAAATCGACAGCACAAAATTGAAATTGCAACTCGATTCAGGATCTGACTGGATGATTACCTCCGACAGCTGCTAAGGTTACTAGCGTTGACCGCGTGTGAAGAGCAAGCAATGAGCGCTACGGGGGACACAATTTATACGCTTGGGAAATTTACGACGGTTGAAATTGCACGACCGAGGGCACGTTGGTACGCGTTACTTAGCAAATTCAATTTTGAATGTGCTCGGAAGTAATTAGATGAAAGCTCTGGATGTATCGAGAGTGCCCATTGAGAGCGTCTGCAATAATATTTTGCAAACGGCAACCACAAAAATGGCTGAGGAAATTATGCAAAAATGTCCGTCGCTCTTTATTGATTTACTGGTTTGTGCAACAAAAAGTAGGTATCTTTACCACAGAAGGCGGGAATAAAATGTAATCAGTCCGATCTATTACTCGAATTTTGCTGAACCGCAGCGTACTCGTATTAGCGCCGACTATTAAACAGGATTGAACGAAGCACTGGAACCAGACAAGTATCCACTGCCAACGTCGGCAGAAATATTGTACAAGCTGATTCAATAACGAGTGTTCGGCAAAATCGACCTGTCCGACGCCTCCTTGCAGATGGAGATGGATGACGAATCAAAAAACTTATACAGAACAACACACAATGTGGTCTATTTCGAGTAAACCGGCTGTGAAGACACCACCTGGCATATTTCAACAATTAATCGACACAATGATGAGCGGAGGGTACTTCTCCTTTCATTGAGGATTTTATTGTTGGAGGAAGTGACGAGAAAGACCATCATGACAATCTTTTCGAGGCATTGAAGAGCATCTAAGTCCCTGGGCCACCTCGTCGATGCAAATGGCTTACAAAAAAGCCCAAAAAACCGGGATGCTGAGGCAAATTCCCGCACCTAACAACGTTCGTCAATTGCAATCGTTCTTAGCAGTTACACGATGAATTCGATAAACATCTGAAAAACCTTCGCAGGACATTGGACGAACTATTGTGCAACAACGTAAAATTTGAGTGGCAGCCGGCGCACTAAGAATCTTTTGAGAAACTTAAACAAGTGGTTGTGTCGAACTTGGCGATAACCCACTATGACCGGAAAAATAATGTTGTCGTGGCGGCGGACGCATCGAGCTTGAATTACCAGCGGACCGAGAACAACTATTCACAGGTCCAGTGAGAGGCTTTGGGATTGATGTTCGCTCCGAAAAAATTTCAACGATTCATCAGTCGCAAGTTCGAGGTTCAGCCTGATCATAAACCGCTGTTAGCGATTTTGGATCGGAGAAAGGCATTCCGGTGTACACGGTTAGCTTAAGATTTCACCATTAAAAAAGTAGAGACGACGAGCTTTGCGTGCACAAAACTTGCCCTCAAACAAAACAGCTGCCAGTAACATTTGACAGTACGAAACCAGTATATGCGAAGCATTGTTAAAGGTCTTCGTTCTCATCGAGAATGGTTGACCGCGATCACCTAAGCAGCTAAGGGAGTCGAAGGTTGCACAATTTTTCGCTCGGCGAAAAGAACTAATGATCATCCAAGTCAGGTCATCGGCTCTATGGAAATCGCGCTACAATCTCGGAAACCACAACCTAGTGCACGTTGCAGTTATGGCCGATGCCAAACGGATCGTGGTTAGGAGTGCACATCTAATTTGCTGGACTCGTAAATGGTCTTTGGTACCTGGTGATCATTGACGCGTTTAGCAAATGACCAGGAGTTTTCAAAATGCAATCAACAACAGCTGAAAAGGTGATCGACCGTTTAGAAGACATTTTTTCCAGTCAGGGTTCCCTGCACATCATCGTTTCGGACAATGGTCCCCTATTTGTGTCAGAAAAATTTGAGTCGTTTTGCAGTGTTAATGGTATCGATCACATCAGAACGAAACCATTTTAATCTTAGTCAAATGGTAAGACTGAAAAAAGCAACTTCTTGATGTGCTATCGTTATACCCTATTTGTTACACGCCAACAAGCCACAATTGCAATTCAACAGCATCCAATAGAACGCGATAACAAAATCGAGTAATAGTTCAATCAGCACCATGACACATGGAAAAGTTCGAGGCTGGAAGTGACATTATTACTTCATCCGTCCTGACGTAATAAACACTTACATATGAAGTCAAAATAGTACTGGACTGCGATGATGCCAAAGAATCAATTTCCATGGATTGGATTTTACTTGGCGTGTACAAAAGACAGAATGAGAAGCCTTAATTATGTTGCGAAGCTTTAATTTCATATTATAGGATAAATTGTTGAGCAATGAGATGAGACCTGTGAAAAAGTTAGAAGCCGGTTTAAAATTGTGTTCCTTCTTTACGAGCCAGATTACGATTGCAAAAATTATTTATTATATTTTATCGAATCGGTATAAACCGCTTTGATATATGTTTGTATCTGTCGTTAAGTCATTAAATACCACTAAGCATACAAGTACCATTATTATATCATAAAAATTAATTAATTAAAAAATAATTTATTTATTAATAATAAACACTTGCTGCTGCATGAATAATAGATTTAATTTTGAATTAATTACCATATATGTAAATAAAAATCGTATACTCATAATGTACCTAAATTTACATAAATGTGTAACATTTATCTTGAGAGTTAAATTTATCTTATTCACATTATCGAATTCAATCAGCAAATCAATAAACAAATAAATCAATTTATCTAAAGTTAATTCTCGTACTTTGTTTGTTGCTGTTACTTGTTTCTTCAAGATTATTTTTTTGTTTTGTTTTATGACTTCAGTAATAATGTAAAGATAAGATCACAAAAAATATCATAACTTTACGATATATGATACATGTAGAAAATTTTTAAACAGTGTATGTAAAATAAACCGATTTGTGTTGTTGGTGTTCTTACAGTGCTGATATTTTCAAGTTGTAATATTTTTAATTAACCCTTCTCTTTTAAATGGTTTCTTACAAAACTCTGTAGATAAATATTGTTTGCTTTGTAAGAAGTACGCGAGTATGGTACACAATATACGAGTATTTACAATTTAATACACTAAATAAATTTATTTTATCTCTTATTAGTGTTAGACAATAAAAACTTATTTTGCTTTTCGTTACTTTTAAGTTTAACTTTTAAATAATAAAGGGTGTTTGTTTTAGAGGTTCTCCTAACGCGATTTCCTAACGCTCAAACAACTACACTCCTTTACAAAACCATAGACGCACTCTAGTGATAGTCAACACTCAGAAAAAGTGAGAGCAAATGAAAAAACAAATGTTACCAGGACTGACACTCTTGTTTGTTGTTTTAATTTCTTAAACAAATTTTGTTTTGATAACGGTAGTTTTGTTGTTGCTGGGCGAAATCTGCAAAAAGTGAAATTGGTAAGTTTGTTTCATTTATATAGACGCACCGAATTTTATGGACTAGAATAAAAACAATGTTTAAAATTTAAAATAATTTATTTGTTCTCCATGACACTTTATGACGTCAACAATTCTGTTTTGCATGGGCGCAATATACCCTACACCGTCTGGAATTGCCTGTTATCATCATAGACCCTCCTTACTAACCATCCCCAGACGTTCTCAATGAGGTTCAGATCTGGTGAACAGCCATCCTAGTAACTCCACATTATGATGCGCAAATCAAGTCGTTGTGTATTCGCTTTAAAACTACCCAAATACGGACTCCCAATATTGTACTCAGTACTGTTCATTCGGCACGATGGAAATGCTAAAGGAAGAGTATCGAGTGTGCTGAACGCACCCCATACCATTAAAGATCCGCGACCGAAATTTCTCTTGAAGGAATATCGTGGCTTTTTTCGCAGATCATCCCAGTAGCTGTTCAGGTCATCTGGCCCATCTAAATTAAATTTTTTCTCGAGAAATTCATCCTGGATTAGACAGTATTGGGATTTTCCTTAATTGTCCGCCACACGGTTGATACGGATGCTAAAATATTGGCATCTCGCTTGATTCTCTTTACAGAAATTTTCGAATTCGAAGCTAGTCAAAAAATTTTCCTTATTTCTCGGTTATTTAGAACCTTTTTGCGTCCATGCTGATTTTTTGTCCATAATTATGGCAACCTTTCAGAAAATTGCGGACAACATGATCCGTTCCCCTTTTTTCTCCCTATTTCCCGTTTGGACAAACCCCGACCCCATAACGCGTCTATTCGTTCATTTTCCTTTTCTGTCAAGATCTTACCGCGTGGCATCTTTGCAAAATTCTACAATTAGTGCAATAATTAAAAAACAATTTAAAAAAATACAATAACATCAGCAAAGTTACGTACCTTTCGTTTTTTAATTTGCTCTCAAATTCTCTGGGAATCGACTATCACTACGGTGCGTCTATAGTTTTGAAAAGTAGTGTGAATTTCTACGTTTTTTAACAACTTTATGAAGAAATAAGAACCTAGTAACTTTTTTATAATGTTTTTGATTCATTGATTGATTGATTTTGAATGTACGACCAAGTTCTTAGGCTTGAGTTCCCGGATGACGCCGGGTCCACCGTACACCCTTTTTTACACATAACAAAACCGAAGGATTGGATAGGTTAATTAAGTGGGACAGAATCGGCCCGGTTACAGACACCTAGGTATAGCCGATAGTTAGTAACACAAAGACAACACAATTCTAATCTACTAGATGAAGGATAAAGGCTTAATAGGTTAATGGATAACGATGGTATTGGTCTTCAACAATTGCTTCTTTAAAACGGCAACCTAAGAAAAAATATTATTATTTCACATGCATCTGGAATTTTCCTGAAATTTAATTCTATTAATACTTTTCGGCTTCCTAACCAAAATTGGTTGACTCGACCCGTTACAGCCACCTATGTAAAGTCGTTAGCAATAAAATGACAACACAATTCTAAACTACACAATCAGCAATTACAATGAAGCATTAATCACAAGCATCTGTAAATTTCCTGAAATTTAGTTCTAAATTCATATTTTCCGGCTTCCTAAATAATTGAAACATTTATTAATTTAATCATTCTGCAACTCCGCAACTTACAGTAGAATTTCCTGAAACCAAAGTTATTTAAACTATATTCAAAATAACTCTAAAATTCATTAGTATTTAACCGTTGAATTGGGCGAACACGAAATAGCAAAAAAAACAGATTAACTAGATTAACTACCGGATTGCATTCAAATATCCCTTAAAATACCATTAAAATATCCTAAATAATTTAGAATTCGGAAAAATTTCGTATGTTTACTAAAATTTTTTTTATAAAACTGATGAATTTTTCCCGACGCCCATCCTTTTTCACAAGGAAACAAATACTTTTATCATTACTTTTGCACTAGTTCTGGAACTTCGTCTACGTTTGCTGGGGATATATCACATACAATTAATCTCAGACATGACACATGCGACTCGTCTATGACTTGTCTCCTCGTATTAGACTTGTCATAAACGATTCATCTCAGACTGGTAACAAACGTAAATTAGTAATTAGTGTGTCGTCAATGGCCCTCCTGCTGGAAGGTAATATTTAAGTAAAGGCAACTAGATAAAATTTGAAAAAATTATTCTTAAATGAATGATAAATAAGTTTATTTTATAATTTTTATAATTAAATATAAATCGTACCAGTATCTTAAAAGAGGGATAATATGTACTCGTATATTAAATATATTTGAATGAGATTTCCTGAGAACCGAATAATTTTAAGATAATATAATAGCTCGGCACTGTACTTGTAGATTAATATTTAGGGTTGATTTAAAATTGGGAATTAATAATTATAATTCTTGTACTAAAACAGTCAAGATTGGCAACGTTGCATTTTATGACAAACATCCAGTCGTTGGTGTATTGAAGTATACAAACCTTCTCTTTCTTTTGAATAATGATATTAATTATATCAAATATTTCTAGCTTTTCAGTTACATAGATACAACGAAGTTGCCGATAAACAATTCTTTATGTTAAGATTGTTAAAATCCCAAATCCAATGCAAATAATATTTCTTTTTATAAAGCAAAAATATCGCTAATAAGCTGTGAGAAAATACTAGTAACCCATTGAGTGTCACAAAAAGGCAATTTTGCGGTAAATAATAGGACTCGTTACCAACTCCAACATAGTTGCAATTAATCTTGCAAAAATGATGGATTATGAAGGAAATACAGTATAGAAAACAGCTTATCATAAATTACCTACACTATATTCTCAATGCACAGAAGAAATACGGAAACGGAAAATTCTATCGCTAATCAAACCAAAATAAAAATATAACAATTTATTACACAAACGCTGAATAATAGGATGAAGGAACATCACCAAAATAGCTCTCTCCGAAAATCTCCGAAATCAAAGCGTGGAAGAAACCACCTCTACAAACAATCGTAGTAAAATGTACCAAGAGAATTATGCAATGTCCATCCAGGAGCTAAAATTACCTCGGAACGATCCCAACAGACGGCATGAATCTTCCCACCATGAAACTACTATCATCCACCAAGCGACCTCCTGCCAACACCACCATTCAACAAAAACCACGCTTCACAAAGCCGTGACGAATCCATGACAGATCACAAACGAACCATGGCAACCCTACAGCCCAAAAACTTCAGCGTACGACCGATCATACCAAAACTCCCAAAATGATTCAGCCCCCGCCAAATCGACGGCAAACTCCAACAAAAACACCCGAAGCATTCAGCAAAGAAACCAAATTGGACATACAAATCCAACATTCAGGCAATGATTCAATACAAAACTACAAATCCGCCCTCATACACTAACAAATGAGAACTACCTCAAGTCCTAAACAAAACAACTCAAAACAGTCAAAAATACCTTATAAATACAGGTAACGACAGAACACACATGAACACAACTCTCCGCAAGTTGAGAAACACAACGTTCAACGAACAACCACCACAAACCGCAGACACCGAGCCATTACTCACCATGAACGAAACCCATTCAAATCACTCCAAATATCAAAAAAGATTCACTGCAATACAGCTGCAGCACATCCTCGCCGCACATCCTGTGTAAACCAATCACACACATACACCACTCGTCAAAATCTAATCCAGTTTTCGCACCACAGAGAAAAAGTATAACCCCCTCCCAATCGCCAAAAATATACATTCCTTTATATGTACAATATTCATTTTGCGCGATCTCGACCTGCGACAACATCCACCCCTTGCCGATGACGCCAACCCAGGTCGACAAGGATAGGTCAACGTCAGCCGCCTCTCTACAACGACGGCAAAAAATCTCACAAAGTTAACAAAAGTCTAAATTATTATACATATAACAAATCAACAAGTTATGAACAATTAAAGTCTAATCGACTTTCCCAATTCACAAATTGAATCATCCACATTCAAGAACATTTAGTGCAAATCCAAAGAAATTCGCCCATTTAGACAACGTAATACGAAGTCTTAGTGTAATCCACTACAAAAATATAAATACAACCGCGAGAGAGCAGAGAATATTATACGATCATTTTGTTTATATTTTGCGCATCCCATATACCATATTTTCACTTATATGTATATCCTTAAATAAAAAAATTAAAAGAAATAAGGATTTCAGTTCAACATGCAATACAGACTTGATATCCAAATTTTAAATTAGCTTTTTGGTCGTGATTTGTTCAACTTTTCCAAGAAAATACCATCTACTCATAAAACGAAATTCAACAAAATCACTGTTTACATAAAAAACTATAAACAATACGTATGCGAGAGAAAAAACAAAATTATAAAATTAGAGACCACGACAGTATCATAGAAACAGATTACATAGAATGAATGCTAGCAACTGTCGTCACAAACTGTTTCATACCACAACAACACAAATAACTCATCCATACGATTCATTGATTATTATGTAATAAAATATAATGTATAATGTAAAATAAAGTAATAAAAATAACACTTATCTTAAGCATCCTTTGTAATCAAAAAGTCCTACAAATTCCTAGTAACTTTTTTATAATGTTTGTTACAAAAATATTTTTATACAAAATCTAGCAACTAGCGTAACGACTACGACTATTGGCACCTCACAATGTTGATGTAGTTATTGACACCATCGTAAACTATAACGGTTATTCTCAATTTTAAATATTTAATTTATATTCTGTAATCATGAGAAATGATTATTTTTTTGTAATAATAGAGAAAATTAGGTCTTTACAACTCAGCTGCAATTAAAATTTCAGCGAATGATTAAAACTTCGCTCACCGCAGCTCTCCGATTTTTTAACTTTTTTTTGTTCATTTCAATTAGGAAAACGAAAATGTAAGTACTTGTTTTTTTTTATCAAAAAAGGGTTTATGTGTAATTATCAGGGATGTGCGTCGACACGTCAACTATTATTGTCGACGCAACATTACGTCGACGTTATGTTTAAGTCGACAATGACGTAGTATCGAGGAAAAATTATTTTGATACATTTTTTAGTGTTGGTTTCCTCTTTTTGCTTTTTCCTTTTTAATTCTATTCGATTTTTCCGTTAAATTTTTAGTTTGTTTTACTTTATTAAGAGTGAGACGACACTATTTTGTCATTAGATTAGTAAGTCCCCAAAACACATTTTAGTAGTTTTTGGTTATTTGCGTGGAATTATATGAGGTTCGTTAATTATTGGTTTTATTTTCTAATTTTTAATACTTCGAAAGTGTTTTACGATTGTTTTTGCGCGTTTCGCCTGGCAGGAAGAAGAATGAAATGTTCGGCAAATTCAAGTTTAAATTAAAAAAAAGTGGATTCCGGTGATACAATTAAATATTTTGCAGTTTGTAAGATATGCTCAAAAGAGTTGACCAACACGGGGGCAAACAGATTGCAGGCACATCGGTAAGATTTACATATTAAATAGTAAGAATCAAGTAAGTAATAATTTAATCTAAAACAACTTGCTAGAAACATTTGTCATCGATCGAAACATAACGCTGAAAATAAAGATTTAACTTCCCAAGTATCTAATGAGCAACCGACTGAGTTTCTTAATGATTGTGAAATTCTAGAGATTGACGAAATATCAAGTGATTCAGTAAGTAGTTTTCATCCTAAAAATTGTAAAAATTTTGCTAATAAAGTTAATTGATGATTCAATTTGTAAACGAAAATAATGATGGAATGAATTAACGGTCGTGGAATTAATGCTCAGCCTTATTTTATTTATGTTGGTTTTATTAATTCCTAAATAAGGAAATAAGATCAGTGAGTGTAATTCGTTAGGCCTTAATTCACTGCATCAAAAAAACCAAATATGAACTATATGGGTGGGTGTGTGCGTAATAAACTTCCTAACTAAATTACAGGAACCAACTTCTGTTAGAATCGCCTCATCTTTTGCATCAACCGCAGCGCAATCATATGTGAGCATGCAACAGAAGCACTAGCCCTATTTTTTTTAATTGCAACATTCCATTCAATGTTGTTGAATCGAGGAATTTCAGTTTTATCAACCAGCTACCTCGATAAAGCGTATGACAAATGTTTACAAAGTGCTGCACAAATGATTCCAAATGAATCAGTTCTACTAATAGTTGGCACGCAAAAGAATGTAAGGCATTTGTTTATGCCCATGATGGCACCGAGATTTCCGAAACTGGTGAAGCTTTAGTTTCAATTTTAAATAAATCAATTGAAGTTGCTTCAACCCAATTCAACACATCAGTATATGCAGTTGTATCTGATAATGCCAAAAATATGATCAGAATAGGTAAACTTGCGGGAATTTGGCATACAACTTGCCATAGTCACACGGCTAACCTGTTATCGAACGACTTTATATCAGACGAAAAAATAAAATTATGTATTGCGATGACCAATGAAATTATAAAAGAATTCAAGCATCCGGATTATGAAAGAGCTGTTGTAAATAATGGAGGCTATCGCATGAAATCGCCAGTAGATACAAGATGGCCTTCGCATAGAGACAGCCTTGACCGTTTAATTAAAAATTTTCCAGTTATGAAAAAAATTGGCCGCCGATCCAGAACAATTTAATACAAGCAAGCTTAAACGCTATGTAAAAGCATTAATGTTCGATGACGATTTTTTGGATGATTGCAAGCATTCGCTAAAAATATTGGATCCAGTTAGCCAATTAGAGTTATCGAAAAATCCAATATACTCTGAAGGCAAATTCCAAATTTTAATCAATCATAGAATGGAAATGATTTTAAATAAATATTCGTTAACAGCTTATTATCTGAATCTAAAATTCAAACAATTCATCAAACTGAGCACGTGACTGACTTTCTCTTGTCACAACTTAATACTGCCGGACTTATTGAATTTATTGATTGATTGATTGAAATGTTTTTTGGAATACGGCTCACATGAAAGCTCCCGAGATTTCAAGTTTGGCCAGAAAATTTTTAAAAATTCCAGCCCGTTCCGGTCAAATTGAGAGAATTTTTTCCAACTGGACTTATATACATAGTGACCTTCGAAATAGATTGACGATGGATAAATCAAAAAAATTATTATTTATATATTTTACCAGTAAAATTTTGGAAACAGATAGTTATGAGTTTTCTGATTACGAAATTATTTATTAAATTTATTAATGGTAATTTTTAGTATTTCCTATTTAAACTTACATTAAATTTTTACCTGATTTTTTTATTAATATTTATGTGTTACAAATGAAAAAAATAAAAAGAAACAAACAAAACTATCATTTTTCTATTTTTTATTGTTGACGCGGCAACAATGCACGTCAACAAAACTTGTTATTGTTGACTCCAAAAATATATGTCGACAACAATTGTCGACGTTTGTTGACGTCGCACAACCCTGGTAATTGTTTACATGATTTAAGTAAAACATAATATTGTTTGTTATTCAGAAAAACGCAGCGACTGCGTTCGGGTTGAGTTTGCGATACTTCTGAACTACTCCGATATTATACAGAACTATACAGAACAACGATATTACAAGGAAACTATACAACTTTTATGATGGATTTTTTCGGTTATACGTAGATTACTTTTAAATCTAAATTACTTAATTAAAAAAAATTAAATTTTTTATTTTAAATTGGACAAATTTGAAAAAAGCTATCGCAAAATCAACCCGATTGTTTTTCAGAAAAACGCAGATACTGCTTTAAGTAGTTTTGGTTGACGTTGCTAGTTTTAATTAATATTACAATAAATAAATCGGGTGTCAACAGGGTATCAATAGTTGATTTATATGAAACTACAATTATTGGCACATGTCAATTATTATACATTTAGCAGGTGCCAATAATTATAGAATCCCGTTTCAGATTATTACAATGCCGAAGAAACGAAAGACATATGACAAAAGCCAAATTCAAAACATCTTAAAGGATGTAATAAATGGTGCAGGCAAAATGGCGGTGGCTAAGTTGTACAATATCCCAAGGTCCACTATTCAATT
Organism: Nephrotoma guestfalica; assembly: GCA_963691935.1. NCBI lineage: Eukaryota > Metazoa > Arthropoda > Insecta > Diptera > Tipulidae > Nephrotoma > Nephrotoma guestfalica. Next base: position 234,015,978 of record OY829914.1, read on the forward strand.
TAGACTAGGATCAAAATTTTCCAAAGTTCGTCCAGGTCCCGCAACCGTTTTAACTGAAGATGACGAATAACGGATAATAGAATGGATAATAGCGTCTCAAAAAAAGGATTTCCCAAACGGAAGGAAGACGTCCTTCATGCTGTTCAAGAGTTTTTGAACGAAAGTGATAGACCTCATCCATTTGGAGCGGAAATTATACCACCCATCTCTAACATTTCGTGTGTTTGATCTAGTTTCACCGGCCAATTACACAGTAGCAGCATCGGATATATACTGCTGGTTCGATGGGATTGAACGATTTTTGACAGATAATAATTATCGTTATATATAGAAGGACCCTACACGAATATTTAATGGCGACAAAACAAATTTTCTTTTATGTCCGAGAACGAAAAATGTGCTCGCAGCCAAAGGATAAAAAAATGTTTATGAGGTAGACAAAGAATTGGCAAAAGCTAACCTTACAGTTATGTTTACCTTTTCCGCAACAGGAGTGTTAGCACCGCCTATGGTGATATACCCTTACATAAGAATTGCAGAAGAAATTCGGAAGTCCTTGCCCGAAGATTGGGGAATGGGGGTTAGCGATATGGATGGATGACTAATGAGATATTGTATGAGTATATCTCAAAAGTTCTCTATCCATATCTGGTGCAGTCGGGAACAATATTCCCTATTATTTATTTTGTCGATGGACATGCTACTCATTTCACGTTAGCTATTAGCGAACTCTGCGTCAAACTGCAGATAATTTTAATAGCATCATATCCGCATGCTACAAGGATTATTCAACCAGCGGACGTCGCTACATTCAAACCAATAAAAGCAAGTTGGAACAACAAGGTTTTGGAGTGGCACGGAAATAACCCAATGGATGCATTGACAAAAGAGAAATTTGCTCCACTTCATGAAGTAGTTGCGGAAACTATTCAAAAGGGGTTTTGAGCGTGTGGAATATTTCCTTTTAATAAATTGGAAATTAATGTAGCTAAATCTATGGTCATCAAAAAATTGTAATGTCAATCTTAATCCTGCTAATCAAATCAGTGCATTCGACACACTTTGTTCTACTGTTGGTGAGAAAAGAATTACTAAAATTTAGCACTCAACCAAACCAACACTTTTCGGATCAATTTACGCTAACTGATATAGAGTGCCAAATACTGGAAAATACAAAATCGCAACCCAAACAAACTGTCGACTGCCAAGTATCGGAAAGTTTAGAAATTAACATTAATTCAATTAATGAAATTTTTATAATTAATAATCATGAAGGTACACTAAATCAAAATGAAATTATTTATATTTTAGATATTATTCCAATTAGTGGGAATCTCGATATTACCGAACCCAATGCGACAACAGTTCTTCTTGTATAGTTAAGCCAGCTGAGATAACCGCAACTATAGAAGAATATTTAAATTGGCCAGAGACGCCTTTGAGAATGGAGTGCAAACAAATAAAATCAAAAAAACCGTTTGTAAAAACTCCACCACTATGGATAAAACAAGCGCAAATAAAAAACAAAAGAAGCAATTGGAATTGGATAGGGATAATCGTAAACTCCAAAGAAAAAAAAATAAAGAATTAAATAATGCGTTAAAAATGAGTAAAATCAAGTGTCCTCGAAACCCTAAATTAACAAATCTTAGAGTAGAGAAATGCCGGACAAGTACGGTAACATCTAAGAAGGCATTGTTATCCATTGAAAACGCTCAAGATAAAGGGAATTTTCGGCCACTTTCGTCACCAGTAGATGAATGCTTCATTCAAATAATTAAACCGCCAGCAGACTGTCATATTCGGAATTTATTCCGATCTGAAATTAGGTTGGATATTGGTGATAATTATACAGCAAGTGGAAATATGCGTTATAATTACACTTTTGTATTTTCCAAAACATAGAAATCCGAGAACATTGGAATAAAGTGCAATAAATGTACCAGAGAGTTTCACGTAAAATGTTTAATAAAATTAAAGTATACTTACCTCCCAATTTGGGTCTGACTGATAAAAATTATATTTTAAGTACCCGTAGCTATTTAGAATATGATCTAGCTAAATCTAGATCTAGCTGATTTTTATAAATTCAATAAGATTTCCATATTTTATTTCAAAACTGCGTATTCTCAGTTGAAAGACAACTAATTAATTATAAGAAATCAATCAAAATATTACGATCAAAATTCACCAAATTAAACTACGACGAGTTCCTTAAGGAATTTTCACTTAAGAGTGGCAACGCAATGTATTTTGAGAGAGAAGGCTTTATACATTCCAATAACGGTTATTCTAATGCTTAAACACATAAGCTACATGTTTAGTCGTGTATAAATCATCAGGAACAGCGGTCGCCGAGAAATGCAGCCTCGATGGAAAATAATGGTTGAGGTGACCCGAAAACTGTAAGTAAATTTAGAAATGTTTTCTACAGAGCCTAGCAAAATTAAAAAGATACTAGGTTATGAGAGAAAATTTATAGTAGACTTGGGTACAAAACATTGTATCTTTTAAAAATTTCTAGGTTATGTATGTAATAAAATATTCGGTTTTATAATGTTATAAGCAAAATCTTTTAAACAAAACATAGTATTTAACATAAGTTACTATGTTTTGTGGAAACTGTACTACTAGAAGCAAATACTGGAATCGGGTGGAACAATTTTGACTGTGACTATTTCTTGAAGGTCAACATCTAAAGTTTATTGTTATGGTAGTATTTTCAGGCGTTATACAGCAACTACAGCTGCAGTTCATTTCGATGCAGATTCGGCAATCACGCATCAAGATAATTTTTCATCTGATGATTCCTTGGTGGATTGTACGTTTAAGGCCAACAAAGATGTCCTGGAGTATTCAACCGACTCATCTAATGGCAATCTTTGTAAACATAAAACATCTCAATTCGAAAATATCGTTGAAACAGCACCGCCATTACCCAATTATGGATAATTAACATACCCGGCGCAGTTGGAAAACAATAGCCACCTTACCATGATCAAATGTCACCATCTTTCGGGCAGGCCCACTAAGCAAAACAAAAAAATCAGCTACTAGCAGCTTTTAAATACATGAAGGTTGTAACGGAATTCTATTTAATTCCGTTACTAACCCATCACAATAAATAGATAAGTTCCTTACAGAATCTTATCAGCATGACCGTGATGATAAACCATCACCCATATCCAAATAAAGTAAACGTCATGTCTATTTCCCACATTTCTTTTTGTGTTATACAGGTTAAGTTTCAATTATTTAATTCATGTTAGAATTATTAATAGTAACCTACATTTGTATAAGCATAAATCTACTGTAGTAATTCCATAAACCTTGAAGATATCATCTTCATTAATTTCCATATTTGTCCCAAACTGAATTACTCATTTTTCGTCTGTATGCAACATGCGAACAGACATAAGTATTTAATTTTTCTTGTGAGCACGTAAGTGCTTTGCGTAACCCAATTCTCTTTTCCGTATGCATATTAAGTGCAAGTAAATCCCTCGTATGTAGCATGGGTAACCTGCTACATAATAAACGGAAAAGTGAAGAGTTGCAATTCTGGTTGCACCAAATTCTATGTGAAAATTTATAACAATTCGGTTGTACTTTTTGCTGACGCCGATAGAATATGGTTAGTTGACTGTGAGAATATTTCAATTTAACTTTTTCTTGTCCCTCCCATTCCCTCTCACCCAGTCAATTAATTTGGTATAAAGACTGCAAAAAAGTAGAGGGAGAGGCAGTTAATTTTGGGTGTACTATCCGTGCAGTAGCTCAGCTCGGCGGATAGCCAACAAAGTTAGCAAGTTAATTTTTGTTTTTTTATATAAATAAATTAAGTTTTTTTTTTTGTAAATTGAAGTTTTTATTTTCTTGTTCACCTGGCTGTCCCACGGGACGAAACTGTTGTTGCTTTAGCACTCCTTTCCTTCTGCCAGAACCACTCTGGGACTAAAAAACACTTACTAATACATCTATAGGCCTGAGGGCAATACCTTCTTATTTTTGTAGTTAAGATGATAGTTTAAAATTATCATTATCAACCACGGTTGATTCAACTCGCATAATAATGGGTTGACAACTGCATCACTACTTCGGGGTCCGATAACCTTTTTTTCCTTCCCCATTTTACTTTTTTCGTTTTTCGATGCGACTATCAAGGCCGTTACTTGTGCATCCTCATTCCCACGACCAAGTATTAACCTCTTCCGACTGAGCTACGGATTAATGCCGCGGGGGATGTAATACATGTAACGGCAAATTTATAAACATTGAACTTTGCACAACGTCAGTTCTTTTTTGAAAACAAAAAACCTACGTGTATCAGCTTCCGCTTGATGCGGAAAATCAACTTTACTGCATAATCAAATTCGTGATCATATATTAAAATTTCATCCACAAGTATCGCCCTACAAATTGGATCATGCACCAAATCGGAGGTATTTGCCATCGGATATAACTATCAAATTTATGTGGAAGGATTTTAATGAAAGGAAATAATGCTGCGTCTTGTGTTACATATACGAAAATATTCAAAAAAGAAAATATTGGTTTGATATAACGGGTGATTTTTTAAGAGCTTGAGAACTTTTTTTAAAAAAAAAACGCATAAAATTTGCAAAATCTCATCGGTTCTTTATTTGAAACGTTAGATTGGTCCATGACATTTACTTTTTGAAGATAATTTCATTTAAATGTTGACCGCGGCTGCGTCTTAGGTGGTCCATTCGGAAAGTCCAATTTTGGGCAACTTTTTCGAGCATTTCGGCCGGAATAGCCCGAATTTCTTCGGAAATGTTGTCTTCCAAAACTGGAATAGTTGCTGGCTTATTTCTGTAGACTTTAGACTTGACGTAGCCCCACAAAAAATAGTCTAAAGGCGTCAAATCGCATGATCTTGGTGCCCAACTTACCGGGCCATTTCTTGAGATGAATTGTTCTCCGAAGTTTTCCCTCAAAATGGCCATAGAATCGCGAGCTGTGTGGCATGTAGCGCCATCTTGTTGAAACCACATGTCAACTAAGTTCAGTTCTTCCATTTTTGGCAACAAAAAGTTTGTTAGCATCGAACGATAGCGATCGCCATTCACCGTAACGTTGCGTCCAACAGCATCTTTGAAAAAATACGGTCCAATGATTCCACCAGCGTACAAACCACACCAAACAGTGCATTTTTCGGGATGCATGGGCAGTTCTTGAACGGCTTCTGGTTGCTCTTCACTCCAAATGCGGCAATTTTGCTTATTTACGTAGCCATTCAACCAGAAATGAGCCTCATCGCTGAACAAAATTTGTCGATAAAAAAGCGGATTTTCTGCCAACTTTTCTAGGGCCCATTCACTGAAAATTCGACGTTGTGGCAGATCGTTCGGCTTCAGTTCTTGCAGGAGCTGTATTTTATACGGTTTTACACCAAGATCTTTGCGTAAAATCTTCCATGTCGTCGAATAACACAAACCCAATTGCTGCGAACGGCGACGAATCGACATTTCACGGTCTTCAGCAACACTCTCAGAAACAGACGCAATATTCTCTTCTGTACGCACTGTACGCATTCGTGTGGTTGGTTTAATGTCCAATAAAGTAAACTGAGTGCGAAACTTGGTCACAATCGCATTAATTGTTTGCTCACTTGGTCGATTATGTAGACCATAAATCGGACGTAAATCGCGAAACACTTTTCGAACCGAACACTGATTTTTGTAATATAATTCAATTATTTGCAAGCGTTGCTCGTTAGTAAGTCTATTCATTATGAAATGTCAAAGCATACTGAGCATCTTTCTCTTTGACACCTTGTCTGAAATCCCGCGTGATCTGTCAAATACTAATGCATGAAAATCCTAACCACAAAAAAATCACCCTTTACCATCACAGGATGAATGTCCAATATGTGAAGAATATCAGCAGCATCAAAACGAGTTAACAACTCAAGAACCAGCTATGAGTATAACTACCATTCATAATGAAAATACCGAGACACCCCATCAATCCGATAGTTGTACAAAATGTACGAAATGTAATAATCATAAATTTAACTATACTAAAGCGCGTAAAATGTACAAGTTAGATAAAACTATTAAATGGCCACAAACTAGGGTAATAGGTAATAATAATTCCCAAAATGAAATCAAAAAATTCCTTTTTTGTATGTCGTTAGTAGTATTTAACGAAACTTTTGCGCCACTTCATCAACACGCCCAACAGCTGCAGATGTTGCGTCTGCTTTCATAAATATAATTGAACAATCAAGACGAGATGTTTCAATTTTCATTTTTTGGACTGACAACTGTTCCGCACAAAATAAAAGTTGGATACTTTATTTGGCATTGTTAATAGTTGTAAGCCAGAACTGAAGCCCAGATACGATTACTATAAAGTATTTTGAGCCTGGACACTTCTACATGCGAGCAGACTCTGTGCATGGAAATATTGGCAGCAAATGGAAGAAAACAAATGAGGTTCTGGAAATGGATGACTTAGTACAGTTAATAAAACAAAGCAGATGTTCCAAAGATCCAAAAAATATGATATATGTATCTTTACAAGATAACTTAAAAGTTGCCGAGTTCCGACGTAGTTCAACCAATTTATAAATCGACAGTGACACGTTCAATTAGTTTGAAAATATTACAAACTTCAAGGAGCTTAAACTTCCTGATAAAAGGACGGAGCCCGCAGGGATGAATGCCGCGAAAAAGATATGCGAACAACTTTTACCCCGATTGCAGTACGAAAAAGAATATTTTGGAATGGATTGAAATCCGACGAAAATGCACCCGATTATTTTTTGAATGACTTGTTACAAAATGTTTTTTCTTACTGCTTTTATTTTTTATGTTAACGTTTTTAATTTTTTAAATGTGAAACTAAAATCTTTAATTTCCCACGAACTTTAAAAAACCAGTTGCTAGATTTTGTGTGAAAGCGAGAGGGATGCCAATTTTAAATTAAAATAGAGCGTTGAAAAACATTTTGAATGTCGGTGAAACTGGATAGATAATTTTATGTCATGAATATGATTTCGGCCATGTGGCCGCCGCGGCCGACGCGTACATGGCGTAATCTGGCGGTCCAACTTTCGATCACTTTTTTACACCAATTGCGGCCGTATCTCGCTAATAACCCGCCGAATGTTGTGTTCCGAGTATTCAATGGTCTCTGGTTTATCGACGTAGACAACTGACTTAACATATCCCAAAAGAAAATAATCTAATGGAGTTAGATCACATGATCTTGATGGCCAATTAACAGGGCTATTACGTAAAATAGTAACAATGTTAGATTATATCAAAGGTTTCTTTGAGTAAATTAAGTGAGCAAATCAGAAATCTTGTCTCTATACCGTTCACCGTTGACTGTAACATTCCGCCCATCATCGTTTTTGAAAACATATGGACCAATGATTCCGCCGGCCCATAAAGCGCAGCATATAATGGATAATGGATAATTATAATGGAGTCATCCATTATATTTCAGCATCGGTTACGTTTTTATTTCACCGATTTCAATTTTTTTTGCTTTTATCGTGTTCCTTGAACCAAAAAAGAAGACACGTATTTTTTGTTAAGGTTTGTGACCTTCTGTTATCCCGTTATACGCTTAGGAAGCTGGTCAATTTTTGACATTTTTAATTCTTTTTAGAGGCTACGTTAAACTGAAATATTTCTGTTTATACTGAAGGTATCGTTAAAAGTGGTATCACTTTAGAGCTTCTTACAAGAAATTGGGAAGAATGCAACAAGCTTGAGGAGACATTTCTTCACAAATTAAAAGCTGCAATAGAAACTGCTGATGTTGAACTTACAGCAATTGAATTTTTAAGGAAAACATCTATCTACACACTAGAGACTCCTATCAAGGAGTTTCTTGAAATATTATCCAATTCGCCAAAATTTAGCTTGTCAACACTACGAAAACACGATTTTATAGCCAGGCAACAGTCACAATATTTACAATTAGTAAAAGATAATCTTCAAATTGGAGAATATGCTGGTATTATGGATTTCTTGCACAAGCAGCCCATTAATACACTCATCAAGCAACGCTGTTTCCAATCGTTGCGTACTTTAGATCGTTCGAAGTGAAATAAGTATATTATCTTATGCAGTCATATCAGATGAAGAAACCTGCGACACAGCAGCAATTTATTGTTTTCAAACGAAATTTATTAAATTACAAGAGGAAACTCCAATGCAAGTAGGCCAAGCTGAATTCAAATATCCGGTTCCCCAAAAATATATTATTTTAAGAATGGAGCTGTTTCGTAGTTTAAAAATAAGAAAAATCTAGCAAATATCAACTATCATAAAGTAGATTTTAATATTGACTGCGAATGGAATTTCCTTGCAACAAGTCATGGTAACGGACCGTCAGATGCTATTGGAGGTACGATTAAGAGAACAGCTAGAGTAAGATTTCTCAAGAAGTATTGACGCAAGCCTTTTTAATAGACCAAAGTGATAAAAATTAAATTATTTCAAGTCTGAAGTCAGTTAGGCTCGAAATTGAACATTTTATGTTTTAAAGAAGAGTTAATTATCTGTAAATATCTATTACCAATAGTCCTAACATTAGACATTTTTTTCTTTTTTTACTCGGGTTTTATAATAAAATCGAAGATAAAATTAATAGATTTTGATTTTAAAACGTTGAACTGGCTAAACTAGGTCTTATACATCTACAAGTACCGAAAGTACCTTTCGAACGGTGGGCCAAACAATTTTATGAATTGGTAGCTGCGCCATCTACAGATCAAAACATTTAATTGAATTCATTTCGCTAAATCTCTTGTAATAACGGTACTTTCATAAAATCTTATTTAACAATTTGACACCATCTAAGCGCTTTCTAAAGTGGTAACACTTTTAACGAAACCTTCAGTAGAACCGGAAATATATCAGTTTAATGTAACCTCTAAAACAATTATTAAAAGTTGGGAAAAAACCGACCAACTTCCTAACCGTATAACGGGATAGATAACTGAAGGTCACACAACCTAACAACAAATACCTGTCTGCTTTTTTGGTTCAGGGAACACGATAAAAGCAAAAAAAATTGAAATCGGTGAGGTCGTATTCAAAAAGTGCCAAAAATATGCTGAAATATAATGGAATGATTCAATGGTGTTTCGGCAAAGGCTTGAGGATTATCTTCACTCCAAATCCAACAATTCTGTTTACTAACCAAAAGTGAGCTTCATCGCTGAACAAAATTTTGTTTGGAAAATCAACATCAATATCAATTTGTGCTTTAGCCCACTGGCAGAATTGGCGGCGTGTGCGATGGTGGGATGGCTTTAATTCCTGCACAAATTAAATTTTTTAAGCACGTAAACATAAAGATCCTTAGATAAAATCTTCCATAAACTGGATGGACACATCTTCAGGTGCTGAGAACGACGTCGCATTGATTGACGCACTGTTTAACGTCTTACTGGATGCGTATTACCATTTAGAGTACACATGGTGTGAAAACGATCCATAGTTAACCGAATTAAATGAAATGGCAACAACAAACTAATGACAAAGCAAACAAAACAGTGTTGCCAACTTAAAGATGTGAATCTCTAAAAACAACACTCTTTACATTAGTCAAGCATTAATGAGCATATAAGAACAAAAACAAAAAATTAAAGACATAAAAAATTTGTGGTATACCGTCTCTTCGGTATTATACACATAGAACATTATACGGTAATTATATGGGTAGGTAAGCATTTACATAGTTTGTAAGAAATGTTTACTGGTTAATTTAATGATATGCAATGCACATCAAAAGTAATTACTCAACTAGAAAATATCGAGGATTTACACAATTTTTACTGACCAAGAAATTTGTTGGCCCCTTATGAGGATGAGGTAATCTAGATTTTCTATCGATATCACAACTTTATTACTATCGATCATTTCTCGTTGTCTGATTTTGTACGTCTTTGGCATTGGCATATACGAGTATACCAAAATGGACCTCCTGTCTTTCCATCTCGGACTATATTACTCATATACGTAGCGCTGTGTCATTTTGCCCATATCAGTCTTTTACTTTACGGATTTGTATCCGTATGGGATCCAGTCTTTTGTCATTGCCGGAATTTTTTTTTATACCTTTGCCTCTGGTGAAAAATTCCCCCATTCACAAATTCACTATATGGAGCCGGAAGTCATAATTTAAATTAACGTTTTTTGGTTTGAAACTTGTAGCTGATAAGTAGTTCTCTTTGTACAATAAGAGCTAATTATCCGATAATCATGATATAGGGCTTATTTCACAGGTAATTTAATCATGAATAATAAAAATTTATAAATGCCAAAATGTTCTTATTGAATTTTCTCGAAAATTTATTTTTGTTTAATTTGAAAATTAATATTTTAAAACACAACATAAAACTACAAACTTCAAAAAATCAGTTACATCACTTATAACGCCGAAAATAAAAAAAAATCTATCCTATCTATCTGAGTAAATTAGCAAACTAGACCAAAATATCAGCACTAAAAATTAATCGATTTAGCTTCAATGGCACCATCAACATCTTTGGTTCAGAGAATCGTGCTACTTTTGAATGAGTCAATCGAAAACCAAAGAAAGGTTGCACTACATGACGAATACAAAAGAATTCCAGAGCAAGTCCAACGGAACGCAACATATGGTTAGAACAGATAAAAAGTTACGCAACGGAAAGCGAATACGTGATGAGCTCAAGCAAGCAGCAATATCTTACTATACTGATGCTACGACGGATATAAGACGCTGCATCAGAGCGACTAGCAAAAAAATTGGGGTTTCCAAATTTTCATTGCTTCGTCCTATACTGTGGGCAACCAGGTAGTAGTGGAACGCAAAATTGAAACTATTACTGATGGAAAGATAGCAAACTACCGCGATTCTAGTGCTGAGCCTACACCAATACGCTATTTTCTAGAATGCGGAAGCTGCCCAGGATTCAGTGGGTTTCTACCAAATGAGATGTAATTTGGAAACTTTTCACAACCGTTAGATCAATTTCTGGACTGTTTCATAAATAAGCTGACGAATCTGTTGCCCCATTGCTTCATTTCACTGTAGCAATCCACCTTCTTAAAAATGAAGACTATGGAGGTGATAGTTCCATGTGATTCTGCAGAGAATTATGCATTTATAATGCAAAATGCAGCATTTCATTGGATTTCATTGGAATAATAAACAAGCGACTATTCATCCGTGTGTAATTTACCAAAATTTGGAATTCGAATTACATCACAAAGAAAAAAATGAAGAATGTCTTAAAAGACAAACAGGATTTGGGAGTTGATTGTGAATGGATTTCCATACAACAGCTCATGGAAAAGGTCCATGTGTTGGAGTAGTGAGTATACCACAAAAGAATGTGCTAGTTTTAGTATTAATTTTGAAATTATTTGGAAAAAATGGGTTTTGGGAAAATTCAAAAAGAACATTTTGTGCTTGAATTTTGAAACTGAAGAAATCAAAGAACTTACTATTTTTATATTTTTTTTAATCCTAATTAACTTACCTTTAAAATAAGTCCTATATCATAATTATCGGATAATTGGGTTGTTCATTTGTATCTTCACCCTGTATCTTACGCAACAACAACAACAACTTAAAATTTGATCCATACAATTTTTTTTATCAAAACTACACAGTCAAAACTTAAAAATCATAAATTTCAAAACGCATCGTTTGGCGGGGACATCTACATCTAATATCAAGTTAACCCAGCTTATAGATACCTTCACTAAAGCAGATAATTTAGGCTAAAATGCGCAAGGACCTGCAACCGTTCCGGTATCAACAAGTTGGTAATTTAAAAGCTCAAATCTCCAAAAGAGGTAGCACCAACTAACATGCAGCTACTTTTTTCCCCCGGCAACCGACGGCTGTCCATCTGAGTCCCATCGCAGGGGGTAATGGACCAACAGTCACAAGAAGAAATAAGGAATTTCCAGGATCGAGTTCCATCCTTAACGTCTTTTAAAAGGCAATGCACATTAAAATATATTTGGAAAATATAGAGGCTGATATTGCCTCCGAAGAGCAATGCATAATCAGCAGACTCGGTAACATTTCGCCCAAATCGTCTGTTGTATGGCGCCGTGAAATTTCTCGAATGGCTGCTCTTTGACTGGCTAGAAATAGTGATCGAAAGATTTGAAGGTATTGCACATCACCTCAACTACTCATGCTATCCCAGGCACGCAAAGGACCATATCAGTGGTAAGAAAAGGAAAGGAGGCTGTAAAAAATACTGCGTCATTGTTAAGCTGGACATTAAAAATGCATTTTATACAGTAAACTGGGAATCCGTTAATATCGGAATGTAGCTTGTTACATAAAAAGGATAATTGCCAAAATCGTATTTTTACCGGATAAAGTGAGGGCAGTTGGATTTGCTAATGATATCACAATTGTTGCGGTCTCTAAGCACAAGAAAGAGTTAGTATCTATAATCTGCTATGGGTCGTATCGAAAAAAAAAGATAATTCCGTATACCGCAACTGTATACATACCATAGCTTGCGTCGTTGTGTTCAATTGATTTACTAGTAATGTAACGAATAGGCATTGAAAAACACTACAAACACCAATGGTACGAGTGAACAACACAAGAACATACAGAGAGAATTCTGTCCGAATGGCAACAGAGATTGATTCGATCGGTAAAGGTCCTTTGGACTAGGCCACTTATTCCAGAAATAGCCCGCTGGATCATTGCAATCATGGAGAGGTAGACTATCATCTGACGCAGCTCTAGTGTGATAAAAAGTGTCTTCGATCGTACTTTTATCGCTTGTTGACACGTCTATTTTATATGCGGTCTATTTCACAGAACGAAAGTTCCGTAAGCTAGAATACTCCACGTCTATGACGCTAACCCAGATAATATCATCGAATTGCCCATCCTGAGCAATTTTTGCAGCACAAACGATTAAGAAGCTGCGACGGTTGGAACACGAACCTCACCTAAATCGCATTCAGCAGTCGCTTGTGAATGTTGTCGTTGCAGTTGCAAGAATGATTCGGTTTTACTGAGTAACAGTTTCACATTGTTCTGGTTGGTGAAAATCTGTAACAACCTCAAGTTATTTATTAATTTGTTTACCATATCAAATTTACCAAAATCAACAAAAATCAGTCCGCACATGAAAATGTAGCGTTGGAAAATCGTTTTGTTTTCCCAATTACTTACTGATCATTTTCATTTATTTTATTTATATCAAAATACTTAATTTCTGCCAAAATTTTAGAAAACAAGATTAGGAACTACTTTTGATAAAATTTTATATAAAGAGCCATTTTGTTTTCGCAATCTTATACCCATCCCATACAGTGACACCAAAATCTAAATTTCACACCATATAGACAACCCAAAATAGACTACACATCAAAATATTGTGCGCAGCAAACAAAATAATCTACCTCGGCCGGTCCATGAAATAAACGAAACTGTATACTTCTTTATGTAAGCCGATTGTGATGAAAACTATACCGAATTTACCAAAGTTTTATCGTCTCATCTTATCTTATTAGATTATTCTAGCTTCTGATTATGAAAATTTACATGAACGGTTTATCTTCAGTAGTCATTTCGTGGGAACGCCAGAATAGTGCCGTAGGAATTTGACATACGAACATATTTGGCACAGCCCCTCAGCCTATGGTACTCAAAGGGCTTCGGCTGTCTCTGTGTATATCTAGGTAACACCAAGAACCTTCACCAAAGGTGAACCAAAACCTCATGCTAGTAAAACGGGAGAACCAAAACTATACTCGCAAGTAGTCATGACAAAACCAATTATTTTGGAGGGCACTACCGAAGGTACAGCAGTGCTCCAAAAGATACTAAGAAGCATGGAAGCTCTTAGCATTCGTCTAGCTAAACAAGAGAAATGCCTTCAAGCTCTAAGCAACAGGTAAGCAAGACTAACTAAATGAAATTAAATCCATGCTCTATTAAAATGATGCAAACAACAACAAATAAAACATTAAGAATAGTTAGCTGGAATACAACATATTCCAGAATTAGAAATGTTCCTAAATAATGAAAAATTAGATACATGCCTAGTATCGGAAACCCATTTTAATTCAATTTCATATCTTAAAATAACGGGTGTTTTTTTAGGAGGTTTGTTTTTCCGATAGATGTCGTTTTATTTTATGACAGTTGTTTTGACAGCTCAAAGTGGCATTTCTACTCAGTATTGTTTGGCAAATCATTATGAATAGGTTAACTCCAGAACAACGTTTTCAAATCGTGGAAATTTATTTTCAAAATCAGTGTTCAATTAAAAATGTTTATAGAGCACTTCGTGAATTTTATGGTGCACATAATCGTCCGTCAGAGACCACCATAAAGAACGTAATTACCAAATTTCGGTCTACATTCACTCTTTTGGATGCCAAGCCACCGACAAGAATGAGAAGAGTTCGTACAGAAGAAAATATTGCTGTCGTTGAGGCCAGTGTCGAAGAAAACGACAATTTATCGATTCGTCGTCGTGCTCAGCAAATTGGACTTTGTCCATCGACTTTATGGAAAATTTTACGTAAAGATTTGGGTTTGGTGCCATACAAAATTCAATTGGTGCAAGAATTAAAGCCACACGACCATCGTTTGCGCCGTGAATTCAGTGATTGGTCGTTAAATCAATTGAACGAAGATCCATTTTTTTACCGTAAAATTCTCTTTAGTGATGAGGCGCATTTTTGGTTAAATGGATACGTCAACAAACAAAATTGTCGCATTTGGAGCAAAGATAATCCACACGCCGTTCTAGAATTACCAATGCATCCTGATAAATGTACTGTTTGGTGCGGTCTATGGGCTGGTGGGATCATCGGTCCATATTTCTTTAAAAATGAGGAAGGACGACGCGTTACCGTGAATGGAAATCGATACAGAACCATGTTAAATGAGTTTTTGTTGTCAAATCTTGAAGATATGGATATGAATGAAATGTGGTTTCAACAAGATGGTGCCACTTGCCATACAGCACGTGAAACAATCGACTTATTGAAAGAAACTTTCAACGACAACATTATTTCGAGAAATGGTCCGGTGAATTGGCTTCCGCGTTCGTGCGATTTGACGCCACTCGATTACTTTTTGTGGGGATACGTGAAGTCATTGGTTTATGTGGATAAACCTCAATCGATTGACGCTTTGGAAACCAATATTCAACGTGTCATTGCTGACATACGCCCTCAAATGCTTGAAAAAGTGCTGGAAAATTGGACCTCCAGAATGACATTTGTGAAAAATAGTCGTGGTAGCCATATGCCAGAAATTGTGTTTAAATGTTAAATGCCAAAAAATTATCTACCAA
This sequence comes from Nephrotoma guestfalica, assembly GCA_963691935.1. NCBI lineage: Eukaryota > Metazoa > Arthropoda > Insecta > Diptera > Tipulidae > Nephrotoma > Nephrotoma guestfalica. The sequence continues at coordinate 234,031,309 of OY829914.1, forward strand.
ATAAAAAAAAATTTTGGTCATTTCATAATTTTATATGTGTTTTATTCAAAAAAAGAATCGGCAACCTCTTAAAAAAACACCCATTATATGGATACGATTAGGATTAGTAATAACAAAGAATATAGCATCGTCAATTCGTTGCCCCCCAAGATATGATTTAATTGAAGAAGGCTATCGTACATTATTTAAAATGTCGGATCACACGCCTGTTACTATGCCAATCAGTGCAACGATTGTTAACAAACCTAGTCCACCTTCGCTAACTAATAAAAAAACCTGCTGGCAGAATTCCTGAAATTTGTTGAGGATAATATTGATCTTCAGGTGTCAGTTAAAAACCCGATACAGCTAGACGAAAAACTAGAACAACTCAACAACAGTAAACAAGAAGCGATGTCGAGTAGTACCCGCTCAAGTTCAAAGGAAATGCGCCGAAATGCTATTTATCCTCTGGAAGTTAGGGAATTGGTTGCAGCAAAACGAAAAGCAAAAAAGGCCTGGCAGGAAAGTCGAGCGCCAGAATATAAAACAACTCTAAATTTTTATCCAACAAACTAAAGTTGCTAATTAAAGAAATCAAAAACGAATCCATTAATAAATACTTGAGTGGCCTTACTGGGGAAAAAGATACAGAGTACTCCCTTTGGAAAGCGACAAAAAGTTCCACCAGTAAAAAATGAAGATGGCACATGGGCTATAAGTGCACAGCAAAATGCATCGTTGTTTGGAACCCATCTCGAGAACACGTTCCAGCCTTTACCTAGACCAACTGCAGAGGAAAACTTACCACCAGTATATAAAATGGATAACTGCATTATATCTCCTGTCACATTACAAGAATTAAAAGAGGAAATCAATCTTAACCTAATTACAAAGAAATCTCCAGGATATGACTTAATTTGGACAGCCTGCTATTTGTTCAACTGTCAATTTTGAAGCTGTCATCTTTTGACATTTAACAAGTAAAAGCTACGCCATTATTAAACATGGTATGATACACGCTTCAACAACGCATTGAAATTGTTAAAATTCATTACAAAAATGGTGAAAATTTTGCAGTCACAGTGCGCAAAACTAAAGCACTTTTGGGTCGTCGTGAAGCACCTTTTCGGCCGGCAATAGTGAAACTGGTGGAAAAATTTGAGCTTTTGGGACAAGTTAGTGACGTGAAGAATCGAAACCGTGTGCGTCGCTCAAGAACTACTGAGAATATTGCTGCTGCAGCTCGTAATGTTGACGAAAACCCAGGTTTGTCGATTCCTCGTCGATCTTTGGAATTAAACATTCCACAAACGACATTGCACCGTATTTTGCATGAAGACTTAGGTCTTAAGGCTTTTAAAGTTCAGTTAACACAATAACTCAAGCCGGTCGATCACCATAAAAGTCGTATCTTTGCTGATTGGGTCCTTCAAATGCATCAAATTGATCCGAATTTTCATCGAAAATTCATCTTCGCATTTGGGGCTCAGAAAATCCAAGAATGATTGTTGAAAAGCCTCTCCAACCTCAAAGTGTCACTGTTTGGTGCGGTTTTTAGGGTGGAGGTGTGATTGGACCTTACTTATTCGAAAATGGGGCTGGTGCAACTATCACGGTGAATGGATTGCGCTACCGAACTATGATTAATGGCCGGAATTGGAAGATATTGATGTGGACGACGTTTATTTTCAGCAAGACGGCGCTACGTGCCACACAAGCAACGAAACAATCGCAATTGTTTCGTTGCTTGTGTGGCACGTAGTTTATTCTTTGGGACCACGTGAAAGATGAGGTCTATGCCAATGCTCCACAATCGATTCAAAACCTTAAAGTTGGAATTCGTGAAGTTATCGAGGACATACAGCCGCAAATGTGCGAATTGGTCATGGAAAATTTCATGAAAAGGATATGGAGCTGCAAGCGTAGCCGTGGCGGCCATTTGGTGATATCGTTTTCAAATGCTAATGGCATACCTTCCTCTTTACAATAAACATTCATTGATTTCTTTTAAAAAATACTCGTTTTTTTAAATATCAAAATGAAACCTCTTATTGGAAAACCATTTAGTTATGATATCTAAACCAAACAAACCACTTATTTCAAAATTATTCGAGAAACTACTCCTAAAGAGACTCAAACCAATAATAGTAGAAATAAATTTTATTCCTCCACATCAATTTAGCTTCAGAGAACCATTATTCAACAATAGGAAAATTACACCGAATTACAAACATAATTGAAGATGTATTTGAAAATAAGGAAGTATGTTCAAGCGTCGTCTTGGATGTAGTAGCGGCCTTTGACGGAGTATGGCATAAAGGCTTGGAATATAAATTACAAAGACACTTATCAAAGCAGTTTTATGAAATTCTAAAATCTTACATATCTAACCGACACTTTCGAGTTAAATTAGATGGCGAATGGCAAGGCAGTGTTCTGGGACCAACTTAATATGTTCTATACACCTCGGACGATAGTCTCCTCTATCGTTGGCAAGTCCGAGGTGTATAGAACATATAAAGTTAGATTTTCGGATGATACGGCCAATATTGTCAGTACCTCGACCAAAAGATGGCGATAAACCAACGAAAAGATCAACTGTATACCAGTAGAACTGAACCGTCAGCAAATTCCGTATGCAAACACGGCAAAAGGTCTAGGCAAGACTCTAGACGCGAAACTAAAATGGAAAGAGCATCTGAAAATGAAAAAGATGAATTAAACAATAAATACAGAAAGATGAATTGGCTCTTAGGAAGAAATTCTGAGCTAACTCTACATAATAAATTGCTATTATACCGGCAAATCATAAAACCTGTGTGGACTTACGGTATTCAGCTCTGAGGCTGTACAAAGTAAACCAATGTCAATATCATCCAGTCATTCCAAAGCAACATGACAACCTCCATAGAGATCTGAAAATGGATTTCGTCATTGAAGATATGAGCAAACACGCGAGAAAACACATGCAACGTGTATGTGTGAAGAAACCACATGATCTACTAGATCCAATCAGGATCGTCTAAAAATATAATAAAATTGTAAAGGGGATATGTAATCCTAATCAACCTAAGTAAAAAAACTTCACGAAAACAGCCGATTATCGTGAGAATATAACGGGTTAACCAGTGAGACTGATAAATGATTAGACGATAATACTAAATAGTACCATTATATCAGAAGACACTCTTGTCTATAATACTAAATGCTTGAACGAATCTTCAATGAAATATCCCTGCTAACTTACTTTGGACACTGTACTTCAGTAAAATTAATCTGATACGTATAATTGCGCGAGTTTTAAATACACGCATATATATTTTTACGGTTCTCCCGTACAAGCCTTTCCAAAAATAATTTTGGATTAAAAATGAAATTATTGACGGCCGGCCACTTTACACACTTTTGTCCTCCAAATTTGAATCTTTGATACTGTGTCACCGCATACAAGACATAAAATAATGAAAATTAAGTATGACATTAAACACTATCATTGCATACAATCAATTTTTTTACTTTCAATGAATCATGTGGTTTTCTATATAATGCTATAATAATATAAATTATACAAAGTACATAGATAACATGTACATAGATCATTTGTAAAATAAAAATACAAAAAAAGTCACAATCACTTTTCTAATAATATTATTTAAGACGTTAGTATATCTCTCGCCTCGGCAATAGTCTGTGCTCTATCTGATACGGATATCATCTCTACACAGCGCAAATGTACCAAACTACGATAGCAAAAATTACCGAGTCTCTATGTACATAATATTATGTGAGTATATAGAGGTACCCTTGGAAATTTAACCTAGCTAAAATTTTAAAACTAATAATTTGTATAATACGAGTACCTAGCTCTAGCTACGAGTACGAGTATATTCTAAAAATTATTTTATTGAAATGTGTTCCTTTCTCTTTTTTCTTATACAATTATATTATGACTATTATTATTTTATTTAAGAATTGTGTCTTTAATTCATTCAGTCATCTTGTTCATATAGTTATGCACACACCAAAGTATATTGACATTATTATAGCAATACACTTTATAGTTATTGAACATATTTTTAGTTCCATATTGGGTGGTCACAAGTTTATAAATTACGATCGAAATCAGATTTTGTATACTTGGAAATTTTTGTCACTCAATTGAGTGATTATAGCTGAAATAGTTGAGCAAAAAAAAAAAAGTTGTAATTATAGTAGTAAAACCACATACCATTGAATGTCCCAAATATTCCGCTGCATTATCCGATATGTACAGTAATTTTCCGTTTTGGGTTAACATCATCAGAAAGCCAGACAAAGCCTAGAATATAAAGAAGACGGAAATATTTAAATTTTATTATTGCGGTTTCATTACAATTTTATAAAAATGATATATTTTCTTCCAGACATCGTGGTCATTTCCAAATTAAAATAAGGAGTTCAAGCAATCGGGAAATTAGTTAAAATACGTTACAGACAGGGAGAATTGTAAAGAGTTTGTGATTTGCCCGAGTTTCATAATATATGCGAAATTACGATTATAAGTTTGGCGGTTATCTTGAAACTTTCGTAAGATTAGCTGCAAACGAGAAACTAATGGAGGGATGAATATGTTGTGGCCAACACCTGACTCTCTTTTACCACAAATGTTTACATATATCTCGAATACACGACAGTTGATTTCTAAAGCGAAAAATTAAACTTATTAAACTTTTGGTAAATCTGACTTATAAACCCGAAAAATTCTTGACCAAAGAAAAGACAAAATTATGCCATTTTTAGTGATGCGTTCGTCTACAACACAACAACGTGTTTCAGTTATTCAAACTTAATACAAAAATGGGTATCCGTCACGCCAGCCGGAACCAAACAACTATAGCACAAGTAGCACGATGCATTGAGCATTATTGTGCACTATATTTCAGCTGGAATCTTATAATTCTAGCCGGAACCTAATAAAGCCAGCTAGAACCATATAACAGACAAATCAACTATGATGGCACAAGTAGCACGATGCATTGTGTATCATTGTGAACTATATAATTTTTCAGCCGGGACCTTATCAATCCAGAAATATACGATTTTTCGGAAAAAAAATCTTACAAATTCAGCCGGAATTATACCCTCTACAGCCAAACTTTTTCAGCCGGAACCTCATAATTCCGGCGAGAACCTGATAAAAGTTTTATCAAATCGAGCAACTATAGCTCAAACGAACGTGTCACTTTCATTGAATGTAAATCATCAATTGGAGGATTTTTCGCAGATCTTTGCATTTTAAACGATGTTGTTACTTTCAATGTTAATATTGAAAGAATTTGTGATAAATGAATTGTGAACTAAACTCGAAAGAAAGTTGCCATTGCTTTCAACAGACATCAATGAACTAGATTTGAAAAAATGTGAGCAAATCAATAGAGATAAATATTCGGGAATCTTACTGTAGCTGTGGTAGCTTACATTATGTAAATAAAGTATATAATAGTGTAATAATACTGGAGATTGAGCCGCTAGATCTACTAGAACAGCAAAAGGTTCCTATAAGTGGCATTAAAACGGAGTACGGGATTGACAGCCTCCAGGAAGTATTCATAAATGGATACGGGCCTACTCTGGGCAATGTTTTGTAGAACGAACGGTTGTGGTGCCCAATCCCTTCGTAGTAGTGAAGCAGAATAGCTAATTAGTCAATCAAAACTATGCAATGGTACCAACAAAACGAAATAATACCCCAGGTGGTACACCAATATCAACATTGGTAAATCCACTCTCTGTGGAGACTGACTCTATGGATTCTGGGGAGGGCCATCTATTGCATTATCAGGGAACATCAAATCCGTTCCAGAGAAAATTAAATTTACAAAGATCACCGATAAAGAAAAATAGAAGCAACTCGGTAGCTGACCAAGCCGATACTTTTTCTAATGCTATACCTAGATGTACTGGGCTAACATTGCACGAAATATGTGATGCCACCGGAAATTTTACTTTGCAAATAGCCGAATCTAGTAAAACTACTATTGACCTAGAAAAGGAGAATATGGATCTCTTGGCGAGGCTGAAGCATATGTAGCAATTATTTGCCAAGCTAAGCGAAGAAATTGAGTATCTAAAGCGAGAAAATCAAAACCTAAAAATTAATCGAGATTCAAAAGAAGATTGCGATATAGGAAGTATTGAACCAGACAAACTCATCTATTCCACTGATCCTAAAGAAGAAAAAACAGTCTAGGAAGAGTGATAAAATAAAAGCTGAATCGTCACTTAAGCCTGAGCAATTAAATGGTAGGGGACAATCTAGTTCAGATTCAAAAGTTGTTCTATCCAAAGCCAATCAAACAAAAGGTAGTAAATCTACCAAGAACATTACACCAAATTTGGTGCAACCGAGAGAAAAATTAACCCCTCCCCCTCCCTCTCAATAAATACTGTGCGTGTAACCAGTTACCCAGAAATTCAGTCACTGATGAAATGACGTTTGAAAAATTAATACTCTGGACTCAGATACTTATAGAACCTTATCTATGAAATTGAATGCTGGAAAGTATCAGTTGTTCACTTACGAGAACAAACAAGCCCGACCTATAACAGTCATGGAAAGAAGTTTGCATCACACTTGCTCAAGCAAAGAAATAATGGAAGACTTACAAAATAAAAGTCTTAAAATACTAGATGCTGTGAATATTGTTAAAAAAGAGAGAACAGAAATCCAGGAAGGAAACCAAATTATCAGTAAAAGGGGACTTCCTCTTTTTATGCTGGTATTTGACAACAAAGAGAATGTTCAAAACATTTATGGAATAAAAGGAATCCTTCACACGAAGATGAAAATCAAACCAATGAGGAGAACCACAACACGCATACTCCAATGCAAGAATTGTTAGGCATTCAATCACACCCAAAAATATTGCGGCCGGGATCCAAGATGTGTAAAATTCTCGGGTAATCATATTACCCAGGTATGTACAAGAGAGAGAGAGAGAGAGAGAGAGCAATGTGCCAGCCAAGTGTACAAATTGTAAGGGCCAACGTCCGGCTAATTATCGAGGCTGTGAGGTTGCTAAACAACTGCAAAAATTAAGAGACTAAACGAGAAATCAACCGCAAAATCACGAAAATCGGATCAAAACCCACAACCAAGCAACACAGGGCAAAGAAGTTCATTTGCCCAGGTAGTGAAAGGTTTGGGTTCAACCCAACATATGGGCTCTGAAAATAACCAAATTATGGAAAACATTATGAACAGCATTGCAGCTATTACAAAGCGGCTAGATGACTAAAGTAATCTGAACAACATGATACTTGATCAACTGCAGAAAATGAAACTGCCTCAACGCAATCCAACACAAAATGTTAAGTAAGAACACAACTTTCAAAATAGCAATCTGGAATGCGAATGGCATTATGCAACATATTCCAGAAATAGAAATATTTTTAAATTTAGAAAAAAACGACATTTTCTTAATATCTGAAAGCCATCTAGTTAAATCTTCGTTTGTTAAAATACGGGGTTATAACTTATATCACTCCATTCATCCAGCGGAAAGAGCAAGAGGTGGCTCGGCATTACTAATAAAAGAAAATATGAAACACCATTTACAATCAAATATCGAAGAAGAAACAATGCAAGTCACTACTGTAAGGATCCGAATTAAATACAGACAGCTTACTGTCTCTGCAACATATTGTCCTCCCCGGCATAACTTGAAAAGAGAGGACTACCTTAAACTATTTAAATCGCTTGGACTTGATTTTATTATTGGAGGTGACTTTAATGTAAAAAACACCTATTGAGGATCTAGACTTACGACGTCAAAAGGTAAAGAATTGCTTCAAGCAGGGCTTCACATCAAAATGTGAATTTTACTCTGGTGGTTCCCCAACATACTGGCCCAGTGACGTAACGAAGGTACCTGACCTAATAGACTATTATGTAGCAAGAGGTATATCCCAGAACTACATTCACGTTGAAGACAGTAATTCTCTAGTATCGGATCATTTTCCGGTTATCATGACAGTCAGTGAAATGGTAATTCAAAGGGAGAGTGCACCCAAATTAACAAATTCAAAAACAAACTGGGATTTCTTTCGTGAAGTATTGGATAAAAAAATCAATCTTCAGGTACCGATCAGAAATCCTCACCAGTTGAAAGATGAATTAAAACAACTCAATGAAGCAATTCACTATGTTGCTTTGGCAAGTACCCAATGGAAGTTAGAGAGTTGGTAAGACAAAAACGACGCGCACATAAAATCTGGCAAATAACTAGAACACCGGAGAACAAAATAATTCTTAACAATTTAAGTAACAGTCTCAAATCTCTTCTTAAAGAAGTTAAAAATGCATCAATCAACAGATATCTAGTTAGCTTAACCGATGAAAAAACTCTGATTATTCTCTGTGGAACGCGACGAAGGGACTTAAAAGTCCCAAAATGCAAGTGCCTCCACTTAAAAAGAAGGAAGGAATCCGGGCAAGCGATCCTAAAGAGAAGGCTGATCTGTTTGCGGAGTATCTCGAGGATACCTTCGAACCACTACCAAGGCAAATGGCCAATGAAAATATAATGTCAATCCAAAAGCTAGATGATTTTATATACGCCCAGTAACTCTCAAAGAATTAAAAGATGAAGTAAAGAGCAACTTGAATGTTAAAAAGCCCCAGGATATGACTTGATTACTTGCCAAATAATCAAGGCTCTATCAGGTAAAAGATTTCGTAAGCTATTACACATAGTCAATGCAAGCTTTCGATTAAAACATGTTTCGTGGCAATGGAAAGTAGCAGAAGTAATCATGATAGCAAAACCTGATAAACCACCTAACGACAAAAAATCATAGAGGCCAATTTCATTGCTGCCAATTATATATGTCAAAACTCTTTGAAAAAATATTACTAAAAAGTCTTAAACCAATAATTGAGGACCGACAACTAATTCCTCCACATCAATTTGGATTCTGGGAAAGCACTCCACAATTGAACGGGTGCATAGAATCACCAACATTATTGAAAGAACGTTAGAACGTAACAAAGTATGCTCCAGCATATTTCTGGACGTCGCCCAAGCATTCGATAAAGTCTGGAACAGTGGACTGGAATTCAAGCTGCATAAAGATCTGCCGAGGCAATCCTATGCCATACTAATATCTTATTTATCTAATAGACATTTTCGTGTGAAATATGAGGATGAATACTCCGAACTAAAGAAAATCTCCGCCGGTGTACCACAGGGGAGTGTCTTATGACCAATCCTGTATTTATTATATACAAGGGATATTCCAACAGTAGATGAAGGAACCATAGCCACCTTTGCTGATGACACAGCAATCATGGCGATTGAAAGTAATGTCGCTGATGCAACGAGCAAGCTCCAGAAGATTACCAATGCGGTTTGTAACTGAACTAAGCGCTGGAGAATCAAGCTTAATGAGACGAAATCCACGCATATTAACTTTACATATCAAAAGGCTTCCCATCTACCGATAGAAGTCACTCACGACGAAGCTAAGCTAATCCCCAGAAGTTAAGCTCATCCCCAATCGTTGACTTTAAACGCACGAAAACTCTTAGCCGCAAATAATTGACAGAAGCTATCTTTGAGTGTCATCAAACCAAAATAGAATAGGGTATAGATACTGAACAAACCTTACAGACTCAGATAGAATTCCCGATATTGTAAAATGTATGAGGGAATTGTTTGTACATCTAACTGAATTTCTACAACGCCCATTTGAACTGGCCAAAGATATCAAAGTATATAACTCAGACCTAGGTACCAACACCTAGCTCTACCATGACTCCTTAGTATTAGGTAACCCTATGATCTACCAGAAGTTTTACACTTTTGTCTAAAATTACAGAACGTTGACTTTAGAACTCAATATGCAAATAGTAGAAATCAGAATAGAGAGCTCAGCATAACGACGGTAGTTCTATTTTTGGGAGAATTCCCAATTTTTTCCCAATTCCCAAATATAGCCCAATTTTTTCATTGAGCTAGGCAATGAATTGAAAAAATAATTCAAACGTCGGTCAAAATGTTCTGCTAACAGTAGCTACATGCAAAGTGACGGTAACGTGAATCCACATTGGATGGGCGATTTTTCCAATTTATTGGAAGGCCCAAAAGTGATTTTAGTTGAACGGCGCACCGAATACATGAATAGGAAGGGATGGGCCTAATTTTATTCTCTGTCTCTAAGACAGGCCTAGCACAGCCGACAACATAAATTAAAAAAATTTCAGAAATAATATTTCAGAAACTGAATTGGGGGAGATTTGAAAGACGATTAGAAATATGTTTAGAACTAAATGGCAGATATTTTGAATATTTTCTAAAATAAATATTTTTTATGAAACTGTTGTTTTTTCTTTTCTGATTCTATTTTTGTTTAATTTTAGAAATGAAAAATTTGCGAAACCATATTTTACGTAAACTGCGTAATCAATAAGTGCATAGAAAAGATTATGTTCATAAAAAAAAACTTTAGTCAATATTTTCCAAACCAATGAGTTACAAGGTCATTCAAGGTCACCAGGAACATCCCACTCGACACTGAACAATTTTCATTATTAGTAATTTTCTAGTTATCAAAAAGCTCACCCAAATATTCTATGCCAAAAAATAATTTTTTACCAGTGCTGGAACGGTAAATTTTTTAAAATAAATTGCTGATAGCAAAATTTTTGCTTCATTTGAAACCTTGCAATGATATGCTACACAATCATATTCATTAATAATTGAATAAGTTAGCTGCCAGCGCCGAAACGGTGGCTTTGTAGTGCTGATTACAAAATTGTTGTTCTTTCAAGACCGTTTAAATTATATGCCACATGATTATATGGAAAAGAGAGAAGTTGTTTCCAGCATCACAACGTTAGTTTTAAGTACTAAAGTGCTTCAACCAAATTTGTGGCATTCTTCAAGATCTTTTCAACGATATACGACAAGTGCACATGTTTTAATAAACGAAAAATTAGCTGCAAGCGTCAAAACGGTTGATTTTTGAACTAAAGTGATATCGTCAACATTGATTTCTCATCCAGGACCTTTCAAACATATGGCTTTTTGGATTATTTCCAATGATAGGTACCCGGCACCTTAGAGGTAAAGACATCCCAAATTCTCCGAATTCGAAATAAAAGAAGATGAATACATATCTTTTGCATTTTCGAGATCAGGACCCTTCACCGAAGTAAAATATTGTCTCTAGTGCTTGCGGAGTTCTACAGTGTATCTACCATCTTCATTGCGATGAAGTGTCGAATTGTTATGCTGCTCACTTTTTAATTCATCTTGTGGTTCCCGAAGTAGTGGGAGGTTCTCGATTTCTCAAAATGACCTCAGTGTTTTCACGATGGCGCATAATTCTCGGTGGTCGTCGTGAAACTTGAGTTGATTGGGTACTTTGCGTTCCACTTTGCCAAACAGGATGTATCCGAGTTTCGTGTTTTAGGCGAACGGCGAGCCCATGACCCTCATGATCCAAATATCCTTTTGAAGCATTACAATAACATATGCTCCACATAATAATGAGGATCGGCAAATTCGAACTCATGCAATGTTGCCAATTCGCAACTTCGTGAAGATAGTTCAAAATTCCAGCCACGAAAATAAAAAAAGGTGCGTATGGCAATACTATTTAATTCTACTTATACTATTACGCCATTTCATTATAATTATAGCTCTCTCCTTACACATTATACTATTTATATGTCAAAAACTTAATAAATACAAATTTTAAAAACCATTTTAAAAATTTAAAAAAAAAACAGCTTGCATACGGAATCCTATAAATACAACTAGATACGTCATTCAAAACACGTACAAAAAAATTTACTGTCAACTATACTAACAACGAATATAATTTTAGAATATGACATATAAAAGTGTCGGGGATTATTTGATCATAATTTCTATGTTTATTTGAATTTAAAATGAGTTCAGATGTCCATAGAAGACAAGAACTATTCGTTGGCCCAACTAACGGTGCACATCGTTTGGTAGGTCAATGTTTAAGGAGCATGTACGAGATTGGCCTGTTTGAAGGATTCAAATAACCCCCATCTTTATACAGGGTGTCCCTAAAGTTGCTGAGACTTATAGAAAAATTATAAAAAAATCGTACATCCTCCTTAAACAGTCATCTATCAAACGATGTGTACCGCTAGTTGGGCCAGCGAATAATTCCTGACTTATATGGACAATATCTCAACTCGTAAAATTTCGAGTGTTATGACAGTTTTTAACTATCGTGATAGCTGTTGTAGCAAATTGGCGTTAGTTCGATCAAGTCATGGATATCCAAAACCATCTACCCAACAGGAATTCAGGAAATGGTTGAGATTTTAGTACTTTGGAAATTGAGCTCGGTTTAGTGTCATCTTCCATTGCCAATAGGTTTCTGGATCCAAAAAACTTCAAGCAGTGAACGGTCTCGGTTGATAAACTGAATGTGGGTTAATCGATTGCTATATGATATCATATTTAACTACCTCTGATGGGCTTTTGATGGTGTCTATGTGTCGCTTAAGTAATGGCGCGCTTTTTATATTCTCCCTCGATCTCCCCAGGATCGCACACAGCCTTTACCTGATCTTTCACCCCGCAGAAAGTTTCGTAACTCGAAGAGGTCGATCTACGTCTAAACCAATTCTTCGGTAATCGTTGTAACGACGATTACTTGTCTCTGCACGTCAACGCACTTATTTACAAATCGGTTATGTATCGCGTTAAGCGTGCAACACCGGTCACACGATTTATAGGATAATTGAATGGTTTCTAAATGGTGAACTAGTTTTGGGTTGTTTTCATCCGCTGTTACAGCAGATTGCCTGATGAGGTATTTTAGATTAACTATAGAAAATCTGAACATTTAGATAATTTGTATATTTACATTTCAAACGCAACGTCAACATTGAAAATACCGCTTTACAGCAATACGATTGGCCTATAACGCAACAAGAATGCAAACTTATATATTTTTTACGAATATACAAAGATTTAATTACACCAATATTAATTACCTCTGAAATACCATAAATAACATAAAAAATAAGTTTGTTTTGATCACGCGATTTCTTCTTCCAAACTTTAAACGTTTTCTGCAGCGACGGAATCTTTCTGCGCGATTTTCTTTACCCATTTCTTTTATATTTGTACAGTTTGTTATACAGATATTTAGTTATTTCGTTTTGTGTTTGAATAAATCTTTTAAATCACCAATAATAATAATTCATTATTTTAATAATATTAAAATAAAATAAAAACAAAACAATAAATTATATTTTATATCATAATAATCTTAATTTAAAAATAATTCGTTTGGTTTTGACTTTTTACTTTAGCATTATCGTTTCTTAAGTGAGATGGTAAGAAAACAAACACACAAAAAGTGTGTTACACACATTAAAAAAATATTTCGAGCAATTTGCGTGCTTCCATCAACAAAAGACACTTCAGACCGATCGCTCGAACATTAAACGATTTTTGTACACCGTCCGCGAGGATCAGTTTAATTTGAAACATTTTTTGTTCAGATTGGTGTGTTTACGTAATCCAATATGCATGTAAAATAGCAATTACAACGTACATATCTTAATTTTTTTTTGCCCGTTTTTAATAAAAGACCCCAACAACAACAAAGCGGTGGAAACGAGTAAAAACCATAAAGAAAATTATTGTGAATCAGAAATAAAAAAACAAAAATTTTTTATGTTACTTTTGTTTCTTAACAGACATCAAAACAACACTAACCCTAAACACAAACGGTTAATATAATTTTACGATCACTAAACATATTCGGCATGTAAACATCGGTCAAATCACAGTTGCTTTGTAACAATTGAAACAACAATGAATACTGGACAGAGCCAAATTCACCCAATAATAGAAAATTTATAAAACTCCTAGTGTGCTAATAGAGGGTTACCTATAATTTAGTTTGATACATTTTTAATAATACCAATATTATTTTTATTTTATTTATAAATAAATAATTTAATTATTTCTATGTTTTTTTGTAGTTTTTAAACGATTAACATACTAAGCAAAACAAAACAAAAAAAGTGAATAAAGAAAATCCGGAACATGATCGTGGGAAAATTGATTCAAAATTTTATTACGTTACATCGTTTCGATAACACATCGCATTGCAATAATGTAATTTGTATTGTAGGAATGAAAAAGGTGTAGCAAGTGGTGTGCTTGCATGTAGAGCGCGGTTGTAAGTAGGTGTGGAAACAAAACCTTTTTTATGCGCGGAGCAGATATGATTTTATGGACTTACATTTAAGATTCTTGAGGTTGAAAGTGAACAACATTTATGTAAATTTTTATTATTAATTTTATATTTTAAAATTTATGAGTTTATGTGTCTTTTATGAGTTGTGGTGTAGTCCAAGAGAAAAACACCACAAATAAAAAAATTGACTAGACAAAATTTAATTTACCAAAAATTGTGGCAAACTAACAAATGTCGTCTTTATACGGTAAATACAATTAAGCGAAGCTTTTCGATGAAAACCGCATAACGATAGAGAACAAAATGAAGAGCTTCTTCGTGGAAATTGTAACGAATAAACACGGGAAGTTAAAAGTTCTACTCGTAGTGCACCTGCGCTAATCGATATCTGGAACACTGGTTACAAAATTAGAAAGGGGGCGTAATCTTAGCAATTCCACTGATAGGCGATCTTAAAAGTTCCAGAACAGGCAAGACATCGCATGAAAATTACTCACTATAACCATCGCAGATTTCAAACGGTTAAAGTTTAATCCTGAGACCTATTTACGAAAAAGACATATAATTTTGAACCAAAAATTACGATTGGAATCTTATGGTTAGGCTTGGCTTAAAGGGTAAAAAAATAATGAATATTTGAAAGGAAGAAAAGTCCCGGGAGGCTAGCATCGCATTGAAATAAAATCATACCGTTTATATTAAATTTCGTTAGATAATCGTTAGCTGAGGATTGGTCACATATTTTGTTATTTGAACACCAATGAGTAAATGTGTAGCAATTCAGAAAATAAAGTAGTCGTATTTTTATGAGAGTGAAGTTTTTACCAATTAACAATAATATTCACATTGGAAACCACACTGTTAAAATATTTCTTATAGGAATTTTGAGAAAAAATTAAATTTCATGAAATTTAAAATCAAAAGGATCGGCTCCTTTTGATTTTCGGTGCATCCAATTCCTGCAAATGACAAGACATCACGAGGACTACACCAAATATATATTATACATAAGTTGTTTTTAGCGCAAAGATTGCACCACAATGAAAGCATATAGGAATCACTAATACGGGTTTGTAGATCTGCTCAGTAAGTTTTTTGAGCAAACCGCATTGGCTCCTTATGATTTTTGAGTGAATCCCATTTATTCTCACAATAACAAAACATCACGGAGATTGCACCACAATGAAAGCATATAGGAATAACTCCTACGAGTTTAACCAATCAAACGAAGTATATTTCGTTCCAATATTGATTTGCTCAGTATGTTTATTTTTATTGGCGTCCTAAAACCAATACCAAATCAGTCCATGTTCCCCTGGTTAGGGGCGGCTGAAGCGGGCGTTTGATATGTACGTAAACGGCTCGCTATATAAACGTACTCAAAATAGGCTTAAATGCCTCAAGATTACTCACCAGTATGTGACCCACATACGTAACAAGCGTAACAACTATGTTATGAATCCTAAATACAGAGGCCTCGGATTACCATATCGGATTCATTACAAAAAGGACCTCGGCAACTGTACATGGACAACGCTTTAAACATAGGAACATGGAACGTGTTTAGACTTATAACACCTAGAGAATTGAAAACGCGCATTGCAAGAACATTTATGGTATGAAAGTGGGATCCATGACAATCCAAAATAGAATACAATAGTTACACTCTCCATTGAGGCGCTATCCATGCATTCGCTCCGCAAAAGAACTGCATACGGAACAGAAGACGTCATATGTCGCCGTCATATGCCAACTGCTTTAAAAACGTGATCAACTGAAAATAGCAAGTTTCCGCTGCGTCGAGTTGTTAAACTCGTAAGACGCAAATTACTCTAAGAAGAAGTTCCGTTGCGAATTTTGTTCAAAAAAATTGTACTGAGCAAGTTTAGCTTCGTTTGATAGGTTAAACCCGTAGGGGTTCATTGTGGTGCAATCTCCGAGACGTCTTGTTATTGTGAGAATAAATGAGATTCACTCAGTAACTTTGTTTAAGACGTCAGTTAGTAGTTGGATTCTTCTCTCAATTTGATCGTTTATTTTGAATTGATTATTGTTTTCGTTTATAAGGTCGTTCATCGTGACATTTATCATACGTAGATCCTCAGCGTCTGGATATCCTGCTAACCTTTATCGGGAGTACTTCTGCGATTTTATTTGATGAAAGTTGTCGTATGCTTTTTTAAAATTTTATTTAATTATTGTGTAAAGTTCCTACTTGTATTCTACTCTATCGGTTACAATATTGTTAATAGAGTCTAGGTCAGATTTCTAGGTCAGTGAACCCTATTTTGATTGTGCGTTTTTAATTCAGACAATTTCTTGGAATTATTTGAAATTGTCTCGTTGGCTCTAAACTTGCATAAAAATGCATAGGCATAGAGTTTTGGGCGAAATGTGGCGAAGCCTGCGATGAATGCGGCAAGTGCATCCTCTTCTATGAACGCACTTATTGCAACTCATGAAGGATTATAGATTGGGTTTTGTTTAGCTAGAGTCTTAATGTTCTGTAAAATTTCGTTTCGTTTTACTGTAGGATACGTGAATGGACATATTGTCCGTTTGTTGTGTTGCCCAAAGTTGATATTTATAAAAGGAAACTCTTTTTTATCCCTAAGAGCTTTCGTTAATATCTGTTTAATTTCTCCAAAAGTTTTGGAGTTCCTGGCTAAGCATAGAACATCTTTTGCTTTGCCTTCGATTTTGTTTTGCACCGCTTGCCAATAAATCCGTATTTGTTGTTCCTGTACTATTGGTTCAAAGGAACTGAACGTGTCTTCAACTATTTTCAGAAATGAAATCAGTTGTTTTCAATTTCCATCGAATGACAATTTAATACCCAATGACTTTACCGGATCTGGGATCCGGAGTACATCAAGATTGAGCAATTGTGGAGTTGGAATCATTTCTTGTTCTATTTTATTAATCAGATACACCAGCACCTTTTCGCACTTATCTTGCTTTTGTGAAATTAGGCTAAGTTGTTCCAAAACTTGAGCCAATTGGTTCGCATCTTGTTCTACTTCCGTTATTGTTCAATATTTTTGGCAATCAATATTTCGATTCGCTATGTAGATCTCAACTGATTTCCTGCTCATACAACAATTTGAAGTATCTTTTGATCACTGATTAATTTGTTGTAATGAGGGTAACAACTTCGATATAAAATAATAATAATTGATTCTGCAAATCCCCAAAAGTACTCATGTCTATCTTGTAGTGCACGTATTAATTCTGACAATTTACCGAATAAAATCAGATTTAGCTCTATATTGTAGTGGCTTGATCCGCATCCGATGAACTATATACTAGAATTGATAATATGTGCAGGTTACGAATTTGGTTGAAAGTTGAAATGTGGCCAAACTGCGACTCCTCTTAGCGATTTTAACTCTTGAGTCAGATAGATCAATGATAAATCACTTTGATATCACTTGATGGGTTTATTTATTGGACTGTTTTTGTTCACTAGTCATTTACACCTTTTAGACTTCACCTTTTCACTATTCACTGCTCGGCTGCGCCAATTATGGATTGTGTAAAGGAACTGCAGGTTTTCGAAGGAAATCCATTACACTATGTGTCGTGGATTTACAGTGTAGAGAGCATCCTAAGGGATTATACGAGATCGTGAAGGATAAACCCGTATAAAGGGCAATATTGCAACATATACGGCCAAAAATTAGAGGAGCGACGGATGCAGCCCTCTTATCCTACAATATTTTTGACGAAAACTGGAGTGAGATAAAAGGATGCCACTGCACTATGCCAACAAATGAGAGGTAAGGACGCTGGAATAATAATTGAGTAACATAACACAAAGGAAGGAAACGCGTCGATGAATTTTATGCCACGGTGAACCATCAACTAACTCTAATAATCAATAAGATTAAGACAGAAAACTATAGTGCAAATACAATGACGGTTCTAATCAACACCTACAGGAACCGAGCACTGGACGTATTTAATAGGGGTCTTAACGGTGACATATCAAAGATGCTAACCATCGAGAGACCAGCAAATCTTCCGGAAGCGTATTCGATCACAATTCCCATAAATCACATCAACTTAAACAGAACTCAGCAATTGTCTAGGCCGACGCCCCTGCCAATTATATCACTACAGCACCGAAACATGGCGTATAATATGTAGTATCAACCAACAGCACATAAGCAACAAAAATCTCATCAGCAGTACTAGCAACAATACCAAGAACAACAGAATTATTCAACACCACCCCCAAGGCCAGTTCAACTGAAGCCACCAGTACTGATGCCCATCGACGAATCAGGCAACGCAAAGAAGATCAACTATATTAAGAGGCAAAATAATATTAACATAAAACCAAAAAGGGAAAGAAGTCCTGATACTCACCCAAATCATCCTAAACATCAAAGAATATTCCACGTTGAGTAGCATGACGTTGAAGCGGAATACGACGAGTACATAGATAATTACAGTGACCTCGAGAGTGAAGAAGAGACCGAAGAAAATATAGAGGTAAATTTTACAACCAATGCCTCTCCAGTATACCTTACATAGAGTATCGCACAAAAAATAACAAGATCAAAACATCCATCCAAGTGAACATCATAGAAACGAAAAACGACCACCTGAAGGGCGGAACAAAGTTAAAGCTTAGAATGATGTTAAACAAATACCTACCACTTTTTGGAGCGATTGGAGATCAACCAACTATCGAGACAAATGTAAGAGCCGAAATTAAAACTACAACTGACAAGCCTATCTACACAAAGTCATATCCATACCCAATTAGCATGAGGGCCGAGGTGGACAAACAAATAAAGCAACTTCTCAACGACGGCATTATAGGGCCATCAAAAATCCCTTATAACTCACCGATCTGAGTTGTGGAGACAAAATGGATGGGTCGGGAGTGAAAAATATCGGATGGTCATAGATTATAAAAGGTTGAATGCACAGTCACCATATCGGACAACTATCCAATACCGGATATCTCCAACACTATCGCAAGTCTCGGTAACTCCAAATTCTTCACAACAATAGACCTAACTTCGGGATTCCATAACATAAAAATGAAAGAAGAAGATATACCAAAGACGGCATTCTCGACAATGAACGGAAAATACGAGTACATGAGGCCACATTTGGATTAAAGAACGGGGGAGACGAAAATGTGCACTTGAGAAATTTCCAAAGAATTCTGAATAGATTACGGAAAGCCAACTTTAGACAAAACCGCATTTATAAAAGAGGAAACGGAATTCTTGGGGTATATAATATCAAATAAGGGAATTAGAACGGATCTAAAGAAAGTGATGGCTATGCAAAAACTCAAACCACCCGAGAATCTCAAGGAACTGAAAAGCTTCCTTGGATTAACATCATATTACAGGCGTTTCATCAAAGACTTGGCAAACATCGCGAAACCTTTGACGAATCTAACAAGAGGGGAGAATATACACACAAATAAAAGGTAGCCAGTCAAGGAAAATAGACATAAAATTAAACGACGTCGAGCTGAAAGCATTTCAACACCTATCTTCATTAGAGTTACTAATATTTCCGGACTCCGACAAACCGTTCATATTAACGACGGATACGTAGGATTAACCAATAACATACATATATAGATCACTACGAGAAGGAGATGTTAGCGATCGTTTGGGTCTAGATAACCTTAGAAATTATCTCTACGGTGCAAAGAAAATTAAGATTCTTACCGATCATCAACCCTTAACATTTGCTCTCAGTACCAGAAATAATAACAGCAAACTAAAAAGATGGAAAGCAAGATTGGAGGAGTACAACTATGAAATAATAATGTACAAGCCCGGAATCACGAACAAGGTAGCTGATGCGTTATCAAGGCTGAAACTGGAAGTCAAGTCACTCTCCTCATCGATCGATGAAACGGTACATAGCGCAGAAGAAGCAATTGATCCGACACTGCGCGAGGCACCACTAAACGTGTTCAGAAATCAATTGATATTTACTGTAGGAAACGGAGTTTATTGTTTTGAGGAACCACATAGGAAATATTATAGGCATTACATTTCATTGCCCGAGATAAATAAAGATTCACTGTTGCATCATCTGAAGAAGAAATTACAACCAATATTATTCAATGGAATAAAAATTCCCGAAGAATGTGTTCAAACGAGGAAGAAACAGGAAGAACACATAAAGACACATCGGAATGCCAAGGAAAATAGAGAACAAATACTAGAAAGGTATTATTTTCCACAAATGGCCAGTCTAATAAGGGAATACACACGGAATTGCGATATATGCAATCAAAATAAGTATGATCGCCATCCAAATAAACCACAACTTCAGGAGACTCCAATTCCAAGATATCCTACGGAAATCCTACATGTCGACCTGATTGACCTCCTTTGGATTGGGCATCCAAATTTATCTAACGCCTTCACAAAAAAGCGAAGTAAACGGAACAGTGGAAAGAGTTCATTCCACCATAACTGAGATGATCAGATGTCTGCAAAACGGATACAAAGATCTCACAATAAAAGAATTGGCTGACATAGCTGACAGATACAACAACTCAATACACTCTTTCATTGGAAAGAAACCAAGTGACATATTTTTCGAACGGATTCAGCGGATCAACTATCAACACCTTTTAGACTTAAAGGAGAAATTAAACGAAGACCTATAGTTCAGCGAATTAGGAACAATCAAAGGCTAAAGTTGCAGAGGGGGGACTTGAAGAAAAACGTACCGAAAACATATGAAGTCAGATAACCGATTTACGCACCTATTAAGCAAATTCAGGAAAAAACAAAACCTAAATTCCGAAAAGATATTGTCGCGAAGGACAATAAGGTTACCGTGACGACGGTTTTCGGAAAAAGAATCCATAAAATTCACATCAAAAATTTACCAACCTAAGTCGTTTTACATGTATCTTTACAGCTCTTGTCTATGGACAATATCAACATTTTTGGGCATACACGAGTATGGCACTCCAATAGTGTCGGTCAAACAAGGCAACGGGAATATAATAAGCGGGAATTTCAAAATTATACATCAAATTGACCTGCACAACTATGTGGAAATATTGACGAACATCAAGTCGGAATTAATAGGGATCGATCCGAAAAACATCATGAAATCCCAGTTGATATACCAAATCATTAACAGGCTGTACCGCTTCCAGTCCAGCTGAATTTCTAATCTTCAAGAAGCGGATTTTTAGAGGGGGAAGAGTTACGACAACATATATCTTCTACACTCAAATTAAATTTCTTACACTCAAATTCCATGCAATTCCGTATCGTTTCATGATTTGGAGATGTTAATTGGCCATCACTATCACCCGACTTAACACCACAAGATTTCTTTTTGTGGGGATATTTGAAAGATCGTGTATACGCAAATAAACCGCAAGGACTGCAACAACTATAAGAACTGAACATAAGAAATGAAATTATTGCGATTTATCAACCAGTTTTGGCTTCAGTTATGGACCAGGTACAGCAAAGAGCAGCAGCTTGCGAAGAGGCTGATGGCAGGCATCTAACAGATATTAATTTTAATTTTTTTTCTTAAAACTCTTCATGATTAAAACTATCTAACTATAAAAATACAATGTTCAGTGACTTATGACCCCATTACCTTGTGAATCGACATCAAGCGTACATATAAAAATTGACAGCTCGGTGTAAAATTTAGTTTTCATTTAATAAATAGTTAATTAAAGTGGTTTTGGGTTTTCATTAAGTTAAAAGAGTTTTATAGTGGTGTACGAACAATTTTATAATATTAAAAAGGTGGTGGACGCAAATATATAGTGTTTAAGTGGATTATTGTTTGGTGGCAACAACAAGTGTTTGTTTATATTTAAGCGGCGTGTTTTTAGACAGTAAGTAAAGTCAGGTGTGGGCAAAAGGAGGGCTTCGGCCCTTAAAAGGGGCGATGTTTGAAAGCCCAAATAGATTCGCACCGTTGAGGGTGTTGGGAAATAATACCCAACCCTCCAAAAGGAAACAAGATCGAACAAATGCGAACAAAGAGATTAGGATTCGGTGGCGGTGCAGATATAATGGATTGCAATGGAGTAAATGAAAAATATATAATAATCAAGCACGAGCTGGAGGGACAAAACCTGTCAAATTTTTCACCTTTTGGAATACAAAAAGCGCTGGATATGATAACCAAAGGTATCATTAAAACGCAACGTTCGAGAGCTGGAGAACTCTTGGTTCTGACAAAAAATCAGGCAGCGACGGATGCATTACTGAAGGCAACATCTCTGGGACAATTGGCCAAAATAAAAGTGATGCAACACCCCATATTAAACAGTTCCAAAGGAATTTTCTGCCACGACCTAAACAGTTTAACTGAGGAGGAAATCAAAGAAGGGCTTAAGGACCAAGGCGTCAGAGAGGTATACAAAATAAAGAAATGGGTGGAAAATAAATTAACGGACACAGCAGCAATTATCCTGACTTTTAATTCACCAGTATTACCGGAATATGTGAGGACAGGCTTTATACAACTAAGCATTCGATTGTACATTCCAAATCCGTTGAAGTGCACCGAATGCCACAAATTTGGTCACACCAAAAAGAGATGCACAAGTGATCCTAAGTGCTACAAATGTAGTGAAATAACACCACACAACCAGCTGTGCACTACACTAAAATGCATAAATTGTGGAGAGGCACACACCAGCAACAGTAAGGAATGTCGTGTATATAAACGAGAAGTAGAAATAGTGAAAATTAAAACTGTAGATAGATTAACATTTCCCGAGGCGAAAGCCAAATATTTTCGATTATATGCAAACACCACACTAACCAGACAACATATGCAGATACACTAAAAACCTCCTTTAACCCACCAAACACACCACAAAAGCCGCAAAACAAAGAAAACCAACTAGAACAGACAAAACCACAATCATATCCAAAAACTATTTCAACTTCAAGGCAACAACAGACACAATTAAACCAACCACAACAACAACAGCAACAAAAAGATCAAGTACAACAACAACAAAACCAACAACAGCCGCAACAACTAAAACAACTACTAGAAACGAACAAACTACAACAACAAATACAGCAAGTACAACAACAACAAGAAAGATTGCAACAACAACCGCAATCAAATCACCAAACAACTTCTAATGCAGCAATGGACATAGAGACAATAAAAAAAATGAAGCATGGCTAGCAATGAGACATTCTAATTTAACTCCAAAAGAATTAACACTATTTGGAAATAACCATGTAAGTATGATTGATGATGAATGAGGGAAGGAGGAGAGAGAACGCATTTGCATTTATAAATGCCCTATCCTTTCTTCATTTCTTTGAATGGTAGAGCGAATGCTGAGATCCAATGAATGCATGAAAATTGGTCAGGTAAATATTCGCAGTATATATGCCAATGGCGATATGTTGCGGAATCATCTGACCAATAATGATGTGAATGTGATGATTTTGTGTGAAACTTGGAAGCGGGAGGGTAAGACGTTTCGGGTGAAAGGATACAATTATCTGTCCAGACCGAGGGCTGATGGCTTCGGCGGGGTGGCGATATTGGCACGTGCCAATATCAGCCTGGTCCTTTGTGACATACCGCACTTCGAGCACATTGAAGTTATCGCGGCCAACACTCGAAATCTGGACAGAAACTTGTTATTTGTTAGTATCTATGCAACTCCAGTGTTGTCTACGTCTGACAGAGAGAGAAGCCAACGAGATTTTCAAATTTTGTTTGAATGGGTGGAAGGCAAAAGTGACGTGATTCTAGCGGGTGATATGAATGCGCATTCGAGAATATGGGGGAGTGAAAGAACTGATGCTAGAGGTAACTGGTTGACCCGCCTCATTCTGGATTCCGATCTCGTAGTCCTGAATGATGGTGGGTCGACTAGAATGCCGAGAGTGGGGTCGACAGCCAGCGCGATAGATTTAACTTTAATATCTAGCGGGCTGGCGGGCCAAGTCACTTGGAATGTCACAGATGAGAATTTGGGTAGTGATCATTATTTGATCAGGGCATGCTTAGGTGGTATAAATGTTGACATAGACCGTAAGGTCATTATGAATGGTAAGAAATGGGTCGAACGTATGAATGAGACTCTCATAATGAAAGAAGTAAATGAGGTTAACCAACTTGAGGATGAAATAGAGAAATTGAATGAAATGTGCACTATAAATATCAGAGGGAATGAATACAAGGTGAATGGTTGGTGGAACAATGAAATCCAGTATTGGTATGAAAGGAAACGGATAGCATTGAGAGAGTTCAGTAGGTGTATATGTCATGAATGCAGAATAAATTATGGAAGAATGAATGCAAAATTGAAAAAGGCTATCCGTAGAGCGAAAAGGAAAAGTTGGCGGGACTATGTATCAAAAATGACACATAGAACCACAACTACGCAAGGCAGAAATGCAGTGTTAGATGACAGAGAGAATGGAGGTGTCTTTTTACAAATGATTACGGACGTACGTAACAATTTGAGTGATAGGTATGAAGTTTTGCTACCTGATAATGAAAATGAATTTATGAACGATATGTGTCAGGAGTTTGAATGGGAAGAGTTCCGAGGGGTTTTAGAAACATCCAAATCTACTACCCCCGGAACCAACAGAGTGAGTATAAAATGATTGGTAGATTAGAATTCGCAGCCAAGGCGGCCTTGATTCGAATTCTCAATCAAGTATGGATGAGTATTCAGATACCGGAAAAATGGAAGGAAAGCAGAGTGGTACCTATTCCTAAAAGGGATCGGGATAGGAATCTGGCAACAAATTACAGGGTAATATGTATGTTGAATGTATTTGTTAAAATTGTGAATGGTATGATGAAAGGTCATATAGATACATTTGTGAATGAGGGAAATTTATTGCCGGAAACCACCTTTGGGTTTCGTCAAAACCACTCTGCTAATGAGTGTGTAGAAAAGTTTGTGTGGGAAGTACAAAAGGAAAATAAGTATGTTGTGGCGGTATTTTTGGATATAGAAAGGGCATATGATTACGTGGTTCCAGGGAAACTTTATCAGATCCTTATGGACTTGGGGTTTCCTTGGAAAATTTGCAAATGGGTGTATGAGTTCATGAATGAGAGAAAGTTAGTTTTATGTGGTAGAGGGTATAGGTTGGAAGGAGCGGTGACTATCGGCCTCCCCCAAGGCAGTAAAATCTCACCAACTCTCTTCAACCTGTATACGGGCTCGATACATAGGTGTAACTCCTCGGGCAAAGTCATTTTGCAATTTGCGGATGACTTTGTCCTGATGGGCAAGGAGAGTACCATCGAGGAGGCCTTGAGTCGAGCTCAAGAATGTGTGAATCAGATAACCGAATGTTTGAGTGAACTGAATTTGAGAGTAAATTCGAGTAAATGTTGTAGTATGGCTTTTAGAACGAATCGGATGGTTGATGTGCGAAGATATAATGAGAGAATTGAGTGTGTGAAATTGACTACATAGGTATTTGGGAATCTGGATTGACAGAAGAATAAGTTTCAAAGTGCATATGGAAAAATTGGCCGATAATTGTAAGAGTAGATTGAACGTGATTAAAAGGGTGAGCAAACCAAAATCGGGAGCTCATCCGGGTGTGACTGATATGTTACGAAAGGCGCTAGTGTCAACTAAAAATGCGTATGGAATGAGTATATATGGTGATGGGTCCAAGGTTGGGTTTAAAAAGTTGATGCTTGTGGAGAATGCGTGTGCTAGAGTGGTATTGGGAGCGATCAATTCGACACCAATACACACTCTGTGGTCTGAATTGGGTGATAAGCCTCTTAATTTTAAGAGGGAATGGATCACCGTGCGAGAGACTGTGCGAATGTTAACTAAGGACAATAAATTGGTGAATGAAATGCTAGAGAGATGGCAAAGAGGGACGGTTTACAAAAAGACAACAAGATCACTGGTAATCTTGGAAAATATTAACATATTCTCCAAGATTCGTCCGGCAAATCCGAAAGTCCCTCCGAGCAATCTAATAGTGCGGTTGAAGTTTGGTGACACAACAAAAGCAATGATGAATGAGTTATCGCGAATTTTGCAAAATGCGAATGAATTATGTTGCACATGTGGAAGTGTATACAGATGCTAGTGTAAATGATGATCGCGTAGGTGTGGGAATTTATATTCCTTCAATGAGGAAAGAGAAAATGGTAAGAGTACATGACAGTATCTGTATAATGAATGCAGAATTGATAGGAATTATGGAAGGGATCAAACTGGCAATGATACAAGGGAGAAGGAGAATAGTGTTATTCTCTGACTCCCGGAGTGGGTTGGAATTAATTAGTAAGGGTGGGGAACTCATGGCAAAGTGTATGTGGAAATGCTATATAAGTATCTTCAATCTTATGGGAGGGAGGTCATCCTTCAATGGATACCTTCACACCTACAGATTGAAGGTAATGAAAGAGCCGATATGCTTGCGAAACGGGGTTGTTTGATTGAGGATGTAAATGAATATGAATTCATGGATGCCAGAGACGTACTTCGCATGTTTCAGATAAATCTGTGGAGAAAATGGGAGAGAGAGTTTGTTGAAAAATGTCAGGTGAAAGGTAAGAAGTACATTGAGTTGGTTAGGTCTCCTTTGAGGCAACCCTTCTTTAAGGTGCTCAAAGGAGATACTAGAATGTTACGAACTATGGAACGAGTGAGATTTAATCATGGAAATTGGAAAGGATGTTTGAAGAAACGCAATTTGTTTGTATGTGAATTATGTGAAAGCTGTTTGGTTGTGGAGGACATCGAACATTTGATTCTGAAATGTTCTGCATTTAACCAGAGCAGACAAATGTTCGATGTTCTATTGAGTGCAAGTAGTTTCACTGAATTATTACGAATGGGAATGAACGTATATAAGAATATGTATGAATTTATTAGAACAAATCAGATAGAAGTGTGAAAGGGGATCGATGTGTGCTAGGCGAATGAAAAGAAATTAAAATTAAATTATTATTATTATGGTAAAAAATGTAAAAAATTAAAAATTGTAAATTATGAAACGGGCCATATGGCACCAAATTTTTGGAGCTAAAATAAAAGTGCCAAATAAAAAAAAAAAAAAAAAGACTTATGACCCACCCTGTATAATATATATGGAGAGAGCTATAATTATTAAGAAATGTCGTAAAAGTATAAATAAAATTAAATAGTGTTGCCAAACGCACCTTCTCTTATTTTGGGCTACTTCACAAAAGTCTTTACCCCACAAAGGTATTTTTACTTCGTGCCTCAAAAACAGGACCATTCATTACATCTAGCGTCCCACATTTACGAGTACACCATATGTTATTACGTCAAACCAAACTATTTCTCAAATCTTCCATAAATAATTGCCCGCCACAATAATCATTCTCGGCAAATTAATTTTTTAAAGAGATTTAAATTAACTCCAAGGCGGAACAATTTTACTATTCAATTGAAAGTTAATTATGTTACTTTAACAATATTATCAGCCATTTACGTTATTATAAATATTACCGAGTGTAGCCTAACATCGAACATAATAAATATTAAAATATATTATGAAAGTCTACGTACACAAAGCATTAATTTAAAGACGAAAGAAAATTGAAGTAAAAATATTTCAGTACACACACACGTATCTAAGATGAAAAGCTAGAGAATCACAAAAAGGCAACATACAACAACAACAACAACAACAAAGAAGTCTTAAGATATTTTCTCTCTTTACATACTCGTATACACAGTGACAATGTTAGACGTAAGCGCAAAAAATACAATTAATAAAAGGTAACTTCAATGAAGCAATGGATGCAAGCGAAACTACAACAACAACAACAACAACAACTACAACAAAAAACTACCGTGGAAACTAGGTTATATTTGCTTAGAATTTATTAGGATAAAACTTTAAATTTTTTTTTTACATACATGCATGATAAATTAAATTAAGATTAAAAAAAATGTTTTAATTGGTAATTAAATTTAGATATGTTTAGGTTCTGCTCGAAATGAGTGAACATAAATTTTAAAACACTGCGGCCATTATAATTAACTGTCGCATTGTTTTAATCTGTTGCAAATGTGCGCAGAGTGACAGAAAAGAAAATAGTTTTTCTTCTGGTTGCGGTTGTGTTTACTTATGTAATGCGCTGAATGGTTCTGGAAAAATGTCAATTTTTTCTTTTTTTTTTCTCGTTTTGTTAACAACAAATTGGATGTACCATCGTTGTGTACAACATGTTGGTGATATGTCTCAGGGGGGGAATTTTTTATTTTCTTATAAACTCGCTTACTTATTGTAGTGTCAATTGGTACTCTTATAATTGACTTTATAAGATGTGTTTATAAATTCAGTGATACTTAACCGATATTCCGCGGAATAGTTTATTATTTTCTTCATTTATATTTGTTACAACACTATTTTCTGCAAATCAAGTTCTATTCTGCCATATGTTGGCAGTCTGTTGGGATGACCAAATTATCAAAATTATTAACAATACGTTCTTTTAAAATGAAATCTTGTCAATGATGCTCAAGCCGAAAAATGTCGATAATGCAGAATCTAATTTTGGTTGTAACAACTATAATAGTCAACCAAAATGGTACTACTGAAGTTAGCAGAAGAAAACCTGCATTATCGACATATTTTATATCAGGTGGTACTACAAAATTTTGTTGATATTAGCCGAAAATTACATGTAAGTTAACAGTAAATTTCGGCCGAAAAAAATTTCAATAATCAATATCACATAATCCGGAATGTTTAGTGGCCATATGAACAGGGTGAAGTTAGACCATTTCGTAATTAGCTGGATCCCATATTTATAATTTGTCGTGTTAGGCGCCAATGAATTTGAGTTGTGGCACTAACAGTGAACACCTGTGCCAAAAATCAGGCCATATTTTATGTAGCATCATAGTGAAATAAATTAAAAACTGGACGCATGTTAAGTTCTAATTTGTACTGGGTATGGCCAGATTTTTGGCACAGGTGTTCACTGTTAGTGCCACAACTCAAATTCATTGGCCCCTAACACGACAAATTATAAATATGGGGTCCAGCTATTTACGAAATGGTCTAACTTCACCCTGTTCATATGACCTTTAAACATTCGGATTATGTGATATTGATTATCGATAAAAAGCATGGAGTTAGGTAAATTTTCATGGTACATTTTTGGAGGTGGCTTGAGAAGTTTAAGTCGGTACAATTTCGAATTTTCTCTTTTTATAATGCTAGAATGGTCCCCTGTTCTAGAATAATTTAAAAGAATTAAAGTTTAAGAAGCACTCCCAACTCATTCGCAGTTCGCTTTTCACGTCCTTACCTTACGCAATTGCCTGCTAAATCGAGGGCGTACGGCTTAGGTCCGATTTTATCACCAACTGTACATTGCATAGCTTCAGCCAGGCTATTGGCATGGGAGATGGTTGCCTGGAATACCGGAGTGAGAGGGGGGGGGGGAGATGCTTTGTCCCAATATGTTATTTACTTTCTTGTATGATATTCCCAAGCGGTGACCCACATTTGTACTAACCAAAGCAATAGTTGCTTGACGTTCGTGATGAAGTTGTTCTTGTATTATCTATCTCTGCCACTCCCCCTCCATTTCAAGCAAGGTAACGCTTTTGAAAAATTACTAGGAATAAGAAATGTCGATTGATAATCAATTGGTGAATGTTTCGGACAAACATAATCCTGAACTAACCTGAACAAAATGGATATCGCTTACATTAAAAAATACAGGTGTGGTATTTTTGTTCAAGACAAGACAACAATTTTAGTCAAAAAACTCATATACTCTAAAAGTTTTGTAGTAATCCCAACTACGTTGTTCAAGAAACGGACGTTAAAATCAAAATTGAAGTATTCGTTTTAAAAATGTTCATGACAGGCGGCAAATTTGGCACAGCGAATTTCTTTTTAACCATAGCCGAATTTAGCCTCGTATAGCGTTATGAGAATCGATTATGCTCTGGAAAGTACATTGCAAACCAACATTTTATTTGAACTCGTTACAAAACTAACTTGATTTGAACCAGAAATAAAATTACCAAATTCTCCTATTTTCCAGATTCCTTTTCGAAGGAATGGCCATAAGGATTACATTTCCATTTTAACTGAGGCAAACAAACTTCCAATCCAAAACAAAGGGCACTGGGAGAAGTTTATCCAGAACCATTTTTCAATGCAAAGCATTACATGACACTTTATACCTCCAAGCGCTCCACATTTCAGGAGATTATGGGAGGCTGCGGTAAAATCACTGAAACATCACCTAGGCCGAGTCATTGGAAGTCAATCGTTTATGTACGAGGCATTATCCACAACGCATGTTTCAATTCACGTCCTCTGTGTCCTATATCCAACGATGCAGATAATATGGATATTCTAACTTCGGCACATTTTTTAACTGGTAAAGCTTTACTGGTTCCTCCAGTAAATGATTTGTTAGATAAAACTCCCGGTGTATTGACCAGATGGGAGCTAGTAAGCCAAATGCACGAAGAGTTCTGGAAAAAATGGTACCAGGAATATTTATCTCAGCTTCAACGCCGGACCAAGTGGAATATCAGAAACCCAAACGTAATGGTGGGTGACTTAGTGCTGATAAAAAAACATAACTTAACTCCTTTGATGTGAGCAAGGGGTCGAATCAAGGAAATTCAACCGGGTAAAAATAAATTTGTACGTCCTACTACAAAATTGTGCCCTTTGCAAGCCTTAACAGACGAGAGTGACAGCCGACCAACTGAAGAAGAAAGCGGGCCAAGCACCAGCATTGCTCACAGTATTATATCCATTTTAACTAATGCGGTATTCATTAAAACCACCCCACCAAGTTGCAGATGCATGAGTTAGGACATACAGGGGGCATATATTTCGATAATGTAGGAGAGGTGCATCTGCTTGCAGCATACTGAGATCTAATCATTCGATATAACTTGAAGAATTACTTGGCCGGAGTCACCAAACCAGATTAAAATCTCCTATTGCTTTCGAGAGCAAGTAGCAATATGCAATCGATACATTGTGATATATTGGTCCAACAACTCCAATTCCAGTTTGACAGTATGAACGAAGACAACAAACTACTTGAAACCAAATCGAATAGATATCACAAGCGAAGAGTTGGAGAGACAATTGGGGTTCTTTTAAGTGACACATTTGGCATCTTGTGTCAACGAGGAACTGAACATTATGAACACCATGTTAATTTAATCGATCAGAATGAGCAACATCTCCTACAGCTGGCAAATAATTAGACATCCATTAAAGATAACACCATTCGTCTATTTAAGCAAAATAATAATTACACCATAACCCGTCTGAACAAACTAGAAGAACATCAGCGGCAAGTGGATTTGGAATTGAAGCCGCTTCAGGACTACAATACAAAGATCAATCAGAAGGATATTATCGAAACTTGCATTCTTCAGCCGATGTTAATATTGAAATCTAGTCAACGCACACAACAAAACATTATCAAAATAATGCTCAACACTCAGCACAATACCCTTCCTCGATTTCTGTTAAATCCATTACGACTTGACTTCAAGATGAAATTAATCAGATCAAGGAACATCTTTCCTCAGTGATATCTTATTAAAAACAGAATCCAGAATTACTAGCAGTAACATCATTATACGCATTCCCGTTGGTAAGGATACATTTTTACCAATTGTTTGCACTCAAATCTCACACTTCGATAATACCGTCATCAGAATACCTTTTGATTGATCACCAACGGAACCCTTATGCACCAATTTGCCAGGAAACTTTTACTCAGTGCTTACCTATAAACGAGGGATTGTATGTGTGCCATATCTCATCCATTTACACAAATCACTCAACTGTATCTCAATGTGAGATAAACATGCTACTCGTATTACGAAAACGTAATCTGCATTTCAGTTGCATTGTTCGAGGTCCTAGTCCTACCAATCATTGGATACCATTACATGAATCAAAACCAATGGATTTATGACTATCACATCCCATGCCACTTAATCTTCAAGGTACTGGAATGATTTTCATCAGTCTGGGATGTATTGTCAAAAATGAAACATTACAAATCGCTCCTTACAAAACATCAGCCAATATGAGTCACTACAGCAGTATGAGTCATCTTTAACAACACTAAATACCCACGAGCTCGCGGAACAAATAGAATTTCAAAAAAATCAGGAACTGATTTTATTGATTTGAACACTGTTGGTGTGTTTTGATATATTAATTCATGAATGTGTTCAATTATGTGCCTGATATAATCTGGTCACCGTAACGCGACATATGCATGCAAAATTGTTCAAAACCAAAAATTAAAGGATTTTATAAAACACTATCGAAAATATGTGACAAATCGGAATGATGTATATCCGATTACCGAGAGAGATGGTACTCGTATATGCAATAAGTGCCACAGTACAAAATAAATTCAATTTTGCATGGGTTTACTTGAGAAAGTACATAACACGTACACGGTACTTACACCTTTAAATTCTCACGGTCCTGATTTAAATTCTGTGTACAAATCGTATTGCAAAATTATAATCTATTATTAAAATTATTTACGAATGCTTTCGAATTTTGCCATTTTTTTATTTTATTTTAGTTGTCATATTAAAATAATTTTTTTTTTGTTTGTTTTCATTTCTTATTTTAATCTTAAATATTAAATCTTTGGTTTAATTTCAAATTTCGTTGAATGCATTATACGCGTTTATCATCATCGTAATAACGTATTAGATGACATTTTGCGCTTTCAATAAAAAAAATTAAATTCTCAGATTTAATTTGACCGGATTTGGTAAGTGTAATACAATGCACGGTGCTAGTTTGCACGTTCCAAGTGAAGAATTTTGTAATTACGGTAAAGGTTGTGCTAAGGACCGATTATCGAGACTTTAGGTTACACCAAACGTAAATGCAATAAATAAATGAAACATAAAAATATTATTTTCCCACTAAATGTTATGGTATTATTGCTTGTAATATCCTTTAAATGGTTAAATGACCTAAATAAAAATAAAATGCAAAACCATGTTACAACGAATAGGTGCAAACAACTACAAACTATTTAAGGCAATGGAGACATAGCAAATATGAATAAATAGGCCAAGCTCTGTTTATGTAAATACCTACATAAAACGCAACTAAACGACATTTTACTACGGACTATGCAACGTAATAAAAGAATACAATTAGACTTTTTACGATCGGAAGTTGGTAACATATTATGTGAATGTAATATCTCTTGACAGGGTTACCTAAGAAGGTATTTTAACTTGTACGCTCAGCATTTTATTTGAACGAATGAGCAGTTTCAAAAATGTTGCATTTCGAAAAACTACTCTTACAATTTTTTTCGTTACGCTCTAGTAAGAGAGCAGAAAAAATTTTGTTTTTGCTATTCACCGCTAGAGGCAGCACTATCACAAAAAGGAAATTTTCTGCTGACATTTTTTGAAACCAGCAGAAAATTTTTGAATTTTTTAAGCAAATCAATAATTCTGAGCAGAAAGTTTAATGAAAAATCAAATAATTACGTATTTAATTACGTTGAAATAAACGTTTTGAAACGAAAAAAGGGCAACACAAAAAAAAATCGCCTACGTTGATAGAACTACATTAATTTTCAAAGTCATTTTAATGTGAAATGTTTTCAGTCTTTTAACAAAAGTGTTACAAAAACCTCCCTGTAACTACCCTAGGTATTGGTTGATGGGGTGCTACTGACGCCAGTTATGAATCTTATGATGCTCATGTATATATATTATGATTTCAGCTACCATAAAAACATAAACCCAGGGTAGTTACAGGGGGGTTTTCCTAAAACTTTTGTTAAAAAACTGAAAACATTTCACATTAAAATGACTTCAAAAATTTATGGAACGCTACTGACACCAGTTATGATTTTTATGTTACTCATGTATATAGACTATGATCTCAGCTACCATAAAAACATAAGCCCAAGGTAGTTAAAGGAGGGTCTTTCTAAAACTTTTGTTAAAAAACTGAAAACATTTCACATTAAAATGACTTCAACAATTTATGGAACGCTACTGACACCAGTTATGAATCTTATGTTGCACATGTATATGGATTATGATCTCAGCTACCATAAAAACATAAACCCAGGGTAGTTACAGGGGGGTTTTTCTAAAACTTTTGTTAAAAAACTGAAAACATTTCACATTAAAATGACTTCAAAAATTTATGGAACGCTACTGACGCCAGCTATGAATTTGATGTTGGTCATGTATATAGATTATGATCTCAGCTACCATAAAAACATAAACCCAGGGTAGTTACAGGGGGGTTTTTCTAACACTTTTGTTAAAAAACTGAAAACATTTCACATTAAAATGACTTCAAATATTTATGGAACGCTACTGACGCCAGTTATGATTCTTATGTTGCACATGTATATAGACTATGATCACAGCTACCATAAAAACATAAACCCAGGGTAGTTACAGGGGTTTTTTTTTAACACGTTTGTTAAAAAATTGAAAACATTTCACATTAAAATGACTTCAAAAATTTATGAAACGCTACTGACGCCCGTCATGATTCTTATGTTGTTCTCAGCTACCATAAAAACATAAGTCCAGAGTAAGTACCGGGGGTTTTTTCTAAAACTTTTGCTAAAAAACTGAAAACATTTCACATTAAAATGACTTCAAAAAATTATGGAACGCTACTGACGCCCGTCATGATTCTTATGTTGTTCTCAGCTACCATAAAAACATAAGCCCAGAGTAGTTACAGGGGGGTTTTTCTAAAACTTTTGTTAAAAAACTGAAAACATTTCACATTAAAATGACTTCAAAAATTTATGGAACGCTACTGACACCAGTTATGATTCTTATGTTACTCATGTATATAGACTATGATCTCAGCTACCATAAAAACATAAACACAGGGTAGTTACAAGTGGGTTTTTCTAAAACTTTTGTTAAAAAACTGAAAACATTTCACATTAAAATGACTTCAAAAATTTATGAAACGCTACTGACGCCCGTCATGATTCTTATGTTGTTCTCAGCTACCATAAAAACATAAGCCCAGAGTAAGTACCAGGGGTTTTTTCTAAAACTTTTGCTAAAAAACTGAAAACATTTCACATTAAAATGACTTCAAAAAATTATGGAACGCTACTGACGCCAGTTATGAATCTTATGGTGCTCATGTATAGGGATTATGATCTCAGATACCATAAAAACATAAACCCAGGGTAGTTACAGGGGGGTTTTTCTAACACATTTGTTAAAAAACTGAAAACATTTCACATTAAAATGACTTCAAAAATTTATGGAACGCTACTGACACCAGTTATGAATCTTATGTTGCTCATGTATATAGATTATGATCTTAGCTATCATAAAAACATAAACCCAGGGTAGTTACAGGAGGGTCTTTCTTAAACTTTTGTTAAAAAACTGAAAACATTTCACATTAAAATGACTTCAAAAATTTATGGAGTGCTATCAAGGTAGGCAATTTTGTTTTGTGTTTCTCTATTTGCTTTATGATGATTATGGTAATTTTAGTATATTTAAGAGTGCAAAACGTTAAAACATATATTTTCGCTTCTTTTTCATAAATTATTAAATTTTTCACCAAACTTTCTGCTGAGAATTGTTGATTTGCTTCAAAATTTCAAAAAAATATCAACAGAAAAATTTTCTTATTGTGATAGTGATGCACCTAGCGGTGAATAGCAAAAATACATTTTTTCTGCTGGACATTTTCTGCTATCTTATACAGCATGTACGAATGTCTATCTCTTTATCTGATTTAAATGTAGAATGATCATAATCCTCAGTTGTAATGTTACCCCATTTATCTAGCCCCATACCATAAAAAGGCGAATAGGCTGATATCTTTACTTTCTATTATTTCAAAATTATTTGAAAGCTACTCAAACCAGTAAAAGATGAACGATGTTTACTTTCACCACACGATGAAAATTTATAACTAATTGACGGTGATGAAGTATTTCCTAAACCCGCACTTTTGAGTTGTTCTGGATCAAAACTAACAGACACACTCCATTCCATTGAAAAGTCTAGGGGAATTAAGAAAAATGCTTGGAAAAACCATACGATACGCAAATTGACCTCGTTACAAGTTTTATTTACTAAAACACCCGGGCCCCTAAATTTTTCAATGGAATGGTGTTTATCTGACGGTGATGAAGAATTTCCTAAAACCTTCCTAAATTTTAAATCGTTTGATAGTATAAGTGAATCTTTCAATTATTGCTTATAATAGCTTTCAACAAAACAATTGAAAATAACAATTAAAAAATTACTAGTTATAATTATTAACAAGCGAGAGCTTTAATAAAGAAAATCATTGTTAAAAAATCTAAAACAGCAAACAATAAAAATAATAATAAAAAATTAACTCAATCAATTTTATTCTAAAATTAATATTTAAACTAAAACGTCACCGAAGAACTGAAATTACCCGTAGTTCAATTGAATCGATCTGTACTCATGAATATGCTTCCACAAACTATCTTAGAAATCGATGATGCCCGAACCACACCAACTACGGCACAAGTAGCACGATGCATTGTACACCACTGTGCACTATATCGTTTTTCCGTAGGAACGTTATAATTCCAGGCAGAACCTTATAAAACCAGCCGGAACCATACCCTCCACTGCCAAACTAACTATGATACGCAAAGCAATGTGCTTCTTGTGCCATAGTTCATTTGGCGGCAGGGGCTACGGTTCCCGCTGGCTTTGTTAGGTTCCGGCAGGAATTATAAGGTTCTATTAGGAAGAACAATTAGTGCACAATGATGCAATAATACATTGTTCTTTTTATGCCTTATTTTGTTTGGCAGTAGTAGTTCCGGCTGGCTTTATAAGGCTGCTGCTGGAATTATATGGAACCTTATAATTGAAAAATCATGTAGTACACAATGATGCAGAATACATCGTGCTTCTTATGCCATAGTTATTTTGGCTGTATTACGGTTCTGAATGGTTTTTTTAGGTTTAGGCTGGATTTATAAGGTACCGGCTGAGGGGCTCGGGCTGAAATGAAAAGCGAAATTTTCGGGGCTGAGGTAATTTTTTTTTTGTATGTTTAGTATTCGAGATATAGTCCGTCAAATTTAGAAATTATTAATTTCCATAACATGCAAAATCTCTTAAAAAAGTATTTGAAATATGTAAA
Organism: Nephrotoma guestfalica; assembly: GCA_963691935.1. NCBI lineage: Eukaryota > Metazoa > Arthropoda > Insecta > Diptera > Tipulidae > Nephrotoma > Nephrotoma guestfalica. The sequence goes on from OY829914.1 coordinate 234,068,700, forward strand.
ACTTTCTTCCTTTGGCTGAAGTAACCCACTTTTCCAGCCAGACTCGAGTCTGAGTTCATTGGACTATATCTCGAATTCTAAACCTACAAAAATTCTCAAAAATTATTTCAAATACACTAAACGTTCTTCCATTACCTGGAGTAATCAGTCCGACCAACGAATAGTTTCTGAGTTCATTGGACTATATCTCGAATTCTAAACCTACAAAAAAATTTACTGTCAGCCCCGAAAATTTCGACTCCCATGACAGTTTTTAACTATCGTGATAGAATATATTTTCAGCGATAATAGTAAAAATATGGCGATTTTTTGGTCGGTGTGGTATCTATATCTAAAGTTGTATAATATGCAAGTATCTAAATTTGTTTAGCTATCTGCACAAAGATGTCATTGTCCACAAATAACGATTCGTTTGACAGGGGTCTTAGCGCCTTACATAAATTGATTGCCTTTGAGTCAAAAGTTACGAGCAAAGAGACAATTTTTAAAGAGTCTATTAAGCATAATTTCCTACACGATTTGTGAGAGCAAATTTCAGAAAGATTTCGTGAAATTTAAGCCTGCGCTTTGTAATAGCACAAGGTGGGCCATATTATTCAGTATTAGAAACAACGTTTGGGAGATTCAGTAGCCATGTATACGATTGAGCACCGAGAAAAAATTGTTGAGTTTTATTTTGCTAGTCAAAATTCAATAATTCAAACCCAAAGAAAATTTCGAAATTTTTTTAACACCAGAAATGCATCATCACGTATTCAAGTATGCAATCTGTTAGTGACTTAGCTCGGAGTGGAGGACCGCTTGAAGCACGAAGCCAAAATAATATCAAACGAGTTCGGAAGAGCTTAAATGAGAACCATCACATCGACTCGTAAACGTGCCACTCAGCTTCAAATGTCCAGAACTTCACTGCGTAGAATAATGAAAAAAATTTATTGCTGTTTCCGTACAAGATACAAATGGTACATGCAATTTTGCCGCAAGACTATGCAACCCTCTTAAGATTTTATGCAAAATTGACCGAATTATTAACGGATGATCGTGATTTTATGAAAAAAATTATAATGACCGATGAAGCGCAAAATTTTAGAATCTGGGGCACTGAAAACCCAAGAGTGATTCAACAGCGCCCGTTGCATCCACTTAGAGTCACAGTTTGGTGCGGAATATCAGCAGACAAGATATACGGCCCGTACTTCTTCCAAGACGAAGGTGGCAATGCATTGACTGTCAATGGTGAGCATTACAGGGCTATATTAGACAATTTCTTGTCTCCTGAACTTGATAATACTCAAGAAATGTGGTTTCAACAAGACGGAGCTACGTCCCATACTGCAAGGGAAACAATGAATTTGTTGCGAACGGTTTTACATTTTAAACTTCTAACTAAAAGCGTGCGCTCTTAAAATTTGCTTATAAAAATGCACGTTAATATCAATAGCTTAAGAGACACTGATTATTCAGTAAAAGATATTATGAAACGGCTGTTGGATTTGTAACGATACATAGAAAACCGTGCGACAATACTCGTTAAATAAAAATTCAATAAACTATAACTCAAGTGTCAATCAATCGTTAATTATGCGTTCATATAAATCATCAAACAAATCGAATTATTTACACTTAATTACACAAACAAGAAGAAAAGCAAAAAAAAAATTACTTTCAATTTTCATTGAAGTTATTTATCGACGATAAATCAAGAAGGACCTACATAATATCTGTGTACACCGTTTTCAATTTACATCTAGATTCTATTATTGTCTAAGCTTAGATTATTGAAAAGTTTAATTTTTTGTATTCTCCCGGTTGATGTGTAATCAAACAATTGATCATAATTCTTTTTCGTTTTCATAATTCCATATGTACTTGCTGTATGTACGTATGATACATACGTATGATGAGTGTACTCGTTACTTGTAAATCGGACAAAAAAATTCATTAAAATATCATTAATCTTATTATGTAACAACAACAATTCTTTTTTGTAGGCGTATTGATTTTTTATGAACATATTCGTATAGACGTTTAAGTAATAAGAAAGCTTATTGATACCTTTGGTTCGGTACATTTTTATAAGAAGAGTAAATGATGAGCAAATTAGAATATGGTTTGGCGTTATGAATAATGATGACCCTTAAAGAAATGGATATCGTGAATATGATTTATGTATAATGACTTGGTATATCAATCATGCGAGCAAGCGGTGGTATTTTACAAATCGCTATATTTAGAAAATTGCGGAAATTCGTTTAAAATTGCATCGGTGCTGATCTCTAAAGTTTACTCGTGCAAGACAAAATTCGATTTTACATCTTGTGTCTCTGGTGAGATTCGTACCCCGCAGGTTCAAGTATACAGTCCTTAAATTTAATCACTGTACGGCATGTTCAGTTGATTGGGCTAAGTGCTAGAATCAATGCTGTATAAGATAGCCTGGCCTAGTTTAGTCCAGCATGAACAGATCCTAGAATTTTGTCCTAAGTTTTGGACCCCTGATCAATACTTTTATCCAAATTTCTTCGTCATTCTTTTAGAATGGCGGAAAGACGGAATATTGTTAAATTTCAAGATTTCATTTACCGAGTTCCTTTACTTCGGAAATCAATCAATTGGGATCTTCTATTTAGTGAAAAAAGAGATACAAAATGATTAAAAAATTTCCTCTGGTAATTATATAACAAAATAAATTCTCTTTTGTGTTTGAGCTGCCACTTGCGGCGAGTAGCGAAATATCTTATTTTCCGCTGAGAAATTTCCGCTATCTTATACAGCATCTAGAATCACCCGTTAAATCGACATTAAACGATAAAGCTCTACTAAATCGAAATATAAGCAGTTAAAGCTTAATAAAAATGGCGGGGTGAATATTTTGTGGGCAACACATGTGGCAACACACAATATGTGGCTTATAGAATCAAAAAACGTTTTCCCTGTCAACCCACTCGTATGGTTGAAAATTCAATTTTGAAATTTATTTATTTATTTTATTTATGCTAAACTTTTCAACATCATTGCAAGAAGCTGCCAAGTGCCACTTCCGGTACACAGATTTACACCAATTTTTTGCATCGATCTCCCAATTAGATACACCTTATACTGTTTGTACATGGTAGATACGTACGAACATCGTGTAAAAGAATACACGGAGTATATGAAAAATGGAGGATTGGAGCAATAATTGTGGAATAAAATTTTAACATAAAACAATTCGTTTTTATGTAATTCATAATCATGTAGGTATCTTTACATAATTAAATCATTGTTGGGGATGACACCTGATGTCTCCTCGTCGATCAGCGTCCCTACCTACAGGTGGGCATCCTACTACCAAACACAAATCGTCGGGCAACTCTAATTAACATACACTCAATCGGACAACTCTTGAAGATGTGAAAATTGTCATAGTGATGAGAGTTATTTTTTACCACTTCTTATTCTAACCTCCAATCGAGCACCACACACGAATACGTCACAAATAAATTATACAATAACGCTCCAACATTTTTGGTCCTTCGAGTCGGATGTTTATCCTATTTACAACATTCTGGTGGTAAATCCAACGAAATTCGGAGGTCTCAACTCGCGTCAAACACGCCAAGCGACAGAAACGAATCAATACAAACGCACATCGATCATGCGTCTGCAGTAAAGAGAAACTCGAGGAAGAATATAGTAACCGCTATCAGACGGATGACTATTACCTCATGGCAATTTCGAATTTGGAAACCATTCAGAGACAGCTAGCAGCCTCAGATCACGGCCCCAGTCTTCGACGGCGACTACACAAACTGGACCGAATTTGAGTATTTATTCGTCGACCTCGTTCATAATCACAAAGAGCTGACCAATTCGCAAAAGCTACACTATCTAAAGACGAACCTAACTGGAGATGTAGCATCGTTACTCAAATATGTGGGCATCACCAACGATAATTATGAGGAAGCATGGCGCATGTTACGAGATCGATACAACTACCGTCGGTTCATCATCGACAGCCATTTTCGAAGGTTCAGAACCGTGCCTACATTACAAATCGAATCAGCCGCGGGATTGCGCAAGATCCCATATACTACGACCAAGCCCGTTCGCAGCCTGTAGGTTTTAGGAGTTAAAGTCACCACATGGGTTATAATTTTAGCCAACACCATCGCGGATAAGCTGAATTGAGAAACCCTTCGATATTGGGAAATGTCACTAACCCGAGCGCAATATCCATCATACAAAGATCTGATCAATTTCCCGAACCCCAGATAACAATCACTGGAGATGATTTCCATGACCAAAGCACAATTGAATCCGCCATAGTCGCACAAGGAGATTCCGTCATGCAACCTCTTATATTCGAAGAACAGTCAAATTTCATCGGATCAAAGAGATTGTGCTTAAACTGCCTGTTTGTACACAACTCGAATCCGAACAGCGAATCATCACCAACTTCGGTCACTACGAAGCACGTCGCATCGCCATTCACGGATGTTCTGCTCGCAACAAAAATCGCCATCGTATCACAATCAAATCAAACCTTCGTCATTCGAACTTTGAAGGATTGGGGATCCCAGGTCAGTTTCATATCGGAGAGTACAGCAAATCTGCCATTCAATGAGAAGTCATCACCCCTTGGAACGAGAGGTTGCAATTCTGCGACTACACCACGTGGAACGCCGGTTTGCCAAGAACGATCAACCACGTTTCGAGTACAACAGGTTTATGCAGGATTATATGAAATCACGTCACATGGAGGAAGTGTCCAAAGATCACAACAACTCGCCGAGCCAGACGTGCTTTCTTCCACATCACGGTGTGATGCAAAGCAAACTGCCCGTGGTTTTCAACGCATCGCACCAAACATCAACAGGTATATCACTTAAGCAGAAGCTTCGCATTGGCCCCAAGCTTGAGCAGAACGTTTTCGAGATACTAAGCAGATGTATCGGCAGAACCTGATGGCACCCGAACACAGAAATTATTAGCGGAGTTCGAGACTATCGTTTGTGTATCGTTGCGTACGGTACTAACAGCGTTCCGTATCTCGCAATTCCTACCATCCTTCAGTTAGCACGAGATGAACAGGATACATCCCCAATTGCAGTGAAACTCGACCCCAAGAACTTCTATGTCGACAACCTGATGTCTGGCTCAGTCAACAGCACGCATTTAATCGTGGTCTAGAGTCAAATGGTAGAGCTACTCAGATGTGGCGGCTTTGAAATGCGGAAGTGGTCCTCGAATAGACAGCAACTTTTCAATGAGATGCCAAGCGACTGTCGCGAACATCGGGGTTAACTTGAGCTAAACTGGGACAATTCAGTCAAAATGCATGGGTTCATGCACTAGACAAGAATTGAGATTAGTCGGCTTATAGTGAGATGAAGCGGTCCCAAAATCAATTGCTCAGAGATGGCTCACTTATCGAGATAACCTGAAATCATTCGAGGCTCTCAGAATCGATCTTCACGGGTTCAATGATGCCTCTGAGAAAGCATACACAGCGGTGGCGTATACTAGATTGGCGCATTAGGCCCATATATGAATGGCCCATTCAGTTTATGTAAGAATTGTTGATTTAAATTAATGGTTCCCGGAAACCACGAGTGTCGTGACAGATCTCTTCTGATTTCAATACGGCATCATGCCCGCTTTCCAAAATAAAATTCACATGGCGATCCGTATGTTGAGATTGGCGCTAAAGTATCCTGGGATGGCCCATTTCAAATAAAATATACATTTTAGATTTAAAAGAATGGTTCCCTGGAACCTAAAGTGTCGTAACAGATCTCATTTTATATCGATTGGATATAATGGGTACTATCTAAAATTTTATTTCCAAGATCACCCGTATGTTAGGATTGGCGCTATGGGGCCATATGTGTAAATGACCAAATCATTTTTAAGATCAAAAGTCGGATTTAAAATAATAATCCTAAAATGTCGTCACCGATCTCTTCTGATTTCGATACAAGATGATGACCTCTATCTACAAAAACAATCACAAGACCAACCATATGTTGAGATTGACGCAATAGGCCCATATATGAATGGCCCATTTAGTTTATGTATGAGTTATTGATTTAAATTAATGGTTCCTGGGAACCACGAGTGTCGTAACCAATCTCTTCTGATTTCAACACGGCATCATGTCCGCTATCCAAAATAAAATTCACATGACGGTCCGTATGTTGATTGATGATTCGGCCATTTACACCCCATCCACATGGGGTCACCCATAGCGCCAATCCTAACATACAGCTGGTCTTGGAATTTAATTTGTAGATAGTACGCATTTATCCAATCGATATAAAATGAGGTCGGTAACGACACTTTAGGTTCCAGGGAACCATTCGTTTAAATCTAAAATGTATATTTTATTTAAAATGGGCCATCCCAGGATGGCTCATATATGGGCCAATCTCAACATAAGGCTTGTCTCTTTCTCATTTTATCATAGATATTTCAAGAATAAACACTTTAGATTAAGCATTATCTTGGTTTGAGTAATTTCGAAATTTTCTGCGATAAATTTAAAAATCCTGGGATGGGATATAACTGCTATTGCCTGACGGGTGTGAAGTATGTCCTAACTTTGTCCTAACCTTAAGAAATGTGTATGTATGGGTTAAACTCTCGTTATAACGAATTTTAAAATTTTAAATTATTTTATATGTAAATTGGGTAGAAACGAATAGTTATAAAATCTTATATTACCTATTTAACTACCGAGAAATATTTACTGCACCAAGGGATGATATTGTACGTAAAATTAAAATAGAATACAAATAAATTTTTCATTTCCCGTATTACCTTCCATGCGATTTACGAGTATAGATTGAACGGCTTGCACCTTGTGCTGATATTAATGTTAAAAGCGATTAATGGTACCGTGACGTAAATCGTTAGATTCGTTGGAGTGTCTTCTATCACCCAACCATCCTGGAAATTTCTCTCTCGATTCCTAGTACTTTTCAACAATTTTTTATCGAAAACGTTGGGACTTAGAAAAAATTAATGGATTGTTGGGACAGTTCATTTGCCGTATGACAGTTCATACGGCACAAAACTTTTGTAGATTTACTGACACACATCATCTCTTTATATTCCCCTTCTTTTCTTCATTAGATGTGTGCTAAATAAATTAACCAAAAATACACTGTTAATTAGTTTGTTACGGTTATTACCATAAATTAGTTCAGATTAATTAGTTACTTAAGTGCAAGCCGTTCAATCAATACTTGTAAATCGCATGGAAGGTAATACGGAAAATGAGATATTTCCGTAAAAGGTCATAGAATTTTTCTGTATGTTGGTCGGGTGATAGAAGACACTCCAACGAATCTAACGATATCCGTCACGGTATCATTAATCGCTTTTAACATTAATATCAGCACCAAGTGCAAACCGTTCAATCTATACTCGTAAATCGCATACGGGTAAAAATATTTTTACTTTGGAATTTATCTGCAAATCTGAAACTTATGTTTAGCCTTCGTTAGATTTTTCTTTGTCCCAGATGGCCATATTTCAGAACTTCTTCAAAAACCTGTTTATGAATCTCAGTTCCATCCAACAAACAAAATCCCATCATAGTCAGTTGAGTATTGATCTCGTTTCGTTCGAGTAGTTTGACTCCAGAACTTCTTCCAAAAATCAATTGGGAATCTCATTTCCATCTAGCATACCCAATCCCATCATAATCGGTTAAGAATTGATTGGGTTCTGTCCCTAGTGGTCATATTTAAGAATTCCTTCCACAAATAATTTAGGAGTCCCATTTCCATCCAGCATATCCAATCCCATCATAATCGGTTAAGAATTGATCGAGTTCGGTCCCTAGCGACTGTATTTCAGAATTCCTTCCAAAAATCATTTAAGAATCCCATTTTCATCCAACATACCCAATCCCATCATAATTTGTTAAGAATTGATCGAGTTCCGTCCAAAGTGGTCATATTTCAGAACTCCTTCCCAAAATAATTTAAGAATCCCATTTCCATCCAGTATATCCAATCCAATCATAATCGGTTAAGAAATGGCTGAGTTCCGTCCCAGGTGGCCATATTCCAGAATTTCTTCCAAAAATAATTTAACAATCCCATTTTTAACCAACATTCCCAATCCCAACATAATCGGCTAAGAAATGGCTGAGCTCCGTCCCAGATTAAATTCGATCGAATCGATTAAATTAAAAAACATTCGGATTTAACGGACACCCCCAATTAAATCGAGCGTTTACTGTACGTATGTCAAATATTACAAATATTCCTCATGATAAAATAGTCAGGACAATTTTAGGACAAACTTCACGCTCGTGGACACACGCGTGAAGTTTGTCCTAAATTTGTCCTAAATTTTGTTTTTGTAATTTTAGGACAAAGTTAGGACAAACTTCACGGGAATATTGCCTGATGAATATTTTTTATTTTTCTGGGATGAAATACTGGGATAACTTCACACATTTGTATTATGTGTCAATATTTTGCTCGGGGAATAAAATCTGGGGATAACTTCACATACATGATAAGGGTCATATACAAGCCATTTGCTATCCAATGAGTTTGACTGTGCGATATATGGAAACGGCTATGTTTGACCATGTGTATCTCTGGTCGCAGAGGTTTACAGATATAACGGGATATGTTATTTGCTTGATAAGGCCATCAACAAAACACATCCGCAAGGCCATTACTATACGATGGGGATAATGGTCATATACAAGCCATTTGCTAGCCAATGAGCTTGTCTGTTTGATGTATGAAAACGGCCATGTTTGACCATGTGCATCTTTATTCACAGAGGTTTAAAGATATAACACTACAACACAAGATTGACCGTGCTATATTTTCTACTTACATTAGAAATTTCGGGATAGCTACACTTTATCCGAGAAATGTACCGATTTCTTTCGCGCTAACTTCAGCAACTTTGAGAACAGAGATACACATGGTCAAACATGTCCGTTTTCATACATCAAACAGTCAAACTCATTGGATAGCAATTGGCTTGTATATTACCCTTAACCACTTCGCATGGTAATGGCCTTGCGGATGTGTTTTGTTAATGGCCTTATCAAGCAAATAACATATTCCATTATACCTGTAAACCTCTGTGAACTGAGATACACATGGTCAAACATGGAAATTTACATTAATAGCTCATCGTATGTAAATGGCATTATGGATGTTTTTTGTACATGATATTTATCTCAATCGTATGGTAATGGGCTTGCGGATGCGTTTTACTACTAGTACTATTACGCATATGCCACATTTGTCATATGTATAGGCCTATTAAAACTGAAATACATTTAGCGAAACATGCAAGTTTTTTTTATTTTAAAATTTATTTTTTATTTAGCAATTATGGAATTTTTATTAATCTACCACGTACTTAGTTTGACAATTAGAAGATCAAACTTTTGAGATGCGGAAAAAACTTTCTATTATTTGGTATTATTTTTCGGGCTGAAAGGCTTTTTTTCGGCATGGTTTTCGGGCGAACTTTATATACGCACATGCACCAACTGAGGACAAATCAGATGATGTGAAAGATTTATTCATTGTTGGGCAGGAAGACACCATCGAAATGTGCGCTGAAATATCGAAGCACGAAAAAACTACTCTCTGAGTTCCACTCTCTTTCATCTCTAGAGCCGTGTTATTTTTCCGTCAATATATTTTGATTTTTACGAACACATCTGCCATCTATAGTGCAGAAAATAAACTACCGACATACATTTAATCACGTATCCTGCAGTACAGTTGTATAATCTAGGTGCAATTGTTAACTCCACTGTTAACGTTAATATTCTTACTTCGAAGGCCTACATATACATACATACATACATACGCATAACAATGTATAAGGAATACCAACTAAACATGACATAAAGCAAAACATTTTCTCGTCCACTACTTTTGGAACATAAAAAAGCATAAAGTAGCTGACATACAAAATAAATGTCCGTTGTTGTGACCAACCAGATTGTGCAATACATAAAACGGGGTTCTCTCTTACCAGTAGCAAATTTAATAAGTCTAACCTTTAACATTTGTATATTCATACACCTTGTACCTCTTTTATGTTGTTGTGTGTTGTACCTCGTCTTAATGTGCGCACACAAAACATATAAAACGAAAACAGAGTTTTCCGATACACAGCACAGCGTTTAAGATTTTGTTGTTGTTGTTGTTGTTGTGTTATTTCTTAAAACTTTTAAAACAATAAATTTAAATAAAAAAGTTAAAAATAATAATTTTAGTTTTGCGTTTTTATTTATCACTTTTAATCGCGATTTGATTCCCTAAGTTTCGTTCCCTATAAATGTTGCTGCAGCCAGCCAGCACACAAAAGCGCAAAACTACGAATCTCTCGTATTATGAGTTTTAGTTTTTGTGTTGCAACTATAACGATATTGATATAAATAAATAAAAAAACTAAATATAAGAAATTGTATTTAGATTTTTTTTTTGTATTTTGTTTGGTTTTATAACGTTTTGTAAAAAAAATCTAAAGAAAAAGGAGATAAAGACGTGCTCTGCATATTGAAAAAAAAAATTGTAATAACTTTTTTTTACGCGTGAGAACTTTAAATAGTTTGCACTTTTGTCTATGTACCCCCGTAAGTTAAGCAAAATCTTTATAATATTTTGTATGTTTTACAATTTTCATAGTTTTATTGTTTCTATGCTTTATATGTTCAGTTATGATGTAAGCAACAGTTTTATATGTGTGGTACGAACAATGGTTATTGGTTATGATTACGGTAATAACAATTGAAAGATGGGTCTTGGATCACTTACAATATGGTCGAAGTTTGAATCATCGATTAAGGCTAAATTTTTTGCGGTTAGGACCCTCAAACCACCATAAACCTGAATGCAACACTTTTGATTAGTTCTAGTTACTTTAAACAGTCCGCGAATTTTTATTAACAACTTGTTTTTGAACCATCATTATACGTACATGTACATGTGAAGTTAAAGTAGTTTATAAGTTAGTTTCGATTATCTTAACCCTTCCGCGTGGAATGACGTACACGTGCACGTCATGCATAAAGTCATCTCTACTACGAAGTGACGTACACGTGTACGTCATTACAAAATACATCCTGTATAAGATAGCGGAAAATAAGATATCTCACTACTCGCCTCAAGTGGCAGCTCAAACACAAAAGAGAATTTATTTTGTTATATAATTACCAGTTATATAATTACCATTACTAAAACATCTCAGCGGAATAAAATATTGAAAGTGATCCTTAAAATGACAAATTGATTGATCTCCGAAGTAAAGGAACTCGGTAAATTAAATCTTGAAATTTAACAATATTCCGTCTTTCCGCCATTCTAAAAGAATGACGATGAAATTTGGATAATAGTATTGATCAGGGGTCCAAAATTTAGGACAAAATTCTAGGATCTGTTCATGCTGGACTAAACTAAGCCATTTCATAACCAAGACTTTTGAAAATTTAAATTTTTTTATTAGTTTATTTTCAGTTTTTGGCCAATATCTCAAAAACTTCCACTAGTAACCAATACTTTCGGTTGTTTTTCTAATAGCTTAGGTCATACTTATGGATCAGAATTTTCACTATAATTTTTTGATTTTCTGCGGCCAAATAAGTTATTTTGAGTTTTTGGCCAATATCTCAAAAACTTCCACTAGTAACCAATACTTTCGATTGTTTTTCTAATAGCTTAGGTCATACTGAGACTACACGGTAAATTTGGGGAAAATTGATGGATCAGAATTTTCACTAAAATTTTTTGATTTTCTGCGGCCAAATAACTTATTTTGAGTTTTTGGCCAATATCTCAAAAACTTCCACTAGTAACCAATACTTTCGATTGTTTTTCTAATAGCTTAGGTCATACTGAGACTACACGGTAAATTTGGGGAAAATTGATGGATCAGAATTTTCACTATAATTTTTTGATTTTCTGCGGCCAAATAAGTTATTTTGAGTTTTTGGCCAATATCTCAAAAACTTCCACTAGTAACCAATACTTTCGATTGTTTTTCTAATAGCTTAGGTCATACTGAGACTACACGGTAAATTTGGGGAAAATACATGGATTAGAATTTTCACTATAATTTTTTGATTTTCTGCGGCCATATAAGTTATTTTCAGTTTTAACTGAAAATAACTTACAAGTATATCCGTAGAAAATCCAAAACTTATAGTGAAAATTCTAATTCATCAATTTTCCCCAAATTTTCCTTGTAGTCTCAATATGACCTAAGCTATTAGAAGAACAATCGAAAATATTGGATACTTGGGGAAGTTTTTGAGATATTGGCCAACAACTGAAAATAAACTAATAAAAAAATTTAAATTTTCAAAAGTCTTGGTTATGAAATGGCTTAGTTTAGTCCAGCATGAACAGATCCTAGAATTTTGTCCTAAGTTTTGGACCCCTGATCAATACTATTATCCAAATTTCATCGTCATTCTTTTAGAATGGCGGAAAGACGGAATATTGTTAAATTTCAAGATTTAATTTACCGAGTTCCTTTACTTCGGAGATCAATCAATTTGTCATTTTAAGGATCATTTTTAATATTTTATTCCGCTGGGATATTTTATTTAGTGAAAAAAGAGATACAAAATGATTAAAAAATTTCCGCTGGTAATTATACCGGGTGTTTCTTTTAAACTGAGACGATCAAATATCTCGAAAAATAGCCACTCTACGGAAAAAATGTCCATAATCAAAATTTAATAATACCGCGGGGGAAATACATTAGTGCAAAAAAATAATCCCCCACCCCCGCTTTGTAGGTGGGGCGGGGGTAACTTTTAAACTAAGATAGGAAGCCATATTTTTTTATTGCAGATACGGATTCTACGACTAAAAGTACGTATGATTTGAATGAAATATTTTGTTCGGTTCATGATAGATGGCGTTGTAATCGACGAAATTCAATTTTTTCAATTTCTCCTTCTTAGAACACACGCATTCGATTCTGCAACACGTTTGAAATAAAAAACATCACGTTTTCATTGGAAATACTCGAAATTCGTCATCAAAACAATTTATTCAGTTTTGTAAATCACATTTAACGTTTGTGTTATTTCTTATCATCATGTTTTTCGTAATTGCAAAATAAACGATAAAATACTTTAGAATGGAGCGTTTAACTGTGCCAGAGAAAATTGAAATGGTTCTGGTTCATGGAGAAGCTGGCAGAAATCTTGAAAATGCTGTTGCTATTTACGCTCAACGTTTTCCGGATAGGATTCGTTCACGTGCTTCATTTGGCCGTACTATCAAACAATTTATTACTGATGGAAATGTTCAACCGAAAAAGAGGACCCGTATAGCAACAGTCACTGGAGAAAATAATGAAATTGCTGTATTGGCAGCAGTGGCTCATAATCCTCATGTTAGTATACGAGAAATAGTTCGCGATTCCGGATTGTCCCTCACCAGTGTTTGGAGAATTTTAAAACGGCACAAGTATCATCCATATCATGTGTCTTTACACCAAGATCTTCATGGCGCTGATTTCCGGGTGAAAATCGGGTAACTTTTTGTCAATGGGCACGTGAACAAATACAACAAAACCCCAATTTTTTTCGTTTCGTAATATTCTCTGACGAATCGTCTTTTACAAACCATGAAACGGTTAACCGACACAACATGCATTATTGGAGTGTTACAAATCCGCACTGACCGAAGTTGAACATCAGCGTCCTTGGACTGTCAACGTGTGATGTGGAATAATTGGCAACAAACTCATAGGCCCCCACATTATTGAAGGCAACTTGAATGGTCAAATGTACCGAAACATTTTGGAAAATGAACTGCCAATATTACTTGAAAATTTGAGCTTAGAAGTGAGACGGAACATGTGGTTTCAACATGATGGTTGTCCTGCACACTATTCGGTGGTGGCACGTGAAATACTTGATCGTGATTTCAATGGTCGCTGGATTGGTAGAGCTGGTCCGGTAAATTGGCCTGCCAGATCACCAGATCTTACTTCGCCAGATTTCTTTTTGTGGGGCTATCTTAAAGACCAAGTTTACAAACAAGAACCAACAACACGTGAGAACATGATTGAGCGAATCAGAAATGCGTGTGCTGAAATTCAACCAGACACACTTCTCAGTTGTGTACAATCATTTGAAATGCGTATTAATAAGTACATTGCAGTCGCAGGCCATCATTTTGAACACTTATTTTAAGATAAAATTATTTTATTCAACTGTCACTTACATAAAAAAATTGTTTTGATGACGAATTTCGAGTATTCCCAATGAAAACGTGATGTTTTTTATTTCAAACGTGTTGCAGAATCAAATGCGTGTGTTCTAAGAAGGAGAAATTGAAAAAATTGAATTTCGTCGATTACAACGCCATCTATCATGAACCGAACAAAATATTTCATTCAAATCATACGTACTTTTAGTCGTAGAATCCGTATCTGCAATAAAAAATGTGGCTTCCTATCTTAGTTTAAAAGTTACCCCCGCCCCACCTACAAAGCGGGGGTGGGGGACTATTTTTTTGCATTAATGTATTTCCCCCGCGGTATGATTAAATTTTGATTATGGACATTTTTTCCGTAGAGTGGCTATTTTTCGAGATATTTGATCGTCTCAGTTTAAAAGAAACACCCGGTATAACAAAATAAATTCTCTTTTGTGAGTGTGCTGCCACTTGCGGCGAGTAGCGAAATCTCTTATTTTTCGCTGAGAAATTTCCGCTATCTTATACAGCATCAAAATACGAACTTTAACAAGACACCATGAACTATTTTAAATTGATTTTAAAAAATTATAAAGTAAATAGCATAGTCTGGCAAATGAAATGCGCTTTAATTTCACATGCTCTTTGGCAATCCTAAATCAAAATTATTTATAAAAAAATTTGCAGAAACATCTCCTGAATAATCTATTCATCCGATTGCGATGAAACTTTGGTGCGAGTTTGTGTGCACTCCCGCGAAGTACAAATTTTTGGGAAACAATGGGCAATTCAGGAGTTTAGGAAAGCGGTTATATGAAATTAGTGACCTGTTCGAATCTGAGTGGTGCGTCCCCTGGATCAAGGAGCTCACTCTTTTGCGTTATTTATGAGTTACGTGCACGCCTACGAGGTTGGTAAAATGAGGATTGGGTTCCTGGGTCTACCGGCCGCGGTAAATTTGTTTTCTAAAATTTTAATTTTTGATGCTTTCGATATTGAATTCAGTACCTATGAATTCCTGTCATATACGATTGCGACTACAGTGACGTCGAGAAATATCCGTATAGTTCAAAGTAATTCTAAATTCTCCCGTGCATCGCCGAGCATGTCACATTTATTCTGCACCTAATTTCGATGAACTTATATACAAAGAAACTTAAATAATTTTTCAAATGGAGCATAAACAACAGATTGCAGCTCATCGCGCCAAAATGTCAAGGGTTCGCATTTGCTATGATTTAAAATTTAACAATGCGACTATTAAGGCGATTACAGAGTCTAACGATCTTCATATCGTCATGTACAAAAGTCTAACTTATATTCAGCATATCAATAAAATTATCGATAAACTTAGCTGAATGATGGGATTATTGTATATACTGGTGCGCAACTAAAGTTTCGATCTTTTTTGAAAAATGAAAAATGGAAAATTTCAATAGATACGAGTATATAAAAAATGGTTTATTCAAAGTATTGTCCTTCACTATCTACACGACGATAGATGCGTTGTTGGACCGAAACCATTCATCCAAACGATGGGTGGATAGCAGATTCCATCTCAGCTCCCATACAGCATTGTGGTGCTGCTCACTCGTTCGTGTCTCGTGTCCCATTCTGGCCGTTTTTCGAGCAATCCATGGTTCAGTTTGATGAGTTGTTGTCGTTGTTGATAGCGTTGCTCATTGACAGTTTCACCTTGTTTCAGCAGCTCATAGTACGCGATTCCTTTTTGGTCCCATCAAACGCAGAGTAGTGCCGCAGAGTAGTGAAAGCAACATTTCGGAAGTGGCTCTTCGATTTTCCATACCGGTGGAAGTTTTTGGACACTTACATAAATTATTGGACACATTATAATTTGGACAGAAATTTATGCGAGTGTCTATAAATAATTTTTTAAACAAAATATAGATTTTAGACAGCGTCGCCTCAGGACGCTAACCACCAAATTGATATTTTCCGAATTTTGATGGTTCCTTAGGTTTTACACCATCCTCCTTGCGTTTTCCGTTATCCACCATTTCTAACACTTTTTACCGCTAAATTAAACTAAATCCTGTTTGACGCTAACTTCACCTTAGTTTTTTCTAATTTTAGCGCTAAGTGCAGTATATGATCTAATTCCATAAAAGCAAAATAATCTACGAGTTTTTTTGCGCTAACTCCAAAGTTAAAAACCTCACTTCTCCTCAAAACAAAATATCGATAAATTACGCTAAATAACAGTCAGTTCGGTAAAACTTAGTCTATGAGAATAATTTGTCAGTAAATGACTTAAGAATAAAGTCAATAATAATCGATAGTTGGTTTCTTATGCATATTTCTGTACTAAAAATTTAAAAATTGATGAAAAATTTAAAACGAACGACTCAATGATTAATCAAGTTATATAAAGTGATAAGAATAGTTCGCCAGTACCTGCTGATACCTGCTACCTAATAAATTTGTTACTTTTAGAGTATATCATCCTTTGGAGAACTAATTGGAAACGACGAATAATTTAAGCCACAGCCCGTGCACCTTAATTCCACCCACTCCATTACATGAGAGTAATATTTTGAGCCCAATATACACTCAAATACTTGCAAACTTTCATTTAAGCAATGAGGAAAATGAAGACATTGTTTCCAAAAAAAACATTCAGTATTAAGTGAGGTTTCTGCCAAAAGAACTATCGAAACTATCATGTCAAATGAAAGTTTTGATTCTGGAGGCATTTTCTATACCTAATTCTTTGTGCTGATTTTTCTGAAATAACAACTAATAATAATTTAGATTCACCATATAATGATTCGGATATCAACCCGGAATATGTTCGACCAGGTTCTGATGAGAGAGTAATCGATTTGTTGCGGGAAGGTAATATGGAGGACTTTATATTACATGGATGTTCTTAGCTGCTCGAAAACTTTGATACGTAAAAGACTTAGATACCCCGAAAATTGGAAGACAAATAAAGGAAAAGCTAAATACCAACGCGGGGAGGAATTCCTTGTTGATATGGGTATACTTCGAAAAACGCAGGTTGCGGAGGAAATTGTTCATATACATGTCATCAGCAATTCGATTTGTTAGAGAGGAAAAATTGATTTGAGCAGTTTTAGCAATTAATCTCTAAATCGAAAGGCAAACTTTTTGGCAAAACGATATTTAAGATTTCAGTAGAGAGAAGAAAACCCGGCAATGCTAACTGTCGTAGAAAATATACATAACTCTATCACTTTTTGAAAACCGGTATGTTGCCAAGTATTTTTTACCGATACCTTGGATATTAATAAAACTACCAACACCATAACATCGAAATCTCCAGCTGAAGGCAAACACGCGAAAAATAAACTACCACAAAATAAATTGGATGATGGTGCTGTTCATATAAATAACTTCGCAACAGCAGAGCCTCGTTCGGTCGTATTTGGTCGTATAAACATATATTTGAAACGAAGCTTAACTTGGGTTTTATCATCTAGATGAACAAAACGATTACACGGATCACATTCAAAACAAATTGATAGCAAAAGCCGAGAAAGATACTGACAAGATAAATGTTAAACCAAATACCCGTGTTATGGTAATTGATCTGCAAAATGTGTTTATGTCTCCGAAAGCAAATGTTAACTGCTTCTATTGTACAGAATATTGTAAGGATAACCGAAGCACCAAGTTTAGTATCTGGAATGTGACAAGTCAAGGTAGAGGTGCAAATGAATTAGCAAGTACTTTCATAAGAATTTTGCAAGCTATGATAACCGATTTTTCGCAAACTGAAAAATTTATTATTTGGACCGATGCTTGTATTCCACAGATCCGCAATTCGATTTTATCTTTAAGCTTGTTGAAATTCATGAGGAAAAATCCAGGTATTATCCTCATAGAGCCCAAATATTCGGAACCAGGACACTCTCCTGCAAGAAGTTGATGCTGCCCAGTACTTTGGAAAAATATGGAAATCTACAGTCCAATTGGACTAATGAGATCACTTGCAAATGCCAAAATTTCAAAAGTTAATTTGAAAATATTACAAATGAGAAGCACTGATTTTATGCACTTTAGCCAGACGACCCTAAAATTTAATTTCTCGTGTATTCCGTATACCAAAGTACGACATTTAAAGTATGAATCATGTAACTTAACGAATGTTTCTTATATGAGATTTTTAATGAAGATTTTACAACGGAATCTTCCAACGGAATTTTCCAGAATGATAACAGTAAGATAAGTGAGGAAAACGCAAGGATTTGCTAAGTCTTCTCAAATTTATGAGTAAAGTCGACTAAAATTTCTACCATACTGCGCTAAAGCCAGAGTAAAATGTATATACAAAATTAAGGTTTAACAATAATTTCAATGAAAAAATTTAATTTTTTTTAAGACTGAACAATGTTATTTTGTTAGTTTTTTGTTCAACTTTATGTGTAATTTTGTCTACAAACGGCAAGATTATTTTTTAATCTGTATCCACTTTTCCGCTATATCACAGCTTCTTAATGTCGTATAGCGCATGTTAAAAAACTTCTTATTGGAAAATTGTTAATTTTTAAATAAGCTGTCCCAAAATTAGAATGCTTGTGCCTTACTGCTATTCTCATATAATCATTGCATTAGAATAATCTGTAAAACTTTGAACTATCGAGAAAGACAAGGTCGTAATTACCACGAAAACTTTAATTTTCATTTTTCTCAAAAATGTGGTTTTATCGCTTAGCGTACTCTAGTCCTGAGGCGACGAGATATTTGGACAAGTGTGCGTTTCTTAAAAGTGTAACCGGACAAGTGGTGCAGTGGTTAAAGCTTCGGCACTTGGACCGGGAGGTACTGGGTTCAAATCCCATTAGAGCCTGGATGCAAAGTAAATTTTCGTCATTGATTACAATCGGTGATGTTAATAAACGCCGACACACCCGCCGCCCAAGTCAGTGTACAGGTTGACATAGAGCTTGCAATGCGCAGGTGGTATACTGTAATTGTGTGAATGGGTGGGTGGTGTGTGCTTGAATGAAAACGGGGGTAATAATTGGCCTTCTTGGACATTAAATCCATTGGACCATTAATACTTTCTTTTACAAAAAAAATTGAAAAGACAATCCTTCCATATACAAATCGCAAAAAGCGTGAATGTTCAAAAATTTTATACGAGAGCCCTACCGCTAATTTCGAAATGGCATTAGAAGATTTTCATTTCACAATGTATGCCCTTTCAAACCTAAATAGCCACTATGGGAGCCAATCTCTGAAAATTTTGTAATTTACCATACGCTTCAACGACATCCTTCCATATACAAATCGCAAAAAGCGTGAATGTTCAAAAATTTTATACGAGAGCCCTACGGCTAATTTCGAAATGGCATTAGAAGATTTTCATTTCACAATGTATGCCCTTTCAAACCTAAATAGCCACTATGGGAGCCAATCTCTGAAAATTTTGTAATTTACCATACGCTTCAACGACATCCTTCCATATACAAATCGCAAAAAGCGTGAATGTTCAAAAATTTTATACGAGAGCCCTACGGCTAATTTCGAAATGGCATTAGAAGATTTTCATTTCACAATGTATGCCCTTTCAAACCTAAATAGCCACTATGGGAGCCAATCTCTGAAAATTTTGTAATTTACCATAAGCTTCAACGACAACCTTCCATATAAAAATCGCAAAAAGCGTGAATGTTCAAAAATTTTATACGAGAGCCCTACGGCTAATTTCAAAATTGCATTAGGTGATTTTAATTCCACAATTTATTCCCTTTCAAACCTATATAGCCATTATGGGAGCCAATCTCTAAAATTTTTGTAATTTACCATAAGCTTCAACGACAACCTTCCATATAAAAATCGCAAAAAGCGTGAATGTTCAAAAATTTTATACGAGAGCCCTACGGCTAATTTCCAAATGACATTAGGTTATTTTAATTCCACAATGTTTGCCCTTTCAAACCTGTACAGCCACTATGGGAGCTAATCTCTGAGATTTGTGTAATTTACCATAAGCTTCAACGACATCCTTCCATATAAAAATCGCAAAAAGCGTGAATGTTCAAAAATTTTAGACGAGAGCCCTACGGCTAATTTCCAAATGATAGGTGATTTTAATTCCACAATGTTTGCCCTTTCAAGCCTGTATAGCCACTATGGGAGCTAATCTCTGAGATTTGTGTAATTTACCATAAGCTTCAACGACTTCCTTCCATATAAAAATCGCGAATAGTGTGAATATTTAAAAATTTTATACGAGAGCCGTACGACTAATTTCGAAATGGCATTAGGAGATTTTAATTTCACAATGTATGCCCTTTCAAACCTGTATAGCCACTATGGGAGCCAATCTCTAAAATTTTTGTAATCTGCCTTAAGCTACAACGACATCCTTCCATATAAAAATCGCAAAAGCGTAAATGTCCAAAAATGTTATACGAGAGTCGTAAGGCTAATTTCGAAATGGCATTAGGTGATTTTAATTCCACAATGTTTGCCCTTTCAAACCTGTATAGCCATTATGGGAGCCAATCTCTGAAATTTTTGTAAGTTACCATAAGCTTCAACGACATCCTTCCATATACAAATCGCAAAAAGCGTGAATATTCAAAAATTTTATACGAGAGCCCTACCGCTAATTTCGAAATGGCATTAGGAGATTTTAATTTCACAATGTATGCCCTTTCAAACCTGTATAGCTACTATGGGAGCCAATCTCTAAAATTTTTGTAATCTGCCTTAAGCTACAACGACATCCTTCCATATAAAAATCGCGAAAAGCGTGAATGTTCAAAAATTTTATACGAGAGCCCTACGGCTAATTTCGAAACGGCATTAGGTGATTTTAATTCCACAATGTATGCCATTTCAAACCTTTATAGACACTATGGGAGCCAATCTCTGAGATTTGAGTAATTTACCATAAGCTTCAACGACATCCATCCATTTAAAAATCCCGAAAAGCGTGAATGTTCAAAAATTTTATACGAGAGCCCTACGGCTAATTTCAAATTGGCATTAGGTGATTTTAATTCCACAATGTTTGCCCTTTCAAACCTGTATAGCCACTATGGGAGTCAATCTCTGAGATTTGTGTAATTTAGCATACGCTACAATGACATCCTTTTATATACAAATACTAAATTCCTGATGATTAAAACAATTTCTGAAAATAATAATATGAAATACAAAAATTGAAGCTATTTTTTGTATTTACACTGTTTAGAAATTCACACTTGTCCAAATATCTGTCTAAAATCTATATTTTGCCTAAAAAATTATTTTTGGACACTCAATTTCTGTCCAAATTATAAAAGTGTCAAATAATTTAAAAGTGTCCAAAACCTTGACAACGGTATTTTCCATCTATCTCTCAGTCATCTCATGCGACACCCATTCTCCCCCCTTTAAAATGTTTCCCACAGCATATAAACGTTTGAAAATACTTTGGCGAGTCGTGTTTAATTATTCCGCAAGTTGATCTTGAGTTTGCATATGATCTTCATTCAATAACCCTTGCAGCTCGGTGTCTCTCGTGTTGTAACTGCATTTTTGTTTCAAGTTAAAGCAGAAAAGCAAAGCTTCCCACAAATGCTCTTTGTTTGGCTTAAAACTCGACATTTTCGTTCTTAGAAAAAATATTATTTTCACGCTATGAACAAAACACAACTTCTGACATAAATGACAACAGGATATGCCACTAGCACCATCTATGCGTGACACCCGGAAATTTAGTTGCGCATCTGGTAATCTTTTAGGGCGTTAAGGATGCATACGCGATACCGTAATACTCATAATTTTCGTGGTAAACAAGTTGTCATGCTTTACACAAAAAAATCAACTCAATGTTCTTAAGTAAAATAATTATGCCAGATGATTATAATAAATTCCCCGAGAATTTTTTTTTAATACAATAATTATCGTACTGATCAATTACAATTCCATTAAAAAAATAGCATTGTGCATGCGCATTACGTTACTCGTGTGAGAAAAACAATTTACAACAAAAAAACATATCAAAATGTTTATTGTATTAAGGTGTGGACATATAATTAACATTGACTTTGAAAAAAAAAATTAAACAACAACACAAATATATTTAAGATTGCATCAAGCCACATAAATATATCTCTACATATACTGTACATCTTCTTTCAGATTCTCTTTTTTACACCATAAATGTCAAAATTGATCGTACTTTTTTTACCTTGCGTTGGTTCGGTACTTCTTCAGATCCCAAAATTTGATCAATGATCCTTCATTACATTTACATTTATTAATTTTCGTATATATCGTGTTTTTCGGTTAACTTCTGGTTTTTCTTTTATTTAAATCTTGATCATTATCGTGATAATCTCGTATATAGTATAAAAGATAAGCGTGATCGCTTTGTTGTTGTTGTTGTTGTTATTGTATGCGGTTTTATTTAATTTGATACGGGGGGCGCTTAAGTATGTCCCATATATACGCGATAATCAAACATTTAATTAGCTTACGTATATAAACATAAATTAAGGAATTTCTTGGTTCGTTTTTTAAACGAGAACGATATGAAATTTTAATTTACGCTAGCTGTACACTAAAATGATCCAACTGATTAACTGAAAAGTTGTTACTATTGTTAATATTGTCACTGTGGCGCCAAATACAATATGTACCTTAAGAAACAAATAACATAAAAAAATAAACACCGCGCGACTCTTCACGGATTCCACATAATAAAAACAACACAACATATAAATAAACAAGCAGTTAGTGTGTGTGTGTGTGTGGTGTGGCGCAGCCAACCGAACCAAAGTGATTTATAATGATAATTATAATATGTTATTTGGATACAGTAGCTACTTTGGATGATCTTTATGTGTATAGCCGTAAGCTTACTCGTATTTTGGGTTTAAATGGTTAATTACGGTCTAGCGCCGAGTAAAGCTGTACATGATCCCTATATACATATACCAGGTGTACAAGTATGAAATGCGGATTTTTCTACTAACAAAACATGTTAAATTCGGAAGGATGATAAAAAGTGATTTATTCAAAGGATCCTTGTTATACATTTTTCCCATCTTTCCCCTTTTGCTGCGAACCCAACAAAACCACAGCACAGCAAGTGCGTGAACCATCGATGCAAACAAATGGTAATCGGAAGGAGCCAATTCTGGTGAATAAGCCGCATGAAATATAACTTCCCAGCTGAGTGATTCCATCGTACCACGAACCAGTTTTGCCGTATGTGATAGAACAGTGTCATGAAGTAAAATGACTTTGTGTTACCCCTTTTGGTATTCTGGCCCTTTTTTAACCAGCAAACGGTTCGAATCGGCAATTGTTGTAGGTAACGTTTAGTATTAATCGTGTCCCCAGGTTTTAGCAGCTCACAATAGACCACGTCCCTCTGTTTACACCAAACACAGAGCGACGTGGATGGTGCGCCTGGGTCCACCCATGATTTTTCGCGCTTGGGATTCTCAAAATAAATCAACTTTTCATACCCTATAACCAGCGTTGTGAAGATTGATTACGTTACATTAATTACGCTATTATTTACATGTAAATAATTGTAAAGGGTGTTTTTTAACCGGTGTGATGTACTTAACGTTAATGAAAAGTGCAGCTACACATTTTAACGAAAAGTGTAGACTCAAAAAGTGTAGATACACAAAATATCAAAAATGTAGCTGGAAAAGAAAAAAGTTTGAAATTCGAAATACGTTGTTTAATTAAAATTATTAAAAATAAACAAAAAATATTGAGAATCACAATACTACAATAATAAGTTTTACCTAGACTACCTTTTTTATAAAAAGAAGATTTCAGAAAATCTTCGGGACAATGTGTGCCGAGTGTGGAATTTAGTGTTCTCAACTTGGCATGGTGTCTAAAATGTGTACAAAAAATTTCAGGACAATTTGCATGTCATTGTTCCGATGATTTTTTGAATTATTAAAGAATTAAGTGAATTTGGCCAAATACGCTTCCACGTGTAGCGCCATATCGCCAATCACAACATGCAAATTGTCTTGAAATTTTTTGTACACATTTAAGACACCATGCCAAGTTGAGAACACTAAATTCCACACTCGGCACTGATTGTTCCGATGATTGTCTGAATTAAAAAGACTTTAAAATTGATTTTTTTTTATAAAAAAGGTAGTCTAGGTAAAACTTATTATTGTAGTATTGTGATTTTCAATATTTTTTGTTTATTTTTAATAATTTTAATTAAACAACGTATTTCGAATTTCAAACTTTTTTCTTTTCCAGCTACATTTTTTGATATTTTGTGTATCTACACTTTTTGAGTCTACACTTTTCGTTAAAATGTGTAGCTACACTTTTCATTAACGTTAAATACTTCACACCGGTGTTTTTTTAGAGGTTCACATCTTTAAGTTGGCAACATTGTTTTGTTTGACAACCGATTTGACAGCTGACATTTCCTTTGTCATTAGTTTGATTTGCCATTTCATAACGATGACACATCGTACTCGTTGGCGCGTACAGACGTGTTTTTACTTCGTTCTGCAATTTATTTATTTCTGTGTGTTCCAATAAACCGGTGATCTTACTCATAAGATGAGTTATAATTGTTAGCACAAATAATATTTCCTGTGTTTTACTGTGCTTTTAATTAATCTGTGCTAATTAGTATCGTATTAATGTAATGATGCCTGTGTACCATTCACCACCTAAAGTAACTATGCCAAATCTGTAGGGGGCAATGTCGTCAAGCGGATTAACAAACGCCACGCACAATATGCAAACATACTCCAAAAAAAAATCAAAATGTGAACGTGCAAGAAATTGCGGTGCAAGCAAATTTGATCCAAACGGAATTAAAACTAAACGTTAATGAACCTAGTGAGTTAATTAAAAAAAGACAAAAGTGCAACGTCGTCAAATGACGCGATTAGACAGATATATCACTGTGCGACTTAAACGAAAGAGGAGTCCTAGATCAGCGGCCAATACGAGCGTGAATAAATTCACTAAGCTAGCCACGGTTGAATTGGCTCATGGCAGCCGGTTTTCTAGTTTAATAAACGCCGATGAAGCTGCTGAAGATGCTGTACCAAAAAATAACACATCAAAAACTGAGAAACCATCACCATTCTATTTGAGCGAAGAATCAAATAGAGATTTAGCAAGAACCATCAACACTTTAACGGAGGGTAACTTTTATATATCCGGGGATCAACTAAAGAGCCCAAAAAGGGTTGGTTGTGATGTAAAAGGAATTGAGGCAATTTTTGAGTTGACCCAAATGAGATACAAGCTGCTCTCGCTGAAAAAAAATTCCGTGTTAAATCTATAACTAATATTATAAATCGGGAAAAGGTATGCAGTCAATATTCCGTCTGAAATTAGAACCAGATAATAAAAAAACAAAGTGAAGCATGAAAGATATGATCTAAAATATCTTCTACATAGAAGAATTACTGTCGAAGAACTCAGAAAAAGAACTGGACCGGTACAGTGCCAAGAATATGGCCGCACTGAAGCTTATTGCACTTTGAGTGATGTTTCTGTAATCTGTGGTGATCTCCATAATTCAACGGAATGCGATAAAAATAAAACTCAAGCTTCTGTCAGAAAATGCAGTAACTGCGATAAAAACCACACAGCGAATTATAGAGGTTGCCTAGTTTATATTGAATTGAAAAGAAGAATAAATCCTAGACAGCGAGCTGAGCAACGATTGCTTAAATTACATTCAGAAGCTTATGTTCAAAATGGAAACCAGAATATAAAGGTAATGAGTAGTGTGCATCACGGGGTTTCATACGCAAGTGTACTTAAGAGTGCCGTTCCAAACGTGGAGGCAAGTGAGGAAGGTAACATCTCATTAGCTTTAAACAAGCTATCTGGTATGATGCAAAGCTTCATAGCGATGATAGAGAGAACTATGATCTAATGATGCAGAATATGAACACGCGGATGCAGATAGTTGTTAAAAATCAAAAATTACTCTCCTCAAAATAGCAATATGGAATGCAAACGGCCTAGCGCAGCATTGGGCGGAGGTTCAAGCATTTCTCATTGAGCACAATATTGATATAATTTTAATGTCTGAAACGCGCTTCACCAACAAGAACTACTGCAAAATTAATGGGTACTCTATTTATGACACTAAGCATCCGGATGGCAAAGCGCATGGTGGCACTGCTGTATTGTTTAAGAGAAGACTAAAACATTATGAACTTATGAAATATGAGAAAGATCATTTCCAATCAACGAGCATCTGTCTGGAGAAATGGTCTGGGAATTATGTGATATCAGCAGGGTACTGCCCTCCATAGCACGCTACAAAAAAATTGCAGTTTATTGACTATTTTGGTCAGCTGGGTAATAAATTTCTCGCGGGGGGTGATTACAACGCCAAACATACTCAATATGGGGTTTAAGACTAACAACGCCTAAAGGCAAACAACTTTGTGAAGCTACAGAGGAACAGCCCCTGGATTTTTTTTATAAACAGCGAAACGTCGCACAAACAAACGAACCGATTGGAATCAATATAGGAGCCTAGTCGAACAAAATTGTCATCTTGATACCCCGCTAAAAATACCAGCAGATATTGATGTGGCTGCAGAAAAGCTAACAGCTATCATCAACAGTTCTGAAAAAATTAATAAGTTATCACATAATATCCAGTCAATAATCCAGGAAAAGCGGAAAATTCGACGGCAATGGCAACAAACAAAAACACCATTGTTGAAATGCAAATTAAATCGGGCTATCAAAACCCTGAAATTTGCACTGCAGGAAGAAGAAAACCAATGTGTCCAGAATTATTTAAGTGAATTCTTGGCAACAGAGAAGACTGATTATTCTTTGTCGAAGGCAGCAAAAACCCTGAAAAGGCCTACAAAGCCGAATCCACCGATTAGACTACCAACTGGAAATTGGGCGAGAAGCGATGAAGAAAAACCCAAAGCTTTCGCTGCACATCTAAAGACGGTGTTTTCAGCATCGGTGTAGTTCACTCACCGAAAGTGAGGCTAAACAGCTTGCCTCGAGATTCTAATCCTTGTACTTTTGCCGAACAGTTTGTCCATATTTTATCACCATATCTGGAGATTTTGGAACATCAAATCCACGTGCTATCAACGAATTGCGCATCTCAATTGAGGTAATGAATATTCTGAACCTAAAACCATGACCGATTAGTTGATTATCGATGTCTGATTTGAAGAATTTTGTACTTTTTCGTTTTTCTGGTGGTACTGTTGTTTCTGTATTTTCAGATGCAGATCTGTTCACAGGTTTTATTTTAATATTGTGAGTAGATGTATTATGTTTGTGGCGGAAACTTGTTGATCCACCTGTTGTCTTCAATTGTTTCACACATCGTTTACATTTCAAAACTCGGCAGAAGTGTTGTCGCGTAGGAAATTCCCCCATACTGGAGTTCTTTCAATCAGCCGCTCGCTGCATTCTCCAATTTTGATTATGGCGGACATTTCTAGTCGGGGTTCAGTAAAAATTTACGGCAACTTTATGATTTATGTGTTTTCTATAACTATAAATTGTCGCTCTAATAAAACTAATATTATTTGAATTATAAACTTAGTATAAATTTTGGCGTATTTTAAATATTCAATTTTTTACACTTCAAAAGAAACCGTTCAAATGTGAAATGTTACAGCACCAAAAACCGGGAATTTTGCTAAATTCAGTCCCGTATTTCAATTCCGGAAAATGTCCGGGATTCCCGAATATCCAGGTTTCGGCATCCCCATATTGAATGTTATAGATAATACGCATCCAGAGACGTCACAGTGCATACCGAACAAGCGATAGACGCTGTGCAGGGTAGCATTGAGGAAGACCCAAATAAATCAATTCGACGTCGTTCTCTGCAACTGGAGATGTGTCCATCCACTTTATGGAAGATTTTATCTAAGGATCTTGGTTTACATGCTTACAAAATTAAACTTGTGCATGAATTAAAACCATCCGATTACCACACACGCCGCCAATTCGGCCAATAGGCTGAAGCACTAACACCGTTATTTCCAGAGAAAATCACTGTTTGGTGCGTTTTATGGGTCGGCGGAATCATTGGACCGTCCACATGTCTTCAAAAATGATGATAGGCGGAATATTGCAGTCAACGGTGAACGGTATAGAGACATGATTTCTAACTTTTTGTACCCTAATTAGCTGGCATAAATCTTGCTAATATGTGATACCAACAAAGCGGTGCCACGGGCCACGCAGCGTGGGATACAATTAATTTACTCAAAGAAACATTTGATGAGAGACCAATTTCACGTAATGGTCCTGTTAATACCTTATTAAAGTTAGCCGAAAGTTGCGAGCCGGAATTGAAAAAAACGATAATGTAGATAGTGCATCGACTAATTCAGCCGAAAGTTAATAAATTCCCGTGCCAGACGGAAACTGATCTCATTACGCCAATTTGATGGCCCGTGCCCATAGGTAAATTCTGATTATTCGTTTTGGGTGTATCTGATGAGGTTATAGGGCTGAAATTTTGATGTTTCCATTGTTTTGTCGATAAAATCGTTCGTCATTCAAGATTTTGCCAGATAGACACCAAGGCAGGTTTTTATTCTAGGTTTGGGGTGGGTCTGATAAGGTTATAGGAATGAAATGTTAAATCTGTTTCGTATAGCCGAAAATTGTCGATAAAGAAGTTTAATAAATATCAAGAAAAGTCATTCATCATTCGACATTTTGTCAGATAGACACCAATCTCGCTATGCCGATTCGATAGCCAATGATCATAGGTAGGTTTTCATTTTAGGTTCGGGCAGGTCTGATGAGGTTATAGGGGTGAAATTTTGATTTTCTCCATGATTTGTCGATAAACTCGGCCATTATTCGAGTATTGGCCAGATAGACACCAATCTCACTATGCCCATTTGATAGCCCATGACCTTAGTTAGATTTTATTGTAGATGTGACTTGGGTCTGATGAGGTTATAGGGGTGAAATTTTGATATTCCCCATGCTTTGTCGATAAACTCGGCCATTATTCAAGTATGGGTCAGATAGACAATAATCTGGCTATGCCAATTCGATGACTTATGACCAAAGGTAGATTTTGATTGGAGGTTTGGGGTGGGTCTGATGAGGTTATAGGGGTGAAATTCTTATTTTCCAATGTTTTATTGAAAAATTCGTCCATCATTCGTGATTTAGCCAGATAGACACCAATCTGACTATGCCAATTCGACGGCCCATGATCATAGGTAAATTTTGATTACAGGTTTGAGGTGGGTCTGATGAGGTTATAGGGTGACATTTTGATTTTTCCTATGTTTTGTCGATAAAATCGTTCGGCATTCCAAATTTTGGCAGATAGACACCAACCTGACTATGCCAATTCGATGGAACTTGACCATAGGCAGATTTTGATTATAGGTTTGGGATGGATCTGATGACGTTATAAGGGTGAAATCTTATTTTCTTCATGTTTTTCGATAAAATCTTTTTTCATTCAAGATTTTACTAGATATAGACACCAATCTGACTAAGTTAATTCAATGGCACTTGTCCATAGAAAGGTGTCTATCATTCAAAATTTCAATTTACGAACGAATTTACGGAAACACATTGAGAAAATCAAATCTTCACTCGTATAACCTCATCAGACCGACATAAAGTTATAGACAAAATCTATAAATGTTCATGGCAATCGAATTGACATAGTTGGATCGGTGTTCTCACAAACTCCGGAACTACGAACGATTGCATATACAAAACATGTGTAAAATTGGAAATTTCACCCCTCTAACCTCACTATACTCACCCATAACCTATAAGCAAAATCTTCCTAGGGTCATAGGCTATCGAATAGGCCTCGTCAGACCGGTGTTTGTCTGAAAAAAATCCTCGAACGGCGAATGATTTTATCGACAAAACATGGGGAAAAATAAAATTTTTACTCATAATCTTCCAGCCTAAACTTAGAATTTAAATATTGGATCATATTTTATAGAATTTTCATAGTGAGACAGACACAGGTTATGTGGCAAAACCTTGAAAGTGAATAATTTTATCGTCGAAATAAAATAATCAAATTCTACTTAGGGTCATAGTTGATTAAATTGGCACAGCCAGATCGGATCAAAATCTTGATATATAAAACTCTCATCAGCTAAACGTGACTGTTGCATGGCTATTGTATAGAAGTGTGTAATTGACATTTTTCTTTTAGAAAATTGATGATTAATTTGTTACTTTTAAATCTGTATTGTCGGCATTTTTCGGTTGAATATTGAAGTTAATCTTCTTTATCGTCGCGAATCTGCATTATCGGCGCTATTTTAAAATAGTTCTGTTGCAATAGGAAAACAATATATGCATTATCATAATTTTCTTTGGGGATATGTTAAGTCACTTGTCTACGCCGATAAACAAGAGACGATTGAACACTTGGAACACAATATTCGGCGAGTTATTAGCGAGATACGATATTAGCGAGATACGGATTTTTCTAATTTTTTTAAAAGCATGTATTTAGTGTAAAACTGTAAACACATAAACAAAACAGTAGTAAATAAATCACCCAGCGTTATCCAACATCAGCAACCACACCACATGATCTACATTAGTACATCGAAATTCTAAAATAACTATTCTACCGATCACGTAATAATTAGATGGCGCTTTCAGAAATCCGATAAAATTTTTATAGGCTCCCTGAGTCCCTGCGAATTTTTATTACCGCCTAAGGTGATTATCTGAGCTATTGACAATATAATTCATCCTTTGAATCATAGATGGATCAGCTATTAGATTTTTTTTCTTTTCCAAATATCAAATATCCAACCATTAATTAGCAGATGTCAAGCCCAGATGTATTTTTAACCATTTTACTAATTTATGTATTTTCGTGTAGATGTTCGTCGCTAAATAATTATATTTTTTACATTTATTACAATTTTTTACCGTAATTAATGATTATTTACGTAAAAAATGTAAACAATAATTTTTTACGCGTAATCGAACAACACTGCCTGTAACTATATGATGCGAAAACGATTTGCTTTTGTACCGCTCGTTCAACTCATGTGGTACCCAACACCCAACTATCGGTCTTCTGAAACATTTCCATCTCTCGTAGCCGATTGAAAACAGCTTTTTGACTAACGCCCAATTGCTCGCCCTTTTTGTAGGTTTTCCACGTTCCTTGTCTGCAACATCGAAGTCATGATTTTTTGAATTGCCAAAACCATCGTTCACACGATAAACTTCTCGAAGTAATCAGTATGATTTAGCAGCAGTTTGTTTGGTATAAATTTCGGTAATTTTCCAATTTATCACTCATGCGCGTCAGACACTTGTTGATGACACAACAACAGCGCAGTGTCAAATTTGTAAAGCACAAACTGTGCATTAGTGCAGCATCTGTTGTCTGAAATCCGCATTTCATACTTGTACACCTGGTGTACATACATATAAGATATTACGTATTTACACGAAATGTTAGAAAAAAACAGCAAAGACACGATAAACTAAAAATTTCTCCTTCTGCTTCTTATCTTAAATCTGTAATATAGTTTTTGTTTTATAAGTTAAGTTTCGATGTTTTTTTTACTTAACTTCCTAATCTCATTGATCTTTTTTGTTTTCTTATATATGAAAAAGAAAAATTCTTTTGTTTTAAAATTTTTTGGTTTGGTTTCGGTTTTCTTAAAAAAAAATTAAACATGAAACACATAAAGCACAGCAGGCTAGGAAAAATATGTATAAACATTAAAACAATGTTGCACCAAACAACAAAGCACAGTAATTTAATTAATTTGATGGATACCTATAGGAAGTTGATCCTCCACTGGGGATGTACCTTGGCGCCGTATCAAAACTACAGTCGACTGTAATCGAATTATCAATTTTCATGTTTGATTGGAGAATTTATTTTAAATGAACAAAACCACGCTATGGCAACACTAATTATTCGCGTAATTTTTTACTATCAGCCCCGAAAATGTTTACTTTTATGATAAATGAAATTGATGTTGAGGGTACAAATATGACGTTTTTGGGGTTGATAATGTTTTATGTCATGCTAATTACTTGTAAATTTTTAAATAGATCGCATAAATCGGTTGACAAAGGCTCCGGACTTTCGGTATCGTAATGGAAAACATTATCTTATTCAATATTTACTACATTTATGTACAATCTAATGTGTAAATTTGATAAGGTGAGCACAAATTTTACCGGAGCTTAAGTTCAGCTCCGTTTGGACCACTTAGTAGAGCGATACGACCACCAAAATTTTAGAGATCCGTTGATAATTTGTGAAGAGAAGCCTACAAAATTTTGGTGATTGTATCACTAACCGAAATGGTATAAACAGCGTGCAACTTAATCTCTTAAGTATTCGCTGGTTGAGGCATAAGAGGTTGACAACTGTGTAACGAATCATAATAATTCGCTAAGGCAATGTGATTATACATTATATGAAAGTTCAAAGTATTTTCAATATTTTTGTATTTTTGGCACTGCAGTCCGATGAAACAACCGAATTTTTTAATTTAAAGAATTCAATGTTTCATTAGCTGGAAACCAAACTTGGTTTCATTAAATCGAACCCAGAATAACCCAAAAATTCATATAGGAATCGCATGTGGGCGTTTAATACAATAAAATGAAAATAAAGGTTCTAAACCCTCAACCAACAAAAACTTAAGAGCTTCAATTGTGCTCCGTTTGGACCACTTAGTGGAACGATACGATGACCAAAATTTAGAGTTCAGTTGTTTATTTGTGACGAGAAGCCTATACAATTTTGGTGATTGTAGATGAGTGTGAAGTTTTTAACAAAAAAATAACAACAATATGTATACGAATCCAAAAAGAATATTTTATAAAATTGCATGTTTAGTTTCTACACTGTTAAACGCATTGCTGAAAAAGACAACTCTACAATATTAGAAAGAGATAAAACACTCGCCATGTTTTTTCAAATAAGAAATAAATTAAAAATTCATTTCGTCTCTTTCTAGTTCCGATTTTTATGTTGAGTGTTTGATTATTCAATTCAATTTTTTCTAAAAATATTTCATGGAAATGTAAATAAAAATTTGGATCAAAGAATTAAATTTCCCATCGTCAGATTTATGTTTAAGTAAAACTCGGTTAGTTAAAAAAATAAGTGGCACACTTTAAAATGCCAATAACTAAACATAGTAAAGTTTATACTAAACGGTTTGGTACCGAAAGCTTTTGAGTAGAATTTATTCAGTGCGATCATGGAGCCTGAGTGGAATAGATTTAACGTCCAATAACAAGACATCACAGAGTTTGTACCAAAATGCCGCTATTATCGGATGATTTCTATAGGCTTATTATCCTTGTAAATAAAAAAGGTTTGATTTCCAACCGGATTGGTCACGATAGATTTTTTTGAGTAAAACTCGTTTTGAGTAAAACCAATTGACAGCGCAGGATTTTTGAGAAACTCATTAATAGACTTTGTTTAGTGGTAACATTTAGTCGGCCACTAACAGAACATCGCAGGATTTGTACCAAAATACTACTTTATTAGATAGTTCTTATAAGCTTAACATTTCTTCTTCTTCTTTTTCTTAGAATATAGAACTGGCTTTCTGAAAAATTGGTTACGATAGAATTTTTTGAGTCTATCTCGTTTATCGACTTCGTTGAATGTCAATCTCTCTCTCTAGCTTTCACATCTCGTGAATAAATTTTGCCTCCTGCACTGTGGGCTTTTATCTATTTCGGTGTTGATCTCGCCTTCCAGTTTTGATTTCCTATTACACGCAGTAGTCTAGTTCAACGTCGTCACACCAGCGCAATCAGTGTCTTCCTCTACGTGGTCCTCCAGCTAGTTGTTAATGAAACACTTTGTCACGCGCAAGGATTGGTACTTGGCCACGAGGCTCAGCCATCTAACTCGAACCTCCGAGAATTTTACCTCATATTTCATGCGATTTCATGCTGTGTGCAATTTTAATTTGACGAAAGATGAAACGAAAGACCATAGGTATCATTCTTCAGTCATTGGGGTCAATATCCAACTCTCACTTCCAATAAACAGACCCAGACATTGTTAATTTACACAGCAAAGCGAGTTTATCCGGAGGTTCTTGCGATTGATACTATGCCTGCTGGAAGTCTAGATAGTTGATGTATGATTATATTGTTCTCCCAATATTTTTTCAAAATTCTTTTCATGGTTAAGCACTGGTCATGGTGAGTGGTTGATCGGTTGAGACGAAAACCATGCTGATAGTACGAGTTTTACTCAAAAGAATTTATCGCGACCAATCCATTTGGAAATCAAACCATTTTCATTTGCAAGGTTAAGCCTATATAAATCATTCGAAAATAGTGCCGTACATAGTAAGAAAAGGACGGTGTGCTTCATTTAATTATCATAAGGAAACCAATTTTTGTTCTCATGATTTTATTTTTATTTCACTCAAAACTCGTATAAGGAATACTTTAACAGTGTACTTACTAATACATATTTATTTTTGTTAATTGTTAGAAACCGCACTACCATGATTGTAGCACTGACCGAAATGGTACAAACAGCGTGCAACTAAGCTCGTAAGTGTTCGCTGATCTGATTGAGGAGGCATAAGGAGTTGACAATTGCGCAGCGAATCATAATAATTCGCTAAAACATTGTGATTATACTTTGTATGAAAGTGCAAAGTATTTTCCATATTTTTGTAGTTTGATTACTGTAGTATGATGACATGCCCGAATTTTATAATTTAAAGAAGTCAATGTTTCATTACTTCCAAACCGAACTTCCAACGGCTTGATAACCTCACCTCGATGTAAAAATAAGATCTGGCTATCACCCAGAATAACCCAAAACTGCATATAAGAATCGCATGTATGCGTTAAATACAATAACATTCGAGGTTACTAAGAGGTTGACAATTGCGTAGCGAATCATAATATATCGCTAAGGCATTGTAATCAGCGCTGTCAAAAGAGGCACTTTGGGGCACTTATGAAGAATGTGAGGCACTGAAGCACCTAAAGGCACTTAAAAACATTTTAGATGGTACTCTAATATTTAATATTAATAATTAATGG
The DNA here is from genome assembly GCA_963691935.1 of Nephrotoma guestfalica. Classification (NCBI taxonomy): domain Eukaryota; kingdom Metazoa; phylum Arthropoda; class Insecta; order Diptera; family Tipulidae; genus Nephrotoma; species Nephrotoma guestfalica. Next base: position 234,103,919 of record OY829914.1, read on the forward strand.
TAAAGTTGGCTTTTCTGATAAACGTTATAGTGTCTTGTAATTTTGCTGAATAATTTGTAATTACACATCAAGACCATCTATGTTCTGTTAGTTAAACCCACTACTCTCGGCGCAGTTTATAGTTTTTGACATGTTTTCTGTTGTAAATTGTACGTAAATTTCCTCTGTACTCAGCGAATCGGCAAATGATTGATAGTTTTGCTATTTTACTTCGTACCGTCTTAAAACCTCATATGCACTACGCAGGATTTTTGGATTTTTGGAACATATTCGGAAAATTTTTCTTTGTTGCGATACCCAAGTGACACAACCATGAATATTATTGCTAAGTACGAGTACATAATTATTAACAAAAAAAAACGAACAACAACAAAAAGTGAAACAACCCCTTTTGAAGTAAGTAAACATAACAGAGCAGTGAGTGATGTGAAATGTTTTGGTACTAAGAAAATTAATATTTGGAGTTTCGAAAAGCTTTATAAAAATAATACAAATAGGAATAATGACTTGCATCATCTGCGGTATCGCCTGCAATTTGTTCCTTGCTTTTAGATATTTCTGAGGACATTTCCATCGAAAAGGAATCCCGAACCAGGAACATTACAGAGAAACAAGTGTAAATTAAATTTTTTTTAAAACCAGGATCGGCCAACAAAAATATATTTATTGCTATTTTTTGGGTTTTAATCCGGCTCCGCTACCGTCGTATATTGATACACCATCAAATTCTTCCGGAACAAATAATATAACGGACAGGTTAGTGTGTGAAAGCTTTTTTGTCAAAACTGCAAATTTAAAACTTTTTTAAGGAGGACGAGCATTTTGCAAACATTGCGAACAGTCGTTTCCGAACAATTTCTCACTGTTAAGTGATAAGTTCATTAAAACATCAAACGTTCATTGTTAACGAAGACGAGCAGAATTTTAGGACAAAAGAGAAAGTTGCCGATTTGAAAATTTTGATGTTCCTCATCACAAATAATTTACCATTTAGTTTAATTGACCCATTAATCGATTTAATTAAGTCTATTGAATTAGTATTGAAAATATGCTAAAAATTGAAATTTAGTCACACAAGACATACAGATACAACACACCGCTACTTGCCGAAGAAGGTACTAAAACATTAACCAGGAAACTTCAAAATCAACATTTCTCAATTATTATTGACGAAACGACGGAGATTAGTTCCAAAAAGTGTTTGTCATTAATAGCACGAGATTTCGATAGTACAACAAATTTGGCCAAAGGTAGGTTCCTCGTAATGATGGAACTCGATAATTCAGATGCCAAAAACCCATACATATTTTCGCTTGGATGCACATGTTATTCTCCGCATATGTGTTCGTCCAAGGCCGCAAAAAATTGCCTGATACATCTGAAAAATTGGCAAGAAATATTTATTATTTTTTTCACATAGGTCTAAGCGAATAAATGATTTTAAATCGTTTCAAACAAGCTTGTGTGGCAATTGGCTTGCCTTAGAAGGTGTAATTTTGCGCATTATAGAACAGTGGCAACCACTAAAGCACTACTTTTGCTCGAAAAATTTGAAACTAAAAGTATTTTCAAAGTCTTAGCTTCTGACATTTCAAACCAAATCAACACAGCATTTTAGTATATTTTAATTTTTTAGCCTATATTTTAAAATTGACTAATAATTGGAATAAAGAATTTTAAAGTGAAAAACCCCAAATATATAAACTGCTGCCCTCATCGACGAAAATAACTTGAATAATTTTAACTTAAAAAGTACTGCTCCAGTTTTCGTAGATTTAAGTTTAATATATTTAGGTCCAAAAGTTGAACAAGAAATTAAAAAAATTAATTTGTCTACCGAACGTAATTTGGCAATAAGAGAAATTTGTAGGCAATATTAAGTAAAACTAAGTGAAGGAATTATAAGCCGTTCGATTTTAACGATGAAACTCTTATTCACATTCAAACTATCGATCCTGAAAATCTAGGAGCAACACTAGTACTTCTAATCAACTTATATCCCCATTTGTGTGAGGATAAAATTGATGACATCGAAGCAGAATGTAGGACTGTAATTTTTCAAAAATTTGTTCCTGTTTCCGCGTATGTGAATTCAGGCAACACTAACATATCAATAACCAATTTGCTCTTGTGTGAAGTTATCCCGATCCAGAGTTTTTATCAATTTTAATGAAAAAACGAAAAATTATCAAATTTAATAAATTTGATTTGTTTTTCATTTAATAAAAAAAAAAAAATCTACAGTATCAGAAAACTGGAAAATTCTGAGTTGGATATAGTAATGGAAAACTACAGCCAATGTAAGAAAAAATTGGTTCCGTGGCAAGTTCCCGAAAATAAACTCTGAGCTGGGAATTTCATTGATTTTTAGCTAATCACACTCAAACAATATTAAAACAAAAAACTGAAATTGCTAATCAGCTCACCGAAGGCATTAGTTTATGTGATTGGAATCCTCCAAAAAATTTAGTTAGGAAACTTAAATTAGCTTAAAGCGCTAAACCCTTATTTCATCTGCAATATTTGGATTTATAGTAAGGCAAAGTGATAATAAGAAGTGATTTAATGTTTTTGCTAAGCATACAAGAATTAAGAAGTAGTAGACTACGTACTACTACTTCTAGTAATGTAAATTAAGAATGTAAATGTATTTACAAAATGTACTGGTTTGAATTAAAATAAATATTTGTTTTTGTAAAAATTCGTGTTTTTATATAACAGTTTTCGGTAAGGTACCTGGAGACACTGAATGAAAAATTTTGAGGCATTGAAAAATTTTTGCAGCTGGATTTTGATTATACTTTGGATGAAAGTTCAAAGCATTTTCAATATTTTTGTAGTTTGGTCACTGTAGTCTCATATATATGGCCACCATTATTTTTAACTTCGGCGATACATCGAATGTAAATACACTAAGCTTTAAATGGTAAATCAATTATAGTTAAATAGAAATTAAAAAAAAATTTAAATTCTGACACTTAGAAAGTTTTAAGGTTTTGTTAAAAGTTTCAATAAAGTAAAGTAAAAGTTAAAATCAAAGTTTTTTTTTGATTTTTCGTTTGCTAAAGTCTTGGTAAGTATGCAAGCAAAAACCAAAATACTAACATAAAGGGGCCCAATTGGTAAAGGGTCTACCAACTGATGCATTAGGAGCAGAAATCGCACAAGACGCTTTACCAATTTTAAAATTACTTACTAACTATTAAGGCCTTAGGCCAAAATAATTAAATTTCGTTTTTATTGGGCATGAATCTCGCCAATTTGGGTTCGATGCTCAATCCGCTACATTTAAGCTCCTTTGTTTGACGTCATAGTCTATGCCGTCTCATCTTTTTCTTTTATTTTACATGCGGTAATCTAGGCCACTGCTCGTGCACCCCATCACCCACGACAGATGTATCCCTATTTGACTGAGCTGCGGATACCTAACCGCACGGGGTGCATACACGAGTTATGGCAAAATTCTATGATACAGTTTGGCCTTCAGCATAAGCTGAGGTTTCAGTACCCAGAGTAACGCAAAGCAGATTTTCCCACCCACTCCTATATGTTTATAATTTATTACAATCCCTTCGTTTAAGGTTAAACAGTGTTATAAATTAAATACGACCGCACACAATTTTTAGGCGAAAGGTAGTTTATTGCAAAAATCAAAACTCCTGGAGAGAATGCACCTTAAAATTATTATTTGTATATTTATGTATAGCGGGGCATCCATATAAATAAAAGTAACTATCATAAAGTATATAACACAAAGTGTTAATTAAATGAACACACGTACATTTTTTCCACACAAGAAAATATTTTAAAATTGCATATTTCCATTAAACAACAACAAAAAAATAATAATTTCATAATAAATCAGATTAAGCTTATTTTATATTTTTAACATGTACCTAGTATTTTTTACTTTTTTGTATTTTTTTTTTCTAACTTTGAACACAACAAGTGAATTCTCATATTTGCTGATTTCAAAATATAATGTACAGGTACGACTTCAGTTTTGTGAAAGGAAATAAATTCACGGGCGTCATTAATTTATGTATGTTGTGTTAAATTAATTTCAAAATAAATAATATCATTGCAAGGTAAATAAATATAAATATTAAAAATAGGCAATATATACTTAAGTAATAATTTAAGTAAATTTTGATTTCGCATACGTATAATTATAGAATAATAAATGTCTGTATATTATCGGTACAGAAATGCATCCTTACAATTATAGATGCGGGACGGCACTGATTTTATTATTCAATTTCAAAAATAAATTTAAATTGGCTAGATTAAATTGCATGTTATTAGGAAACATTAATGTTCGGTTACTTAATAGAATTTTTTGTTTTGTTGCATATAACAAATAAATATTATAATACATAATATTACATATTATGCTTTTGTGTATTAAAAGTTTACTTACTTTTGAAAATCCTATATTTGGTGTTGGCGCTTGATGCATTGCAATATCATGCCGTTTAAATACTACAAGTAGAAAAGAAACAATATTTAAGATTAATGATTACACAATTAAAAAAAAATTATAATACGGGAATATGTTATGTTTATGTCTATAATAGCAGTTCTTGATCATAAAATATTTTGAAGTGTGGTATTTTCACATTATTGGATTATTACGTTCTCATCGAACTCAAAGACGGTAGAAGTATCTTACATTTATTGTGCGATAGGATAACTACAGGAGAAGTGAAAAGTTCTCCTCAAATTATCCTTAGTGCGGGATACAAAAACAGGGCTCCATATAAACTTGTAAATAATTCCAATAAACTTTTAACTAATAGTTATAATGCTGTTCCCTATACTTCGGCACAACTTTTCATAAAAATCCCCACCTCTATGTGTTGAGCAAAAAAAAAACGGTACTTTAGTTTTAATATTTCATAATTTTTTTTGAATTTTTAAGATTCTTAAAATGGCTGTAATTTTGGATATGAAAGATTTAGAAATTAGCTTTGTATGCGTAATTACCTGAGAATTGGTGGTTATTCAATCGATTATTCATATTCAAATTCCCTTTTCTTAGCTGTCTGAAAAGGTTCATTTATTTTTAATTTTAACATTAATTTTTATATATAAAAATCATTAAAGTGAGAATGACTACTAGTGGATTTGATGTCCTTTAAAAGTTCGTCATTCACACTTTTATGTACAAAACATATACAGCAAATAGTGTCATAGTGACGAAAACTACATTACGCATAATAAAAAACAAAATTCAAATACATAACAATTAATATAATTTAATTTAAATAATTAAGAATGAATGGCATTATTAATCACAAATAATCTTTAACTGATGACAACAGATGAGATTTTATCATTCGTTTAAACATAAAAATATCTACAGCGCTCTTAATATGTTCAGGTAAGTTAATATAAATATTTGACCCAATAAATGTTAATGATTTTCTGTCAAATTCAGTTCTAATTTGAGGGCACTTCAATTGACTAGAATTTCTGGTTGAATAGCCATGATCTAGAAATTGTGTAGATCGACACATACATCTCAAAAATTGCTTTAATTGGGAAAGTGCCTATAGCAATAGTTCGATGGAGCTCCACAGTAGGAAATAAGTGAGGCAGTTTATACATTGCTTTACAGCATCTATTTTGTAAAATCTGCAATTTATTCAGTTGCTCTTTAACAGCTGAAGGTTGAAGAAGCGTATGAAAATCGGGTATGAATAAATGAGAAATACATTTTTTTTAACACATGTACTGGAACAAAATCAGCTAATTTTCTAATCAAGCAAATAAATGGGTAAACTTTAATACAAATATAATTATTATGGTCCTCCCACGTCATATGCTTGTCGAATATTACTCCAAGGTATTTGAATTTGTCCACACGCTCTATGGTGCAATTTGCTACTTGAAGTGGTGGTAAATCAATGTGTTGCAGGCGTGGGGAGTGAAAAATTATATATTTCGTTTTATTAAAATTAACTGATATTTTGTTTAAGTGAAGAAAATCCAAAAGTAAAATAATATCATCCCTCATATGTAACATTGTTACCTGCGACAATATCTAGATTCATAGAACAGGGCCGTATCGTCATATAATAGAGATTAGAAATAATAGAGGGCCAAGGACACTCCCTTGAGGAACACCCCAATTCACACCTAAAGTGGAGCTTTTTACACCATTTAGAATTACAAACTGCTTTCGATTACTAAAGTAGCTTGCTAACAGTTTGTTTGATAGGCCACGGAAGCCATAAATTTGTAATTTTTGAAGAAGTAAACTGTAATTTATACAATCAAAAGCTTCACGAAGACCAAGAAATAAGCCACAGATATAGTTTTGCCTGTCAAAATTACGATAGATCAAATCAGTAATGTCTGATTTAAGGCTAAACCTGTACGAGAAGATTGTCGAAATCCATACTGACGATAATAGAAAAAATTAGATTTATTCAGGAAGTCGATCATCCGATTAGCAATAATTTTTTCTAAAATTTTGTCAAATTCCGACAAAACTGACCCAGTTGAAGTTTATCCTAAATTAATCCTAAACCAACGCAGTCATTACGCAACAAATATTTCTATTAAAATAATTATAAATATTTATTTATTTAAGAGTTTTAATATTAAAAACATTATCATTTACGTATAATAAGAGATAATAAGAGATATTTACGTATAATAAGGAAAGTAGAAAACCTTGCCACTATAATATTTTGGTAGACCCATATGTGCACTCAACTTATGCCAAGCCGATTAAAATTCTAATGGAGCTCACATACCTACGAGTAAAAGGACATTCTTGTGAAGTACGGAAGTTCTTAGACATTTTGATTCTAAGAAAATTCATATCTCAAAATTTTCACCGATCGGCAAACTTGCCACTATAATATTTTGGTAGACCCATATGTGCACCAGGACAATGTACATCATGGTGTTGCGCCTAAAATGTCGATAGAAGTACAACTATTATACCATTTGAATTATGGTTACGCCTGCGATGTAGGCATGTCATTGTTATAGTATGCTTTGGGCGGTTTAGTTTAATGTCTATGTCTTGCAGTATTGGTGTATGCACAACACCTAGTCCGCAAAATCATACGATAATTGTTTTTGATTGTAAAATTGATTAGCGGATTTTCTCTATTTTTCTAGTTTTTTATAGATACCTAATTTTTTTTGGTTTTTTTTTCTGGTAGAGAACAAGCAAAAACAATTTTTCTTGGAGGATAAGGGGTAGATATGTTTAACCTTCCGGTGCATGCACTTGCTAGCATGCATGGTACAGTGGCAAACTCTATTATAATATTTTTAAAAAGTACTTCATAGTATTCAAGGAGTAAAAAAGTTGGTAGTTAGAAGATAAAACAAAAACCCAACATGATAATTCTTTAAGTGGTGATCGTTGTTTTTTTGAAAAAAAAAGTGTTCTTGTGTTTTTCGGTCACGCACAAATCCAAAATTTTGGTTTGTATTAAATTTGAACTATTATACACTCAAGTGCAAATTAATAAAATAAAAGTTCGCGTTTGTGAACTGCTTATGTCGAATCAGTGGGAAATAAGCCCCGCTAAACCTGCAAAGTGTGTCACATTCACATTGTGATCTAGTTGACCTAAAGACAATGCAAGATTGCCAGACAGTTGAGTGATACAATTTTGAGTACCGTGAACTTATATACCATTTTGTGATCGCCGTTTGAAACGTTATCGAACGATACCGGTGCAGTTAAAAAAGATCAAGTCATAGTTTATATTGATCTAAGAATATATCGAACGATACATAAGCAGTTGGAAAAATGAAAAACCGTGTTCGTCATTACATTGGTTATACAATTTATCAAAGAGATCTGCGCAGTTAAGATGGAACATTCTATCACAAGATCAATTGATTAAAATCCTATCAATTCGTGGTGCATGCAGGGGTAGAGTATATGAGCTTCGCGTAACTGCCCATACAATGGCGGGTGATTTTTGTCGGCGATTTTCGTTATCGTCGGTATCCGGAATCATTTGGTGTCAATTGAGCATTTGTTAAGGTCGAGCGGACTGCGGGCGTGTTCCGGACAGAACTTGTTTTTTTTTTTGAGAAGGCTGAGCTTTTTTTGTATTTTTTTATTACTTCTTATTATTTATAGAGTTATATACTTCCATTTTATTTTCCAGAATAGAGATTCTACGGGTGCAACTGACGAAATCCTTGGTCAACTTCTCAACTGTACTTTTCATCTCGTCCAGTACTTTGCAGCAGAAACTTACTGATGCTTCAAGTGTGTCAAGCTGGTTTTTCATTGCTTGAAGAATAATAACAACATCGCTTGAAGCTGGAGTATCATTGTTAAATAACTGTTGGATTTACTGCGACAATCAGGGCACAGCCATGAAGTTGAATCATAGCTAAGCTCTCTAAGCACCTCGTCAGATATGCCGGCACATGGAATAAACTCGCGCAAACACCACATTTAACACCAGGAAACCGTGCTTTGGATATTCCCTTGAAACACTTCTCACAATTGGAACTCATTTAGAATTAGCGCCAAGAAATACGTCAAAACAAAAACTTAAATTTGCTATTAATTATTAAATTTATTATTAATTATTATTATTGTAGTTAAGCGTTTTCTTTTAGAATAAATAGAATAAATTAAACTAATCACTCAACTTTATGTTTTCTTTAGATATATTTAATTTTTATTTATTTTGTTTTAAATTATTATGACACTGAACGATGTTGATAGTCAGAACGACGGGCGAAGTATGAATTTAATTGATTGATTGGACTGTAGGACCAAGTACTGGACAAGTGTCCCGGACAACGCCGGGCCTATTTCTACAGCCTGTTTACACATAACAATAGGAAGGATAGGAAAGGTTTTTTTTGGGACAGAATGACCCGGTTTCAAACACCTAGCGATCGTACGGCACAACACAATTCTACTAGAGGAAGGATAAAGGCTTAATAGGTTTAATGGATAATGATGGCATTGATCATCAACAATTAATTCTCTAAATCAGCAACCTGAGAACAAAATATTATTATTTCACGATACTGTTAAAGTTAGCCGACTCTCTCCAGCTGGAAAATGTCGATAATGCAGAGTCGACGGTAACTACTAATATTTACCAATCGAAAAATGTTGATAATGCAGATTGGAAACAATACGGATTTTCCGCTAGCAAAATTAGGTAAGACAGAGTCGTATACATAGCCAGCCTAAAAATGTCGTTAAATCAGATAAATACATTTGGTGTTAAACAGTAATTTTTTCTTTAATCCAAAATGTATAGTTCGTTGCATTAAATGCATTAAAACTATAATACAAAACTATTTTACCACTGAGACAACTCGAAGAAATATATGAAGCAAAATCTCAAAAATTTCAGATCAATTTTCATGTTGGGAGTCCGGGAAAACTTGATTGAATAAAACATATAAAATGGTTATGAAAATTCACAGAAATACCCAGCCGAAAAATTCCGATAATGCAGATTAAATTTAATTAAGAATACATGACAGCCGAATAACGTCGATCATGCAGATACAAAAAATTTTCAACATCAAAATTGACCTGCATTTTTTCCACATCTAAATATTATTTAGACCTTTTGTTTGAACCTATTTCCAGCCATGACACTCTAAACGGTAAATTTTTAGAAATTATCAAATTTTGTGTGTGCGATATATTCAATCGAGTTTTCCCGGACTCCGAACATGAAAGTTGACCTGAATTTGTTCCACATGTGAGCATGATTAAGGCCTATCATTTGAATCTATTTCCAGCCATGACACTTTAAACGGTCAATTCTTAGAAATTTTCAAATTTTGTGTGTGCGATATATTCAATCGAGGTATATAAGAAAGATGAGGTTGATACGGGCGCAAAGTTCAGCCTGGGGCGACGGCGAACGGACCCAGCGGGAGACGGTCAAGCGGGCGGGGGACGACCGGGCGAGCGATGTTTCGGACGCGGAGAGTTTGGTGAGGAGAAATAGCCTCCTCTCTTTTAAGAGGAGATCTCTCCTTCCCCAGCAGACGCTGGGGACATCTAGTCGGACTCTCGACGAGAGGCGAATGGCATCCGAAGCAACGAGCCAGATGGCACTATCCCGATGCAGGGAGTGCAGGAAGAGATGAGTAAGGCAGATCTCAATGATTAATATTGTACAAATAAACCTGCATCACACAAGTCAGATGAGGACTTGATGTTAATCCAAGAACCTTGGATTAACAATAATGGGATTTGTGGCCTAAACAAAGGGGTATAAATTATTATACTCAAGTAACTTTGAGAAGTTCAGATCGTATATTTTAGTGAAAAGGAATTTTAATATTTTTCTTCTTCTTTAATTTGGTAGCGGGGATGTTACACCAGTCAGCGTTGAGGTTGGCTGCGAAAAATTATGGCTAGCCTCAGCCTATATGGATCGCGAGAAGGAGGTTCCGCCGGATAACCTGGCGGAACTGATCCGGGAAGCAGTTCAAAGTAGGATAGGTGTTATACTTGAATGCGATGCAAACGCGCATCACACAATCTAGAGAAGCATAACATTAACGAGAGAGGTGAGCTAATTTTTGTTTACTTATTAAATAATAACCTTTTAGTTTGCAATATTGGGCGGGAACCAACATGTGTTGTTAAAAATCGACAGGAAGGTTTAGATGTGTCCTTTGCGTCAGAAACAATTTATCATATGATCAAGGGGTGGAGAGTGACAAGTGAGTATTCATTCTCTGATCACCGATATGTAACATATAACCTCAACGTTAAACCTGTTATCCGGAAAGCCTTCAGGAATCCCAGAAGAACAAACTGGAGCAAATATGGGAACGTGTTGGAGGAATTATTGCCGCTGGAGGTCCCAGGATTTCTGGCGACAATAGAAGAATTAGATTGGATGGTTGATATTGGCACAAAGACACGCAATCTTTCATTTAATGCTGTGCGCCCCCATTAATATTAGATTATATATATATATATATATATATATATATATATATATATATATATATATATATATATATATATATATATATATATATATATATATATATATATATAAGTTAACACAGGAATCATGGCCTAGATCTAAATAAATCACTAAATAAATTATTGATGATAAAGCAATTGTTCTGAGTAAAATTATGTAGAATAAGAATTTCTGTTAAAATAAGTTTTTAGTTGTAATTCAAGTGTAAAACAAATAAGTTCACAAATAAATATTTTTTTATAAATTAAATTAATAAATATTTTTAACTGGCGCCCGAGCAGGGACCCTGTATCAAAAGTCATACCCGAAAAGAAAAAATTAGTGTAACCGTAACTAGTAAATCTTTTTTTGTAAATTAGTGTAACTACAACTAATAAGAACCCATCACTTATAATCACTGTGTGACAATAGTGTGAGACTCATTTCGAATTAACCATTATTCGAATAGATAAATCGTGCTAAAATAGTGACATTAATAGTGTAACGACAACCTCACGTAGAATTAATCATCATTCGCGCGAGTGACGATAAATTATAGTGAAGGAAAAAAGAGAAACCAAAATACGAACGAGTTAGGAAAAGAAGTCCCGAAGTATCCGACATAAAGGAAAAACGGAGTTGGAGTTATTCCACAGCGGCCCAACCAAGCATCAAGCCTCAGTATTTTGTAGGGAATAATCGACTTTGAGTACACAGGTTTCACCAAGATAAATAGGAATCAATTCCCGAAACCACCACAACCCATGGAAATCGACCATTCCATGCGATCTCGACAAGTTAATTGTCAAAATAGACCTCGAATGAACCAGTTGGAAAAAAAAGACCCAACTCGAATCAAATGCATCAACCACTTAAATATCAGAGAGTACACAATTACGAATCAAGCAATTATAATCATAACCCCAGCTTTGAAAGTTATCAAGAACAAATGACTGAACAGGATTCACAATATGACCAAACACTTTTGGAATACACTCAAGCTCAAGAAGACCCCAGTCAGAATAACCAAATTGTCAGTACCGACTACGAAGAATCATCAACGGTCATAGAACAGTTAGATGATATACATTTTTTAGATTAAGGAGCTCTTCGCTTCCTTATCTCGAACATCGAACGAAGAGCGGGAAAATTTTTAAATTTTTAATCGACACAGGATCGAATAAGATTTATATCCAAGCGTGATATATAAGAAATCCCATTCAGAACCAAAACCCCTTTATTGCCAACTCAGTCGCGGGGAGCGTAAAAGTTACGCACCACGCCCTCATAGATATTTTCGGACCCGAACGGAAGTTAAAATTCTTTATACTACCCCAATTAGCATCATTTGATGGAATAATCGGTAACGATAGCCTAAAAGGACTCCAAGCCACTATTCACGTAAATGAAGGTTTCATGATGATTCATCCGAACATATTAGAGACAATAGTTGTCAAGTATCCCAACCTATTTTCTAACCCCGAGGAGAAACTAACCTATACAACGACCGTTAGAGGTGAGATACGTACTTTTAACTCGGATCCAGTCTACTCTCGACCGTATCCATACCCTATAAGTCTAAAGGAAGAAGTCGAGAAGCAGATCAAAAAGCTCCTCGATGACGGAATTATTAGACCCTCCAAATCACCTTACAATTCCCCGTTTGGGTTGTCCCGAAGAAAGAAGATGCTTCTGGAGAAAAAAAGTACAGACTAGTAATCGATTATCGAAACTTGAACACAGTCACAATAGCGGACAGATATCCGATACCTGAAATCAATGATATTCTTACAAATCTGGGAAAAAACAAATTTTTCACCATAATCGATCTAAAAAGTGGTTTTCACCAGATACCACTAAGGGAATCAGACATAGAAAAAACAGCGTTCTCCGTAAATTACGGAAAATACGAGTTCACACGACTCCCATTTGGATTAAGAAACGCTCCAGCCATCTTTCAACGTACTCTAGATGATATATTGCGAAATAACATAGGAAAGAGATGCTATGTGTATATCGAAGATATAATCATATTCGGTAGAACCAGATAGAGGAACATTTCAATAATATGAACACAGTACTCCAAATTCTAGAAGACGCCAATATGAAAATACAACTCGATAAATGCGAGTTCTTACAAAATGAAGTCGAATCCTAGGCTTTGTAATTTTTAAAGAAGGCATTGAAGCTCATAAAAAAAAGGTACAAGCAATAACTAACTTCCCTATTCCGAACACTGTAAGAGAACTCAGGTCATTTCTTGGGATGGCCGGATTACAGACGTTTCGTTAAGGATTATGCTAAATTAGCAAAGTCCTTAACTTTGAGGGGGGAAGATGGACACGTGTCCAAAAACCTCTCCAAAACCAAAAGAGTAATTCTCAAAAAGGAAGAAATAACAGCATTTAACAAAATAAAAAACTCGCTGGTCTCAAAAGAGGTTCTCTTAATATATCCAGACTTTCAGAAATCATTTGAGCTCACGGCAGACGCTTCTAACTTCGCACTTGGAGCGGTTCTCTCACAAGAAGCAAACCAATAACTTTTCTTTCGAGAACGCTCGACAAGACCGAAGAAAGTTATGCGGCAAATAAAAAGGAAATGCTCGCAATAATTTGGGCTCTAACCTCACTTCGAAATTTCCTTTACGGATCAAGGAAGATACTGATCTATACCGATCACCAAGCCTTAACATATGCTCTGAGCAATAAGAATAACAATACAAAAATGAAAAGATGGAAAGCCATCTTAGAAGAATATAACTATGAAATCAATACAAACCAGGAAGAACAAATGTAGTGGCGGATGCTTTATCTAGAGCACCCGTAACATCCAACATAAATGCAATGACATCAACACAGACAGCATAGTGACGATAGTTCATCACACGATCTGATACCAACTATCGAATCGCCTATTAACGTATTCGTTATTAGTAAACCCCTTCCCGAAATACTCTGGGCATATTATCACACAACCCGACTTCTCAAATAGCGACATCATAAATCTCTTCAAAAGGATCTAAATCCAAATACGATCAATGGATTGAAAACCACCAAAAATATAATGGGAAGAATTCAAACAGTATTTCCACTGCATTTCAGAAATTACAAAATTAGGTTTACTCAGAAATTAGTGCAGGATATTATGGATGAAACCCAACAAGACGAGACCAAATTATTGAGAACTATTATTTCCCTAGAATGAGTAGAAAAATCAAACTCTTGGTGAAACGATGTACAGTATGTCAAAATAATAAATACGATAGACATCCTAACAACAAAATTTTGACACCTACACTTCTCCCTAATTATCCAGGGCATACGCTTCACATTGACATTTATTCAACCCAAAGTAAACTGATCCTAACTGCTATAGATAAATTAACAAAACTCGCTTTTTGTAAAATAATAAAATCGAAAGTAATAGAAGACATTAAACAACCACTGAGAGATATAATCTTCTTCTTCAGTGTCCCAGAGGTTGTTGTAATTGATAACGAGAACTCCCTAAATTCCAGTACAATATTGTCAATGATGGAGGATAGTATAAACATTGAAGTTTTCAGAACACCCCCATACAAAAGTGAAGTGAATGGGCAAATCGAGAGATTCCATTCAATCCTTACTGAAAAAATGCGGTGTCTAAAAACTGAAGAAGTTGAGAGAACGTTCGAGGAATTACTGGAAAGAGCTGTAAATGAGTACAATCATTCCATACATTCCACTACTGGGAAAAAGCCAGTGGAATTATACTACGGTAGAATTCCCAACGCAGACCCGGAACAGCTCGAACAATTACGCCTCAATAACATCGAGAAACTAAGGGCAAACCAGAACAAAGACATACTACATCATTACAAGAAACGCAAATCTATTCGGACCTACCAACCAGGTCGAATAATCTATGTGAAACAAAATAAAAGACTAGGTTCGAAACTAACAGCTAGATACAAAGCAGAAATAGTAAAAAAGAACAGAAACGCCACGGTTCTAACAGAATCAGACAGGATTGTACATAAAAGTAACATCAAATCTTAATTACACTTTATTACAGATGTGTCATAGGGAGTACAATAGCGGAAATTCAAATACTAGACTATACCAACTCACAGATAGTTTCTATTAGTGGTATGATACGAGTACATGTCATCGAATTAGAACAACATCAAAACTTCATAACTAGGATGCGAGAAATACTGAATGAACAGATTACAGAAGAACACCCACTTCATCCTTACCTAAGACACGAACTTACAGAAATACAGACTCTTATAAACAATCTTAAGGTTCATAAAATCAAATGATCGTTAGACTTCATTGGTAGTGATGGAAATGGATAGCGCAGGAAACCCTGATCACGAGGATTTCGAAATCATTAAAAGTAAAATGAATAACGTTTTAGAAAATAACAATAAACAAGTTATTATAAATCAATTATTCAATGAAAGAATAAACAATATCACCAGAATGGCTAACCTAAGTACCAACGCTATCCAAAAAGATAATAACCTAAGTGACCAATTGGCAACTAATATTCAATACAAATTAAGGCTAAAGAAAGAAGAGGCGTTATAAACTCCCTAATATTTTCTAACTCTGAAATTAAATTAGCCATAAATACAATAGAGAATGAAAAGTTACCTTTTAGTACCCCAGAAGAAGCCCTAAATTTCGCAAACATTAAAATTATTAGTAACAAGTCATGCCTACTTTACATTGTTTATATTCCATTAACAACAATAGAACTTTTTGAGAAACTGTTAATTAGCCGGTCAAAAAGAATGATAAATTTACTGAAATAAAGTATGAAAACATTATAAAGAATTGAGATAAGGTCTATGGTATTATTAATGACTGCAAAACATCCAATTTATTGTCAATCTGTAATCAAAATGATATTGTAGTTATAAGTAATTCTTCCTGTGTACCCAATCTACTTAAAAGTCGTTCCTCAAGATGCAACCAAACCAACAGCCAATACATCCCAATAGCCAGCGAAATAGTAGAGGGTTTACTGTTACTCAACCAGTTCATCGGCGACATCGACATTGGAAATGAAACTCAAAGGCTTAACGGAACCTATCTTATAAAATTTAGTAATACAACCATAACAGTTAATAATAATATTTTTATTTCAAGAGAGGAGGCAACCATGCAGGTACTACCAGCTATTCTGCAACCAACTCCGCAAGAAAACGAATTTAGTGAGATTCTATCGTTACCCATGATGAAAGACATCCTCATCAATAATACAAATTACATAGAGACTCTACAAACCGAAAAGACTGTGCAACAACACACCAGTTGGGGCCTAATCACACTGCTCTTCATAATGATCGCAACACTGATCATAATCAAACATAGAAAGAACAAGGAAATACATATTATTAAGACAACGAATAGAGATAGACCGCATGACCTGGAATCTCGGACTGTGGCTGACAACAGTATCCCCGAAACTGACGATCAGAGAACGACGGAAACACCCAATACATCTCGTACGCTAGTGTTAGAAAATTCTTCAAGTCAAAAAAAGAAATTCTACGAATTGTGATAAGTTCAAACGAGGACGTTTGAAAATTCAGAAGGGAAGAGTTAACACACGAATCATGGCCTAGATCATATTGCAGCATAAAACAACACCCAAAGCACGAGGCAATACCAAACGTGCGCACTTCCGCTGCACTAAATAATTTATTGATGATAAAGCAATTGTTCTGAGTAAAATTATGTAGAATAAGAATTTCTGTTAAAATAAGTTTTTAGTTGTAATTCAAGTGTAAAACAAATAAGTTCAAAAATAAATATATATATATATATATATATATATATATATATATATATATTTATATATAACCTAATATTAATAACCTCTGTGCATTTAGGTTTAAGTTGATTCGTCCGGCTCAAGGCAAGCTAATTGGTAGTACAAATAATCAACTGCATCACGCTGTCAATGTAGCATTGGATTTCGACTCACTTCAATGGTGCTTACGAGTACCGAGATTTCTTAACACAAAAATACTACGGTACCCAGCAATTTTCTTGAGACACACAATATCACAAGAAACTCGTCTACATAGAAACAGTAGGAAATTAATAAAAAAAAAACTGTCGCAATGAACTTTTATTGTACGACAAGACGATATACTTCCTCGTATTAATACATTTTACATAAGACCGCGCAATTCAAAAATTCCAAATTAAAATATATAAATTATTATTCAAATTTAAAAAATGTTTATTTCACTTCTTAGATTATAATGATAAATTTATTTTTTGTTTTCTTATTCTACCTTGTTATTATTTTGTTTTGGACCTCCCCTTGTTAAAATAAAATCGAAAAAAATCCAAAGTGTTGTTTTCTTAGGTGTTTCCTTTTAATAATCTCATTTTATAATTATCTCGCATTTTAATCGACTATCTGTGCCTCGTACATAAAACAAATAACGCAAAACATTGTAATGTGCAAAATACAATATTTAATATAATTAACTATAATTTATCTAACATATAACATAAATATTTTTTATGGCATTATTTATGCTGAATTTTGTTGCAAACGATTTGTGTTTAACATAATCAGAATATATTTTGTGCGCTCGTACGAGAGTATTCTGCGGTCAGTTTTGTCAGTACGCATATAATTTAACTCCTACATGAGAAAGCCATAATTTGTTCTGAAATTATTGTTAAATTTTTTTCATAAATTGAAAATTATAGATAATGATAACAACAACAAAAAATTTATGTTTTTTCATCATATCGTTATTGTTAAACAGTTCCAATTCACAAAAGCTGACATAGCCAAACTGTACTAGCTCGGTTTGATTAAGTCGTTCCTAACTTTTAAATTTTCACGAAATTTTCGTAGGTCAAAGTAATTTATTTAAGTTGTTTCAGTTCAACGAGAAATATTTTATTAAACCTACAGTCAAGGACAAAATTATTGTGTCTCGTAAAAAATGGAAAATGTTTTAGGAAATGTAACAATTTCGGCTAGAAACTTAATTAAATAAATTAAAGAATTTTTTGTTATATTTATTGTCGTTTCGTGTAGTTTGAAAAATAAAATCACCGAAAAAACTATTCGGAGGCAGCTTGGTGAAGCAAATTTTAAAGCTTATGTGTTACAAAAGAAATCATTCATAAGCTCGAAGAATAAAGTAAAGTTATACGCGACTTAGCGGAGGAGGCAAAGTAATGGTTTGGGGGTGTTTAATGGAGTAGAAGAACTAATAATGCTGACGTCAAAGATGACGTCAAGCACGATCTGCATATCATTAATGATGGTGCTTTTGTTTCTGGCTGTAATTTGATTGGAACTGATTTTATTTTACAACAGGATAACGCTCCAATCCATAAAAGTAAGTTTATTACTAAATTTCTGAAAGATGTGGATCAAGAAACATTAGACTGGCCAGCACAGAGGCCGAATCTTAGTCCTATAGAAAATCTGTAGCAATATATAGAACAAAAAAGGACGACATTTATTGATAGATAGCCAAATGAAACATTCGCAGAAATAAAAAGCATCTGCGAGCAGATCTCCAAACAAATTTTAGAAAATTTAGTCCAATCCATGCCAAAACGCCGGCATGAAGTTGTTAAAAACAAAGGTGGAAGTACATCTTAATAATCCTTGTTACGACACCTTGAAGGGTCATATCATTATTTCCTTTCCTTTGTTCTTTTTGAATTTTTAGTTGCATGATAATTGAATGAATGATGCCTTTTATTGACGGTATTATCATCTGTTCTTTGGTATTACTACTAACATCGTTTATTTCTACGGAAATTGGCCTTAATATTTTGTTTTATGTTTTTGTTCACATCCCGTGTTCATGTAAACGTCGAATGATTGTTGTAGAGCGAGACCAATATGTACACCTTGTGTGTGTGCGTGACCGGCGGAGATGTAGAGAGATATTTTGGAATGAGTACAAAAGACCGAATGTCGAAGGGCCGAATGGATCGAAGGGCCTAATTTTTGTTTTGTTTTAAGAAATAAAATTTTTTAAATTTGTTGTTTTATGGAATATTTTGTAAATTATTTTGATTAAACATAAGTGAATTTCTTATGAATTTATGTATTTTACTAGAGTGTACTACTAAATCCCGGTTTTCAAAATCCCGGTTTTATTTTCTTCTAGTTCTGAAGTCTTGATTTTGAAAAAATATTTTTTATTAATTCGGGCCGGCCGAACTAACAATAGTTTAACATAAAAATAATATATCTTACCATAAATTTACTAGACCACGTTTTGAAATTCAATAATTGTAGAGGCTAACGGCTTCCACGTTCTAGCACAATTATGTGCTTTTCCACGTATCATATCAATAGGTGCTGTTTTATTATTTATTATTTCATTAATCATAGAAGTTTGTGATGCTTTGATCCCAGCTAATAGTTGTTCAATTTCTCCATCAACTGTGTTCTGTTCTTTAATTAAATATTGCACAAAATGGAAAATTCCTAAACGTTTTTCATTTAATAATGTATTCCAGCTCCTATGCCATGCTTCAACTTTATTCGTTGTTCGTGGAACGCCATTTTCTGCGTGGTTACGTGCTGACCAAAATGCAGGATGAAAGAGTGGCGGTCTCCTAATATTTCGTTGAGAAAGATTACGTCCTAATGCATAATTTTCTTCAAACCACGTTAAAACTGGCAACAATTCGTTTGAAACCGTCAATTTTATTTCCAAAAATGTTGGCCCTATTTGTTCCGATGGTAAAAATGCCAACGCTAAAAGTTTACGGCACTCCAAATTGAATGATATGTCTGTTCCATATCTTTTCACCAAGCCAGTTCCTTGAAGTTTTCGGTATATGGACTGACTTAAATGAAATAAACAACCTTTATTGATGGTTTATGGAAAAGCCCGTTTAAATGCATTAATATCACCAATTTCAAAATCGGTTAATATGAAATAAGGATTTGATAAAATGCTATTTTCTGTTGCCAAATCGATTAATTCCTCCAACATACGGTCATAGCATTCCGACGTGTTGCTTGTCATAAGTACATAAATCATTGGTAATATAATTGAATAACAATCACCAATTGGAACGTGAATCGTATAGAGTTGCATGAACAATTTAGGAACGGTCTTAAAAGTTCCATCAGCAATCCAAAATTTGGCAGCTCCGCATCTTTTCAAATTAGAAATTGTACCAAAAATTAATAATTCATAATTGTACAATCCTTTAGTAGAAAGCTAAATCAAGTTATGGTACTTCGTAGGTTTACTGGGATTTCACATTTTTCTATATTTAAAGGTTCCGGAGGTAGCTCAGTTCGTCGTACCCTCTTTATTATTTGTTTCATGCTATTTTTATTTGGCAATTTTGGTTGGAGTATCACATTTGTAATTCCCAAGTTGGCGTTTGTTTTTTGCAAAATTTGGATAGGTTTCATGTATGGATTTCTAGCTGCCTCCTTAACATCTGTTCGACGAATGATTGTGAGCGCCCTGCTTTATCACCGTATGTTTCCCCTCAAGTTTTATTGTTATAACACGGGCGTTACAAAATTGTTCATTTTCTTTACCTATTTTTTGTGATTTCGCCTTTCACACTCCCAATAGTATTTATGATTCAACCTCTTATTTAAGGTAAACAAATAGCCATTAACTGATAACATGGTTTTGCCACCATTTGTTTTACACTCACACACAAGCTCCTCCATTCTGTCAAATAAATTATGTACCAATTATGTACAAATAATTTTTCACTTGATAATTACGAAACGAACACAAAAAATTAACAACCAAACAAAATTAATGCTCAAACGCTCTTAATGCTTAAACTCTTAAGAAATTCATTTATATTCTATAAAAAAATTAATAAAATATTCCTTACACCAACAAATTTAAAAAAATATTTTTCTTAAACCAAAAAATCGGCCCTTCGGGGGCCGAATGGGTGACATTGGAACTTCGACATTCGGCCCTTCGACACATTCGGCCCTTCGACATTCGGCCCTTTGACATCATTCTGATAATTTGTTGTGTTTTCCCGTTTTGTTGTGTGCGATTGATGCACGGTGTAAAGAGGTGGGCGAGTAACGCGCACGACAACAAAACAAAAAACACTAAATCTAGTTTAATAAATAGAATTTCGGGTTCTCACAAAAAAGACAATGTTTAAGATTTAAGTGAAAATTCTAGTAAAATTGTTTTATAAAAATTATAATAAATTTTTTTGTAAAATTTTCCTTATTCGTGTGAAAATTTGGATGTATTATTTTTTTACATTACGGTGTTTGTAGTATAGTCGCCGAGTTAGTGATTTTGAAAACTAAATTAATTTAACGAGGACAGTATTAAAATTGATAGATGTGGGGCTGAAGTAAATTGGTAGATGCATATACAAGTGGAATGAGAAAACTTTATCCTCCAGTTTGAGGCATTAACCAAAATAAAATACAGGTTGCGTAATGAAGCTTCATTTCAATTTATCGGGAATTTCAAATACCACCGTCAGAGTAACAACTTGTTAAATACCGATTTCTGAAGTTTTTTTTTGATTATTTTGATTATCGCGAGCCTCCCTATTTATAGAGGTGAACAAAAACTTGATTAATTTTATTAAATGTAACGGCGACAAGACGCCCAACAATATTTACGGTTTACGGCGAAACGACGCCCAACATTTACGGTTACGGGTTTACGGCGAAAAGACGCCCAACGAATATTCTACGGTTTATGGCGGAAAGCACCAGTTACGATTACGGGTAGCCAACAACGTGGCCAGCTGAATTTTTTTTATGGCGGGGAGACGCCTAACGATATTTACGATTCGCGGCGGAGAGATGCCAAACATTATTTTCGAATAAAGGCGGGAAAAAGCCGCGAGAAGACGCCCAATCCATTTCGGTAATCCAGGACGCCGCAACTCTCAAGGTCGACCTCATATTTTCTCGAATCCAAATTTTAATTTTTTTTTTCAATTTCAATTTTAAATTTCAATTTTTATTTAAATTTTATTCAATATATTTTGGGGTAATCGAGCGCCAGAGCGATTGCTTGGAACGCGCGAGGGGTGCACATTAGTTTCGCTGTATTAATGTTCACGTTCAGCGTCCATTTTACTCGAAATGTTTTTGTTTTATTTCATACGTAATTATTCAAGTTAGCGACAAGAATGATCGATTCGATTTTTTTCTTTCATTTTCCCTTTAGCTTCGGAATTTGATCTGACGTTTGACCTTTTTAGTTTGATTCTTTTTTGTTTTTTATTCCCCTTTTATCCACTGAGTTTGTTTTTTTTTAATTTGTTGAAATAAAATTAGCACGGCGTTTCCTGGCATTCGGTTTTATTTTATTTCTGCCTCATCGGACTCACGTTATTTTTCCGTTATTTTCCTGGTCATGGTACCTATTTTTTGTTTTATTGATGAAATTAATTATTAAATTTTTCGGATTGGTATGATGGGAGGGGTCTTATTTCGTGTCGATTCCATAGTTGTAGGCTGGACTTGTCACTCCCCTTGATAGGATATCAACAGGGTCGGAGTGGTGAGTTCAGCATATGTGTCGTCCATTCGGGGACGGCCGTAAAATCTACACGGTCTCCCCATGGCACTCCGGCAGTCTCAAGTTGTCGGAGTGTATAATGTGGGAGATTATCTAGAGGTCTCTTCGAGTAACGAGAGCCTTTGTCTGTTTGGGAGACGTCCCTCCTCTCTAATTCTGCTTCTTTGTGGCTGGGCATCGGCCTCTAGGGGTCGATGAGTCATTCGGAGGGGTCTCTCAGCAGACATTGTACTTGTCATTCGGGGAGATCCGATCGTTCCTGGGTGGGCACACTCGGTAATTATTATATTTATCTCACTTTCCTCAAATTTAGGCCGATTTAATTCTGGTGTTAATTCAATTTAGTTTCAGTATTTATTTTTATTTTATTCTGTTACACGGTGTAGGCCAGGAATATGCAAGCTTAAACTTCCTCACGACCCAAAACCTTGAGATCTAGTCGGAAAAATCAACGTGAAAAAGGAATCTGCATATTTAGATGAATCTGGGGGTTGGCTTTGTGCCATCCTGTAACATCCTACCAGAAAACTAAATGAATTATAGATAATTCAGTTAATTTTAATAAAGTACACATTAGATACAAATAATTTTGTTCATTTGTTTTTACACAAATAATTTTGTCCTTGACTGTATGTGAACTTTAGAACAATAAGTGTAGCTACACAAATTAACTAAAAGGTACGTGTCAAGAAAATGTCGCATTCAAAAATTGTCTGTAATTTCGAAATAAATGACTGTTTGTGTGTTTTCGTACTCCGCCATTTACGCTAACACCACTGTACCGATTTTAGTGTGGCTTAATATATTTGAATCTGCCAAACACGAGAGCAAACTGTACTTTGTTTTATCTCGATATCTTAATCTGTTTTAGAGTCACGAGTATAAGATAAAACATAAGTAGATACTAAAGCGTTTTCCTGGTTCATTTGGGGGAAAATCAATTCCAAGCAAAGTTTACCGAGATCTGAATACGAACCAAGTACACAATTTATCGATAAAAAAATATTAAAGGCTGCTTTAGACATATTTTGGTTTTACAGTGAATGTCCAATAAGATACATTATTTATATAGATTTGTTTTTTGGTCACCCAGTAAAATCAAAGGCCTGCTACAATCTTATTTGGCATTTTATGGATATTTAATTTTGTGCTGTGTTCCTACCCTGTATAGACAAACACAAATACCACAAGAACGCGTTCGGCGAAAACATTTTCGCCGCAAATTAGGAAGTGTGTACGTGTGCGGCACACAAAAATTTATGCCACATTCAACGCACACGATCCAGCACTTGTCGGTTTAAACATTTGCGGCGAAAATATTTTTGCCGAATGCGTTCGACACAAATTTTTGTAAATGTGCACCCATCTTTAGATTAAATGATTTATTAATGTCATTACCAATTGGAACATTTTCATTTTGTGGTTTTGTACTTTGTAGTAATTTTGGAATAATGGTTGATGTAGTTTATGATTGAATGAACAGTCGGATTTGCCAACGATGTATTCGACGTTGCGTTTATGACAAATAAAATTTACCAAAAGTATTGTCCACTATAGTCGTTTCGAAGCATCCTTCAGTAGAGACAGTAAAAATATAGGGTTTTCCAATAGGAATGATATGATTTTTAAGTTACGTTTCGGCCATTTGTAATATCTCATGATCTGTCATTTTTTGTTTCATTGTATTCAGTAATGTTTACAATTTCATCATGGTGAGATATCCGCAAGAACAACGTTTACAAATTATTCAGTTTTATTATCAAAATAATCGTTCTCCAATTGCAACTTTTCGTGCGCTTTTGCCATTTTGTAGTCGTAATAATCGTCCAAGTGTGCTCGATAATCGTCGAATTGTTGAAAATTTTGAGCGTACATTTTCTTTACATAATGTTGAAGTGCCAATCAGACAAAGATTCGCTCGAAGTAATGCAAATATTGCTGCCGTTCAGGCACGTGTTGCTGAAGGCCGCAATTTGTCGATTCCAAGACGTTCTCAAGAATTGGGACTGTCTCAAACCACAACCTGGCGGATTTTGAGAAAGGATTTGGGCTTGCATTCGTATAAAATTGTTCTCACTCAAGAACTGAAGCCATTGGACCATCGTAAACGTGGTGAATTTGCCTTGGAACAACTTGAAAACGATAACGACTTTTTTAAGAAAATCATCTTCTCCGATGAAGCTCACTTTCATCTGAGTGGTGCGGTAAATAAACAAAACTGTCGATTCTGGTGCGAAGAAAATCCACAAATTATTCATGAAAAACTATTAAATTCACCTAAATTGACAGTTTGGTGTGGTTTTTGGTCTGGTGGAATCATCGGTCAGTATTTTTTTCGAAATGAAGCTGGTAACACCGTTACTGTCAATGGAGATCGGTATAGATCGATGATAACCAACTTTTTATGGCCGAAATTGGAAGAAGTTGACCTTGACAACATTTGGTCCAAACAAGACGGGGTTACGTGCCACACAGCAAGTGCAACAATTGAATTACTGCGAAAAAAGCTTGGAGATTCGATTATTTCAAGAAATTGTGATATTGAATGACCTCCAAGAAGTTGTGATTTAACACCATTAGACTATTTCTTGTAGGGTTATTTGAAGTCATTGGTCTTTAGTAATAAACCAAACTCTCTTCAAGCTTTACAAGTCAATATTGAACGTGCTATTCATGACATACGACTGGATTTAGTGGAAAAAGTGCTCGCAAATCGGGTTCATCGAATTCGTTCCTGCAGAAGAAGTCGTGGAGGCCATTTGAATGACGTTTTATTCTGAACTTAATTGTATCGATTGTACTTCACACTAAATAAAAACATTTCAGTTTAATTAACAATTAGTGTGTTTTCCTGTCCGGTATAGTTCTATTCAAATTCAAGAGGTTGACAACGAAGCACATGTTTTATAAAATTCCCACGCCTTCATAAAATTTTGAAATCAAAGCTCTCTAACCCATATCATGTTTTCTTCTTAAAGCTGTGTAAAACCAAGTGTAATGAAGATGAAGATTTTTCTTACCTCTAAATACCCACCTTGCAAAATATAAGGTGTGAAATCAATTAGGTAAATTTTGTAAGTCGAAACACTTTAAATTAGTTCGGTATATATCTAATATCTTATCTAACATTTAACGCATATCTGTTTTGAATATCGAATTTCATGAAAATGATCGAATCTTCTAATTACGAGGTAAATTTAAACTAAACAAGAAATTCAAAAAGTTGTCTATAGTAAATAAATTGGTTGGCGGGTTCTTAGATGCAATCAAAGGAGAAATCAAACATTTATATTGAGGTACAGAGCAACAAGTCGAAGCATCAATCAATATACGATCAATAATATTTCTATATTCGATATTTTGAGAATATTTTCAAAATTTTAAGTCGAGTATAAGAAAAAATAAAAATAAAAATAAAACGAAATCCAACCGCGAGATCAATTAAGCAAAGCTTTTTAATTTCCTTCTTTTGTTTTTAATTGATTCATCAATTTAAACGAAATAAATAAGAAACACCACAGCATCAACAACAAAAACAATAACAATAATAAAATCAAACAAATTGTTGTTGGTTTTGTTATTAATGTTAATGTTACTACTTAAGACTGTGTTTTGGTTTATATGGACGAAGATATACATTACAATGTGTATTATACGAGTACAGACAGACATGCGCGGTACGCTCACAATCATGTGTGTTTTTGTGCGCGCCTGTGTGTTTAAATTTATTAAATTTTAACAGGTACATCAATATTATACGTAATATCTTAAGTATTAAAAAGAAACGAAATAATAACTTTATTTAAATTTTTATTTATTGGCTTGAGTATATGTGTGTGTGTGTGTCTATATCTGTATGTATGCTTTCATCTTATATATGCGGTACAATCATCAATTTTTTTTTGGTACAGAATCATAAATTATTTAAATACTTAATCCCCCATCTGTACGTACGCCCGTAGAACATCGCACTGTTGCATGAAATACAAAAAAGTAGTTAAGCTACAAAAGCCAACATTTTTATGTGAATTTAAAACGTTATGAGCTTTTAAATCAATCACACGGTAGTTTAGTACCTTACCTACATACAAATATGTAGTTTGATTAGTTTACGATATAGTCGTGGGTATATTTATGGCATTATCGTTTATAATAATTCACACCTAATACTTGAAGATCTCACGACATTCTTGTGCATATGTAAATATACAGAAGATAAATGAAATCGCGCGCGCGCGCGTGGCTTTAAAATCTTTGTTGTGGTTTTTGTTTTGTTGTGCAGATTGAAAATCAATGTCATCGTAAATCATTAGATTTTGTGTTATGCACTCATTACTTTGATTTAATGGTTTGGTTATTAATCTTAAATAATTTCTTGTTTTCATATTAAAAGTGAATGGGTTTATTGTGGGAAAAATTACGATTTAAAATCCTTGAGACTGGCCTAAGTGCACTAAACGTTTGTAGCAACTCAATTATTCGCAAAATAATTGATTCTACAAGCATCGATGAATACGACATACGTGACATTCAACGGTGCGACATACAATTATTTCGATAATTAATTAATCGACAAAAAATAAATCAACTTCCATAAACAACCGCGCACGAGCGCACGACACTCAACTGGCCACATACACACGCCACGTATACAATGCTGAATTGCTGACAACATAAAAATAAACGATGCATATTTTTCCGTTGGCGCAACATCCCATTCGGTTTTTAGTTTTTGATATAGCACGACGTGTAATTTTGACCAATGACGCGATACACTTGCCACCATTAAAAAAACTTTGTGTTAAATTTATATAGAAACTATAAAATGGTGCATACGTGTGATATATACGGAAATATATCGGGCGTGTTAAATTAATCAAACATCATTGGGAATTGTAGGGTTGGAAGCAATGACGTATTTCGGAATTATCTACATGTTGGTGTCGAAAAAAGTGTAGACAATTGATTTTAGCGTAAATAATGTCATGTGTTAATTTAACAATTTAATAATTAGATTGTAAATCTAATCCTTTGTTAAACTAGCGTAGTTATTTAAATACCTCGGGCGAGGTTTTAATAAGAAGTGAAACTGTACTTTATGAATGTAAATTTTATTGTCTTTATTTATAAAATCCACAAACAGTTTAAGAAATATTGTACATGTGCTCATGTTAATATCCAACATATTCCAACTTAAAGATAAGTTTATGATGTTGGTGGTATTTACTTCGCGCTTAAGTTGAACTGTGGTAGGAAGGAGAGCTTAAACTCCTGTTGAATGTTTTTTATCCTGACACTGTGCAGCCGTCACCATTTAAGATACAATTTTGTTGAAACTCCAGAACCCTCTCCCATTGGCTACTGTTATTGTTTCAAATGTGCCATCAATTTCACCCTCGCAAACCACGTTACAAGTAATCTTTGAATTTGTAACAAAGATCCATGCGTTATAACGATGTAATGGAATTCAAATGGTGGCAACTGCCCTCTGAAGTATTTGGAAACTTGATGGTATTCCACCATTCTTTTTAGTAATTTTTCACAGAGATGTTCTCCGTTTAGAAAGGTGTATGCGTTCGATTGTTGCATGTATTTATTCTGTTGGCTTGTTACCATCAAATAACTTGAAGATGGCAGAATATATACGTATTGTTGTTCATGTAATGTAGGCACCGGTATAACATTGTACAGTGTGTATCGGATTCTTTGGATCAAAGGGATTTTTGTTTCGAAAATTACGGTTTCTCCGATTTTTGTGGTTTTTACCGTTGTTACGATCGATTTTGTATGTGGCAGCTAGGGCTTTGCTACGATAGGAGCTCGTCGTTGATGCGGTGTCACAACCAGTGGGTTTAGTTTGCCCTGATGTACGGAGTTTCATTATGTCTAACATTGTGTGCAAAGCGATGCCAGTGAACTCTTCATGAAAGATGAAGCACGTTTCCAGCATGTTGATCTAGTACGCCAAATAGTTCATTGGCTATGGTGCCAATGAAGCCAAAGCGGAACCTTTTTCACGAAATTTTTCGTCTTCCAAGCGTATTCAGTAATTCGTTTTGCTCTCTTAGGTCGATGTAGGGGTTTCGCATTTGAGATGAAATTAGACCACAATGGATTGTGTGTATGTAGTAAGTTATTAGTTTCCATTCGCCATTGATGGATGTGAAATGATGGATGTGATGAGAATTTTGAAATGTTGTACTTGGATGATGCTTGTGATGTCACCATTCCAAATATGCAGAACATCGAAAGCATGTAAATCAAGAGATTAGATTTTGCGCTTGTTCTTATCACTCGTCTTTGTTGTGAGTTGTTCGTGCTGCTCAGAGTTGTTTCGTCTGCGATTGTCTCTTGCTGCTCGTCTACTGGCAGAACAGATATTTTAGTAATTGCTCTTTTATACAAAGCATTTCCCGGGCCGCATATTGAGACTACGCGCGCTACTCCGACTGTTCTGGGGTGTATTTCTGTAATTCTACCTCTTACCCACTTCGTGGAACCGAAATTATCTTCAATTAATATGTAGTACTAGATCGCCTATTTTAAGTTGTGGCCTTGTTTGTAGCCAAACGAAGGACCAACGTTAATTTAAGAATTTAATAATTAGGTTGTAAATCAAATCCTTTGTTAAACTAGCGTAGTTATTTAAATAACTCGGGTGGCATCCTTCAAAGTTACTTGGTAGTACTGTACTATGCGACCTAATGAAACGTATGCGGGAGGAGTGGATTACATGAAGCTTCCCGGGAGTGCAATATCATTTCTTTGAAGAACGGCTGCCGTTCGTACCGCTTTTCTTTAGAAGAATAATCCCACCGCGTCCTGAATATGGCGTGCGACATAAAATAAATTTTGTCATTGTTGTAACCAGGTTGGGTATTCATATTCAGTCTGCGAGTCGCTCAAAACCACATCAATTAAGTCATCCGAGATCTCCGAGTAAGAAAATTGATTCAATTTTGTCATTATCTGCATCATCTGTATCTTGATCTGACATTCTTGTCGACACTGGAGCGTCTGTGTAAACGGTTGGTCTGAGAGGATATACACTGAGATTGGTAGTGGAAAACGGCATCGAAGCAAGAATTTGTGGAAAGGATTGGTTTGAGGCACTAAGTTTTCGATGGGAATGATATAATGCATCTAACGCTCAAAGTTGACGCGATCCTGAAATATTTCAAGTCACGATCGGTTCCATTTGTGTTGATGGTATCCGTCAAAAGAGAAATATATTGATTGTTATAGCCAACAGCATTTTGAAGCCAAATACGTATAGTAAAAGGACTGCATCAATTGCTGCCGTGATAAATCGTGTAAATTTGCAGCTTGAAGTGAATCAATTGAGTTGGACGAGGACTCAATAAATTGAAAAATTTTCCTCGTCCACAGAACACGAAAGAAGTTGAAGATTAAACTGCCTCGTGAAGATGTTAATTTTGAACGGACATCGACACAGGATAACGCATTTAATCAAATCGAAACAGAATTGGAAAAACACCATGTTGGTCCACTTCAGCGATGAATTGACTCTGGTTTTGATAATCGATGCATCGTGTCACAGAATCGGTGCCATTATATCCAAAAGGCGAATAGAAACCTGAATTTCCTGATAAGCCGCTTGTGTCACTATTCGATCTCTAAAAGCCTCTAAAAGGAATTGGCTGTAATAACAATTCAGCGTATCCAAAGAGGGATCACTATTCTGCCAGGTTATTTAAATAGAATTAGATAGAATTAGCCGGACCCGATAGGCCTTTTCATAATATTGAAACGTCCATGTTTGCATATGGCCAACAACTAACCGGGTTGTTTGTTGGTAGCGAGGCGATACCCAAGCGTTCGAAGGTCGATTCAGAGTTAAAAACTATATTGTTCAATAAGTACAGAATGGTTGGCCAGACCAAATTGATTCCGATCTGCAGACATGCATTGAATGTACCTAGTGGTGTCCTTTCGCACCAACCAGCTTGCAAGTCAAAAATTCTAAATCTCCTCCATGAATGCCATTGAGGAATGGTAACAGTCAAGCAGATAACTAGAAAACAATGCTGTTCTGCAAAGATTGATGGTTATATCGAAGATCCGAAAGTGTCGATCATGTCAAGAAGTTACGTCAGATCCAAAGAAGGAATTTGAAAGTTGGTCCTAATCCGAAACTTTTATAAAATGAACCGCAGAAACGGTTAAGCATCAAAAGATTCAGTAATTTAATGACTTTTCGGAACGGAAAATTCCAATGTACCGCTTGGACGTATAGAAGTTTCATGAAACAGACCCAGTATGTAGATGTTAGTGTGCCACATATAAAAAATAATTCTTGTAGTCCGACACTTTTATAGCATGGACTGTGGAAGCATCAAATGATTAAACAATTTAATAGCTTTGGCTATAGGGTTAGCCAGGCTAAATTTATTTTCTGGGATGATAGTTTTCAGTCATTATAGGTTTTCCTGGAATGAAATATTTCGGGATGGTAAAATTTCTAGACTGACAGTAATATCCTGGGACAAAAAACTGTTGTGATAGTTTAGTGTTGCCGTCGTCGTTTTGTGGGATGACAGCTCAGCTAACTTTACATACATTCAGGTCGTTCTTGATTCACAAACACCAGTAGCGAAATAACACCCACAGAATGTGTCTGACGATCTGCAATTAAGGAGGGAGGAATGTAGCATTTTCGTAAACTCAATCCCGAAAATTATATTTTTTCGATCCATTCTCGTTGGTTCTACGCATCAAATTTTCTTAAATAAAGCATTCAGTGAACTCTTTCAGGACACTCAACAGTGTGGAATATTTGGCTCCTATTTTACTCAACATGTTCCCAGCTGTTGGATGCCATGAAAGCGCCCAATGATATGAAAATGTTTACCACTATAAAATTTTCAAATCTAGTTGGCGATGATTTCACTAACCATGATAAGGGACCTGAAAGTGCCCGAGTTAGTTTTGAGGGATAGAGAACAGTC
The DNA here is from genome assembly GCA_963691935.1 of Nephrotoma guestfalica. Taxonomy (NCBI): domain Eukaryota; kingdom Metazoa; phylum Arthropoda; class Insecta; order Diptera; family Tipulidae; genus Nephrotoma; species Nephrotoma guestfalica. The sequence goes on from OY829914.1 coordinate 234,135,379, forward strand.
GAAAGTAACCTCATCACCTTATATCAAGCAACCATTGTTATGGTTAATATGGCACAAAATTGAAACAACATGTTGAAATTATTTGAGATGTACGGCCACGACCACATGTACCGACCACGAAGGATGGGCTGATGATGAAATACGGTAATGATCTAGAATACGGTTTCATAGTCAAGCGGTTCAAATGTCACGTCAAAAGAGCTTTCCTAAACAGCTTACCAATAGTCAAATAACCAGAGATGACTCAAAACATCCACGGATCGGTATCGTGACAATTCAATCCTTTCTCCAACAAACTGATATCATGCAAGTGCCACGTTTCGTAAGCATAGTTAATGATTATCATCGCTTCAACCCTCACTTAGCCATACATCTAAGTCGTTTAAGTAAACTTGGCCACGTGAATACGAAAAATCATTTCGAATTGCCACATGAATGTGGAGCAGCTCTAAAATCAGGTAAAGTGGATGATTTTAGATCTGATTAATATCTTTATGGGGCTTCACCGTCATATTAGGACTATTTGACCAAAACATGGTCCAGGTCCTCCTGGTACAGATTTGAACGTATATATTTTGGATGTAGTAGGACCATTACCGGCGATAAAAGTAAATTTTCCCATTTCCGTACGATCATTGCTAGATTTACACGGTGGTTAGAGGCAATTTCCTTTGTTGAAATGAGAGTTTATGGGTACAGACGAGATTTTTCATAGACCAACATATCTCGATTTATAGCATTTCATTCACAATTACCATTGATCAACGGTAGTTAATTCGAAAGAGATATGTCTAAAGAACGAACAAAATTATTAGGTTGTCTCGGGATACAGGCGACGACATATCATCCATACAAAAATGGAATTGTAAAAAGTTTACATCGTCCTTTCAAAGCTCTAATATTTTCTAGATCGAATTCCCTTAATTGAAGTAAAGAACTCTCTGGTATTCTCCTTGAAATTAACACATCAATCATGACTGGTGTTGGGTGTTCTAATTCTAATCTTGTATACAGGCAGCCGCTGAAGGTGACAAGTGAACTGGTACTGCATCCAGTTCCGCGCAATCGACAGAGCCAACTTTACTCAATTTCGTGATACGGAATATATCTCAGGAGATCATTCTCATCCCGAAAGAATTAGTCAACTACGACTTTATTTTCACCCTAGCATCCCAAGACCAACCAGTGCCAATATCAATAAAGGGATGTTCTTAACAAGGTTATTTTAGAACTTGCACCGATCAAGATAGCCCGCCTCAATGAAACCTGTACCATAATTTGTTACAACAAATCCCGATTTTATTACAGTTACCGTTTTCCAGAAACGAGTGGTCGGTTTAGCTTACAATTAAATCTGCACCACCAAAATTGTAATTTTTGATGTAGCCTGGTTATCGGGATGGTTCTTGGACCAGAATTTATTACAAGAGATCAATACCATCCTACAACTTGCCTAAGGGTAAATTTCACCCAAAAACGATTGAAATAAGTATCAACAACGTCAATTTAACCATCTTTAATAATTTTTTAACACCAGACTGCCACCAGATTTTGGGAAAAATGTTGCTCTAGAAGTTTTGTTGAGAGTAGGTCAACCGTATCCAGGTGTGTAAGAAATCATTTTTGTGTCAGGATAAGCGGAATTGGCTCCAACGGGTAGAGTCTTCAAAAATGTAATTTAAAGGTCGATTTGATACGGAATTTAATAATTTATTACTCCAGACCACAATCAGATATTGAGTTAAGTGTTACTTCTTGGACATTGTGGTGGTCAGGCCAACCTTATCCAGGTGTGCAATAGATTTTGAGTTAGGTTAGACGGAATTGGCTTCAAACAGTAAAGGCTTCAAATTTGTAATTTAAGGGTCGATTTTACCACATTTAATAGTTTACTACACCGTACCACCACACAATGGGTCAAATGTTACTCCTTGGACATTGTGGTAGACAGGTCAACCTTATAAAAATAATTTATTACACAAGTGAAAAAAGTTGACCTGTATTTCACGTAGTCCGCAAAGTAACATCTGGTGGTGGTCTGGTGTAATCAATTATCAAAATTTGGTACAATCGAACTTTAAATAACGTATTTCAAGCCTTCACCGGTTGGAGCCAATTTCGTGTAACCTGACACAAAAATAATTTATTACACTCGACATGACTGAGTCTTGTCTGACAACTAAGTTATTTAGTTGTATAGGATGGTATTAAACTAACTTATTCAATGTAACTAATTTGTGATCAGTTCTGGTCCAAGAACCATCCCGATAACCTAGCTACATCAAAAATTACAATTTTGGCGGTGCAGGTTTAATTGTAAGCTAAACCGCCCACTCGTTCCTCGAAAACGGTAACTGTAATAAAATCGGGATTTGTTGTAACAAATTATGGTACAGGTTTCATTGAGGCGGGCTAACTTGGTCGGTGCAGGTTTAGATCACTATAGTACACCCTGGTTCCTATACTGTTAAATCAGTTATAGTTATCAGACTGTAATTTCTAAGGATTTCGCGAATGTTTGAAGTTTCTAAACAATGACACCAGGTTTTACAACCTATAGAGTAGTTTTGACTTGATTTAACATATTAAGAATTGACTCCCAGGAGTTTGCCCTTTATATACTCCACCGAACGGCAGGTACAGTAATAGATTTTAGCATAACACAGTATCACCTTTCCTCTAAAAAGTTAAAGAAACTCAATTCGACGAAGTTGTGGCAAACTATTGGTGCCTTCACTTGACATGCAAATTAGATGGATTACAATCTCCGCCCGACAGTTCTAACTTCTTTTCAGATTCATCGCATACACACTAAACATTCGTCTCGCGTTAAATAAAACAAAATTGTAGAATAGAGTCACCGGAAATCAGAATGACAGCATCACGAACGAAAACAATTAATAAGAGTACATCATGTCATAATTTAGCTTACTGTTCACATGCGTAAACGTTTTCAATTACATTTCAATACAATAAATAACCAACCGATACAGAATTCAATAATTAACCAAAACTATTTTATTAATTCCCCCCGACTCAATCGGTGTTTCATCATTTTTAATTTAACATTAATTCTACGTAATAAATTCAATATTAAAAACTGAAAAGAACCTCATTTCAAGGAGTGTTACTTTTAATTGAAAATGACTTGTTGGAAAAAAAAATTGTTAAGATTTTCTATGATAACATCACAGCCTCATACACAAAGTTATTTCAATAATATCATAGGAATAAATGACGATCAAGTACATGAACCGATCGATGAAGTGAAGAAGAAGAAATTCTCTGATTTTTTCTTACTTTTCAAAGATTGATGATTAATTCAATTATTTATAATTATATTGATGATAGTAAATGATGTTTGAATGATGATGATGTAGTAATTATAGTAGTAAATTAGTTTATTCTTATTTTAGATACAGTAAAACCTGCAAAGTTGGACGCCTCCACCTAATCAACAAGCCTAATAAAGCCGGAGTACCTTGCAAGAAGATAATCAAAAATCCCAGCCAAAATCGATTGATACAATTTAATTGATTGAGGAAATGAAGGAAAGGCACCGACAAAGATAGCTTTATTCTCAGTCATCGTCTCATATAATTTTTTATCCGGAGATGCGTATGTACAAATGTCTAGAGTGGGCCAAATAATTTTTTTTAAATGCAATAAAACAAAAAGTTCTCAATATTTTTTCAAATTTATTTTTTCATTGTAAAGAACAATCTTTCCGATTAATTATGGAATACTATTTCATTCATATGACTGCCTCGGCTGGCCTTGACGTACCCCATACGGTCAGTCCAATTTTTGAGCACATTTTCGATAGTATGCGGCATTATGTCTTCAATGGCAATGCGAATATTGTTCGTGAGAGCGTTAATCGTTGCTGGTTTATCGACATAACACTTTTCTTTGACGGCATCCCAAAGATAATAGTCCAACGGCGTCAAATCACAGCTCCGAGGCGGCTAAATCCCATCAGCATTTCGGCTGATAATTCGATCTTCGAAGACAGTGTGCAAAAGATCAATTGAAACGTGTGATGTGTGGCACGGAGCGCCGTCTTGTTGAAACCAAACGTTGCCTATGTTCTCCTCTTCAAGTGCCGGGAACAAAAAATCGTTTATCATGGCGCGGTAGCGCTCACCATTGATGGCCCAATGATGCCACCGGACCAAAATCCGCGCCAAACAGTCACTCGTTGAGGGTGCAT